>OY744530.1:38009385-38104385 GCA_963556195.1 Sepiola atlantica | reverse complement strand
GTAGTCCTATAGAAAGCACAGAGTCGATATTGTTGCGATGGGATAAGGGGTTTGGCTTGATATCTAGTGCTAGACTGATCTTCTTGCACGCTGTTAGAGAGGGGAAGACAGTGATTCGTGCATCAGCCCATATGTGGCAACAATACTTTATGCACTGGCGAATGAAAGTTTTATACAAACATAGGATACTGGCCATTGTAATACGTTTTCTCGCTAGGTTGATGGAGCTCAAATTCTTAGCAAGTCGAGTTAATACAGATTTGAACAAATAGAAGACATTGCCAACGTTGCTGCAAAGAAAGTCGGCTCCCTCTTCCGTGCTAGGAAACATCTTACACCTAACAATGCCCTATATCTTTACAAAGCAACCATCAGCCCATGCACAGAGTATTGTTGCCACATCTGGACTGGTGCACTATCCACTAGTCTTATCCTCTTTTAAGAGGACAAAAAGCGAGTCCCTTATATTCTAGTCCCCTCACTATCCACCAATCTCCACCCACTGTCCCATCGTAGCAATTGTGCATGCTTGTACTTCACTGGAATGTACTCAATTAAACTTGTTGCTGTTGTGTCCCCTCAATGTAAATACACTCGACCAACCCGACAATCGGCTAAACCTATCCGTTTACTGTGGTGTTCCCCAGATGCTTCTACTTCAATAGCTTATTTCCTGGTGCTGCCGGTTCTTGGAAGCTCCTTGCTTTCTCGACTTACCGACATGCAGAAATTTAAAACTAATGTAAACAAGTATTTCGTTGCACATCTCTTAATTTAAGATGAGCCCTATAACTTTCACCATATTTCTAAGTAGCCACTTACGTCTACAGTGGCAGCTTGCCTTGTTGTGGTTGTACCTTATTTTAAAAAGGCTTACTTATGGCGTTCAGGAGACTTGTCGTCTGTGCTGTGATGTAAAAGAATTACAAGCCATGGTTTTAAATACCATTGAGGTTTAGGAAGAAATTGAAATACAGAGAATCTTGCTTAATTGGTGTCAATTACTATTGATAAAATTCAATGCAAATCTGAAATATTTTACTTTTCTGATTTCCGATTGTAAAATGTCATCCCCTTTAATCACTCTTCAAAATATCGCACATATGGAATTTGGGGAATGTTTTATTAGTCGTTATCCAATATATATGATAAGCGATAGACGTCAACATGTAAGTAATAAGTTTTTAAAGTTTATAATTTTGGAAATGATAATTAACGAAAATAATAGTCGAAGAATTTCAGTCAATATATATTTACATACAGCGGTATTGCTGTACCAGGGAATTTCTTGGTGGGTAGATGTGACGTGTGTTTCAGGCTAAGATTCGAAACCCGATACTAGGTCATCAATCGAGAGCTATTATCTCTACTACGAAGATAAACACATTTTATGCTAATGTATGTTAACATCCACATTATCCACTACATCGAATATTAAATCCATTTTCCAGGAACTATGCTTTACGCTAAGTGGTAATTTTGTATCTCTTTAATGAACGGTACAACCAAGGAGGGGGAAAATTATGACATACACTGATAGATGTTTATGGCTTTTAAGTCTGGTTAAGTGTATACATTATATATATATATATATATATATATATATATATATATATATATATATATATATATATATATATATATATTATATAATTATCATTGCATGTATATGAACGTACAATATTATAGTTGATATAATATATTGTTGTAGCCATGTAGAGGGTCCGAAGGGAAACTGGGAGTTTAGAGAAAACAATTATATTGAAAAAAGTCGAATACAACAGATAAAGTAGTTGTATGTAAGTATTCACTGCCAGTATAGACTGGGGTTGTTCCAGGTATTTAATTCCTTCCCATCGCAGGAATATCTGGCACAAGACTGGAAGGTGAGGGGGGGGGTCAATTTTTTAACGGCCATAGTGTTCTTTCTTTAGGGGCGCTTAATGACTTTATAATATTGTACGTGCATATACATTAATAGTCCTAAGAAATTCGCCCTTCCAGGCCTTGCCCCCCCTTTTTGGAGTGGAGTCAGCATTCCCTAGCCAGGTGGTCTCAGGCAGTAAATAATCAACTTACTCCACCCCAAACCGTGGAGACAAGGCCTGGGAGGGCGAATTTCTTAGGACTACCCAGGACTAATACCGCAGACATGACCTAGTTCCTGCCGAACTGATTGTTGAGAACGAATCCTCGACTGGTATTGAGTATTCCGATGTCTCTAAGCTATTGACGCCACAAAGAGAACGCACGGGCTGGTGTAGACCCATGTATTGTATTTCTTGCCACCGCAGGAATATGTGCCACAAGGCTAGAAGGGGGGGGGGAGAGAAAGCCATCGTCCATAAAGAAGAAGCACCCTGGCCTATAAAAGAATTTCGTCACTGTTCGACATTGTAGACATTTTATTTATTTATTTATTTTTTATTTTTTGTTCCAGAAGTCTTTCCTCAGCTTTTTTTTCCAAAAGCCTTTTTTTCAGCTTCTTTGTTTTTGTTCTAAAAGTATGTTTTGTTTCTTAGCCTTTCTTCAGCTTCTTTTTTATCAAGAAGTTTTAAATATATTCTAGTCAACGCTTTCGAAATCTTTCTTCAGCTTTCTGTTTTGTTGCATTTTGAATTTTACAAGTTGTTTAAAAATCGTCCATGCTTGAAATGTGTATTTATAGCATACGAATTTCAGAAGTTCTTTTTTATTACGCTTCTAAACGTAATTGTAGTTGTAAAAAGAAAAAGAGTATATAACCTTTTTGCTGTGACTAACAATAAAAAATCACTATTTAAAAGTTTAGTACGCTTTTCACGTAACCGTAAAATGCCCGGTCAGCACTATAGTTAACAGAAAAAAATGAGGTTTTAACTTTTGTTTTCGGCGGCAAGACTTTTCTCTAGTGGAGTGAAAAGAAAATATCATGTATTCCTTTCTTGTTAAACATTTACAGTGGCAGAATTGAAAAAAAAATCACTAACCTTTTTCAATGAGAGAAAATAAATTTGTCTTTTACATGTTTTCTTTCCTTTTCAGTTCGCTGGTAAAGCCAGTTATTAGAACTAAGACGTTGTCAGGTAAACTTCCCGTGATTTCTTTACGTTTGTCCATTTTTAAGGTTCTCAAAAAATCTCTTAATAAACTTCGTTGCGAGTTGTGGCGTCCATTTTAAGTTTCTCAAGAATCACTTACTGTACCTCGTCGACAGTTGTTGTGACGTCATTTTAAAAGTTCTCATGAATCCCTTACTGTACCTCGTCGCCAGTTGTTGTGACGTCATTTTAAAAGTTCTCATAAATCCCTTACTGTACCTCGTCGCCAGTTGTTGTGACGTCATTTTGAAAGTTCTCATAAATCCCTTACTGTATCTCGTCGTCAGTAGTTGTTGTCTTTCAAAGAATCCGGGATGAAAACAGGAACTCGGAGTATAGAGAAAACAAGTATATTGATAAAAGTAGAATACAACAGAGTAGTTGTACGTCAGTCGTAACTGCCAGTATAGACTATTGTGGTTGAACCACTGTGAAGCATGCACTCTTAGTATGTATGGTTAGTGGAAGGGTCCAAGTTGTCTGTATAGGTAAGGTACAACTATTATTTATAGATTTGCATTATTTACTACATAAGTGTTCTAAATGTGAATAGAGTTTAGTAGTATTTGTGGAAAATATTGATAGATGGCAAATCAGTTTCACAAAGGCACCACATTTCAAACAAAAGAAAAGAAAGTGGTGTTATGTAAATGTCAACCAGGCCTTTGTTTAAGAGAAGCTCGACCACTAAACAATTAAAAACGTAACACGTTTGAGATAAATAACAACGAATCTTATTGGTTAAACACTACTTTGATATAGAAAACAATAAAATTCGACAACTTTGTGCAGAATAATTGTCACATGTAAATATTTATATACTACTACTATTCTCTTTCTTCACTCTTTAACTATATATATATATATATATATATATATATATATTAAAAAGACAGCAGAGAAACGCGTAGAGAACGTTTCCGCATTCTTCAATGAAAGACGTTTTGAAACCCGCGGCAATATTTTGAAATGCTTTACTTAATGCGATGTCATTAGGCGGTTCCGCTACAGTGTCTCTGAATTTAAATTGTAAACGTTATTCCTGGAACAATGCGAAAACGTTCTCCTCGCGTTACTCCGCTGTCTTTTTTTAAAAAATATCTTCTTTTTCCAGCCTTTTCGTTTATTTGCTTTTGACACCTGATGATGATTCGATGATGCCTATGGGGCATTTATTATTATTTTAGATTTAAATACAAAAACACCATTAGAAAAATTTGAAAATATAAAAAAACAGACGTATTTTGTTATTTTTAATAATGTTTCCATTAGAAAATGCTGCCAAAAATACACACACAAACATATACATATATAATAGCTATACATAAATATTAATTAATACTTACAGACTCATCATTGCAGGAAAGTAACAATCGCAGACGGTCGGGAGGCGCGAACCCAGTTCACAGAGTCAGCCTAGAATCTGCAAACAGTCGCCATATCCACTCGACCAACGGAAACTGTAACGGAATTAAGGGAAATCAAGATCTATATGTACCTAGAAGCGAGCACAGATAGAAGACTAGTCGAGAGTGTTCGACGAACGTATTCGGTACTTTGCATTAGAGCTTTTATATATACATCGCCCCGATTTCTGATTAAACTACAAGTCATACAATCGATAAAAAACACATCTTTGTATAACTCTCTCTATTCCTACCTCTCTCTATCTCGTCCACCTTCTCTCACTCCCTCTTCCTGTCTCTCTCTCTCTCTCTCTATATATATATATATATATATATATACATGTATGTATGTATGTATATATATATATATATATATATATATATATATATATATATACGTTTGTTTAGATCAATCAAATTTAAATAGTGTTCCAAGAATTAAAACTCATTATGATTAGGCGTACGATCGTTTCCAAGAATTTTCTAGGGATATTTCATTTTTCATGTATATTGAATATAACATCAATAATCTGTCACTAAATGCTAGTAGCTACGTTATTATGAAACGCCTGAAGATCTGTGAGATTCGTAGTAAACCTATTGTGATAAATATCGTAAAGCACCTGCCATCTCCGTTGAAATTCTCTGTTTTGGTGCATCAAAATTGCTGTAAAAGTCCACGATCGAATATATGGCGCATATATCAAATGCTCTGTACCTCTGGACGGGATAGACGGGATCTTTGTCTTTCTATACTTGGGAAACAACACATGGTCATCCAGTCGCAATTATCGAAATATACGCCTACTGGAAAGCTGAGTACGGTGTTTAAAGCTCTTACTAAACCGACTCCAGGGGTTGCTGTGTTTCTCAGCTATCCCAAAATGACCAAACTTTTTTAACCGAGTCGTTGAATGACGGGTATCACCTTTTCTGTCCGACAACTCTAGGAAAGTTTCTCGAACAATAAGTAAATCTCCATTAGTTTTTGAGGACTTTTGAACGTTTCAGAAATATTTCAGCTCGAACATGTATCAAGTTCCTGTGGCAGAGACTGTTTACTGAGCCACATTAGATCCCAGGACACAACTATTTACCCGAATGTATAACAGGAGAACAGCTATTTACAACTAGAAACCAGTGAGTTTGTTTTTCATATTCGTAGCAAGACTTGTGAAAATAAATAGAGCTGCTCACAGCCTACTATTGCGATCTTGTAAGCCCTTTAACCTGGCAGGCTTGCCCTCTAGGAGACACGCAGGGCCGACATTGCCTCACTTCAAAATGTTGGAAAACAGAGGTCAATGTCGAAGCGATCCAGTGACAGATAGCTAGGATAGGATCAAGGATAAAATCAAACGTCATCCGAGACATGTTAAAAACTGGAAACAGTGACGACTGTATATATATATATATATATATATATATATATATATATATCCTTATTTTCACTTTATCATAGTTAGGAGATTCTGTATTTTTGACTCACGTGATACCCGTGTCGTACGCCAAGCTCAGCCGACTTTGAGTTATAAAAATGTTAATTCTTCGGTAATAATAAATAATTATATTTTATATAAAAATGCTCGTTCAATCCTATTATACAGCGTTCAATAACAATGAAGTGGTCCTTAAGCCAGATAATAAATTCTAACGAGAGGATTAATGAAGCCAGAAGTTATGACCCCAGATAGCGCCGCCATGTATCCAAACTAAGCACACCACCGGGTATAATCCCTTGTAAAAAGGGTGTGTGCCTATCGTTGCCCCACAAAAGGGAGCTGGTGTATCGTGCTCAGGACGTTAACAGCCCTCCAAGAGAAGCATCAAGGTACACACACACCAAGTTACTCTCCGCGGCAATCGATTTAATCACACAAACACACACACTTACACACACACACTTATACACACACACACATATATATATATATATATATATATATATATATATATATATATATGTAATATATATATATATATATATATATATATATATATATATATATATATATATAAACTATAATAGATTCTACGAAGCATAGACTTTTTACTAGAGTTTCCTGGTATCAGCGAGCATTGCAAATGTCTAAAACATCGCACAAATGAAAAAAAAACTTGAATTAGCTCGATTAATGCTACTCAGGGCAACTTCTATTGGTAGGTGATGCCATGAAACTGCAAGAAAGTGTTCATGCCAAAATATTTATCATTTATTACTAATGTAGCTCACTCCGATATTATATAGAGCCATTTGGTTTTCAAAGATTTGGCAGTGTTATGGGAAATATATATATATATATATATATATATATATATATATATATATATATATATATATATATATATATATATACACACATATATATGTGTGTGTGTGTGTTAAATTATATAAATATATTTATTCGATTTTCACCTAAAATATGTCTATGCCACTTTCGTGTCTTCAAAAATCGGGGAAAAATTTGGTGGGTAAAGGACGATTTCAGAAAGCCTACAATCTTTTCACCCACCTTTGATTAAGTGTAAACAAAGGACGTTCACCCATCCATCGGCATCTATTCGCAGTATTTTTCACACACACACACACACACACACACACACACACACACACACACATATATATATATATATATATATATATATATATATATTAGTGTGCGTGTGAATGTTTATGGTTTGTCTATATGCATCTATTAATGTAGATATGTTATACCTATCTTTATCTATAAGTATATCATATCATATATATACATATATATATATATGTATATATATATATGCATCTATGGGTATTAATTTGTATGTGCACACTTGTATTTATATATAGGTATGTATATATACTTACACATACATGATTTTTCACTAATTGATTGATATATATATATATGTCTATATATATGTAATATCTGTACATCCATATTAATCTATACATTTTCCTATGTATTTAAATGATTATATGTAAATGTAATATATATATATATATATTATATATCGGCCACCTATTGCTTTGATGTCTTACGTTTGAGCTTTCTTAATATACCAGAGTATTCTTGCAATTACCGTGTGATTTGTTCAATTCTCTGTGACCGGCTTCCAATAGAGAGCGGAAGCAACAACAACAAAAAAGGTGAATGGCTGTTGGGAAAGCGTTGTTCTTGCCTATCTTTACGCCTACTTTTTAATCATACTACATAACGCTGAGAAACGTAAAAAAAGATCTATACATTTTCGATTTTCGCTTAGTCAGGCGAAAAAGGCCGAGTTCAACCGACCTTATGAACATGTGTAAAGGTGACGACATTTTACAGCGATATATTGCGTAACGCGCAGCGATTTCGATTAATACAACTTATAAAGTCGACTTGAGAAAATACGAGGAGCTCAAATGATATAATAAAAGCGTGTGAAAGTTTTCTCTGCGTAATCATCTATTTAATAAGGAGGGAATACGTACCTAAGTATGTATATATGTTTTTCTTTTTGTGTTTTAATAAAAGCACCCACACGCTGGAACAATTACAGTGACTGTTATGCGATTTGAATGTGGAATTCGATGTGTCGGTTTAGTTAAAATAATACCCCAACACAGGCATATATATATATATATATATATATATATATATATATATATATATATATATATATATGATGTTTATTCAAATACATGTATTTCGTCATCTTTACGACTCATCAGTGTGGTTCGACTTAGTTAGATTCGAAACCGGAACGTCAATGGATTTCGTCTTGTACAAACGGAGCATTAATAGGTAGCAGTAGCAGTGAGAGAAATTATATCGTATATAAATGAAGTATAGCCTACAATAAATTACATTAGGTATGAAACAAGTAACAATATTATAACATTCCTAAATTAATAAAGGTTCATCCTGTGACGCTAATTCTGGCGTCCCATAGTTTAAATTGTAAATGCCTTTCCTTGAACAGTGTGAACACGTTCTGTTGGCGTCAAAGTTACTTCACGTGCCCGTTTCCCGCTTATCTTTTGAAATGCTATTCTTTTTTCGACTTTTTTGTTCATTTGCTTTTTTCGCCTGATGAGGATTCGATGGAAAACCTAAAACGTTCGTGATACATATGGAACATATATATTGTTTTTGATTCAAACACAAAACAATATCATATAAAAAGTTTAAGAAATAAAAAAGGTATACTTAAACAGAAAATGATGTATTTTTACAATGTTCGTTTAAATATATACATATATATATATATATATATATATATATTTATTTATTCTGGTACAGAAAAATTAGTACAACATTCGTACCGTCGGTTTCAAGCACGGAAGGTCTTACCCATCCGGCTCTCTTCAGCTTCTGTTGTCATCTGTTTTGGAAATGTGAGGTCACATGACACTCTTGTTGGGACGCGTTATTTGCTCAGTGTGTTGTGTGTGTTTGTTTAAATTTGAATTTAGTGTCATAAGACCGTTGAGATTTAAAACACGGGAGAAGAAAGAGAATTCAAGATTAAAGGGAATAAAAAGGGGAATAAAAAAGGGGGGTAAAAAATAAAAAAATATATATATGAAAAAATATATATATATATATATATATATAAATAAATATAAAAAAACATATATATATATAAAAACATTTTAATACTAAGAATAAAGGAATAAAAAAATAATTAAAAAAATAATAAAAAAAATAATAAAAAAATAAAAAAAATAAAAAAACACCTCATCAACCTATATCCACTTAAACTTCAAGAGCAAAAACTCCGACCTTCACAAAAATACAAAAATATTTAATTTAATTATCAATCACTAGATTACTCAAAAAATTATATCCACATAAATTCCAAGAGCAAAAACTTCGACTTTCACCAAAATGCAAAAATATTTAATTTTTTATTTTTTTATCTTTTATCAACCACCAGATTAATTTTCAAACCCACTTTAACAAACTCAAATATTTCATATTTCCATCTTAGTTACCTCCCTTAGATCCGAATCCCTTCATTAAAAATCACTCCAATCTAAAGATTCTTACACATCAACGATTTTTAGAACGCATACCTTCAAAAATATAACGGCTAATGATACAAATTCATAATTTGGCTCACGGGAATTTCAGAGAAACCCTTTCTTTATTTTTATTATTTTTGTTTTTAATCTTTAATTTTTTAATTTTTATTATTTTTTTATTATTATTATTTTTATTTATATATTTTATTTATATATTTTATTCTTTCTATTTTTATTCTTTCTTTCTCTCTCGCTCTTTTTTATTCTCTACGATTTATTCTCTATATATATATATATTTTTTAACCCACTTTTTATACTCTTTTTCTCTTTTTCTTCTTTTTTTATTTTTTTATTTTTTTATTTTTTTATTATTTTTTTATTATTTTTTTTATTATTTTTTTATTATTTTTTTTATTATTTTTTTTATTATTTTTTTATTCCTTTATTCTTAGTATTAAAATGTTTTTATATATATATATATGTTTTTTTATATTTATTTATATATATATATATATATATATATATTTTTTCATATATATATTTTTTTATTTTTTACCCCCCTTTTTTATTCCCCTTTTTATTCCCTTTAATCTTGAATTCTCTTTCTTCTCCCGTGTTTTAAATCTCAACGGTCTTATGACACTAAATTCAAATTTAAACAAACACACACAACACACTGAGCAAATAACGCGTCCCAACAAGAGTGTCATGTGACCTCACATTTCCAAAACAGATGACAACAGAAGCTGAAGAGAGCCGGATGGGTAAGACCTTCCGTGCTTGAAACCGACGGTACGAATGTTGTACTAATTTTTCTGTACCAGAATAAATAAATATTATGCTCTTAATTTTTAACTTTGATTCTTAATTAATCGAGCACTCTGCTGGGATTTTTCCTACCATTCTACAAAGAATTTATATATATATATATATATATATATATATACACATACATATATATTTATATATATATACATATGTATGTATGTGTGTATGTGTGTATGTATGTATGTATATTTATATGTGTGTGTCTGTGTGTGTATTAGAGAATTAACCGTACCAGAACGGGTAAAATTAATTCCTCGAACAGAACGATTTTGCACAAATGTTATATTCTTTCACACAGATTATGAACAAATATATAATGATTACAAATATTTTGTCTAGAAACCTTATTCAGTTTTCCAAATTCTATGACATGATTTTTATTCTTAAACATTTCTAAAATTATTACTAGAGCCGTAAGCGTCTTTGTAACAAATTAAAATTCAAGGAAATCTTGCTTAATGTGTGTCTTATTACTATGGATACAAATTTAATTCAAATCTGAAATATTAAAATGTTTTTAACTGAAATATTGGCAATATTTATTCATTAATGTGTAATACGTATTGTAAAACTCGGATATACCTGCATTTGAAGGGATGGTTTCAACGCCATCTCTATCTCTTTGCATTAAACACAATTAAACTAAATATATCTGATATTTCGACCCCTTACGCCTAACAGCTGTGTTTCAAATTTAATAATGATTGGTTAACTTGTTTAGGAGTTAATCCAGTATATACGAATGTGTACACCTATAAACATAAAGAATAATTGACAAATCTATTGTGTATATACGGGTTATATATTTAGTTAGGTTGGTTAGGTTGGAATTAGCTAAACGTAATTTAAGTGTATGATACATATAGACTGTTTAGATCCCCTGTGGCGATAATTCACGCTAACCGAATTCTTACTAAGTTGATTTAACTACTTCTGTATGAGAAATTAAATATATTTAAGTTGATCCTTTTCTTAATTGAGTAGAATTATTGATATTCGTGAGAGATGTAAAGTGCACCAGAAGTGACGAAAGTGTATCTTTTGAATGAGATAATCTGAGCCGGTTAATATAAGATATTTTATCACCGACGTATTCTTAACTGCCACGCCAATTCTGGGATTTAACATACGCATGCAATCGACCCACGCTTCCTACACGACGTGGCTTCCATATATGTTAATTGTTTATTTTAAAAACGGATGTATTTCGTTCGATGGCTTTGTTGATGTCCTTAAAGGTATCTATGCGTCAATCAGCCGGATATTATTCCTCCCGCTAGCTGAGGTCTATCTGCGTCGATTAGCCGGATCTTATTCGTGCAGACAGGCTTTATTTCTGGTACACTGAGACGAATATTTAACACTGAGACGGAATTAGTAAAAATACATATATCGATATAAATACAACTTGGTCGAACAGAGAAAAAAATGCTAATTAAATTTCTAGTCACTATTTGCTTGCCTCCCCATGAGGGCAGAGTTAGACAAAAGGTCGGTTTTAATATGAGGTATATTCAGCTGTCTTAAAAAGGCACTCGGTATTTAGAGAAAAATAAATGTTGCCTCAAGATAAAAGATAAAGTATAGAATAAGAACATATACCTGCCTCCTCATGAAAGCAGGGTAAGACACAAGGTTGATTTATTGAAGGAAAAACTAGCTCTCAAAAATGGAGCACGCTTGACGGGGACGGACAATTGCCTTAGTTTAGAAAGATTTGTTTATGTATTTTCTTATTTCGTGCAGAATGTTATGAATTGTATCTATAAATCGGGTGTCAACTCACTATCGTGCATTGTATATCTTTCATTTCCTTTTCCTATTATCAAGATAAATATCTAATCGCTACAATTACCTGTAGTTGAACATTGGTTCGTCTTAAATCGAAAGTGTTTCACACCGCAAGTGTTTCACACGAAAGTCGCAAGTCATTTTATGTAAGGTTTATTAACCTTATATCATATCGTAACAGTCACAAGAAAACCTGAGAGAGCGAGAGAGTGGTTAACACTTTAACCAATAGATTACTTGAGTCTAATACAAAGAGAAAATGAGATAGAGTGAGAGAGATTAAATCGGCTTATGACGTGCACATCTAGAAAGTCACATTGTATGACTACTCCTAAGTCTAATAGGGCTATATAGGTAGCTACTTTCTCGAGCATGATCTGCTTGGAGTGCTTTCCCGGCTTTTTGGCCACGATCAAAATGTACTATCTGTTCCGATTGATACTGCACCCAATAGACTGGTAATTGTCTTGGCCTTCGGGGCTTGATTTACGCCGGTCTATGGGTCTGTCCTGTGCAGTTCTAGGAGATCCACCCTCTCAGGCTTTGCCTTCTCACCCTTTTTAAAGGTCCTAAGTACTCTTCCACTAGAGTGCTGACTTCTCAATTCCCACTTTACGACCTTTTGTCACATTTTACTCTGTGGGAAGTAGATAAATATGGTTTGAAGTTGCACCAGGAAATAAATATTAATCGCTGTTGCCGGAAGTCACGTGATTTAGCTAACTTCCGTTTTACTGATATTCTTGGTAGGGCCTAGGTGCCAATCAAATCCCCATTCAAGCTCGCTACTTTCGTTATCTAACATTATTTTTTAGTCTAGAGATTATATGTTTTGGGCATCCATTACCTTAGATAACAAATGTCCGAAACAAACACTATAAGAATTTTTTTTCTAAATAAACTTGTAAACATGGATAATGACCAAACAATCTATCACATCTGTTCATCTTTGTATTTCTAGTCCAGACACTTTCGGCTCGTTGATAGATAATTGTAATAACTTATATGGAGAAATATCGAAGATCCGCTTGTCAAGTCTTTTCTGCCGAGCGATATTATTTTAGTCTTAGATCAAATAAAAAAGAAAATGAATTCATTTTTTAATGATGTCCTAAACGAAGTATCTGCAAGAAAACAGATTTATTGTTTTATTGACGTTAATTAAAGATCTGAGAGAAACGAAATCGCCATAAGCAAAACTTTCATAATCTCTTCTGTTGCATCTTCAAATTATTTTTTCTGTGGTGTTTAAAGAAGAGAAAAAAAGTGTGTGTCTTCCATCAATCCAAACAGACTTCCTGACGCTCAAACACACATAAGAAATTTCACACACACATAAATAAAGACCGAAAAATAGATGTTTAAATAAATTTCCATTTTGAAGATAAATATTAAACATATCTGTTCCATATTTAGTAAATTTCATAGATTATTTTAAGGTTCTTAAGAAAAAAAACGCCATTATTAAATGCTATAGAAAAGTAGTGAAACCAAACGTTTATAACCTGTTTGTATGATTGAGATATTATATTTATTTATATAAGTTTTACCACTATTATTTTTACACGTGAAATGTTAATGATCTATTTAGATTTCTGTATCAAATTGGTGCATTTTTTTAATATATTTGTTTCGTTTACTTACTTAAAATGTATATATGTGAGAATACACTTACACATTCAAATACTTTTGTATGTTTAATGTTAATAAATAAAAAAGGCGTTTATTGTGAATTCTAAAAAGGAAATGTTAAACGGCGTTAAATATGATAGAATAGGACTATGATAATATATGAGTAGTACATATATTGTCATTTATCAGATTATGACAGTAGGAAGACATTTAAACCAATCCTAATGAGTAATATTAACAAATCGAGAATCAGAAATTAGAAGCATGTGTTACAACGTAGATATTGGTCTCCATGGTTTGGTATACGCTATTTGTAACGATTTACAGTTAATGACAAGCTACATAGTACATTGCTTAGCTAGAAACGTTATGTAGGAAAGATTTGAAGTTAAGTATGTTACTGCAAGAATGTTTGCTTAATTATAAGTAATGTAATGTTTTGATAAATTGTTGAGTTTTGACAAACTGTTCTCATACTACATCTCATTTGTTATTCCCTCGGTCAGGGAAGGATAAATAGTTCTGGACTATGTGTGTCCCTAACCCAGAATACCCCGTTATACAAAGCTGGATTTTCCCCACATAAAAAAACGATCTTGTGTCTTACTCTGCCGTCATGGTTAGGCTAGTATATAAGTATAAATAGCTAAAATATAGTTACAACTGAAAAAGTTGTCGTTTTTGTTTTTCAACAACTGGAGAAAAAAAGGGCAATCCTCATCCCTGAGAATAGAATAATGGAAAATATATCATAATACTCTGTAAGTATACGTTAATAACAGTAACTCAAGTCAATCACTTGTAAATTCGATAAGAAAGGGTAATTAATTATATCAAACATATTGCTATAAACCAGTTAACCACATATGTTTTTGAGACCTTATAACTACGTTCGTTTGATATGTCAGTTTGCATTCATAAGAAAAAAGTGATATTGAAAAGAAACATTCTCTCGGTTAACTTTCTTTAAAGAATAAATGTGTTGTGTTATGAAGAACTAGTGGAAAATTATAGTTCTATCATACTAGATATAATACGAATTTACCTCACATTTAATCTCATTCCAATGTAAATAACATTCCAATCGAATATTTTCGTGGGTCTAAATAATTACACACGTCCAAGCCTGTCACAACGTTATGTAAACGTTACGGAATTACATACGGTTACAAGTTCCAGTCAAATGACATTGTATAAAAAAACAATGTTTTTCGGACTCAGGGTGGCTTTGTTACCGTCTGACTTAGGTCTTGTTAGTTTAGTCATAGGAGGTCAACCCTTCAAGAGTTTGCCTTTATTTATGAAATAGGGGTTAGTTTATTAATAAACGCTTGGGGCAGCTTCTACCGGGGATAGCCGACGGAGGTGTTCATGCATGTGTTGTAGGCCAGATTGCGCTAATTTTAGTGCGCTGGCTTCTCAAAACCACACTTGTGACTATCGTCTTAACGATGAGGTAAATGAAATGTGTCTATTTATTTAGTTTTGTCGATTCCCTTGTTTGTTCACGAGCTTTTCCCTTATTGTACTTCTATTCATGTTGTAATATTTTTCTCCAAGTGAATACTAGTTTCATCTCGACATTTTTCGAAACTCTATATGTATTGCGTGAAACGTTTCTTCCCAGTCCTTCCTATCGTTACCACTTTCAACGTATTATACTATTCTTCAACTAGATGCATCTAATACTCCTTATATACACACACACACACACACAACCACACACATATATATATATATATGTATTTATATATAATATATATATATTTCTTCCACCAAGCCAACAAGCAAATAATCGGTCCCAAATACATTTAAAAAAACCCAAAAACCGGAACAATGTGCGATAATACACTTTCACGTCGGCCGGCACAATGATGAATATATCCCCCCCCCCCACTTGGTAGAAGAAATAATGCACGAGCTACTTTTCTAGGACTTTCTTTTTTTATCGTTGTTCTTCTCTTGTTTTTTAATTTTAACTTTTATTTGTATTTTTTTCGTCATCTCTTCTTAAGTGACCTCAACTATTGCAACGCCACATTGTGTAATGTCGGCAGTTGAAACCAGTATTCCAGACATTTAATTTCCCTGATGATCTGCCAAGCAAGTCACTGCTTGGTAGTGAAACACGTGTAGGAAAAAACATTTAATTTGAATAAATAATATTTGTAAGAAAAAATATCTTTAATGGTGATCATTGGTGTCCTGAAAGAAATGCTTTGGTAAGCCTTCATAAAATACCACATATATATATATATATATATATATATATATATATATATATATATATATATATATATATATATATATATATACAGACGAGGGGCGTTCAATAAGTAATTCTCCTGATTCACTTCCAGTTGTCTGATCTAGATGACATTGTGCATGTGTAATTATTTATATATGTGTAGGTTATGTTGCAAAAATCAGCTCTAAAGTAATTGTGGTTTGAACTGAGTCAGGTATGAAATGGAGCCAGTTGAGTGTCGCCTAATGATCCGATTTTTGTATTTGAAAGGACGCACATCAAAGGAGACTTTTGATGAAATGAAATAAACATATGGTGATAATGCCCCATCATATGACTTTGTAAAACGCTGGCATCGTGAATTCAAACACGGCCGGAAGTATGTGGAAACAGCTCCCAGACATGGTCGTCCCTCTTCTGCCATTGATGAGGCATCTGCTCATCAAGTTGAGGCTGCCATTTTAGTAGATCGATGCATTACTATTTGCTAAATCGCCCAAAGAGGTAGAATTAGTACAGGGTCTGTGGAAACTATCATTCATGACCATTTGCATATGCATAACGTGTCTGCCAGATGGATTCCTAGGTTTCTCACGCCTTTTTCAGAAGCAAGAACGCCTCTAGTGCTCGAGGATGAATTTGGAGATTTGCCAAGAAGATGTCAAATTTTTTCAAAAGACTGATTACACAGTATGAAACTTGGGCCCATCACTATGATCCAGAGACCAAAGCCCTGTCAATACAGTGGAAGCACTTGGACTCTCCACCTCTAAAGAAGGCAAGAGTGCAACCCTCCGCTGCTCACAGTCTTCTATGACCAGGACGGAGTAGTGATGACAGATTTTCTGGCAAAGTGTACCGCAATTACATGAGCCTGTTACGCTTCACTTTTGATATAATTAAGAGAAGCTATCAAAATAAAGAGGCAGGGCAAGATCAGCTAAGGTATCCTCCTCCTGCAGGACAACGCTCCGGTCCACAATATCGCCTGATCAGAAGCACGGGCGTGTGGCTATGAAATCCTCCTTCATCGCCCTTACTCTTCTGACCTTGCATCTTTCGATTTTCATCTCTTCCCAGCCAGGAAGTTGTTTTTGAATCAGAAGCGTTTCCTAGATGCTGCTGCTTAGAATTCTGAAGTTACGATGTTGTTGGAGGACCACCATCGTGTGTTTTATTAACACGGTGTCCAGTGCTGCATCAAACGATGGGAGAAATGCATACCTCTGAGTGGTTCCTATGTAGACAAAGACTAATAACTGTGCCAAGTTTCATTAATCTACTGCTATGTGGTGACCGTGTGTGGTATGTGAGAGAGTTCAGGTGAGAATGTATATAAACAGATACACTTCCCTTACGTTAAGGGTATACTCCTCCGTAAAAGGAACTGAGTACTTTCGGTTTTCAGTATCAGGAAAATATAAATAAATGAATTGTTTTATGTATATATTCTATGATATTCCCTGCCACTAGCAGTTTTATTTAGCTCCGCTGATAAATCACCTAGTGTCAACCACATGTTCTAGCCAGACTGATGATATATGTCGATAATATATGCATATACTATTATGTGGTCGTTTATATATATATATATATATATATATATATATATATATATATATATATATATATATATATATATTTATTTATTGCTGGATGCATATATACATATATATATAAATATATATATATATGTATATATATATATATAAACATATATATATATATATGTATATATATATATGCATCATTGAGATCGCATTTCTACTTCAGCCAAAAGTCATGTACATTAACTTTCGTATGCGCATGCATGCTGCCTTTCTATTCATCATTGAATCGCGTGTTTATCCCGCTTAACTGTATCATGTAGTCACCAATATATTCCTGAGAAGTAATATATTCCTAATAAATGATCACCGGAGTTTCTAATGGAAGCACAACCATATTCAATGCAGAATGTTATAAATATAATACCGATGCAAAAAACTGCAAGTGTTTGTATATATAAAAAGAAAATCGCAAATAAATATCTTAACAAGAAAACCAATGAGGAAAATCGTTGACTTTAACACCGAATTAAAATGTCGATTCATAGCTGAAGGAAATTATCTCAATTTCTGGCCTTTAGATGGTGCGAAATAAGTGGCGCGGGACCTTAAGAACAAATTTTCTCTGGCTTCGGGCCTTTACAGTTTAGGAAACATACATCACCTTTCCGTAGGCTCTTGTATTGGCTGCCAGTTATGATAACAACCGGAAAAAAGTGTATGACTTCTTACTCTCAATGGTTGCAATAATAATAATAATAATAATAATAATAATGATGATGATGATGATGATGATGATGATGATGATGATGATGATGATGGTGGTGGGTGTGGTGGTTGTGATGATGATGATGATGATGATGATGATGATGATGATGATGATGATGATGATGATGATGATGATGATGATGGTGGGGGTGGTGGTGGTGGTGATGATGATGATGATGATGATGATGATGATGATGATGATGATGATGATGATGATGATGATGATGATGATAGGCGAAAAGAAAGTGACGCTGGTGAAGTAGATAGAGACGCGCCGTGTTCGAATCCTTTTTTTATTTATAGCATCATTAAAGTGATGTCCGAAACTTGCACGTATTCTTTTCTGTGCGTACATGACTTAGAATTGCATCGAAAAGGCTAATGCTAACAACCGAATAAATCATGTAAAAAAATACAATTCTTATACATACGAAAATATGAAAAATGATTAGACGTCGGTTTATCAAATAAGTTTTTTACCAACACTAGTTATGTTTAAACGATACTGGTGTTTAGGAACACCTCATTCCAAAGAACTGCAAACAACAACTAATCACAACATCGTAAGATTAAGAGTTTTCCATAAGTGTACCGTACTACAGCCTTAAACATTATCCTAACTTCAACAAGAATGCATACCCTGTATCTACTAACATATAACACGAATACAATTGGTACGCCAACATGGCGTCGGAATTGGTTATAAAAGTTATAATTAGATATCTGAATTCATAATATATTTACATAGACAATTCAAAATGCCACTCGTTTGTTTATGTAAATTGATTGTAAATATATACATATATATATATATATATATATATATATATATATATATATATATATATATATATGTGGGAGGTATGTGTGTGTGTATGTGTGAACAAATTTACAAACCACAGTTGAGATGGCTCTGTTCAAGTTGATATTGACACGTACTGACGATGCAGTGTGCAGTGTTCGAGTCCAGTCAGTATAATGCCATCAGTCATTAGGCCTGTTGCCAACATTAACTTGCTACATCACGTAGGCATCAGCTTCATGGGCGTATCGTTAGCAAAACAAGATCCTGTTAATAAAAGATTGTAACGTGCTGGCTCATAAGAATTAGTTATGTTTATCCTAACTTAACTATCATTTTGTGTACCACAATTGTATTTATGTTATCGCAAGTAGTTTACAGATTTAATATATATACCCAGTTAAGTAAAACGAAATATATTTCATGTTAGTATAAATGTATCAAAGGAATGTGTTTCCGTTCAAGTCCACGCGATATGAGAAGTTGTGTTTTACTAGCGTGACTTTGTGGTAATCCTACGGTTACTAAACTACGGTCATCTTACCGTAAAAAGAAATACATATTTATTTGCTAAATATTATTCAAAGCAATAAAACGATTGTTTCAATGTTTGCATTCAAATATTGTATCGTAGCATTGTAAATATGCTTAATATAAATAGTGTCTTGCTTGATCTATACATTCTAAACAAAGACATTATATTCATCTAAAATTTGTTGGATAAATGACACTAATCCAATGGTTTTTATCATAAAAATTGGAAACCAGACTATCTTAATAATCTGATACAATATTAAATGCAAAATTATAACATTCGTCACTATTGTCGTCTGATCTATTTTTATCTCTTATGTGTTTCTATCAACCAAACAGTGTATACAACCTAATATTGACTTGCCACTCTATTCGAACTCCCAACCTTTCTACAAACATCAGACAATACTTCAAGCAAACAAAGAAAAACTATTTAAATAAGACTAATGTTTTCTGAATTCGACGACACATTTATATTCATGAGGTCTCATTAGATATTACGATAAGCTGTTATAAATGAGTAAAGTATTACTATATGTCAGTTAGTGACACTGGATATTTCTCAGTTTGTTTTTTTTGCATTTCATATTTGTCGATCGGATGATGTAAGTTTTCGTAACATGTGTAAAAAGTGATAACGTACGTACAAACGAGGCTACAATTCAAGAAGAAAAAAGAGAAATTAGCTTCACTTTCTCAGCAATCATTCCTCATTTACTTTTTATTCATTGGCCTTAAGTTTACTGATAATAATTCAAGATTTAAAAGAATGCATTCGTAGAACGATGTGCGCAAACATGGCTCTTGAGCAAGAGTCGGCCAAATTTTGAATTAGTAAACTTCCTGTAAGATTGAAAATGTCAGCGCCCACTCAAAATGCGTGGAATGTGTTCGTTTATTCAGGCAGCCAATCGAGTCCTCCGTAACTTCATACACACTGACACGTGTAACTATACATCGATGAACTGTTTTTAATAACACGACGCAACATTTATGAATATATAGTTTATCCTTTTTCTTGTTAAACACAGAGAGTAAAGTCCCAGTATCTTTTTTAGGACAATTTTAATTAATATCGGCGAGCATATATATATATATATATATATATATATATATATATATATATATATATGTGTGTATGGGGGGTGTTCTACTTTTGCTAATAAAGTAAAGTGTTTTCCCTCTATATAATTGGCAATTATAGTTTTCTAACCAAAACCTGCTTATGTGAATCCGATTCGTGTGTTCGTAAAATGTGCGGTCGTTACGTTCATTTTCCATAATGGTTATATTTATACCGGCTTGAGAGCATCTACTAACATAGTGATCGATATAGGAGGTCGAACCAATTTTAGTTCTCAATATCAGATCGACTCTTACTGTCACGAACACCGAGAAGTCTTTTTCATGGGGTACTTGTTTCTTCTAAGCACCGTTATTATTTAATCTTTCAATATTCTATTGGCTGTTAGATAGTATAAATAACAAAGGGAATTAAATTAACAAGGGCATATGTTCTTAAGATGTGTGCATACTATTTACGAGTTTTACGATTAAAATGCTATTTGAAATGTATGCGTAACTGACCGACCGATAGACGATAGGATCTTTTATGGGGATGCGTGGACACAGCTAAAAATAAAATTCGTTTACCGATGAAAACGTAATTTCAGCTTATACGTGACAGTGATACATTACCGACTTACCAAAAGACTTAACATAAATAGTAGTGTTTTTACCGAAATAATTCTCACCGGAAACAGAAATCTTATTTACATGAATAAGACTAATTACATGCTTATTATAACAATTAGACACCGTACTATCTTTGATTCGATACAATACTATAGTTAAATTTTAATTTTGAAATTATTGAAGTAACCATTACGTTGTTCAGCACATGATTTTTAGATTTGTCACTTGAGATTCATAGGAATTAGTTATATTTATTTTACTTTAATTATTAACGTGCGTTTCAAATTAATAATTTTAACAAATCATTCATGAATTTTACGAAAGAAAATTATTTAGAATATAAATAAAATACATTTTATGCTAGAATAAATCTACCAAATACATACCTTTGGTCAGTTGACACATATTACTGAGCTCAAAAAATGAAATAATAATGGTGATAGGAAGAAATAGCTGTCCTACGAAGAATACTTCCCGGTGTACATAAATGGCATTGGTATAAGAGATATGTGGTGTACAGTTAAAACAGCGATACATAAACATTAAAAAAATACATTCATGCTAGAATTTTCCAGCTTTATTGAATTCTCTTTTTTCTTATATGAGAATCATTTCTCCATAACATATCTCCTGGATCATAAGGGCATTTAAGTGTCTCACAGCTTTTTTATGTCTACGTCACACTCATGCGTATACTTAAAGACAATATAAACAACGGTATATAGTATAATCTCCTCTGACCTTTGTTTCAATTTAGACGGGGTGTTCCTTCCGGGTTTTAATAGGACGCTGATATTCATTACTGGTTTTTATTAGGGTCTACTACTTGACATGCGCAGTGGCTCGTGAAAAAGGGACCCTTTTACGTTTCCTGTGAACCATATACTTTACAAGTTGAAAGGCTGGCGGCCAAAGGAGTGTCGAGTAGACTGGAAGAATTGGCAACATAATTTCTATGGGACAAACTTTTCGCCTGGTAACGACAGTGTTATTGTCAATTGTTTTTCGTTTAATATACAAAAGGGATGAGTAAAGATTCTAGCTTTAAAGGCATGTAATCTGTTGAAAACTGTGTCGCGACGGATTTTTAAAGACAGATCGTCTGTTTTAGTAATAACAGGAGTTTTTGAAGTGGAAAGATGTTACAGGGCAATGGTCATTTAATAAAGACGTATTGTACACGTATCTTTCGAATTATCGGGCCATATATATATATATATATATATATATATATATATATATATATATAATTATGTATAGCTACATACGCCGCCATTTATATATATATGTATATATATATATATATAGTTATTTTTATTTACACAGACATGTACAAAATCTGCCGATTGTGTACATGTCTGTGTAAATAAAAATAAGCATATATAAAAGCTCTATTTTATATTAAGCACTTTTTATAACCCCGGTTGGAATTCTTTGGATTACTACTCTGTGGAAGTTTTACCTGGATTATTATTATTAGTATATATATATATATCTATATATATATATATTCCATGATAAATGCCAGTATACTGGAATCATATGCCCTAAATAGGGTTAAGATAAAAATTCATATGCACTAAATGTACAAAAGCAAGGAAATTTCCAAATGTTTACACTTCTATTGTCATTAAGGGTATGACTATATATCAACCAAACCATTTCATTATTAAATCACCACAGTATAAATCTCTATGCATGAGTCGATGAAGCGTGTGAGGTGCGTTGAAGAAAAATTCCTACTTGTAAAATACATAGCCCTGTTGTGCTCGCATAATCTTAATGTCAATAAAAGTGTAAACATTTGGGAATTTCCTTGCTTTTTTACATTTAGTGTATATGGATTTTAATCTTAGCCCTATTAAGGGCACATGATTCTAGTATACTGGCATTTATCATGTAATGTCACTACTTTTGTAAAGGCTATGCCTCAATGCAATGGTCATTTTTAAGGTTTTTTAAAAATTTTCTGGAAAACTAAGGGATATGGTAAACTTTAATTATAATGTCATCAACTAGACACTAGCACCTCTATATCTGCCAAAAATCAGCTGAATCCATCAAATAGTTGATGAAATACAGGGTGGCACATACGTACGTACGTACACACGGATAACACAAAATCATGCCTGACCTTTCTGGATCTCTGGGTTGCAATGACTAATAATGCTGAAATTCTACACACTTATAGAACCTATCAGAAAAAAATGTTGTGAAAAGTTTTAACTAATTTGGTGTATTGGTTTTTGAGTTATGATTGATGAAGGAAATGAGATTACTTTACTTTATACTAAAATTCTTCAAATACGAAAGAAAGATGAACAAAATAAAAAATATGAAGATAAAACACACTGAAATAAAAGTAAATAATCAAATATAAGCTTAATAAAAGAAATATATATATATATATATTATTAAAACTAACAGTTTATCGGACACCATACACTTAACCAACATTACACAAATATTTTTGAACACCAAATCATATATTTAACATAACCTTAAAATAAAATTTAATTTAATTTACTTTCCCTGCGAGACTGCTATAGTTGTCGCTGCGGTCTACATCTGGCAGCCATTTTGTTTTGTAGTATTCTCTACACAGTCGGAGAAGGAAAACAAAATTTTCTTCTGGTTTAATTATTTTTGACAAAGGGATGTATTTTCCCGAAATATCAAATAGTGATTTTTAATCACCCGGACATCACACGAACAGCTATAAACACTCTTGCTGTTATGTAAGATCTTAGAAAAAAGGAAAAATAAATAGAAAGTCATATTTCGTATTCGATTTATTGTTATTGTTTTTGTTCCTTACAACTTGCATCTTACCCGGAACTTGCATTGCCCACAGCCTTTCAAAAACTTACGACTAATATATATATAATTATATATATATATATATATATATATATATATATATATATATATATATATATATATATATATATGGAGAGAGATATAAATAGATGTTTAGTGTATTCGTATTTCTTACAATTGTCTGCCTTTCAAAAGAAGTTTAAGAAATTATTTGATATTATACCTTTCTTAAGACGGCTTTTCAGATCGTATAAATCAATTTGATGGCAAATAAATGAAAGCGTTTTGTAAACTCTCACATGAAAAATTCTCATTTTTGTTCTTAAAAATATAATATGTGTGGAGAGGGACCCTTATATGTGTTTACTATTGCTAATCATTTTCGGTGTCATCTTATTCGAGAGTTATCAGTGTAATCCACTGATCTATTATAATTATGAATATGCAAAGGAACCGTGATGTAATAAATAAGCATACATAGAACAAAGTATACATATATACATATATATATATATATATATATATATATATATATATATATATATATATATATATAATGGTAATAATCCAGGTGAAAAATATCCACAGGGTGGTAATCCAGAGAATTTTAACCGGGTTTATAAAAAGTGCTCAATATCAAAATAGAGCTTTATATATGATAATTTAATTTACACAGACATGTACAAAATCTGCGACACTGGCATGTCGATGTTATCGATCAACAGTTACTATAAACTGAGATCTCATCAGGAAGAGTTAGAATCCGATCTTAACCTCAGATCATATTTGGAGAGAATGAAGTGGAGGGATAGAGAAAGAAAAGAAGAAGGAAAGAAATTTAACATTTCAAAAATTAAAGCCGTTAAAAAATTAAAATTAAAAATTAAAAAATTAAAAAATCAAAAAATCTAAAAATCTAAAAATCTAAGAAACAAAAAAACAAAAAACAAAAAACAAAAATCTAAAATCTAGAATCTGAAACAGACAGGGCAAATAAATAAATAAATAAATAAAAATATAGGGTGGAAAGAGGAACAAATAATGATGACGGGAGAGACACATAGAGGAAAAAAAAGGAGAGAGAGAGGGCGTCTGTTGATTCAGATCGGGAGGGAAGGAGGGGGGTGGTAGACATGCACGAATCAGGTGTCAAAAAACCGTCGAGTTTATAAATGTATTTTTCCAAGTGAACTGTAATATTGTGTATATGTGTGTATGCGTGCGTGCAAACTGGGCTGATTGTTATGGTGATCAAATGTATCGCGATTCTTGGTTTATATTGTCTTTATAATTTGTCTGGAGTTAATTTGAATAAATAAGTATATTCGTTAAATGTAACAGAAATAATAATAATAATAATAATAATAATAATAATAATAATAATAATAATAATAATAATAATAATAATAATAATAATAATAATAGATACCCCTAATAATTGAGGTAAAGTAATTGAAATAATAAATGAATGATAATAAAAAATGATAATAAAAATACTAAATAAACTACTAAAAAAACTACTAAAAAAACTAAAAAAAATATAACTAAAGAATAACTAGAAAATGCCAGCGTTATTAGTTATTAATAATAATAATAATAATAATAATAATAATAATAATAATAATAATAATAATAATAATAATAATAATAATAATAATAATAATATTAATAATAATAATAGATATCCCTAATAATTGAGGTGAAATAATGAAAATAATAATAAATGAAGTATAATAAAAAATACTAAAAAATACTAAAAAATATTAAAAAATATACAACTAAAAGAATAACTGGAAAATGCTGGCGTTATTAATTATTAATAATAATAATAATAATAATAATAATAATAATAATAATAATAATAATAATAATAATAATAATAATCATGATAATAATAATGGTAATAATAATAATAAAAATAATAATAGTGGTCAATAATATTTTAGAGTTCATAAAAATAATAGTTTAGGAAAGAAATAGAATAATTAAGGAATATTAGGAATCCTAGGGGGTAGTGGTTATCATAATAATATTAAATAATGATAAGATAATGTTTGCCGATATTATGATATGGGTTAATGGTTGCAATAATGCTGATCATATAAAAATAGTGGTTTAACAGACAACAGTAATCAGAGTGGTAATCCCAGTAATCTTAACAATAGTAATGATGATAGTGAAAAATTATAGAAGTAGTCATAATGGTGGCAATAATAGTAGTAGTAATAATAGTAGTAGTAATAATAATAATAATAATAATAATAATAATAATAATAATAATAATAATAATAATAATAATAATAATAATAATAATAATAATAATAATAAAAATGGCAGTGGAGGCAAAAGTAAGGTAACGGTAAAACATGGCAATATCAATATTATTAATAATAATAGTGATACTGTTAATTTCATTGCTGCAAATAACAATAACTATGATAGTAACGTCAGGCATGATGTCACCACTGATAACAATAATTATCTTGATAAAAAGTACAGAAATGAAAAAATGAAAAAATGAAAAAAATGAAGAAAATAATTCAATGTCAAATAGTTAAGTTTAAGATATTAATAATAGTAGTAATAAATAATTGATAATGATAATCTAAAAATAATCTAAAAAATATAATCTAAAAAATAATCTAAGAAATATAGAAATATTAATCAATAAATGGATAAGCATAAAAGGGGGGTATTTAAGAGTAAAGAAAAATACAGAAGATGACCATTAGTGTTAATCGTTGTGGGTATGATAATAATAATAATAATAATAATAATAATGATAATAATAATAATAATAATAATAATAATAATAATAATAATAATAATAATAATAATAATAATAATAATAACAACAATAATAATACCAACCAATACTACCGCTTACAGTACTACTACAAATAATACTACAAACAAACAAGCAACAAGTTTGTTTGTTTTTTTTTTTGTTTCTTAGATTTTTAGATTTTTAGATTTTTTGATTTTTTAATTCTTAATTTTAATTTTTTAACGGCTTTAATTTTTGAAATGTTAAATTTCTTTCCTTCTTCTTCTCTTTCTCTATCCCTCCACTTCATTCTCTCCAAATATGATCTGAGGTTAAGATCGGATTCTAACTCTGCCTGATGAGATCTCAGTTTATAGTAACTGTTGATCGATAACATCGACATGCCAGTGTCGCAGATTTTGTACATGTCTGTTTAAATAAAATTATCATATATATATATATATATATATATATATATATATATATATATATATATATATATATATATATACACACACTAGGAATTAGCCACCATGAATAAGTATTGATAAATCTGTGGGAATTTGGTATGTATAGTAAGTAAAACATAAATTGTCCACGTGAAACGCCAAAATGAAAATTGTGCTGAAAAATATAGTCGGCATCTTTATTAACAAATAGAAATATGCTAACTAAGAAAAAACGATAAGTTCCTATTATAATTTTCTAGTTAAAAATGTTTATAAACTTTAATATTAGCTCTTCGTGACCTAGCAACTTTTCTCGACTTGTTAGGATGGCGATTATATTGTATTCTCGACCCAACTTTTCTCAACTTGTTAGGATGGCGATTATATTGTATTCTCGATCCAACTTTTCTCGACTTGTTAGGATGGCGATTATATTGAATTCTCGACCCAACTTTTCTCGACTTGTTAGGATGGCGATTATATTGAATTCTCGACCCAAGTTTTCTCGACTTGTTAGGATGGCGATTATATTGAATTCTCGACCCAACTTTTCTCGACTTGTTAGGATGGCGATTATATTGTATTCTCGACCCGACTTTTCTCGACTTGTTAGGATGGCGATTATATTGTATTCTCGACCCAACTTTTCTCGACTTGTTAGGATGGCGATTATATTGTATTCTCGACCCAACTTTTCTTACGTCGTTTCAAATGTATGGTGAAACTTGGCATTTAAAAAAAAATCATTAAAAGCCGAAAGTTTTTTTTGTAGTCTTTTTTTACTAAAATATGGTTTGAGTTAAAAAAATGTTTTTTATAAATAATGGCGAAACTTATTTAATTCTAAATAATTTACGTGACTGATATAGGAATTTACCGAAAATAAGAAAAGAAAACCCAGCATTGCTGTTTTTAAATTAGTTATTTATTGGTGGAGGATGTTTATAACAGGGTTTATTAAGAGGTAAAAGTAAACCTTAAATAAAAAACTTGCAATTTAAACAAAACATTCAATTGATTGCTGTGCATTTTAAGTGAAAATAAGTTTAATTTTAGACAATGTATATTTATAAGTTTTCAGGAAAATATTGAGCTCTTACAGGGAAAATGCTCTCTTGGCCTTCGGGCCTTCATTCCGCAGGTCTGAGGTATTATCCTGTACATCTTACCAGGCGTTACGTTCTCTTTGAGAAAAGGTTAGTCTATAACTAATCACTTGAGCCGCCCCTACCGGGAAACGCCAACGGGTCTGCGTAGGCATTTATTTTGGTTAGAGCGCGTAATCCTAGTGCGCTTACTAACCACACCTCACCTTGTTCATAGCTTTCTGAATAGAAGATAAATGAAAATACTTTGACCTTGTATCTAACTTCTAAGGGGTAAATAACATAGCCCTTTGGCTATGACCAAAGTGTAGTATTTGTGTTGCATGGCCCACTCCTCCTGGGCCGCAGCAGTATGCGTTTCGTATCTAGTCCCACTGCGGGCCCCGGCTTTCTCATTTAATAATCGTCATTTTTTAAAACATCATAATTCACATAGTTCATATATTGTTTGCATACTTTTAGTTTTCTCCCCCGTCGGGTAGAGGATCGTGTCGTCTAGTGTATGAATTATTTCTTCTTTCCTTCCTGCCGTGAACCACGCCGTCTGTTGTCTGCAACAAAACTCCACGATCGACTCACAAAACAACGATCTTTTTACTTTCAATTCTTTTTATTACAAGCGTTTGTTATATAAGCTGGGAGTCATTCACTACGTCGAGAGAGATGGAGAGAGCAGTCGCAACTTTATCGTAGTTATTCAACAATTATGTTCTTAACCATTCATAAGGAGAAGGAAGGATATCTCTCGCTTGTATTTTCTTAGGGAAATATTTCCCTTAAATCAATTTTGTTGACTACATCAAAATTATGTCTGATAGGTTCGCGAGACTGACCGAACTCGCTTCTCACGAAGAACGAGTTACGTGACGGATCCCTATATTTCCCACGCAAGGGCCTGTGACGTAGCAGAGCCTCTCGCAGGTGCATACTGACCCTTGATATGGGGTCTCGTCCCACGGTGGCCTTGTCACGCCTGTGATTTCCGCCTATAAGAAGATATCCTATTCTGCACTCAACTGTTGGTCCACCCCGCGTTAATTCGCGCAAGTCAAACCAACGATTTCTAACAGATACGTCCATTCCCATCCAACATATGTTCTTCACATCGCAGCGAAATTTGACAGAAATTTCATGTAAATTATCTCCTTTGTAAATGAAATTTAAAAAGTGTGTAAAACTCTATCCATTTATTTATAAAATCTATTAAAATAATTTGATTAATAATTAAAAGAATAATTCTAAAGATAAAACGATTGCATGTATAGAAACAAATTGACAATACAAATGAGAAATGAGAAATGTATATTAGAGAATATTAATTTATTAGAAACTAATTAATAAATAAGTATGCAAATAAGCAATATCGATATTTATTTATGCAGATTCCTGTATATACGGTATTTAAAAATATTCTTGTATCATTAGAATGAAATAAACCTTATAAGTTTTGATGTTAATATAGTTAGGATAGATCGAAAAAACTTCACATATATTCATTTATATATATATATGTATATATATATATATGTGTGTGTGTGCGTAGAGAAAGAGAGAAATTTTAAAAATCAAATTGCAAATAAAGAACATACAATAACGTACTATGATTGTTTACAGTTGGTTTGAGGCAACATTTCTGAAGTCATACAATTAATCATAAAAAAATATAATTCCTTGCCGTCATTAGAACTTAAAAAATGTTAAAATAATAAGTGTTATAAGATGGAATACAAAATATACACAGTTAACATCCGTGTTAAAAATAAAAACTTCACCAAAAAACGGATCCAAATATCACGAAGCTTCAACAAATACCTATGGAAAAAACATTAATTATTAAAAAGCATATTTAATCCACAGACATATATCTTCTATAGGGGTGACTTCCTGTCAATCATTGATATTTGTATTCGAAGTTCAAGACCGTAAATATGTATTATTTATTATACGTATGACGTAAGAGTGTAACATAATACTACAGTGACATGTAGATAAGTGTTAAGATTATCCATATAAATATATATATATATATATTTATATACATATATACACATATATATATATATATATATATATATATATATATATATATATATATATATATATATAAATGAAGGAGAGTGGAAAGGAATTAGAGAAAGCAAAAGCCAAATCAAAATTCAATTCAAAAGTTCAAAGCAAGGTATAATCCGCAAAAAGGCAATTTATTCAAGTTAACTTTTCCTTAAGCCAGGCTTTTCAAAGATCAAAATCTTATCATCAGAGGAGGTCGCTGGGATAGATAAGTTGGCAATGGCCAAGATTTAAAATTTGAAAAAAATGAAATAAAATAAAAATTGTAGGGAAGGAAACGTAGGGCAAAACTGTGCCAGGGTGCAAGCAAATGTTCTTATACATATTCTGATATTTTAACCCCTTATCCTAACATTCGTTAACTTACCCCCACTCCTTTCTTCCCCTTTTCTAGTTGAATCCTAATTCGCCTAACTTCCAATTTCAACTATATGTTTCACCCCCCTACTTTCACACTCTTAGTTTTATCCGCATTCCTTCACCGCATCGCTCCCTTTCTCCTCCCCCCTCTCTTTCCTCGTACCCGTCCCTTTCTCCTCCCACATTCCACTTACCCGTTTTCTCCCTTGCCCATTGGTCGCATATTATACTCTTGTTTTCACTGTCTCTGCTTTTCTTCATTTATAGCCGGCTTTCTACACTGGGCAGACTTTAAATATTCTCACTGCCCCTTTTTCCACTTTAAAACACTTTCCTTTGTCATCTCTGCCCGGGAAGTTTCTTTAATGGCGAATATTTTACATCTTAATCTCCTCTGACGCCTGCCCGCATCATCGAATGTACCTCTTATTGGACTTTTTACCCTTCCTGGATTTTCTATTTTCACCGTACCTGAAGTTGTGGCTTCTTGGAGTTTAACTTTGAAACTTCTCTCATTACTTCTCGTGCCTCTAACGACCTACCTATCTACATCGTATCCTCTCCGCTGGACTCTTCGACACCGGACTTTTTGGCAATCGGACATTTGCTTGCACCCTGGCACAGTTTTGCCCTACGTTTCCTTCCCTACAATTTTTATTTTATTTCATTTTTTCAAATTTTAAATCTTGGCCATTGCCAACTTATCTATCCCAGCGACCTCCTCTGATGATAAGATTTTGATCTTTGAAAAGCCTGGCTTAAGGAAAATTTAACTTGAATAAATTGCCTTTTTGCGAATTATACCTTGCTTTGAACTTTTGAATTAAATTTTGATTTGTCTTTTGCTTTCTCTAATTCCTTTCCACTCTCCTTCATTTCTACCTGCTCTATCCTGGATATTGAGCTGTATACTCTTCACAATAGGGTTTTACCTTTCCTAAAAGTTCGCTTTTAGTACACCTCTTTATATATATATATATATATATATATATATATATATATATATATATATATATATATATATATATATAGTGCTCGAGCAAAGTTTGACACTTTTTGGAAAGTAAATAAGAGCGTCATATCTTGGCCAATATTATATGTATTCTTAACATTCAAAGTTAATCTCTTATAGGACTTTTGTTGGAAACAGCATATGCGACGGAGTTCTCATGAGCCTCCACACAGTCTCCTGACTGGACCTTGAGAACGCAGTCTTTACTGTGTCTTGCGAACGACGCCTGAATACATGCTTGATCTTGGCAATTTACTTGTCTTTGGTGCTGCAGGTGGTACGCTATGTGCTCAAATGCACCTATCACATACTAGTTCATCGGGTCAGTTGTGGAAGTTCTCAAGCAAACAACTACTGGTTTTCCCATGATGCAAGTCACTCTCTTGTGGTGCTTTCTAGTTCTCCATGGTTTCCAGCTTTCAGATCCTCAAACAGAACACGGAAGTAGCTATCGTAGCAATTTACCGCCATTGCATACTTGAAATAGTTCTGAAACGAAAGAATATAAAATACTTACAACATTTCCTCGAACACCCTATATATATATATATATATATATATATATATATATATATATATATGTATGTGTGTGTGTGGGTGTGTGTGTGTGTGTGTGTGTGTATATGTGTATATTATATATATATATATATATATATATATATATATATATATATATATATATATATATATATATACGTGTGTCTCTGTGTTTATGCGTGTTCCAGAGTAAGGGAAAGAAAAAAAAGAGAGGGGAAGTTCGAATAGAGAAAGAGCGAGAGAGACGATATTATTCGTTTATTTTTCCTACAGTCGTCTGTGTGTGTATGTGTAATAATAAATACTTAGATACGGTTCGTTGCTGCAGACCCAACTGGGTAAATTACGCCGAAAAAGACATTTATTCACATCATAACACAGTCAACTCTTTACAATAATCTATCATGGGAGTTGCGTTAAACTGACGCATTATGATCGTCTGTGGTAGGTCGAAATCCCAGCGGCGGCTAATTCATTTGACATTTTTTGTTTACATATATGCGATGGGCCATTACTACAATTTCCAGACATATTATTGATGCGTGTCACAAAAATGTAATTTTTGATTTACCATTAGAGTAGGCGAATGTAATTTTATTTTGTTAATTGGTCATGAAAAAGAAATTTATTTTAGATCAAGTGACCTACTTCAAAAGAAAAGTATAGAGAAAAATTTAGTATACTCAACAATGTGTCTGGTATCTTAACGTACGTATATGACACTTTTGCCGGAGTAAATACGTTCTATTGCAGTGGCGCTTTGTCGTTGGTATTAACCAAAAGTAGTCAATGCCTCTCTTTTTTCTCTATCTTTCCTAAAGCATAGCACTTCGTAATAGAATTAAGCACTCTAACACGTTGTTAATGCTGATATACATATGCATATATATATTATTATTTCTTTCACTTTTATAGCGAAGGTAATAGCGTAACGGTACGTGGTCCAACTGCTCCTCAGAGTTTGGTGATCAAGCGGTCGGGTTTCGCAACTCATCGTGAACAACTAGCCACATCGGGGCACACCATTATTATTATTATTATTATTATTATTATTATTATTATTATTATTATTATTATTATCTTTAATATTCTTGTTATTTAATTACCATATAATTGTAATTTCTTAATAATTAGTGTTATAATTTTGATTATCTTACTCAATCAAAACGAAATTTAGTTGGGTTGTATGTTGACTCATTTATGTAAACTTTTTATATTATTCCTCTCGAATCATGCGGAAAATGTATGTTCTTTTACAACTTCTAATTTCGAAACTTAATTATTATACATCTCCGAGTACATAAAATTAAGCTATATTTAGTGTATATTTAATATTAAGCTTTCACGCAGCAACTTGGAATGGATTCGTATAGTCAACTCAAGAAACGATTTCCTTATACGTATTTAACTTTCAATATATGACATTTGCTTTATAAACGTATTACTTCTTACTATATATTATTATATAAGAAATAATAAGATTATAACACGATGTATATATATATATAAATATATATATATAAATATATATATATATGTATACTATTAGAGTATAAAATTAAAGCAAAGATAATCGATTTATCGTTTAATAATAATCTATCGTGATAATATAAAGCTCGATATATTGACAAGTGCAATGAATTCAATATATATATATATATATATATATATATATATATATATATATATATATATATATATATATATTTATATACGAGAAACACCTGTCAAAGGACGGGCAAACTCATTCTCATTTACAGAAGAATCACGCACCATTTTATGTCCCTTAATAAAGATTAAAAGCAATATATGATGACACTAAACAGTATTTCTGATCAAAACCAATTACATCATTTTGATTCTAGAATATGTCTAAACTTCAAAACTTAAGCTTGAGAGGATTTTATAAGCTCCCTATCTTGAGTTGAGCTTTTTCGTAAGAAAATCGCCAACTGCTATGTGCTTTAATAGATAGTTCATTGGGTAAAACTTGACAATGTTTACATTGAGATTTCACTTTCACTAAGCTAATTTCGTGTTACAGATCAGGGGTAGAGGCGCCGACTGTCAATTCGAAGGTCGAGTTCTGATCGTGGTCAAGCTGCACTGAAGAGCTGTGATACAGCGAAACAGTTTGTATGTGGATGACAATATATAAAGATACGCACATACTTAACCTTATATATATACATATATATATATATGTGTGTGTGTGTGTTTGTAAAAAATATGAAACTAAAACTATACTTTTAGTAGATAGAACCTATAGTTAAATAGTTTAAGCTCAATATACGAGATAGAGCAATTATAAAGATAAATGAAAGAAGAGAGATGAACATGAACAAATGATCAATCTATTTCAACTTCAATTGTTCAATGCAAGGTGTACTCGGTAAAAAACATGTTCATTATTCTTTCCTTAAGCAAAGGCTTTTCAAAGATAATGAGTCAGATTCCATATAATTCCTTAATTCACATCCATCAATTACACCCAGCATTACAGTTAACTTGTGAGAGGAAACAGAAGTCCACCCTTCCTTTCCTGGATGCACTAGTGCATAAATCTGATTCATTGTTTCTTACATCTGTTTACCGCTAACCTAAATTTGCATTTTTATATTGTCATTGGGACTCTTTTTGTCCCGAACAAAGAAAAATAAATATGATTAAATATTTGGTTCATCGTGCCTTAAAGATTTTCTCTGAATCCCTTGTTGGTTCGCAGATTAAAGTTATCAAAGAAGTGAACGCTCAAAATAGTTACCCTCTCGATTTTTTTTCCTAAACTTGTCACTGGTTTTCATTCTACTTTTTAAAAAGTTTTTAGTCGTAATGCTTGAATTATTTCCACGCATTTACTCTGATGAGTGTGAACGAAAACCGGCTTGTATTTTTTAAATTGTTTTCCTGTCGTCTTTACACTTTTCAATTTCATTCCCCCCTCAAAAAATGTCACAAACGTCTATATTTCTTTGCTTAAATATATATATATATATATATATATATATATATATATATATATATATGTATGTATATATGTATCTACATTTCACATAAGGATTTATATATATATATATATATATATATATATATATATATATATATATATATATATATATATATATATATATATAATAATAGTAATGGAAATAATCCAGGTAAAATATATCCACAGGGTGGTTATGCAGAGAATTTTAACCTGGTTTATAAAAACTGCTCAATATCAAAATAGAGCTTTATATATGATAATTTTATTTACACAGACATGTACAAAATCTGCGAGACTGGTATGTCGATGTTATCGATCAACAGTTACTATAAACTGAGATCTCATCAGGCAGAGTTAGAATCCGATCTTAACCTCAGATCATATTTGGAGAGAATGAAATGGAGGGATAGAGAAAGAGAAGAAGAAGAAAAGAAATTTAACATTTCAAAAATTGAGGCGGTTAAAAAATTAAAAATTAAAAATCTAAAAATTCTAAAAAACAAAAACAAAAAATATAAAATCTAAAATCTGAAACAAACAGGGCAAATAAATAAATAAATAAATAAAGAAAAATAAAAATATAAGGTGGAAGGAGGGGCATATAAGACAGTTATTTTAAAGCCGAGTTTATAAATGTATTTTTCAAGTGAACTATAATATTGTGTATATGTGCGTGCGTGCGGGCAGACCGATCAGACGCTTGTAATTTGTGTGGTGGTGTGGCGGTGATCAAATGTGTCGCCAATTCTGGATTCATATTGTCTTTATAATTTGTCTAGAGTTTATTATCTTACCATGAATAAATTAATAAATCGAATAAAATAACTGTCTGGTTTTTTTTACACTTGATTCGTGCATGTCTACCTCCCTCCTTCCTATTTTTTATATATTTTTTATATTTTTATATTTCCTATCTCTTCTCTCTCGATCTGAATCAACAGACGTTCTCTTTCTTTTCCTTTATGTGTCTACCTTCCAATCACCTCTCCCTTCATTATATGCCCCTCCTTCCACCTTATATTTTTATTTTTATTTATTTATTTATTTATTTATTTATTTGCCCTGTTTGTTTCAGATTTTAGATTTTAGAGTTTTTGTTTTTGTTTTTGGTTTTGTAAATTTTTTAGATTTTTAATTTTTAATTTTTTAACCGCCTCAATTTTTGAAATGTTAAATTTCTTTTCTTCTTCTCCTCTATCTCTATCCCTCCATTTCCTTCTCTCCAAATATGATCTGAGGTTAAGATCGGATTCCTACTCTACCTGATGAGATCTCAGTTTATAGTAACTGTTGATCGATAACATCGACATGCCAGTGTCGCAGATTTTGTACATGCCTGTGTAAATAAAATTATCATATATATATATATATATATATATATATATATATATATATATATATATATATATATATATAAGTCTTTCCGTCGGATAACTTCAGCACATTAATTAATAGAATATAAGTTAGTTGATCATCCTGTCTTTTATTCTACCTGTGATTAAAAAATAACATGGGTTTTGCAAATGTTTTATTTATATCACACTTTTGCATAAGTTTCTTAGAAATTTGGAAAGGATTATCAACAGCTCTAATATAGAAATACTGTTAAATACAACAATGTACTAAGATATGCATCTGACAGAAACTGCGTTAGCCTGTTGTCGGGTTTTGTGATTAATAATTATTTAAATTCTTTTTTTCTTCGATTTTTATAGTTTAAAATTGGATCGTATTGATATTCTTCTTCAGATTAGTGAAATCATATGAGAGGTAGATACGCTAAAGCTTTGAAATCATATGAGAGGTAGATACGCTAAAGCTCCTATAGTAAAACTACACTTATTCTCCCTAATTAAAAACTGGAGTTTACTTAAGAAGATAGTTTTCTATTTGACAATATCAGACGGTTGCCTAATCGAGCTTGACCAGTCGCTAAAAATCTTCCAAATTACTGAATTCTAATTTTATTTGACCTAATTACACATCGCATTATTATTTATAAATCGTGTGAATATATGATTCAACATGAGAACAGTAGTTCGAATTATACAATAATACAAATTGATCTTAATTGTTCGACGAATACTAGAAAATTGTGACTGGTTCGCTTCGATTAATTAATCAATTATCAACAGCCAACCGATCACGACCTTTATGATCGTTAATGTTGTTATCTTCATGACGGCGTCTTTAAAACAAGGCTTGTAGTGTATGCTTGTTGACGCTCTTTTGAATGTAGTTTTTTTGGTGTTACGAGCTGCCTTTACTGCTTAATGACAAAGATTTATGTGGTAATTTTTTGGACGTGGATGTGTGAAACGAAATTTCCTAAGTGAAGGTAGATTAAATAAGAAGCAGAATATCCCATTAAATGTATACGATTAAGACATTCAACTGACGCGTTCAGGAACATGCTTCACAGACAGAAAGTTCAGTATACGACATAGGTGTGAAACTGGTGAAATAGTTCTCTTCGGTTATTGGTCTGATTAAATTCAGACGTATTTTCAGAGAGCTTCTCAGCAAACCGCCCTCCCACTCATAGAACGAGTTTGACGAAGACTGATACTATGTAATATCATCATAATCAAATGGCTTTCTGTAAAGAAGGAAAAATGTTTTTTTGTAAACAGAAATAAAGTAAATCCACAAGATAATCATATGGAAGACTGGAGCAAAAGTAAGTGTTGTTTTTTTTAATTGATGTAACAATTACAATCACTATAAAAACTACGCGGGAGAGACGAAGAAGGATTAAATGTTTACTGTCGTTACGATAGAAAGAGAGACGGAGACATCATAAAGTTATTGGGTATACTACTAACTAGTGTAAAAAAAACACGGCAGTTAAATGTTACCCGTTCCAGAAGAAATCACGAGATCATGTGACATAGCGCATTACCTTACCAACAGACATTTGATTTATTTATAGTTTAGTTTTAACTAGCGTAGAACCGTGAGAATTGCACAATGCTTTCTATATCAATTTGTGAATAATATATATATATTTAATATCTGCCAGCATGAATATAATAAATAAGAAAACTCCCTTTATCAGTCTGTAAATAAAAATAGTTGCCACCGTCAGCTTAATATTGTTCAAAGTAAATATACCGAATACGTGTCTTCTTTCTTTATTCATTTTTTTTTACTTAAAGCTGAAGCAATTTACTTTTTGAAATCATATATATATATATTCTCTGTTTTATAACTAACAAATAATTGTCAGTTAAACATTCATCAACTCAATGAAACGAATGTCACTTTTTAAAATGGATTGTTTAAAAGTGTTTTACTGAACGTGACAGCATAATTTGATTTTGGAACAATTCATTTTAAAACGTGTAAAGTCGGAATTATTTATTTTAGCGACATCAGATAAATGCTCTTATTGATCTTATTTTTTTAAATATGTGTAAAAGGTGTTTAACTACGTACGAACATGAAATGATGTAGCGTTTTATTATTTTAGAAATACATAAAATAAATAAAAATCACACGATACGTTATTAAATCTCTCGTTTGATTTTCATCGCTTCCTGTGTTTAATGGGTATTCCTTTATACATACTGTCCCCACAACAATTTATTTTATTATATATCGCGTAGTTTATATGTATTATTATATAGATAACTGGAGTGCAACAGAACATACACTTAAGGTTATAATAATAACTGAATAATGTAGAAAACATATTGAACTGAAAATTCATATAATCATTTATTTTTAAATTTAATGTAATATTAAAAAATTATGAATAAATACATCAATACACATCTTAACATATGAATGAATATGGTTGCATTGTGTGGTAGATCTAAGTGTTTACCTCTCATATATATCTGCACGTCTATTGTTTCATTTTACTTCATTCGAAGTTCTCAGAAATCAAGTGGACCCTTCCTGGGGCTAATACTGTAACCCTATATGAGAAACATAGATATTCGAATATTCTATTAAATTATATTTACCTGTCAAACGTTGAGTTAAAAAAGAAGTTAAGAACATTAATTTTCCTCTCCCCAATTGACCAGTTTACTATGTTATAGTATATATTTATTGTTGTCTCTTGGTCTTACCAGATTCTAGGACAAGAATGTATCTAGGTGGTGGAGCATCCAGCTAAGTGATGTTGCTTGAGGTAACATTACTTGGAGAAGGTGCAACATTCATCGTATGAACAAGTGTCTAGCCGTGTCGAGGGGGATCCTATTTGGATTTCGAATACTATGTTATTTTGAATAGTTGGTCAGTGTTTAGTTGTAGAATGAAGTATCTTCAGTCAGGTTATCCTGACAAAACTTTGTAAAGAGAGGCCGAAGACACTCGAGGATATTGTCTTGTAGGTAATTTAAACTCTCCTACGTATGTATGCGTTTCAGTGTGACAATCAAGATCGAGTGTTCAATGTTTTTTTCCTTGTGTGCCAGTGCTACCCTGAGTCGTCAGATATGCCATAAGCTTCATCGTAAACCTTTCGTTTGCAAATAGGGGAATTCATCATATTGGGTTTGCCAATCTTTCGTCTAAATTTAGAAATCTATTTTATACTGTGAAAAAAACTTAAACCGTAGGCCAGCATTTCTTATAAAATTATATATTAGCATGACTCAGCATAAGCATATATATATATATATATATATATATATATATATATATATATATATATATATATATATATAATGTGTGAATATGTGTGTTCTGTGTGTGTGCGTTCACTCATGCAGATTGTGTTATGATGTGTGCACGGCCTCGGTTATTGACTTAACCTCAAAGACGGATGTGTAAAAGAAAGAATAATATGAGGAATAAATAGGAACGATATTTTATGAACGCGTGCCAATGCTCGAAATGCCCAAAATAAAAATATTTCATTGATATTCTATACAATATAAACTGACTTCAAAGTCAATGACTGCTGGCTTCATCATATTTTTATCAATCAAATCACAGGTACAGAATTTTGTAATGCAATCTGTGTTCACTTCTTTCCGATTGCCATTTTAAGCATCAGATATATCTACTTACAAAATGGAGATTACCTAGGAATGCTCAATCTGTCAGTTTGTTTGTTAAAGTTTCTACTACTAATACTACTAGTTCTAGGACGACTAACAACAACAAAAAACGAAAACAATACAACTACTATTACTACTACTGCTAATAATAATAATACAATATATTTTAGATATTTAAAGGTGTTAAATATTTGCACAAGAATTAAAAAGAGAAATAGCTTATGGAATGATTATTTATATAAATGTTATGAAAACCGTACACGGGATGTATGTAACAATGTAATCATGCATAGCTATTGAAAAGTTAAACATTTATAAAATAATGTATACGTATAAATTAGTGATTGATTCATGTACACGATTATACATACTCATTCATAAAAATACAGTAGACGCACAAGTACATTTATATGAACAACGTAAAATGTACTAAATGATTTCTGGAAGATATACACAGAAACTTTATGTAAGCATTCATACATGCGAATAATTGATGTATTTACACGTAAGAATTAAAGAACACGTTTACATATAGACATTTATAAAAAAGAATTACACTCAATTATAGCTCATGTGATTTGGATGTTTAATCTTTTACATAAATGTTAACTTAGAATTATCTTGATGAATATGTATTCATTAAAACAATTCTAAATTAACATGTGTATAAAAGATTAAGCATATAAGTTAATGAGCTATACGTGTATAACAAGGATGTTGAACTAATAACCTCCGCCACAGCGGAGATTATTTTTTTAGGTCGAGTTTGTTTGTTTATTTGTGTACAGTCTAGCGTCTACATCACTGCAGCAATTGTCACTAAACTTAGTGAAAATATTGATTATCGGCTAACTTAGTCAAAGGTCAATGTCACAAAAAAGTAAAAGTCACAGTTCTGTTCACCGTATAAATGTGTCGTATTGTAGCCAATGAAGTCTCATATATTATAAAGCTTTTGCTTTGACCATTTAAATGTTAGATGATGGTTGAAATTTTAACTTGATATTTTTCTAAATTTTATGGTTAGATCTGATGCTCTTTTATAACAGTAACCAACATGCAAAATCTCAGCATGATACGTTCAATAGCTTTTTAATTAGCAATGTTTCCTTTCCATCGCATCGGGAATATTACATACAATATGAAGAAGTAACGCCCATATATAGCTCTGCCCCATCAATACGTAGTCAGACCGATGTATACAGTTTTACGATTGAATTATATTCTTATTTTATACTTACCTCTGATTTTCTGACATGTTTAAAATTTGTATTAGTTGTGTATAGAAATGTAATACTTAGAAGACAATACAATGCAGGTGTGACATATAGCCACAAGTTGGGGCCAAATAAGACATATAATAGTGGAACGGGTTAAATAGTTTCACTTTTAATACAATGTATACATACACAAGTTTTTATTAGTTTATTGGATGATTCACACTACTATTTCTATCTGATTTCTTATATTCTCAACGTTTCGGCCGACAATAAAATTACCTCTCGACATCTTTCGACGTCACTTCATATTCTTCAAAATGTTCTCGTGAAATAGATTTTTTAAACCTCAGGTAATGGGATATTCAGAATGAGATTAAATGATTCCCGTTTTGTCAACAATATCAGTATTCTAAGAAGAATGCGCCTTTTTTACCTAACGAAGTAAGTTTTCGAAACGACAAACCGTTATTATACCACTGAAGATTATTCTTACCTACATAGTAAACTATGAATCGAAGTAAGCACAGTTGTATTGATTATTGTTTGTATTTTCTATTGCAAACATTACTGTGTAGTATCTGTTCCGATGGATACTACACCTTATAGACCGGTTTCGTCTTGGCCTTCGGGTCTTGATTTCGCCGGTCTGTGGGTTTGTCCTGTGGAATACTAGAAGGCCCACCCTCCCAGGCTTTGCCTTCTCTCTTTGGGGTGGAGTAAGTTTATTGCGTACTGCCTGAGGCGCCCCTACCGGGGAATGACGACGGGGCTGCCCAGGCAATTTTTGATGGCCAGAGTGCTCACCTCTCGGGCGCTGGATTTTCCAATCACACTTTCCGACCTTGTGTCACATACATCTATTGTGGGTAGGTGTTAAATAACTATTGTAAAACATAAAAGTTTTATGCTCACGCATATAATATTTCTGCTGATGTACCCTCCGACCTCACTCAGGTACATCTTTTCGAACTCGTGGATGTCTGTGTAAAATTTGGAATAGTTATGTAGAACTTGAGAACATTTACGGCATTTCCAAATGAACCCCTTATTTAAACTACGGGGTAGATTGTTCTCATTCCATAAATCATGACCGGGTAAAAGAGTACATTCATATCATTCCGATTAATTAGTAAAAGTTGCGAAAAATAATAGTATTATTTTTATACTGTTCTTATTTTTCATCAACATTCACATATTAAGTTTCATGATTATTGAAGATATCAGTATACTAGTAGATGTTAAAAAATACACACAAGAATTGTCATAATATATTCTATTGTTCTTTTCTGTTTTCGTAAACATTGTTTTTCCTTTAATACTTCTTGAACACACTTCGAAAGTTGGCACTGTTATCCATCAATTTAACACGTTCGATCCCGAGAGGCAGGATTTGAATTATAATCAGTAATACGTGTATATTCAGAGACCGTTTTCAGAGAATAGAAACTGCTTGTCTTTCTTTCTTTTCTTTTGTTCTTGATATTACCGCCCTGACCCATTCCACTCTGATGTAAAGATCCTAAAAAATGCACCGAGAAAGAGCATTGAACATTATCACTGTTTCCACCAGTATAAAGAAGCTAGAATAGCTAACAGGCCTGGCCGACGGTAGAATAATGGAACGGACAATTGCGACGCGAGCTGTCCGTGGCCCGCGAGTAAGCTTATGGTAACCCTTGCTTATTCATAATGGTAGCGCGCAATAATCTTCGCCTCATTGGGCCGACATCCCTACCCAATCTTGACCTGTTTCTCGGGTCAAATGTTCTCTCGCGCACGGATGGATTTAATTATTAATCTCACGCGGGCGAGAATAGCATATTTTGATAAGCCTCTATCGCGAGTCTATACAAGAATGTACGTCGAGAGAAGAAAGTTTTTCCCCGGTTTAATATCACTGTTCTGCCAGCGGAAACGTGGTTGTCGTATTATGGTGTTGAAATGATCGGCTAATATGGCGGAGAACGGATCGTCGTGTGCGTCAAGGGTTAAAGTTCAAACAGAAAATTCTACAGATAATAATCCCGACATGACAAAACCTACCGTTTTCTTTTCTTCTTTCCATCAAGGGATTTTTGACTGGACTTACAATCGATATCAGGTACCTAAATTACTGGGACATTGCCAAAAACAATTGCTCTCGTTTTTTTTTCTTTGCCTCATCTTCCTTTATTTTATATTTTATTTCGTCTTCATCATTTTCATCCTTTTTCTACGCGGGATTAAATTTTATATTTACTTACCTTCCATGTGGTTCTCTCAGTACGATTATTCTGACACTAAATTGCGGGTGCTGGTTACGAAGGACAGATGATGATTACCAAGACCTCGATTGCGGACAATCTGATGGAGGACGTGTGTTGCGTTCCATGAATGTTCGACTGCCTCGACCGTCCATCGCTGAATCCATCTACTTTACGAAACCTCTCATCACCACGATTGACAGATGGCGCCTTCTCTTAATTTCGCTTCCTCCAACACGGGCTTTTTATTTTTTATTTTTTTATGTTGTTATCCTTTTCCACCAACCAAATCGAGAGCTAAACAAATTGCAAAATGTCCATGGTAAATGTCGCTACATTTTTCGAGTGTTCTGCCAAATGACATTTTTTTTTATTCATTTTGATTCGTTTATTGAATACATTTTAGCATTTTCTTTGTTTTTGATATTGATGAAAAATAAATGATGTTTCTTAGCAGGGGTAGGGGTTGTAAATACTATTTCTTATTTAATAGGAACGCGGCAATTCCCTTCGTGTGGTTGAACTGAAATGGAAAATAACGACTAAATTAATATATATATATATATATATATATATATATATATATCTTTATATATAGACATATGATCTATTTTATATATAAAATCTATATTTAAGTGTATAGATAATAGAGTATACTTCTACCTTATATATATATATACATATATATACATATATATAGTAAGGTATGTGTATATCTTTATATATTCGTATGTACATGATTCATCTTAAACTAATTAACGATCATCATGCATTTACGAGCACAGCTCTTAGGCGTTAGTGATGGGTTATTGTGGTCTATATTTACTTTTATGTAAAGGGTGTAATAAAAGATCGATGTCCTTCGTGAACATTCCGATACCTCAGATTTGTGTGAAACTCTGAAAAATAGTTATGAGATATTAATATTTTGAAGTATCTTGCATGGTTTATAAGCGACAGTTTTTCATTTTACAATACAAACATTTCGGATGTGCATCGAATTTGGCCCATAGTAATTAGACGCCAAGATTCCATGAATTTCAATTTATTTGTAAGACTCCTTAGGCTTATAACCTTCAATTTTAGACATTCTCTAGAATCAAAATCAAGAAATCAATTTTGATCAAATTTTCAATAAGTATTATAAACATAAAGTTTAATATTATTATATCTTATTTTTTTATATTACAAAGGTGATATAAAAGTATTTTAAAACAGTTCTCTTTTGGGAATTAATTTTACAAATCCTGTTCCACATTGTAGCAAAGTAGTTAGAATCGCCGGCTATCAACTATATTGTTTTGTAGGTTGAATCCCGAATGTTGGGCGGCTGCTAGTCAAGCCAAACGAGCGAAACAGTTTGTATGTGAGCTACTGGATAAGTCCTGGGTTGAACAATTTGCTAAATGATATCGCTAACTTATAAAGGGGTGTGTAAACAACCAAATAGAGCAATCTCTAGTAGTAGATGATGTTTATATTTAAGCATTCGGATATAACTTGCCAACAGCGTCCAGTCCGTAGCCAAGTGGTAAAAGTTGCCGATTATCAACTAGATACAGTGGGGAAATATGTGGATGACTATATAAACTTCAATTTTCTCAGGTAGAGCAATGTGGTAAGTGATATAGCGAAACAGATTTTTTCTCTGGTTGACTATATTTATATAATCTAATCATGTCGATAAAAGAAAATTTGGACTTAAAATAAATGTAATGTTTGACCTGCATATCACAACATAACGATTTATCTGTAATCATTGGTTTACTTTAGACATCCAACACACTGATCAATTATTTAATAATAATGGCATAATAGCTATTTATTGTTTTATAGAAGATCAGGTTAAATAAACATAACACATGTTGCGAAATTTCTATTTTTTAATTTTATTTTAGGTAATCACATTAGTGGGTTTTATTTAGAAAGAATTCAATGTAATAAAATAAATAGAGTGTGCTTTTCGACGGTGAAGTAAGAACGAGAAAAAATCAAAAGAAACAAAAAAATAAATCCGATCGGGAATTAATCGGAGACTGTATTGTGATCATAGTGAAACGGAAGGGAATTCAGGATTTCAAGTTTATAATCTCCCCGGAATGATGTGGATTCTAAAACATTCAAATACCCTTTAAACTCCTCCAAACCCTCTAAAATACTTAGAATTGTTTTCTTTTGAAATATTCTAAAACTCCTCTAATTGTATGAAGAGGGTTAATACAATTTCATCATAATCAAAAACATTTAAAAATTGAAACAAAAAACTTAATGAAACTAAAATGCGTTGTATGGCGTTCTTATTGCTCATTATTAATTTTAATAATTAATATTACCATATAAACAATGCTTTCTAAAACAAGGACAACATTTCTTATTACAATTTGCACTGCCACGTGCCGTCCTTAACAAAAGAGACTCTCATCCCATATTCGTGTCATCAACACCGAATCGATAACACCAAAAACGAGATGAAGAAAAAGAAAAAAAGGTATTTTATATGTCTTCATTTTGAAATTCAGAAATTCTGATGATGAAGTATATCTTCGAAAAGTATATTGGAAAAAAAAATGTTAACAAAACTAAAATGCATTGTATGGCGTTCTAATTGCTCATTATTATTTTTAATAATTAATATTACCATCTAAACAATGCTTTCTAAAACAAGGACAACATTTCTTATTTTCATCTTAACCCTATTAAGGGCATATGAATACAGTATACTGGCATTTATCATGGAACATATACATATATATATATATATATATAAATATATATATATACATATATATATATATATAAATATATATATATATATACACACACACATATATATATATATATATATACACACACACATATATATATATATATATATATATGTGTGTGTGTGTAATACTTTGAAAGGCAATACAATGCTAACGTGTGACGGATAGACACACGTTTACTTTTTAGTTTATTTTTTAAATCTGGTTATAATTTAAATTAAACCAGTATTTTCTGCGAGAGTGCATCTTCACGGCACCCTTCATATGCACGCTTCAACTTTAGTTGAGCACGGTTCTGAAGAAGTAAAGAGTTCCCGAAGTATTTGCCGAAATATAATATCATACGGAGTTCCCTCCAGACCATTTTGATTCAGGTATTACATAACATTGTAACGTTGTGTAGATAGACAGATATATGTGTGGCTTTGAAATATATATATATATATATATATATATATATATATATATTTATTTATGTACGTATGCATTGTATTAAAGGTGAAACTATTTAACTTGTTCCGCCATTATAAGTCTTATTTGGTCCAACTTGTGTCTATCTGTCACACTTCTGCATTGTATTGCCTTCTAAGTATCACATTTCTATATATAAGTAAACAATGCTTCAACCAAACTATATAAACTTCTTATATATATATATATATATATATATATATATATATAATTATAAGATATTTGTTTTTATCTACATATATATACGTCTTTTAGTGACGTGACTCCTTAGTGTAAAAATTAATATTCATACCGGTCGCAGGACTCGAACCACGGAACACAAGTCATATTCTTACCTCTTTAGCTTACACGCTTTAGCTTACACACCTCTATAAACAATCTTATAAATGAACGAGAAAGTAACCTATTACAGGCAGATTCCGTAAAGAGTGTTCTATATAAATAAAAACAATTCAAAATATCATTAAAGAAAGCAAGGAAGAAATTAAAATTCAGCTTTACAATTACTTACTATATTGTTATTGTTATTTCTAGTTCCCGGGAAGTTTCCACTCATCCATAAACATGCGATATTGTAGTTTGCCTTGTATAGTTTCATGTATTTATACTATTTTTCTCTAATTTTTATTGATCTCTCTCTTTCTGTCTGTCTGTCTCTCTCTCTCTCTCTATCTCTCTCTTTCTCTCTGTCTATGTCTCTCTCTCTCTGTATATCCCTGCAAAATACTCCCCGGGGAGAATTCTACACCTAACACACTTAGAAATACAGATTATTTATATAGAGTGTTCGAGAGAAATTTAACCCGATTTAGAACAGCACAGAAACAGCATATATTGGCCAATAATTGATGTATCATCAAAATTGCAAATGATTGGTTTAGAAGATGTATGCCAATGCAACGGAAACTGCCCTGGTCCTCAATCATGAACTCCAGGCGGGGCTTCAACCTTTAGCACGCTGCGTACTTTGAGAGAAGCTTAAACACCAGTTTTATCGTAGCAATTAGCTCGTTTTTTTGTGTGTTGTAGGCAAGTGGATAGGAACTTTTCTTAACTGCGCCCCACCCATGATAGTCCATAAGGGGTTGTACTCAGGTGAGTTGGCGATTACATGTTGACGCTGCTGGAGTTCTAGAAGTTCTCAGAAAACCACTTCCTTGTTTAACCGGGAGTGTAGCACGAGGCTGAGTCCTGCTACTAAACTTATACCCTTCTCACAGTCACTCTTTCTACCCAATGGTTGACAACAGTAAAAAGTCAACCACTTAGAGTCATGTGAATTTAGTCCGAATTTATTTTAGAAGATATGAGGGGACATAATGTAGATTGAACTGGAAATATACACAAGAAGTATCACAGTTTTAGGGGACTGGCTCTTCGTTATGCCTGTTAACATAGGTTCGCCAATTGTTGTTCTTGGTATTTGACAACTGGTTCTTAGCAGAAACAGAGCATCCCTAACTTGTCCTTGTATTTTACATTGCTTAGCAGTGTTGGCGTTCGTTTAGGCACTTCTTCCCAGCTTCACCGAGGAGTAGTTAGCATGTGAGATTTTTCCATGAGCGCTTTCCAAGATCTTACCCTCGTCAAACGCTATCTTAATAGTCGCCATTTCAACTAAAATCTCTTTTCGTCAAGGTCAACATTGCCTTGTCTTGATCTTGTCGGATCCTTTTTGGTGCCATCTCGACGAATTTATGATGTGACATAGTAACAACGCATACTATGGTCAATCCTGCTAGCCACTGCTTACACATCTCCATCGTGATTATCCAGCACACATTTGATGTCCTTCAACGTATTCAAAGAGCACTAGTTTAGAGCTAATTTTCCCGAATGTTTACATCCGGCGCGAAACATTACGATGTATGCCTTTCTTCGAATCTTCTGATACTTATTATCGTCTATGATCTCCAATTCTTCAAACAACCAATAGTATACAGAAACAGCTATCTGTCACACATTCCGACTATTAAATAATGTAAATAGTTAATAAGTGAAATAATATTAAAATATCTAATTTGCCTCGAACAGGATGTAAATCTCTCTATATATATAACTTGATGTATGTGTGTTATTGTCTTCTGTATAGAAAAAAAGGTTAGAGAATCTAATTAAAATCTAAGAGTGTACTTTATATAAAATCATACGAGAAAGATAATGGAAGTGTTTCCGAAGCTCTAAGTAAACCCCCAAAAGGCTATGAAGCAGATTCCGTCGGGTAGGGGGTTCGAGTTTTAAACAATAATGTTGTATAAATACACTGTAATTTAAATATGATATTACTTCTAAAAATGGACATAAGCTTTTATTCGGACTAGGGACGGGGGCAAGACATTTGGAAATTATTATTCTTGTAGTGTTCTGGGTGTAGGTTGAATTTTATTTCGATAGTTTCAGTAGAGCTTTAAAACAAGAGCAATAAATGTAAAATTACAGTATTACATTTACGAGGTGGTGTCTAGAAATCAAAACTGCTCAATGTCCGAGATAGAGTACGTGTGTTGAAACGCAGTATTGCCCGGCAAAAAGAACGCATTTGTCTTTTGTTAACTCGATGTTGCCCGAGAGCAATACTAGTAATAATAGAGTATTATATTTGTTAAGTAGTAAATATAAAGTGATCAATATCCTAAATAAAGCAGGTGTGTTTACTCGGCGTTGCAAAGGAATCATGAAACAAACATTACAGTATTACATTTAGTAAGTGGGGTGAGTTAATCTAAACTGCTCAATCATACATAGATCATGAAGTTGTAAAAGCTGTTCGCTATTCTTAGTTATTATATTGTATATCACATTATATATTACAGTTGTTAGCGAGTCAGTTCTTTATTCGAGATAGAGAAGCTGTGTTTAGACTTTGTGTTTCTATCGAAACTTCTCTCTCTCTCTCACTCACTCTCTCTCTCTCTCTCTCTCTATATATATATATATAAATATATATATATATATATATATATATATATATATATATATATATATACATAGTATATTATGAAAACATATTTATGGGCATTAAGGTACACAGAGGCTCCCGTGTACTATCCCCGTAGAGAATCGCCAGGTTTAAATGCATGGAGTTTGTGGTGCCGAGTGTTTTTATCTATACACGTAGTGTTTAGTCTGCCTTGTTAGCCAATAAGATTCTTTGTTATTCGCTCCCAATGTTTCCATTAGTCAATAGTAGGGCTTCTTACAAACAAAAGTTCTGTTCATTTTACTTCTTATTATTTTTTTCGGGTTTGTTATAGGGGTGCTTCATCCCTGTTTCTTTGTTTTCATAAGCTACTACCTAGACTTACTCACGTATTAAGCACCGTTGAAGTAAATACTGCATTTCGATAATAAAATATTATATATATTTATAGCATTTTATGTGGATACATAGAAATAATATATATATATACATATATATATATATACATATATATATACAGCGAAACAGTCTATATGTGGATGACTATATAAAGCTCCCGTTCTTGGGTAGAGCTTATTTCAAAGGATATCGCAAAATGCCATTAGCTTGAAGGCATAGCTCATTGGGTTAAACTAATTCGAGCCCCCAGAATTGACAATGTTACATTGAGATATCACTTACATTCAGTCAGTTCGACGGTTGAATTTCTAATATATTTTCATTGTTTTTTTCTCATGTAGTGATAAGATTCGTTCAATGTGTTTAATTTTGTGCGTATTTCTTTCTCTTGATATCAACTGTAAACACAAATAGTGACCATAATTATTTGAATGCTGAAAGTTTAATTCAATTATAAATCCAAAATTATTAACTCGGAGAAGTTAACATCATCGTTTTCATTTACACATCTTATCTGTTACTATATCAAATACAACCGATTTTTTAAGATATCGATTTTCAAAATAACATTGTAAAGCTGATAAGTTTTAATTTATGTTCATTGCCAAAGATTAAATACGCAGTTATTGACGAGCGGAAAGCAGTCAGATCCCGTGGCGCAGATGAACGGTGTAACACAGATTAACACACACACTGACACAGAGAGGGGAGGGAATACTTAAATAGAGAGTGGACGAAGAGACAGACAAAAATAGACAGAGGGTAAAATTGAAATTTGTAGAGAATTATAAATCTTGGGTAAGCTTTCTGAAACATTTTAAAGAGGGATATCATTTCACACTTTGATGCAGCATCGTGAGACGTGTATTTTAGCTACTAATATAATCTATATACTATTTTAAAGTGATGGTCTTTTGAGAGTTGTTTTGTTCGTACGCATTACAAACATATGACTCGTTGAGAAAAAGAGGAATATGCAAGTTCCACATTGCAACATGTGGATTTTACGATAACAATACTCAGGGTCGAATAACACATAAGTCTTGAGGATATTTATAACTGGATACACGTAACAAATCACCTAACATGATAACAGAAAATCATTACATACATAATTTTTATAAAACTAAGTACATTTTTTCTGATAATCCGCAAGAAGTAGACAATTAGATTAACGTAATTAGTTCATAGCGAAGAGGGTTCTTCAAAAGGATTATTTCTTATTCTTTAATAGTATAAAAAATATGCAAGTACATCTCAAGGAGTGAGTATGAACTAGTATGATATAATATATGATATAAAATACTGTAATATAATACTAATGCAATACCGATAAGAATAGAATATTTATGAAGTTCTAACCTCAGAATTTCTTGACAAATTCTAGGTAGAGTATACTACGGGAGGTAGGCGTAATAGGCTTTCACAATACGACCCCCTCCAACGACGAGAGAAAATACGTGATCTATAATTATCCTGAAATGATTAGATTTTAACGGACTGATTTTTTCCCACTCGGTTCCGCCGATTCGGCTGTAAGGATTCCCCACTGAGATTTGTAGCGTGTAATGTGGAACTTCATTTAATTATCAACACTTGGCCATTAGTATTTTACCAGCAATTCTTCCAAATCTGGGCATCAATTTGGAGTTTATGGGTTGATTCATTATCTTGATGATTGCATTTGGGATACACACACACGAAGACTAAATATATATGTATATATATATATATATATATATATGAGAAAGAGAGACGGAGGAGGGAGAGCAAACACACACACGCACACACACACATATATATATATATATATATATATATATATATTTATATATATGTATATATACATCAGTATATAATTCATTCACTGCATCCCGCCAAAAGTCAGGGAAAATTAAAAAAACAATCTACATTTGGGAAAACACACGTCTTACACACGCGATTAAAAACTTTCTCTCTCTCTCTCTCTCTCTCTCCCTCTCTCTCTCTCTATATATATATATATATATATAGAGAGAGAGAGAGAGAGAGAGAGAAAGAGGGAGATAGAAACACTAGTAGAGAGAGGGAAATAAAGAGAGTAGTTATATTACTTTTAAAAAACGTGAATTTAATATACCAGAAACACGGTTTCACGGTCCTTGTGATCTTCAGATGGCTGTAAGCACAACATTATTTTAAAATCCGGGTATTTTCTCTATACTCTCATCCGATACTCATTTAGCTCTGTTTAAGACGACTTTGAGTACTGCATACGAATAAAACACTCTGAGCTAAGAATCAATACACGAAGCCATCAGTATATATATATATATATATATATATATATATATATATATATATATATATATATTTATTTATTAAGTTATTAAAAAAGTAATGGCCGCCTGAAGCGCTGGGTTTTAATGTGTAGTTTATTACTGGTAAATGCTGACATATATAAGTAATGTGTTCTCAATAATAATTCGTCACTCTTTTTTCAGATAGAAAATACATTTGAAGCACAGAAGAGTCACCATTATAAACATGCCAAAACATGACCTTTGCCTTCTTTATATCTCATGAGTACAATCATGGCCACAATGCTTCCGAACTTTCTGCCAATATCAATAGAGCATAGGGAGATCAGTATGAATGTGTTTCCAGCAATTCCGTAGTGGAAATGAGCACTTGCTGAGAAAAATCCACGTCAAAGTGTAAAATAAATGAATCAGACACGTGCTGTTTGCACTACAACAGATTCACGCAATTGACAGAGTATTGGAAAAGTGGGAAAGCTCAATTAATGGGTTACTCATGAGCTCAATGAGCATCTAAAACTTAGGCGGTTTGAAATGTGCTCGTTGCTCTGTCTGCGTAACACCAATGACCAGTTTCTTGACCGAATAGTCACTTGTGACGACAAGTGGATCCCTTATGATAAGCGTAAACTATCAGTGATTAGTCCCCTAAACACTTCCTAAAGCCAAACATGCACAAGCAAAAAAATAGTTACTTTCTAAGTGCCTGCATTAGGTGTTATCCACTACAGCTTTTTTGGAAAACAATATTCTCGTTACTAGGTATTTATGTATACAATCATGTGCAGGACACGTAAATATTTTTTTTAAATGGGAATTAGTTAGACAGTAGAGTTTACGATGGTTCGAAAATAACATGTGTGCAGCGAGGTAGTAATAGGCGATTCCCTATGAAACAGGTGGTATTTATTGCAGATCATTAATATTATTAATGTCAGGAGAAGTGCGTAGGGTGTGCTGCGTATATTCTGAAGCAGGGCTATTAAAGAATTTAGCCGTGGTCTATAAAAATAAAATGTATTTGTACACATTTCTTTTGGAATCGAAAGAGTAAAATGTATTGATAGTATGCTAGAGTGTGTAAAAAGATTTCAAATACGTGATTTTAAACGGTAGATGAAAGACATTTCCTATTCTTAAAAACACAAGAAAATTATACCCCTTTCTATTTACTCCGGCCATTTAATCCTACACACTAACAGAAACAACAAACACATATGCCAATATATGGTGGAATATTTCATTTCATCAAGAGATTGCAACAGTTTTACGTCCGCGAATCGCGACGCCATCTTAGCAAAATAATTTATGAACGTGATGGAGTTGTAAACTAGACAATACCAAAAATCATCTTTGTTCTCACATGCTAGTTTGTGATCATAAACTTTACTTTTTAAAGTCCTCTGTAATCAGATTTGTTCATGACATCACTTAGAAACGACTCATCGGCGCAAGTCGTATTACGCGTTCTAAAATAACATCAAGCAACGCCCCGAATTTAAAATCTATCTTAATTTTTCCAAGAACATATTAACAGAAAATTCTATTTTAATTACTACAACTACACTTCTTTCTAGCACAGTCTTTAATATTCCAACCTCATATTATGAGCATTATCATATAATCGGTTCCTCACTTAACCGCACTATAAACACTATCCACACTTAGTGACTATCATGGTGTATAGACCATCTAACGACCACCTGCTTCATGAGAATATTAACCGTCGTCAATACCTTCCTATACCCTCGAAAAGTCATTTCCTGCTTATGCGTATTTTGTAATATTTTCTTTAACTAATGTGTGAATAAATACTCTGTGTGTTTCCTATATCATGCATCTTGAAAAAGCCTTAATAAAATCTTAGACGCAATACAGATTCATGATATTATAGGTGTTGACTTATTTGTGTAGAAATGCAGTTGGCTTTTTCTGTCTCTTTATTTTCACTGTTATTCCCCTATAATGCATTCTCTTAGTCCTGAGAGACAACAGCTACCTGTGTAATAGAATCTATAATGAAGAAAGGGTTGTATAATATAAAAATCCCAAACCGCATATTACATCAGCCCATATAAATATTATACGTCAGCATATACAATACATATGTTCTGTTTACACAATATCTATATACGTGGATGTATATAGACATATATATATATATATATATATATATATATATATATATATATAAAGAAAACTACGTCTTTTTAATTTTGTGTAATAAAGGTACATGTTATAGTTATTCAGATGCATGCGTGCACTTATACGGGTATATTACAGGTTGCACGCGATGTTACGGATTTATGAATTAAAAGACGAGGCAGAGGAGACTCGGGAATAATTAACTGGAAAGATAGGAAATAAGAAAAAAAACTGAGAAAGAAGTAAGAGGAGATGGACAAATATAATATAAAGACGAAAAAGCAAAATCTCAAATAGTTAAATTAGTGAGAGAAGTCAATGAAGGTTTTAGATTGAATGTTAATAGAATAAAAATAGAAAAGGCCATTCGATGTCTATCGAGGGTATATTCATTTCGGAGTACGCAGAAAGTAGAAGAATAACAATTAGACATTAAAAGATGAATAAGACAAAAGAGAAAGATGATGATGATGATGATGATAATTATGATGAATAAAATAATGATAATGTTTAAGAGAATACGAAAATGATGATAATGAATTAGAGACTAAGAGAATGAGGACGATGATGATGAATAAGAGAATAAGAGAATGATAATGAATGAGAGAATAAAAGAATGATGAGGAATAATAGAATACGAGAATGATGAGGAATAAGAGAATGATGATGAATAAGAGAATAAGAAAATGATGATGATGATGATGATGCTGATGATGCTGATTATGCCGTTGATGATTATAATGATGATGATGATGATGATGATGGTGGTGATGCTGATGATGCCGTTGATGATGATAATGCTGCTGCTGCTGCTGCTGATGATGATGATGATGATGATGATCATGATGGATGATGATTATGATGATTATGATGCTGATGATGATGATGATGATGATGATGATTAAAATTAGGTGAGAGGGGGGGGGAGAAACCATATAGCAAATAAGAGAATGGAAGGAAGACTAGAGGGCAGCGAGAATATTATAGTGGCTAGTAAAAAAAAAAAGGGTTGAAGAGAAAGTTAGGATGAAGTGACAGAAAGAAAAAGAATAATAATGGCAAGAAAAAAGAGAACGGAATAAAAAAAAACTTAAGTGAAATACTTAAAAGAAGACAAAGAAGGAGAATACGCATGGGAAGTAGGGAAAAATAAAATGAAACAAAGAAAATAAAAAAGGAAATAAAAAAAATATGGAAGAGAGATTGGATGAAAAAAAGAAAAGCAGGAGAGATACCATTTAAAACTGTGGAATATGCCACGTTCATGTTTTATTAGATATGTTGTGTTAAATCACAAACTTGTACTGCTGAAGTGGTTCTTGATCGAACGTATCCCCAACTATCGTAAAAACAGTCACCGGTGTTCAGCTAATCGCATATAATTAGTCGTTGCCAATGGATATCGTGTTTTCGCATTAAACGCCCCTAAACGTTTTGTTATGTTATAAACCAAAGCAAACAAACACAACCAGAAGGTATATTAAGGAGATATAAAGTGTGTTCTTTAATAATAATCAAAATCCATAATGCCGAGGTCCTCTTAAGTTTTTATTAGGAACATTATGACCACTAGATAAAAGTGAATGATACAGGTATGACGTTCCTGTCAGCTGACGGTTCGCTCACAACCATGTAAGTGATGGAATCCTGTTCTCTAGCATGTCCCGAAACTCTCTGGAGAAAAGATAATGGACATATTTAAACTCATTCATAAAAGTATGACCGCTGTTACGCCGTATAACGACTCTTCAATGTGGCTATATGTGTCGAATATCTAAAGTTACAATTGAAATCAGACTGTTTTGTTAGCAAGCTCGCTACGAAGTGAACATTTTTACGGTTATATTGGTTTACATTTGCATAACAGCTTTCGCAGATCGCTCTACTGATTTACAAAAGTTAATTATATATATATATATAGTCTAAGGAAGCTTTGAGTTATTTTAAACAAAATAACAAAAAAACAAAACAAAAAAAAAGTGATAGGAAAATGCAGTTTAAATTCCCAGAGAAACTAACTAAATCCAAAATAGTGTAGACTTAACATTTGTTGGAAAATTCATAAATAAATAATATATAATAGTAAGTAAATAAAATCAAAAGGGGAATTAAGTATCTAACAGTGAAACAAAAACAGGAGACCTTAACGTAAGCATCTAATATTAACACGGGGATCTTCAGCTGTTTACCATGTAACTGTTTCGGAGATTTAAAAACAGGACAGTTATATGCATGGCTCTCCAATGGTACAGATAAAACTACCATTTCCCCAATAATCAAGTGTCGAAATAATTCAGCTTAAAATGTTACTTATATATACATAAATAAATAAATAAAATAATAATAATAATAATAATAATAATAATAATAATATACTACCCTTAAGACTACCGTATGATATGGTAATTTGCGTATCAAATAAAATGCTTTATAACAATAGTAATACTAGTAATAATAATAATTATAATAATAATAATAATAATAAAATACTATCTAAACACTAAACTTACGAACCATTCTACGATATGGTAGCTAGAAATAAAATTATATAGGAAATAAGGTTGCATATATATATATATATATATATATATATATATATATATATATATATATATATATATATATATATATATATATAGCATTTAAGACACTTCAATTGAAATATTATGATTATGCTTGACCGGAAGTTGTACTAGAGCTAATCTAAATGTTTGTTTTCAATAGTATACTTTATCCCCAAACGCACACCTACTATTTAAATAAAATAATATGTATATGTATATATATATATATATATATATATATATATATATATATATATATATATATATATATACCAAGCCTGTCTAAAAAGTATCGGACCTTTATTTTTTATTTTTTTTATTTTGCGAAATATAGGCGATAGGGAGGCGCAACTCTACACAGTGAAGGAAAACACCTTTATGCGCATGTGTGGCTTTTAACCCTGCCTTCCTGCACGTTAGTCGCTGCCTGTCGGTCGCTGAGTGAGGTGCTACACACCGTGTTCGCCGGATTATCGATTCTCTCAATATGACTGAAAGTGTTTAGAAAAGGTTCTGCACCAAATTGTGTGAAAAACTCGGTGATTCTCAAAGCAAAGCAATTCGTAAGATTCAGCAGGTGTTGGAGAAGATGTGATCAGTCTAACGCAAATTAAGGAGTTGTTCAACCGATTCACGAATGGACGCACATCAGCGGAGAGTGACAAGCATTCTGGCAGACCTTAAACTGCTCAGATTGCAGCTGTTGTTGAGCGGGTGCAGTATTTGGTGATGGAAGATCGTTTTTCACCGTGCGGAATATCGCGCAGAGTTCGAAGTGAGTAAAGATTCCGCACATGCAATTCTGTAGCTGCGAACTATGCGCCACAGTTGTTGTCGCAGGAATAAAAGGACCTCCGTTTCAAGTTGCACAGGACTTTCTGGAAGCCGCCAACACTGATCCTGTGTTTCTGAACAGCGTGATAACTGGAAATGAGTCATGGGTGTATGGGTACAACCAGAAACAAAAAGACAGTCGTCGCAATGGCAGCATCCCGAGTCACCAAGTCGAAAAAAGCGCAACAGGTGCAAAGCAAAACCAAAGTGATGTTGATCGTCTCCTTTGATATTCGTAAAATTGCGCATCACGAATACGCCCCGGAAGAACAAATAATGACAAATGAGTACAATGAAGATGTTCTCTATCGTGTTTGTGACGAAATTCGGCGCGAAAGACCAGGCATGTGGACGGCGAAAAACTGGCAATAGTATCACGACAACGTCCCCGCACATTCGTCACAAATTATGCAACATTTATTCGCCAAACATGGAATTCCAGAAGTTCGCCAAGCTCTTTACTCCCCAGGCATAGTTACTTACGACTTCTAGTTGTTTCGAAAATGTCAGAGGCCACTGAAAAGTTCCCGTTGGTAGACTAGAAAAGAGATAATGTGGAACGGACGGCAGAGATGAACACTAGTCCAAAAGAATACTTCTAGAGGCGTTTGTGGCAGTGGATGGATCGGTAAGCTAAATGTGTTCAAGCACGACGTGCCTTCTTTGAAGCGGATTATGATTCTAACCCCGTCAGGTATTTTGAATATTTTTTCTGGCTTACGCTCGGATACTTTTTAGACAGGACCTAATATATATATATATATATATATATATATATATATATATATATATATATATATATATATATACATATATATATATATATATATACATATATATATATATATATATATATATATATATATATGTAAAGGCTACCAACATTTGTTTTTTTCAACATTTATTTATTATTTTGTTGTTTTTTTCAACATTTATTTATTATTTTGTTGTTTTGCCATTTTATAATTTTATATAACGCGTTTCAAGCGGTGGTCCGCTTTCATCAGATATGAAAATCCATTTGAAGAAATGTCTTTCGATTTGAGCAAATGTTGTTTCATTTGAGGAATGTGTCATTGTTTTTGCGCATGCGTTGGTTTGGGGGTGTGTGGGTATCTTTTATTTTTTATTTTTTATTTTTTATTTTTTTGCCATTTTTTCTTGCTTCTCTTGGTCAAGTGCGTGTTACCCATCCATGACCCATTGGTCATGCCAGCCTCCTAGGGTGCGGAGAATTTCTTTTGAAATTTAATACTTTTTATTGCTTTTTGTCGTCTCCAAGAATGAAGTCGTGTCTGCGTGCGTGTGTGCGCCCGTATGCGTGTGGTCTAATCTTGAGTCTTGTGAATAGGTGTACGATACATACACACACACATAAATACGTACACACACACACACACCCATTCGCGCACACAAACAGGCGTGTGGTTATAGTGACAGAGAGGGGGATAAAGGTTGAATTATATACATATACATACATACATACACACACACACAGATACAGGGTGGGCAAAAATAAGGGTCCTATTTTGAAAAATTCATAACTTTTTTTTTTTAGAATAAGTAAAGGACCCCTTCCGAAGCAAGCATGAGCCGTATTAGCCCTAAGGAACGTACCTTCATTTAGAAAACATTATTTTTGCTTAAAAACCTCAAAACAGTGTAAAAAACAATACTTTAGTTTTTGTAAGTTTTAAGAAGTGTTTTTCGGCTAAAATTTGTTTTGTTTATTTCAAAAAATCTCGGAAGGGTCAGTCTACACACACATAAAGTTTGGTGAGTTTTACTTTTATTTTGTGGAAGTTATTCAAATTCAAGTTATTCAAATTTAAAGATAGGATCCTTATTTTGGCCCACCCTGTATATATATATATATATATATATATATATATATATATATATATATATATATATATATATATACATACACACACACATACACACATATACACACATATTTGCAAAAGATAAGTTAATGCAAACGGTCCAAATAGATTTGAACTTGGTTTGGCCGATTTCATAGTCCGGTATTTAATGTGCAAATTTAATGTCTATTGTAAATTATTCATTTAACACAAGTTGCTATGTGTACTCATAGCTGTGTAGAAGTGCGCAATAAGAAGTTATGTACTAATATTATCTTCCTTGAATAAGAATTTTCCAGTCTATACATAACTATAAATAGTTATGTATGTTTGTACTCAACTAGAGGTGGATAAAGTGTGATCAAAGTGTGTGTTGTTAGAGTTATGATCTGTTTAATGTTGGATTAAATTTAAGTATGAAGTTTTTTTTCTTGTGTTAGTAAGTAAGTGTAGTCTTGGCTTTGGAAAATTGGCATTATTTTGAATGTTCCTTCGCTGCATGAGTGCACATGTTCGGAGACGAATAATTTACGGTTTTCTTTGATTTTAATGTTGCTTTTATGTAAAGATACTCTATTATTAAATGTTTTCGTCGCACCTATATAAGCTTCATTACATGTTGTACATTCTAGCACATAGACAACGTTCTTGGAGGTGCAGGTAAGGTTTTTTGTTATTGTGAATGTTTGTGTTGGGTTTTTAAATGTGTATGAGGTCCCCTCCATTATTATGTCACAGACCCCACATCTTTCCTTGTTGCATTTTGTGATCCCTTGTATTGTGTGTTGGTTGAGTTTAGATGAGGTTAAAATTTGTTTGAGGTTTTTCGGTTGCCGTTTGCTTTTTATTATTTTCGTTGTTTTTAATATGTCGTTTAGTTTGTTGTTATGGTTGAGTAGGGTTAGGTTTCTTGTTATTTCTGTGAATAATTCTGGATTGTTTTTGTTGTGTGTAGAGATGTATGCTAATATTTGTTCTTAGTTCGTTTTTTAGGGATTCGTAATTGTTCTAATGGAATGTTTTCTGCTAGTTCTATACATTTCTGTATTATTTGTAGCGGGTATCCTCTTCTTTTTAAAGTTTTCCGTAGTTCCTCCAGTCGGACAATCCGGAGGTCTTTTTCACTGACTATACTACAGATCCTGCGTGCTAGGGAGTAGGGTATATATTTTAGCAGCTTTTGGGGTGAATGTCTTCTAAAATGGGAGATATTGTTGGGTGTCTGTGGGTTTGTGGTAGATGTCTGTGATTATGTGAATGTTTTTAATTTTAATCAATACATTTAAGAAGGGTAGTTCTGTTTGACTGTGTTCAATGGTGAATTTAATCTTGGGGGTGTAGGTTCTGTAGTATGCTGTGTAATTTATTGATGTCCCCCCATGTGGGTTCCCAGAGGATAAAACAATCATCCAGGTATCTTTTCCAAGATTTTCTGAAGAGAGTTTGAATATTATGTCCATATATTTCTTCTATCTTTTCATATAAGATCTTCTCTAGGTAGGCTAGTGTTAGGGTGGCATATGTTGGTGCCATTTTGGTTCCCATCACAAGACTCGAGATTAGACCACACGCATACGGGCGCACACACGCACGCAGACACGACTTCATTCTTGGAGACGACAAAAAGAAATAAAACGTATTAAATTTCAAAAGAAATTCTCCGCAACCTAGGAGGCTGGGATAACCAATGGGTCATGGATGGGTAACACGCACTTGACCAAGAGATGCAGGAGAAATGGCAAATAAAAAATAAGAAATAAAAAATAAAAGATACCCTCACACCCGCAAACCCACGCATGCGCAAAAACAATAACAAATTCTTCTAATGAAACAACATTTGCTCAAATAAAAAGACATTTCTTCAAATGGATTTTCATATCTGATGAAAGCGGACCACCGCTTGAAACGCGTTATATAAAATTATAAAATGGTAAAACAACAAAATAATAAATAAATGTTGAAAAAAACAACAAAATAATAAATAAATGTTGAAAAAAACATTCTACAAATGTTGGTAGCCTTACTCCTTTACATATATACTTTTCTCTCGTTGGAACTGCACTAATACTGCACTACCCTCTTTTCTATATATATATATATATATATATATATATATATATATATATATATATATATATATATATGGGAAAATGAAAAAGGAAAACCAAAAAATGGATGTTTTTATGTGTACATCAACGTTTCGTCTTTATTTATAAGACTTCATCAGGATGATAAAATAGAGAAAAAATGTCATGCAAGTACAGATACATGTAGGGTAGACATATTGGGAAAAATAGAATGAAATAGTGGCCAACTGCTGGGTGGACGTCCGTATTTGTTGGAGAAATAGAAATGAATGTAGAAAAGAATGAGTGGGGAAAAATGGAAGGATGGGGTGAGCCAGGACTACTGTGGCTGGTGGTGAGAGAAAGAGGTGGGGGATGAGCAGGGGTAAAGTGGATGGCAGAGAGGGAGGTGAAGAAGAGGGGGAGGGGTGTTTGACCAGATGGCTGCGGTTCAAGATTGAAGGGGAAAAAGTAAGTTGGAATGTTTGTGTATGGGGGGTGTATGCAGGGAAAGGAGGATGGGTAGAGAGGAAGGGGGGGCTGTGATTTTGGTGGATGGGCGAAAGTTATGGTCTTAGAGAGCGTTTTGAGAAAATGAGGGAATTTAAGAAGGGGTATGGGAGAAAATAGTTGAGTGGGGGAGAGGGAGGATTTGTTGTGATAGGGTGTGAAATATTTGAAATATTTGGAAAATGATAGCAATGAGTGAGGGATTGGGGGGAGGAGTGCGGTGATTGAAAGGGTCGGTATGGAATATTTGAGATATTTGGAACATGAGAAAGTTTATTTGGACTGCAGTATTAAAAGTGTGAGGAAAAAGTAAGGAGAAAATGAAGATTCAAGGAGAAAAAGAAAGGGAAAAGTAAATGGGAGAGTGTTATAGAGGTTGGAGATGAAAAAAGTTTAACCATGATCAGGCAAGAGTCTTTGTTCTGTGAGGATGATCTTGCTTATTAAGGGTGATAGGTTAAAGAAACCATTACGTTGCTTGATGGTGGTGGAGGCGGTGATGAGGGCAGTTTCTAATAATCTTCGCCGAGATTTGTTGTGGATATATTTAGTGATTTTGGCTTGTTCAAATTTTGAACGCATGACCATGTTCTAGTGCATGGGAGAAAAGTGCACTAAGAGGGTTGGTGTTTTTTATGTCCCTTTTGTGTTCATTTAATCGTTTCTTTAATTCACGTTATGTTTCTCCCACGTAAAATTGATGGCAGTCATTGCAAGGGACAGTATATAAGCCGGCATGGGATGTGGGTGTTTTTGGGAAATGTCTGGATGTGTTTAAAGTTTGTTTTATGGATTGAGATGTGGTTTGTACTGTAGGAATGCCTAGTTTGTTAAGCGTGTTGCATATGGATGTGTTATTGGAGTGCGTGGGTAGGAGAAGGGGTCTGTCTATTAGAGAGGTGTTAGAAGTTTGATTTTTTGTGTGGTGTTTCTGGAGAATATTTGGAAGGCTTTTTTCTTGGTATTTAATATAAAATGTGTGGGGTATTGCAATGTTTTTAGGGAGTTTAAAATGTACTTTATTTCTTCATCTATGTGAGGGGGCTACATATTATGAGGGCGCGTAGGAAGAAGCCTATAATTATACCTGTTTTGATCTTGCTATGGTGGTGGGAGTAGAAATGTATGTAGCCATTTTTGTGAGTGTTTTTGCGGTGTACCTTGAATTCTAGTTTGTTGTTGGACTTAATTATAAGAGTATCAAGGAAGGGAATAGAGCCGTTTATCTCAGTCTCATGGGTAAATTTTATGGAGGGTTCTACTGTGTTGAGTTTATCTTTAACATGATTGATTTGTATGTCTGTGGGGAGGAAAATTAAAATGTCATCTATGTATCTAAAGTATTCGATGTTAGGGGGTAGTCTATATTTGAAAGGACCGGATTCTAAGAATTCTAAAAAGAGGCAGGCCAATACACCGCTAAGGGGGTTGCCCATAGGGAGTCCAAATTTTTGTTTATAGAATACTTCGTTAAATTGGAAATATGTTATGTCAGTGATGAGTCTAATTATTTCTATAAGAGTATTGGGGGGAAAAGGTAGGTCGGTTTTTATTTTCTTTATATGTGTGTGAAGTAAGTTTAGGCATTTTTTAACAGGTACGTTAGTGTAGAGCGAAGTTACATCTAGGCTATGTATATTTTTATTTTCTACGTTGATGTTTTTTATTCTGCTAAGAACGTCGCCTGAATTTTTAATGTGGGAAGAACTGATGGTACCCATTAGTGGAGTGAGGATGTTAGCTATGGCCCGTGCGATTTTGTGTGTGGTGCTACCCATGCTTGATACAATGGGACGCACGGGGTTTTCGGGTTTGTGGGTTTTGGGGAGCCCGTATAATGTGGGAATGATAGGGTGATACTCAATGTTTGATGCCCATTTTTTGTTGTTCTTGATTAGGTGTTTGAAAGATTTGTTAAAATGTTCTATGTTTTTATCTATAGTTTTTTGGTCGGTTTTAGTGTATGTGTTTTCGTCGGATAATAGAGTAGATATTTTTTTGATATATGAGTTTCTGTCCATGATTACTATGCCCCCTCCTTTGTCTGATGATGATATGATTAGGTTGTTGTTGTTAGCTAGGTGTTTAAGAGTGTCTATGTATCTCTTGGGTAAGACGGGGTCATTAGGGAGAGTGGTGGTGGTTGAGATTATATCATTTTTAACTCCCTAAAAATATTGCAATACCCCACACATTTTATATTAAATGCCAAGAAAAAAGCCTTCCAAATATTCTCCAGAAACACCACACAAAAAAATAAAACTTCTAACACCTCTCTAATAGACAGACCCCTTCTCCTACCCACGCACTCCAATAACACATCCATATGTAACACACTTAACAAACTAGGCATTCCTACAGTACAAACCACATCTCAATCCATAAAACAAACTTTAAACACATCCAGACATTTCCAAAAACACCCACATCCCATGCCGGCTTATATACTGTCCCTTGCAATGACTTCCATCAATTTTACGTGGGAGAAACACAACGTGAATTAAAGAAACGATTAAATGAACACAAAAGGGACATAAAAAACACCAACCCTCTTAGTGCACTTTTCTCCCATGCACTAGAACATGGTCATGCGTTCAAATTTGAACAAGCCAAAATCACTAAATATATCCACAACAAATCTCGGCGAAGATTATTAGAAACTGCCCTCATAACCGCCTCCACCACCATCAAGCAACGTAATGGTTTCTTTAACCTATCACCCTTAATAAGCAAGATCATCCTCACAGAACAAAGACTCTTGCCTGATCATGGTTAAACTTTTTTCATCTCCAACCTCTATAACACTCTCCCATTTACTTTTCCCTGTTTTTTTCTCCTTGAATCTTCATTTTCTCCTTACTTTTTCATCACACTTTTAATACTGCAGTCCAAATAAACTTTCTCATGTTCCAAATATCTCAAATATTTCATACCCACCATTTGTATCACCGCTCTTCTCCCCCCCCCCCCAATCCTTCACTCATTGCTATCATTTTCCAAATATTTCAAATATTTCACACCCTATCACAACAAATCCTCCCTCTCCCCCACTCAACTATTTTCTCCCATACCCCTTCTTAAATTCCCTCATTTTCTCAAAACGCTCTCTAAGACCATAACTTTCGCCCATCCACCAAAATCACAGCCCCCCTTTCCTCTCTACCCATCCTCCTTTCCCTGCATACACCCCCCATACACAAACATTCCAACTTACTTTTTCCCCTTCAATCTTGAACCGCAGCCATCTGGTCAAACACCCCTCCCCCTCTTCTTCACCTCCCTCTCTGCCATCCACTTTACCCCTGCTCATCCCCCACCTCTTTCTCTTACCACCAGCCACAGTAGTCCTGGCTCACCCCATCCTTCCATTTTTTCCCCACTCATTCTTTTCTACATTCATTTCTATGTCTCCAACAAATACGGACGTCCACCCAGCAGTTGGCCACTATTTCATTCTATTTTTCCCAATATGTCTACCCTACATGTATATGTGCTTGCATGACATTTTTTCTCTATTTTATCATCCTGATGAAGTCTTATAAATAAAGACGAAACGTTGATGTACACATAAAAACATCCATTTTTTGGTTTTCCTTTTTCATTTTCCCATCACGTCGGATTACTTTCATCCTTCTCTTCCCATATATATATATATATATATATATATATATATATATATATATATATAACTTGCTGATGGTGCTGGGATGCAGCCAATGTCTTTCCGGTTTCGAATCTAGCTAGGATCAGCCATGTTGATGAGCGTTAAAACGGTGAAACACTTGTATGTGGATAATTATATTTTATAAGTATCGCCGCTCCGTATATGTGAAAATCACACTGGTGTAAAATGAACACTGTGCCCCCTTACCATTTAGGTTACGTACATTATCACCAAATATATAATACAAATAAAATATATAGCTAAGGAATCTCTTAATTATTTCATCTGAAAAACCCTTACATTTTATTAAATGTTGCGATAATTCTGATATTCAATCAGTTTATTCGTACAATGTGTTACACTAGTTTTACTTTAAACAGAACTGTGCAATTTCTTCCCAAACTAGAGATCTATTAACTAGGGAGGAGCGAGAGAGAACTACATATGTATAGGTAGAACTTAAGGAAGGAAAATAAATATAAATTGCCGTTGGCTCAGTTGATGATATCAAACACAAATCTGACCACATACAATGGCAATCTTCCAGCGACTACTTATGAATCTCCCGTTCGATTGATTTTATTTTGACCAATTTGAATGTGCCAAGTGAAAAGCGGCGTGTTGATTAGTAATTAGCGAAGAAATCAGTGGCCAGTGACTGGTGGCTTAGAGTAAACACGGATCGCTTTGGTTCACTATGTACGTGATAGGTCGATAGAAGCCAGAGATTGTCTGTCTGTCTGGCTGGCTGGCTAGCTATTAAGTGTACTTGCGGCAGTAAACAATTAAAGTAGCGTACCCTCTGCTAGGGTCACTGAAGGACACATAATGCTGGTACAGAAAAATGGATAATCCCCAACACAGGGATACGCACATCAAGGACTGTGTGCATTTGTAAAGAGGCGGAAAGCCACTTGTTAGGGAAAGAAGAAATGAAAGAAGATATATATAAATATATATATATAGAGAGAGAGATAGATAGATAGATAGATAGATGGATAGATAGATAGATAGATAAACCGAGAGAAAGGCGAAAGATAGAAAGCATAGGATAGATATGAGCAGAGTATGAAGACACAAAATAAACCAAGTTATCTGGTAGAATCTACGAGAGAGAACAACGGTAGGAAGAGGAAGATATTCTAGAACCGATAATAATAATAATAATAATAATAATAATAATAATAATAATAATAATAACAACACCACCAACAACAACAACAACACCAACAACAATAACAATAATAATAATAATAATAATAATAATAATATAATAATAACAATAACAATAACAATAACGATAAAAATAATAATAATAATAATAATAATAATAATAATAATAATAATAATAATAATAATAATAATAATAATAACGAGCGAAAACGTTTTTTTAGAACAAAACGGAAAGTAGGAGAACATTGGAAAGAGTAGTTATCACTTAGATTCCTAAGAAACTTATCTGCTTTTGCCAGTAGGCAATCATTGTGGGAAAATAAATTATTAATATGATTAAATAAAGAGGTTATTACTTTCGAGAATCAATAATGCACACCAATTACCCGAACTTTTTGTTCATATATATATATATATATATATATATATAGGGTGAGCCAAAAATAGGTGGACACTAAAAAACATTTTCCTACTTGGTTTACACAGCTTTGAAGTCTGCCTCTTACGCTTCGACAAAAAAATGTTTTTTACTGTCCACTTACTGTTGGCTCACCCTGTATATATATATATAGGTTAGGGCAGGGGGCGGACGTTTTACAAATAACACAAAATCGTGTATTTTTTATTGAAAAAGAAATTTATACACAGATTTGAGTTCGTATTGAAATAGCATTTCACAAAATCAAGTGTAGGAAACAACATCACTCATGCGGCGTCTGTTTTCATACATTGTTTCAATCATCGCTCTGTCAATTTGGGTGAATTCCTCGCAAATAGCTTTATTTAGTTCTTCCAATGTACGGGGTTGATGCTCGTATACACGTGCCTTGAGGTGACCCCATAAGAAATAATCGCCCATGGATATGTCAGGGGACCGAGTAGGCCAATGAATGTCGCCAAACCTGGAAATTAGGCGACCAAGGAAGCGAGGGCGAATACCGTCTATTGATGCTCTAGCTGTGTGAGCTGTCGCCCCATCCGGTTCAAACCCCACACGTCGAATGGGAATACGTTTTCGTCTTAACTCAGGTAAATAGAAGTTGTTTATCATATCGATATAGCGCCCCGAGTTAACGGTAACAGCATTCTCATCATCCTCTGCGAAAAAGTAAGGACCAATGACGCCAGTTTTGACTATAGCGCACTAAACCATCACTTTAGGGATGTGCAGCAATCTTTTGTGCAATTGTTTTGGGTGTTCAGAAGCCCAGTAACGGCAGTTCTGTTGATTCACCATGCAATCGATATGAAAATGAGCTTCATCACTCATGCACAATATGAGGTGGTCATTTTGCTCAAAAATTGCCTGCATCTCATGTGCGAACGTCACTCGCTGGACGTAAACCCCGGGCTTCAGCTCTTGCACAACGGCCAATCTGTAAGAGTGGAACTGCAGTTCTAAATGCAAAACACGCCTTACCGAACGATTACTCAGCCCTAATTAAGAAGAATGTTTGTGAGCAGAACGGCTTGTCTGAAGCGTTCCACATTTTCAGGGGAACGTCCTGATCGTCTAACCTCTAGTGGTCTTTTGTTCACCAGTGTACCCCGTGTACGAAGTGCGTTAACCCAACAAAGGATAGTGTTGCGAGTGGAAACAGCTTGATTTCGGTGGATATTAAAATAGCGACTAAACTCACGTTGAACTGCCGTGATAAACTCGTTATTCTTGACGAAAGTGTCGTACGCAAAAACGTGGTGTTTTATCGTCCATGGCTCCAACTGAAAAGAGAAAAAAATGCTAAGACTTTATGAACTCAAATCTAAGCATACATTTTTATAATGAAAAAATAACGATTTTGTGATATTTAAAAAAAAACCTCCGCCCTCTCTGCCCCACTCTGTATATATATATATATATATATATATATATATATATATATATATATATATATATATATATATATAAAGTTTGATGATCGAAAAACCAGACAACTTTACCCGAGATTGTGTCAAATAAATGTCATATTTATTAAAACATCTTTTAATCCAATTTTTCGGTTATAAAAGCCCTATAATGGTAATACAGAAAATATTTTCCTTTTTTTCTTCTTTTTCTTTTATTTTCCTTCATCATCGAACCTTTACGCCGTAGCCGAAGATCGCCTATTTCTTCCGGTGTTGTTGAAGAGATTGTTATTTTCCGATATTTGTAGTGAAGAGCGCTAACGCGCGTGTGTACAATAATGAGATGGGTGTTAGTAACGTTTGAAACGCTGTTTAAATGATAAACTTTTAAAATTGAGACGCAATATTTTGTATAATAAATGAAATATTTATTAAATCATTTTTTTTTAATACAAAGTTTAGGTTTTTAAAAACCCTAATCATGGTAATACAGACAATATTTTTCCTTTTTTTTTACTCATTGTCGAGCTCTTACTGCGTAGCCGGAGATTGACGATTTCTTCCAGGGTTGTTGAAGGGATTGTTGTTTTTAAATGCGCGAAAAGCGAAGACGCGCGTGTGTACAATAATGAGATGGCTGTTACAACAGTATATATATATATATATATATATATATATATATATATATATATATATATATATATATATATATATATATATATATACTGATAGCTGTGAGAATCGTCTTCTCTGACCAGTTCCCAGTTGTTTTTATTTGTTCTTAAATAAAGTGCTCGATGCCTTTTTAGACAGAGTTATACAATATTTAAGGGTAGTATGTGTTTTAATAAAACATAACTATTGTTCCCCATCTTACCATCTGATGAGCGGGAATAGGCAGGAAACTATAGTTATGGAATATAGTAAACACATAATTCTGATAAGTACTATATATATATATATATGTGTATATATATATATATATATTTATATATATATGTGTGTGTGTGTGTATGTATATATATATATATTTATATATATATATATATTTATATATATATATATTTATATATATATATATATATATATTTATATATATATATATATATATATATATATTTATATATATATATATATATATATATATATATATATATATATATATATATATATATAATACTAAAAGTCTATTGATCTTGTATGTTTGCAATCAGCTTTCAGCTTTCCGGTTTTCAACATCCGGTTGCGCATGCGTAAATAGCATCGTCTTCAATCTGTTATTCCAATTCCGTTATTCTCTATTATGATTAACGAACGCATGAAATGTTTCATTCTGGAAATTTTTATATTGCTTTTAATATAAACAATTTCATTTAATTTCATCAAATAGTTTTTTTGTTCACGGCTAAAAACATTCAACGGGAGGACTTCGTAAAGTCTGTCGCAGTTTCAAAAAAACTTCTCCCTTTTAAAAAACAAAAACAAACAAACCAAAAAACAACACTCATTATTAATATCAGCCATACTAGCTAGCGGTCGGTGAACGAAACCACCTCCCACTTTCCCTCTCATAGATTTAACCACTCCTACTCCCTCTGTTTTCGTTACGTACGCGAGAAAGCTGAATCGATATATGCACACATTTCTATTACATTAAATAGTGTTTCCTTTTGTTGTTTTTTAAACAGCAAATACTTGAATCATATGTTTTACACATATTACACCCCAAAAAAAAACAATTATAATAAACAAAACGACTCATAGAAATCTACCTATATTCTTTTTTCATTTTAATATACTTTCATAGAAATGCTTCTGTTATGTAAAAAAAACCTATTTTCTTCATGCCACAAGTGTCACGCTCATACATGAATTCCATAGCTAATATAACAAACTGACCCAACGGGACAAGGGTGGTCTAGTATATATAAATATAGGAAATGCGACTCCGATACAGGAGTGTAATGGACATGAGCGAATTGAAAACAAAATAACTTTTAGTTTCTTCCCTTTTTATTATATTATTATACTTTTATTTCTATAATTACATATCTTACTAAATCTCAATGTGGCTTCGTGTAGGGTCCATATAACATAATATTTCGGGAAACATTTTTTCAGTTCAACTGTTTATAAAACATGTACATTTTAAAAACGTGTAGATAAACGGTTTTATGACATAAACAGGGGGAAAAAGAAGGAGGCGGAAAGAGAGACGGGTTTGTCTGTTTATGTGTATGAATGTATCGCTGACAACGAATGAAAGGAGAAAAATAGAAGGTTAATAGTGCATTTGTAATCGAGAGAGCGAGGAAGGGAAGGAGAGAAAGAAGGAGAGGGGAGGTGAACACAAATGAAACATTGACATAATCAATCGAGATACATATTAATAGGTAAATATGAAGATAAAGAGTAACATCTATAGAGATAGATATGGAGAGGGGAACCGATAGAAATAACAGATATATCTAAAGAGATCAAAGATAAACAAAGGATTGAAAAAATAAAACAGAAAAAAAGAAACACTAGTTATTATATCTATCTATCTATCTATCTATATTGCTCTCTCTCTCTATATATATAAATCTATCTATCTATCTATATATATATATATATATATATATATATATATATATAATCAGTAGTTATTCTATACGAAAAGAGATAATGTGTGGTGGAGAGAGAGAGGGAAAGCGGAGTGACATCAGCTTCCAGTTCTATAATAACGCCGATTCAAATTCAATTATATCCTTACTGTTTGTTTATTATTTGATTTGAATTTGCATAATTGTCTTAATATCCCTTTTGTTAATTCAATTACACAACTTTAATTCCCTGGATGTTCTGTTTTAATGAGCAATCGGAATATTCAAGTCATTATCGACCCGCTAACAAGATCATTAAGAGAATAATAATAATAATAATAATAATAATAATAATAATAATAATAATGCTGATGATGAGTATGATGATGACAACAACAACAACAATAATAATAATAATGTTTAGTAAATTATTGATATCAACAACAACCACAACAACAACCATAATAATAATAATAATGATAATAATAATAATAATAATAATAATAATAATAATAATAATAATAATAATAATAATAATAATAATGGAGATGTCATGCTTTATCGAACGTACGTCGCAATTCTCATGTATTTTCTTTTAATTTAAAAATAAAATTAACTTTAATCGATTAATGAGAAGTCATGTTGCTGCTGCTGCTTCTGTTAGTGATGATGATGATTATGATGATGATTGCGCTTTTGTAAAGTCTATTACGCATTAGTCCGCTAGTGCGTAGTAAAGGAAATCTCTACTTTTCATAAATCCACACATATTTTGTTCGTACATGTCAAGGATACGCCTTCGACGATCAATACGATGGTGTCTTTTTTTGCTGTCGGGCTCAAGTATTGTCAACTTTAGCCCTAGGAGGGATACTCTCCCAGGCTTTACCTTTTCCTTGACAAGAGATAAGTGTATGCTTAATAATCTGAGGCACCCCTACATGAATATGCCATAGGCACTTTTGTAGGTCACAGTAAACTTCACTTAGTGTGCTGGCTGTTAAAAACCTGACCTGACTATGTGTTTGACCTCCAAAGGAGGTAAACAGATACTCACTTAAACACATCTGCATGTACGGCCATTTGAAACCCTTCATAGACGCACTCACATATATGTTCATTAGGATAGCTGGAGCGCACGTGATATTTATTGTCAATTGCGTTCGACGTAAGTTCAATCAGGGTGCCTTCTGGTAGTGTTTCGGTAAGAGTAACGCGATCTTTACTGACAACCATACAAAATGCGATCAGAATGTACTATAAAAAGAACAACAATACAGACAAGTGTTCGCCCCCAGGCTTGGATATGTAGAACTTATTCTGCAATCAGTCAGTGAAGGAGAAATATTTCTTCATCGAAGCAATTCTATTTTTGGCTGAATCCAGACTGCCACTTTTTCAAGAGCTGTATTTTCCCCACATAAAGTAACTGACCCTGAGTCGCAGTCTGTCATCGCGGGAGGCAAGTAGAATGAAACAAGAACACAGCAAATGTAGACTGTGAACAAGGAGATTAAACTGCATATAAAATCATAGTTGAATGTAACAAGCTTGAATAAAAGAAACATAAAACAGACATGATTACATAAGGAAGATAATACGATTAAAACTGTGCAATTAACTACACTTAAAAAATAAACAAATAGAACAAACAGAACCCCTTAAAATGTAGACAATACAAAGGAATACAATTATTTTGGAACATTGAAATATAAAGAGAAGAATCCATACAAATTAAAAGACCAAACATGATGATATTATAAAAGAAGGAAACCCCTACCAAATAGTAACTAGTAAATTCCTTCGTCCAAATTGTTTATAAAGTGAAGCGGAAAGGGACGTAAAATCTTAATAAATGCATAGAATTCGCCAGAAAGCTCAAAGAAATACGGAACATAATACCCATCGTCTTAATAATAAAAAATAATTAAAATAGGCTAATAAACAGTTTTTAAAAAGCTGGTAAAACACTAGAAGCAACAAAGGAAATGTTTCGTTTGTTTGCTATTATCTATCATCTGGAGTGATTTAATGCTGAAACACAACAATTATTGTTCTATACGAGTAATTAAAACCAAATGGCTAATTTTCTCATAGCTGACGTGGCTCGCAAGCTATGACAACGTTAGTTCTTTTTAGAAGGAGGCTGTGATTGTATCATCTTCCCACGTTCAAAAAACTGGTATTTGCAAATAGTCATTTATCTAGTACTGACCTCGCTCAACGTCGCTAAACTTCGGTGAACACATAGAGGAAATATTGACATATACAAACTACTGCACTGATGCTAAGAAAATGCTTCAGTGTGGAAACCAAACTACATAAGCATAGGCAAGTTGAAAAAAAAATTGCACTGAGACTAGAACAGAACTAGTAATATAAATGGATCATATTAAGACGAAGTAAATGTAGCTGAGATTACTAGCGTTCATATATAAATAAACTACTAATACTTACTATCCCCTACAAAAACGCAATTGTACCTACATTTGTTGGTACTATGTAAAGTAATTCCTGAGGATTTGAGAGAACGGCTGTACCCAAACTTTGATTTGGATGGTACGATTAAGAATGTGTGGTAACTCCTAGGGACTAAGGCATAAACATATATTTTATTGAACTTAAAATACACGCAATTGTTTTAGATATAGGCTGTAAAGATTGTATGGAACTTTACACACGGGCAGAACGCTCGGAGCTAATATCTCTGGCTCAATGGCCAAATACCATCAAAGTATAGTGTTATTTCATTGACATGGCAATTACCTTGAACTGTAATGTACTTTTTACAATATTTAAAAGATATACAAATATTTAAAAATCTTCAAATATACATTTCATTGATGTGACACATGTGAAACTCAATCATTCCAATGACAGTTCGAGCACTGGGTCTTTTTCAGAACACATACATTTAATGAAGACAATTGGTGAATTGATGTTATACGTTTGAAGACTCGAACATGAGGGCCTATATAATACGTTATAATACGTTAATATATGTTTATATTAAACAATTCCTCCTCATCCGTATTTGAAGACGTATCATATAAAAAAAACTCAATGGAATCATTTTTATCAAAACACAACTTTTATTATTTATATTATTTTGATTGCAGTTTTATCTCAGATTTTATTGTCAACAATATTTCTGCCGATGTAATCTATAACATCAGGTGCGTCTTGCCTAACTCGGGAATAGTTACGTCAAACTTAGGAATCTCTACGGAGTTTTGAACGCCAACTTTTATTTAATAAACATGTGTAGTCCAGAAGGACCCGTGGCGCAACGGATGTAAGTGCTAAGTATAATCAGTACTATATGACAGCCCTTTGGAGGTTAAGGTTACAATCCTCAGTACGGGCAATACTAAGAATACAAGTGCGAATTTCAAAAGAATTCTACTCAATCATAGCTGACAGAATGAGAGTAAACCACCCATGTGGATTTCATGAAGGGTTTCATTCGAAATTACGTGAAGATTTCCGAGTTCGACAAGAACTACATGGAGAAGGTCGAAGTGTATATCGGCCAACATTTGTGAGACTAACGCCAAAGATAGCAACAGTAGTTCGAATACAACAAATAATAAAAAGTATCAATTCAAACACAAAGATTCTGATACATAATTCCAAAGACAACATTGCGATAAAGCAACGGCAATTATGCTAATATTCTTACAGATAGATTGGAAACGAATACACGATTTAGCAATAAGCACCTCGATTTTGGTAAACGGGTTAAACTATCGTTCAAGTGGATATCGTAATGAAAACACACAATAAGTGTTTTCATTTGGTTTGACTTCCCTTAAAAACAAATCTAAATTGAGGTAATGAAGGGAAAGCGGTTATTTTGATGATTAGAAATCGGTTTACAGACCGACAAAATGATTGGATACTTGTTCAAATGAATATCGTAAACAAGAACAATTACTCTTTATTCAATTTTAAGCAAATTTATACAATAAAAACAGGACACAAACATTGTTGTAATAAACATAAAATTATTGGTTAGCATTTTACAGTTACTGTTTAGAGGATGTGTCATGTGATGCACGTGAAAAGAGAATTCAGTGATTGATTTCGAAATGAATGTCTTCTATTTTATGATGGAATAAACATTTAATAGTGATAAAAAAGAGTATTGTTAAAAGACACATTAGCTTTGACGTTAGGTAATTCCCGAGTAAAGCTTGTCACTAATTCCATTCTTTTTTAGTTTTCTGTGAATCTGTACGAGTAGATCTTCTACGTTCATTCTGAGTAAGTATATATATATATATATATATATATATATATATATATATATATATATATATATATATGTATATATATATATATATGCGTGTATATATATAAACATAAATATATGTATATATATATATATATGTCTGTGCGTGTGTATGTTTTTGTGCAAGTGTGCATTTTTGTTTATCTTTTTATTGTGATTGTATGGTTGTGAAGAGTATGAGATAATAGATAGTAATCATGTGATCAAGGGGGAAAGTACAATAATGTATTTTCATATCTGTGATGCGTGACTACGTTGTGTAATACGTTCGTATGTGGTAAGTGGGTGTATGAAATAATGCGCATTGTTATATATATGTATACTATCAATGTGCATATATATATTTATATATATATACATATATATATATTATGGACTATACATACACATATATATATATATATATATATATATATATATATATATACATTTGTATGTGTACGCGAAACAGATTATATATGTATGTGCATATGTGTGTATCATTGTGCGAAAAATGTAATCTTCTTTACTGATGTCCTTTATTCTTTTATTCCCCTTCTCCCCTCACCCCTCTTTATATCTCACTCTCAGTATGTGTTCGAGTTTTCATTCGTCTTTCACTTTTTAACTATCCAATCGCACGCGGGTATTGCCAATCTACTATAATGCAATATATATATATATATATATATATATAAATGTATGTGTGTGTAGGGGGGTGTAGTACACAGCGTTTGATGTTGCAATAAAGGTAAACTAAGTTCGATTTCCTGTGATGATTCTGATCGATTTAGCTACTTTAAAATTGCGAAAACAAAAAGCCTTTTGCGCATTGTCGTTGATATAATGTAGATCTCAACAGCCAATTTATCGCTTTAAAACGGTCACATAGCGATGTTGGCCGGGTGCTTAAAACAACGGTAAACAACAACTGGTAAAAACATTTTATGGACTGTGATTAACTAACCTGCTGTGTGTCAGTTCTGCTCTGGTTCAAGTCGACAGATAACAAAACATAAAATGTGGCTGAAAAGCGAAACAGACAAATGTCCGAGAACTTTTCTTTTTTTAATCTTCTATTTCTTCTGTTAAGTTAAAAAAAATTCAGTCGTTCACTAACATCTTATTGGTGATATTAATAAATGAAGTCGATTTCTTATGATAGAAAAATAGGTACTCGGCTGAGAATTATACTCGGTGTCAAGCCCTCATTAACGGAACCGCTTGACTTAAAAAGAAATCAACATTTATATCAGAAGAAAGATGTATTTATATAAAGTTGTGGATTACCTTTGTACACCTTTCTTTATCCAATTCAAATTTAAAGCCCATATACGTCGTACATATCCCACAAAACTAATTCCAGTGGTGAAGCAAAGATTAGGGACGTGCAGAGTAATTTGTTATCTGTTATTATTCCAGTGTATGACAAAACAATTGAAACTCGTTGAAATACCCGCACTAATTATGACCTGAAAGAAAAATAATCCAACTACAAAGGAGAAATAACGGATGGAAAGAATCAGAAAGTAATTTTTTTAACATAGTTCACCCCAAACAAGGCAGGCCGCCACTGTAGACGTAAGGGGCTACTGAGAAAAAGAAAAGGGGAGAAGGTAGGGGGCGGTCATCTAGATTGGGATCAGACAAGATTGCAAGATTCCAGATATGCTACAAATAACACACCTATATCTACTTAAAGAAGAAAATACTCCACTTTGTCTTAGTTGTCCTGCTCCGTGTACAGAGGGATATTGGAGCAATGCATTAATTTGAACAACATCCGTTCTAGACATCAACAGATAAATGAGCCGAAGGATATATTTGAACAAGTGAATTAAAATGGTAGTCATTAGATTTTTTTTAAGGAAATAACATTTTACCACATTGAGCTTTTTGCTAGGAACAAAGTGTAGTATCTGTTCTGATACTGCACATAGTCTATTCTGTCCCGGTCAGTATAGCGAACTCCTTCAAGACAGAGCCACTTTAAATGGTTGATCTAAACCCTTTGTGGCAGCTAGACTTTCTCCACATTAAAAACTGACTTTGCGCCTAACTGCCTTCGATGGTAGGCAAGTAAAAAGGAACATTGTAACAAACATAAAACATCCCTTGCATTCTATGAACTATTTTTCTTAGATAATTCTACTCAAGCAACTTACTACACAGATTGATTATACCATTTTAAAAGTTTGCTCTAGATTAAATGACCCACCAAGGTCGATATGTCATAAAATAAAACAATATGTACTTTTGCAAAACTAAAAGAATCGAAAAACATCAAGAGAACATACATGTGCTGTGGCGACATCAATAGCGTAACACGTTCTCTTGTAACATACAACGCAGCAAACACCAATCAAAAACTAAGTTTAACAAGTGTAACTGTTTTTCCGTCGATACTATCGACTGAAGAACGGTCACACTTGATATAATAAGCGCAATGCATTATGTTTTTAGTGCTTACGTAAAACACAGGTATCGACCAGCAATCACACTAATGTATAATGTGGTAGTAATAAAAACACCAACATAATATTTTTTTTCAAATAAATACTTTTTATATGTATATACATATACATATATATATATATATATATATATATATATATATATATATATATATATATATATATGTGTATATATATATATATTTGTGTGTATATATATATATATATAAAAAGTATTTATTTGAAACATATACGTTACACATTTAAAGCACTTACCATGGTTTTCTTGAAATAGACTGCCCTCATAGTGTTATTAAAAATGTCGTCATGGTCTGTCCAAATTATCAGCGACTAACGAAAATAGACCTAATCGTAGAATAGAGTACAAAGTGCACCGTAACGTCTTCCGGTTAATTCATGCAGTCAAGCACTTTAGAGATTTATTTTAAACATAACCCAAAGCACTACATATATATACATATATACATATACATATATACATATTCATATATACATATATACATATACATATATACATATATACATATACATATATATATATATATATATATATAATAAAAATATATATATATATCTATATAATATTTACAAATAAATATGAATTATTTATAACCTACAGACATCGATGTTTCATGCTTCCGCTATCGTCAGTGCAGGAAGTAAATTTTCGACGGTCGGCGGGCGCGAACCCCGATCACAAATCGCCACTGATTCGCAGTCAAGAGTAAATATATATATATATATATATATATATACATATATATAGAATATATATATACATATAATATATATAATATATATATATATATATATATATATATATATAGAGAGAGAGAGAGAGAGAGAGAGAGATATTGTATTAATTATTTTAGTTGAAATATAAACAAAATGAACAAAAGCAATACATTTCAAAAGTTCTCAATATATATAAGAGTTTTTTATATTAAAATAAACATTGTATGAGCATCCGACAATTCTTTCAGAACCTCTTCGGCTTCTTCTCAGTGATTGCTGAAGAGGTGCCGAAGAGGTTCTGAAAACAATTGTCGAATACTCAACCTATGTTTATTTTAATATATATATTTATTTTAATATATATACATTTTGAGTTAAACCTTGTACGAGATTCTACTGTTTTACTAGGCCGGAAGTAAATCAAAAAAATGGCCTGTTTTCCTCTTTTCAACCTCCTTTAAGTGCATCTGGACTTACCTACACTTTGAGCACTATCTCCAATCTGCTCCCACGCAAAGAGTTTTTCTTCACTTTCTACAATTTCACCGGACTTTTTTCAACGGAAATTTACCACCCGGACATTTCGCTTATCTTTTTCACGGAACTTTTCTTTTCATTCAATACGTTTTTTTAATAACATTTCTCATATTTTTCAAATATTTGAACTTTGGTTTTTTCGAAAGCCAACTTATCCATCTGTATTTCTCCTCTGATGATAAGATTTCGATCTTTTAAAAGCCTTGGCTTAAGGAAAGAAAAATAAACGCTAGTTTATTACTGATTACACCTTGCATTGAACAATTGAAATTTGAAATAAATTTAGACAATCGTCGCATATTTATCACTCTTTTTTCTTCTATCTCTACTATTGCTCTATCTCGTATATTGAGCTAATCCTTTTCACAATAGGTTCCATATACTATAAGTTTTCACTTTGGTTTATTTTGATCCTACTTAAAGCTCCTACCAAGTTGAGCTTCTTTCTCCTATTTTGTGAAATGTTCAGCAAGGAATTTCTTCCACTCTCAGCTAAACACATTCCGATCCCTTCAAATGAAGCCTACATTCGCAAACTCATACAATCCATGAAAAAGTTCATTACAAACGTAAGATGGAGAGCCTTCCATTATGACCTAAACTCAAAAAATAAAAACCGGAAAAATGACGGAAATACCATCTCTTCTCCAGAACACAAAGGATTTACACTCCCCATGAACTCCTCCAGGGAAATAAAAATATTGGGACGTCTAACTGCATCCAGGTACGGCCTAAAAACATCTCCTTTTCTCAAGCAAAATGATCTTCTCAATAACTTTGAAAATTATTTATTCAACTTAATTAGACACATAAAATTCAAAAAGCACAATAAACATCCTAACCCTTTCATTAAAAAAATTAACAATTTCACTAGCAAGATCAAAAAACTCCCTGACATTATAGTCCCAGCGGATAAAACTAAAAACTACTACAAATTGAAATATTCTGATTACAAAGATTTAATCTACAAAGAATTGAACAAATCATATAAAACTTCTTCTGACAACATTTTAAATAGCATTAACAATGAAGCTAAATCCTTGTTAACTTCTTTTAACATCCTGAATTACGCTGAAATCTTCACTCCTGCTACACCCAGATGTACTTTATAAGACCACAAAATAAATTTTCATGAAAACCCCTCCATTAGACTAATCTGCCCTTCCAAATCAGACATAGGCATTATAAGCAAAAATATCCTAGATAGAATCATTCCTACATTAAAAGCTAAAATTACATACTCCCTCTGGCAATCATCTGGAGAGGTTTCCAACTGGTTCTTAAACCTCAAAGATAAATCTAATTCTAACTTGAATTTCATCACCTTTGACATTGACAATTATTATCAGTCCATTTCCCCTATCCTACTTAACAAAGCTCTTATTTTCGCTAAGAATAATTCGGATATCACAGACTCTGAAAAAAATCTATTAATTTTAGCCAGGAGATCCCTCTTAGAATTTGACAATAAAAAGGAAAGATAGCCCCAACAACTTCGATATCACCATGGGAGCTTCAGACTCTGCCCAAGTTACTGACCTAGTAGGATTATATTTATTGAGACAATTAAAGCTTGAATTCGGACACTTACACGGTGGACTTTACAGAGACGATGCGCTCTTTATCTCCAAGGAGAGACCCAGACAATACAACAACACCAAAAAAAAACCTACACAATTTCTTTAAAAACTTCGGATTAACCATAACCATAGAACCCGAGAAAAGAATATCTAATTTCCTTGACCTAACACTAGACCTTAACTCCGAATCATTTAGCCCCTACCACAAACCTAATCTAACCTTATTTTACGTACATAAGCACTCTAACCACCCAAAATCCATCATTAACTCAATAGTCCCTTCAATTTCAAATAGAATTTCAAGACTTTCAGCTAATAAACCTATCTTCGATCAAAATTCTAGTTTCTATAATAACGCACTTCTTAACTCGGGATACACTGATAAAATTAAATATGAAAATAATCCCCCTCTCCAGGGGAATAAACCTTTAAATGTTATTACCTACAAAATGGCTACACAAGATAGACAAAAACTAGCACCACGATACCCAAAAAACCTAAGAAATATGCAAATAGACATACTAAAACTATTAATATAGTTAAAACAGCTAACCCTCAAGAACACAGTGAAAATAAAAATAAAAAAACTCGAAGAAAGGATAATATTTGGTTTAACCCACCCTAAAATTGCAATGTAAAAACTAACATAGCTAAAGAATTTTTCAAAATTTTAGATAACTCGTTCAAGCACCCACATAAATACAGCACTATTTTAAACAAGAACTCTATTAAAATTTCTTACTCCACAATGCCCAATATAGCACAAACCATCATCACATCTAACAACAAAAAAATTAAATCTGCCCAACTAAAAGCACCTACCATACACCCCACTAATAACTGCAACTGCCAAAAATCTAGAGAATGCCCATTAAACGGTGATTGCATACAAAGTAACGTCATATATTCCTGTACTGTTAAACAATACACAACTACACAAATTAAGACAAATATGCAAAATAATGCCAACATACAATATCCCTCTTTTCCCTTCAACCATCCCCATCAGCAACCCCCTCCACTAAATAACACTATCCACACTGACCAACAACTACCACCAACTAATAATGGATCCGATCTCATCCCCCAAGACACCCCATCTTTCCCAACCAATAACCTTAACTTAAACCTTGACTTGAATCCGAGCATACAAACCGTAAGCACCCCCAATAATATAAACAACTGAAATAATACAACCCCCCACAAAATTCATACCTATATTGGTGCCAGTGCTTTCCCCATAAAGACCCGAATCTCTAACCATATCTACTCTTTTAAACACAATAATAATAGTACTACTAGCACCTCTCTTTCCAACCTTATAAAAAGCTTTAACATCAAAAATATCCCCTACTCCCTAAGTTGGTCGATATTAAAAAAGTCAAACTCATATACTCCTGGTTCTGCATTCTGCCAACTATGTACCTTGGAAACTTATATGATAGCTACTGCACACAAGAACTCAAATATAACAACTCCAAAAATGAACTTATTTCAAATTGCAGACACAAACGAAAATTTAAATACATTAATTTCATCACTCCCTCTGACACTCCTCCTCCCAACCAATAACTCCACCCATTCTTTAGCATCTGACAAATCTCTAAACTATATCCCAGGGGAACCTTGTAACTTCTATTCTTAACGCCCCTAATCTCACTAATTAACCCTCCCAATAAATTTTTCATCCCCATTACAACTAACAACTACTTCTACCCGTAACACTTTTAGTGGATTGAACTAACATTACTCCCCCTACTTTCCACCGATCATTAACATATCTAATATCTAGACTTATATACCTCACCTGCAATATAGCTCTTATTATCCTTTTACTCCTGCTCCACTCCTAACCCCTTATATTTATCTCATTTTTTCTCCTGTCCGAAATCCCACCTACAAACTCCTTCTTGGCCTCTTATTCCCCCCCCCTTATTATCTCCTACACTTCCACTATATCGTCCTTATATTTGGACTCTTCCTATGTGCAACATATTCCCCTGTAACTCCCTTTGTTCTCCTTTTAACTACGACCTTTGAACTCCCCTCTAATTGGGTCCATTAATACCCCCCTATAATTCTTATCAGTTCTCTAACACACTAGCTTCAAAACGCAAGTCTGCTTAATTTTTCAATCCAACCCTGGCCCATAACACTTATATTATATCAACTGTTACTAGCATTTCTGTCCTATCTCCTTAATAGCCTCCATAACCCCCTTTGAGAATTCTTTTTAACTATTTGATTGATTCGAGCTAGTTATATAACTACTTATTTTTGGCCTATTTTTGAATAATCCTAATCCCTCTAAATACTCGCGAGCCATTTTCTATCGGCCCATTCTCTCTTTGTTCAACTTATCCTATCTTTGACCAATCTCACCCCCATCCCCCCAAATCATATTTTTCATACTACTTGGAAACCCCTTGCAAGTTTCCCTTATATATCTAATTAAATTTAACTGTAACCGTTAATTGTTACCCTGTTACGACTCATTCACCATTTAAACCATAGATTATAAAATTGACACTGCACTCAAGGATTTGAACCAACCCAATTCAACCCCTATTACTAGTAATCGAAATTAATTGTTTCAAACAATCTATCCTTATCCCTTACAATGTTCCCCTCTCCTAAATTTCAATATAACTGAGTAGAACAGACTTGATCTTTAATTTCACTAACCCTTTTCCCATTAATTTATTTCCCCCTCTGGTCTCCTTAGTCATTTAATGTCCCTCCAAATTATTCATCCAACCCTTAATTTGGTCTTTAAATTAAAAATAAATAAATAAAAACATTTTTTTAATTAACTATTCCCTAGCTTCTTTTAAATTTTAAATTTTATTTTTTAAATTTTAATCATCCACTCTCTCACATTCCTCTATTTATTTTAACTAACTAATTCTATTTTATTCTTTACACCCCCAGAAACCATATCTGATAACTACAATTTAATTTGCTTTTAGCTGCCTGAAATGTTAGAAGCTCACTCATTTGATTTCTATTTTTAGAATCAACTATTTCTATACCCACTTTCCTACTTAAGATTAATCCCACCCCCAAAACCTACATCCTACCGCTCGCCCACACCCTTAACCCACCTGTCACTTTAACTATATCCCCATACAAACCCTTCCTCCTTCTCCTTTTCCCCCAATTCACAAAGCGACTTTTTAAACTACCCCGTACTTGATAACCCCCTCCCTCCCCTCCTAACCCCAAATCTTTAACTTTTAACAATTTTTGCCTTTTTGTCTCATTTTGAGTTAAACCTTGTACGAGATTCTACTGTTTTACTAGGCCCGGAAGTAAATCAAAAAAATGGCCTGTTTTCCTCTTTTCAACCTCCTTTAAGTGCATCTGGACTTACCTACACTTTGAGCACTATCTCCAATCTGCTCCCACGCAAAGAGTTTTTCTTCACTTTCTACAATTTCACCGGACTTTTTTCAACGGAAATTTACCACCCGGACATTTCGCTTATCTTTTTCACGGAACTTTTCTCTTCATTCAATACGTTTTTTTTAATAACATTTCTCATATTTTTCAAATATTTGAACTTTGGTTTTTTCGAAAGCCAACTTATCAATCTGTATTTCTCCTCTGATGATAAGATTTCGATCTTTTAAAAGCCTTGGCTTAAGGAAAGAAAAATAAACACTAGTTTATTACTGATTACACCTTGCATTGAACAATTGAAATTTGAAATAAATTTAGACAATCGTCGCATATTTATCACTCTTTTTTCTTCTATCTCCCTCTCTCTCTCTCTCTCTCTCTCTCTCTCTATATATATATATATCTATCTATATATATATATCTATATATATATATATATATATATATATATATATATATATATATATATATATATATATGTGTGTATATATATATATGTATATATATATATATTTGTGTATATATATATATATGTATATATATATATAATGTGTATGCGTGTATGTGCGTGTTGTATGTGTGTGTGTGTGTGTGTGTGTATTATTGACGATTTAAATAATTAGAAAATCATATTCTCAATATAGATCATATACAAACGAATTATAGTGGTTTACAGTTTGTCAAAGCAGTGTTTATTTTAAGTAATAAAATGCGTCATATTTATTTTAAAACATCAGATTATCTTCAAGACAATACATATAAATGTAAAATAAAGCTTGTAATTTGTAAGACTTTAAATTAGGAACGACTTCATAGTGTTCATATGTAAAATATATCTGCCTTTACTAATGACTAACAGTTCTTAATCAAACATAATTAATAATAATGGCCATCCGAATCTAAATTAATTGAACATATATATATATAACTGAGTAAATGTATCTATCTATCTATATATCTATCTATCTGTCCATTTATCTCTTTATATATATATATATACATATATATATATATATATATATATAGAGAGAGAGAGAGAGAGAGAGAGAGAGAATTTTAAGCTAAATGTCAGTAACCGTGATTTTATACATTTTTAATGTTTACCAATAAAAACGAGCAACTGAAATATATATTTCATTTCAGGAAGTTTCGAACATGTGCTATTCACAAATCCAACGTTCGAATTCAGAAAAAAAAAATTTTATAAAGCAGCAAACAAAAACCCAGAAAACTTACATTAAAAACATGTTCTCCTGCGTAAAAACATAAATGTTTCTAGCTATTCAGGCAGCCATGAAATAATACGCACAATATTTGCCAACTGAAAATGCTAGAATAGTCAATTGGTTTAAATTAATAAAATAATGTATCACAAATATATATATATTATTTATATTACATATGCAATTTAGAGTTCAATTAAGAAGACATCATTTTAAAATATAGAGATACGAAACCACAAGGCAGTAAAGAGTACTAATTATTAAAACTTAGAATTGAAGGGAGATTATTAAAATCGTTTCGTATGAAATGATATTACTGTATTTACAATATATATATATATATTAATCAGTACCATTTTTTTAAATCTCCGAAACAGTTACATGGTAAACAGCTGATGATCCCCGTGTTAATATTATACGCTTAAGGTCTCCTGTTTTTGTTTCACTGTTAGATACTTACCCCCCCTTTTTTTATTAAATTTTATTCACTTTTGTTCTTTTGAATTTTCCAACGAATGTTAAGTCTGTAATATCTTGGATTAGTTAGTTTCACTGGGAATTTAAACTGCATTTTACTTTTTTTGTTGTTAAAATGACTTAAAGCTTCTTTAGACTATATATATATATATATATATATATCTTAAATATAGTTATTGATTTAGAAAGCATTGTTTATATATGTTAATAGTAATTATTAAACATAATAATAGGCAAGTAGAACATCATACAATGCATCTTAGTTTTATTTACCTTTTTTTGAATTAATTTTCGAAGATATTGTTCTTCAGCAGAGTTTTAAATAAATATACATTAAAATACATTTTATTTTTATTTTCTTCATCTTGTTCTTTAGTGTGTATTGCATTCGTGTGTTTCTTGTGTGTATCTAATTCGTGGGTTGTGGAATCGAATGTGTAATAAGAGCATATTCAGTCAAGAACGGCACGTGGCCGTGCAGATTGAATAAGAACTAGTGCTCATGGTTTAGAAAACATTGTTTATATGGTAATATAGATTATTACAAATAATTATGAGCAATTAGAACGCCATACAATGCATTTTGGTTTTGTTAACTTTTTTTTTCAATTTAATTTTCGAAAATATACTTCCTCAGATGAATCATCATTTGAAATTCTGATGAAGAAGAATATCTTCGAAGAAATTTGATAAAAAAAAAGTAAATAAATCTAAAATGCATGATAAGGCGTTCTTATTGCTCATTATTATTTTTAATAGTTCATATTATAATACAAACAATACTTTCTAAACCAAGAACAACATTTCTTATTCAGTTTGCACTGCCACGTGACGTGTTTGACTAATGAAACTCCCATCTCTCATTCGTTTAAACAACACACGAAATTTATACACATCAAAAAACGAGATAAAGAAAAGAGAAAACAAAGGTATTTAAAATATCTTTATTTAAAATATCTTTATTTCAAATTGTGATGAGGAAGTATCTCTTCGAAAATTAAATTGTAAAAACAATAAAAGATAATAAAACTAAAATGCATTGTATGTCGTTCTAATTGCTCATTATTCTAAATAGTGTGTATATATATATATATATATATATATATTTATTTATTAGTAAATAAATAGTTAATACTTTTAGGATAATGACAAGCCGGCTTTGAAGAAATATATACAACAGAGATCAATATAGATGAAATTCTATCCACAATTGGTTAATACGAATATTTATAAGTAAATAATGTACAGAATATCACCAAACAAGAATTAGTAAATAACGTTTGTTTTATGATGAACTAAACACTGGAACATTGTTTAAAGCGGCGGGTAAATGTTTATATAAACCATTGTAGATAGTACTTACTAGTGCTGATCTCTGTAGCGCAATGATGAGAGCTGCTGACTTTCAACTAGATCGTTGTAGGTTCGATTCCTGTCTTGGTATAGGTGCTAGTCTAGCTGACTGTAAAGCTTTGATACAGCGAAACATGCACTCTATGGATGACTACATGTATGTATATATACTTTTTTTTTAAACTCATTAGCATGAGTAGATTCAGCGAGCGACTCAACCTTAGGATTCGAACTCGGACAAAAAGCTGGCATTGTATAATAATTATATTCTCGGATTATGGTTCGCCGTTCCTCGTCTGCCTATTGTTAAGGCAACTCATCACTGTTTCTCATGCCCTTGAAACAGATAATAATTAACATATCTCACTCCAGCTATGGAATTTAAAACAGATTAGACTAGAAGAATGGTTCTCCAAATAAACACCAGTATGTTTGTGCTTTGTTTGCAGCAACTCTACACTTCTAATTGCAACTAGACTTAATCAACAATGGTTTCGTAGACGAGAGGTAAGGGTTGCGAAACCCATGCTTCGCTTTCGACACTTCGCCAAGAAACACCTTACAAGCCATTGTCTCTTCAGACCGAAAGGATGTATTTTATAACTGGAGATATGAGCATATATTTTGGTATACAACAAGGAAATGGCTAATTAAAAATAAATAAAATGAATAACAAGAAATGAAAGTATTTTGGCGATATGGAATCAATTTTTCATAATTTTGATTACCAGTCAGAAGACTTACTGTGAGGATAATGAAAGTTGAAACGGTAAAAATATTCTTCAGGAGTTAATTGCAAAGTGGCAGAAACCGGAGAGAAATCTCCGCACCGTTTATTTGGTTCTTGTGAACGAAGTCTTTCTTTCTTCTGCAAGAAAAAAAGCGGCATGATGAATGTATTTATGATTTCTTATTCATCAAAATCTATTTTCCAGTCGCCACTTGGGAAATGCAATATAAATAATGAAGATTTAATCTTATTTCAATTGATTGAATGGGTGGAGTAAAGACAACTACAAAAATTGATACAAATATAAATATTTCTTATTTGTTTAGGCTCGAAACAAATCAACAAGATGTGTGATTCCGTAGGTGCGAGGAAAAAGGTGTATATAGTTAGCTATACTATATATAAAGATTACTATACATACCTATAATATATATATATATATATATATATATATATATGTGTGTGTGTATAGTAATATTTATGTACAATGCGTCAAGCTATATACATTTCTTCTGTTTACAGTAGCAAATCGGGCCAAGTGATAGGGAGCCGTCAACGACAGCTAGTTTATATATGTATATATATAGTAAACATGAAGATAAAGCGACACTTACGTGTTTTGAAAAAGCGATATAAAATTTTGTAGAGGCGATAAAATTGTATTTTTTTTTAGATTATAGTATTCTGAATGTATTGGGTTTACACTCAATTTAGTATTACGTATGAAATCTGAATAAAACACTTCTGTAATTAGTAATTAACTTTCATGTTTACCATATATGTATATATATATATATATATATATATATATGTATATATAAATATATATATGTATATATATACACATATATATATAAATATATATATACATATATGTATATGTATATATATATATACATACATATATATATACATATATATATATGTATGTATATATACATATATATATATATATATATATATATATATATATATATATATATATATATATGTAAAAGTGATGAAGAAACATCTGTCATTTTACAAATAAAAACGAAATAAGCAATAAAAACAAAAACTGTATCTGCAAAGACCCGACAATTTATTAAGCAACAGTTAGAGTTACATACTACATCTTTTTTTCAATGTAAATACCGCGGCGGGCGCGAAGTGAGTCACACGCTTTGGCGATCATGTCCTTGTTTCTAGCGGCGAACGCCTCCCCGATGATATCTTTCAAGGTGTCGTCTGTGTTGTGGGCATGCTTGCTGGTCTACGCCTCAATCAGGATTCTACAGAAATAATCAAAAGGGTGATACAATCCGGTGAGGAAGCCGGCGTCAGTGGTTTGGAACATTGTCAAACAGCCACGCTTGCATTATCTTTGAATTGAGCGCAGGAGTGGAGTGCTACTGGAAGATGTAGAGACGACCGGTCATTATCTCATCCATCCGGGGATTCAACACGCTCATCAGCACCGCTTTGTATTTTGTTTAGTTTTGTCATGCGTCGGATTCATATATATATATATATATATATATATATATATATATATATTAGAGGTGAAAGATGAGCATCAAGAATTGTTACGAAAAGTTCAGAGCAAGGTGCTCCTTGCTCTGAACTTTTTGATGTTTTAATAAATAGTGTATCTTTTCAATTCTTTATTCTCATCTTTCACCTCTAAAATTGATTGCTCTATTCTATATATTGAGCTTTACATTATCACGATGGATTATTATTATTAAACGATAATTCAACTATAGTTATTTAATTCAACATTTAAATATTGTATATATATATATATATATATATATATATATGGGAAAATAGAAACCATGTTTCAGACAATATGTAAAAATAAAAATGGAATAAAGGATAAGCAATTCAACAACTAACAAAAGTAAACTTAAAAACTCATGTTGTATAGTTCAACCGAAATATTTCGGTCGTTAAAATACGGCCATTTTCGATTGGTTGGTAAACTTTGTTTCAAAACGGTAATTTTTTCAAATTTATACAAAGAATGCGATTGGAAGAAAATGTCACGTGCATAGAACAACAAGAAGGGAGTAGGGACGGGAGGAATTTTATAAAAAAGAGAAAGGAAAAGAAGATGAAGAAGAGGAAGAAGAAGAAAGAGAGACCAATCAACCAGTGTTTTTAGAACGTCAGTTGAAGAAGAAGAAAAAGAAGAAGAATATATATTGCTGTTCGTCGAGAGTTGCCCGTTGTTATTCTTTGTCAAAGGAGATATTTTTAAAATTATTTTTCTTCCTAATTAAATTTTATTTAAAAAGAGTTTTATTAGTTTTTATTGATTGTTTACGTATGTTTGCTAAGAACCTATTTTATACGCGTCATTTTCTTTCTCTGACAAGAGCTAATGTAGAGTATTTTTTAGCAATACGTGATCAAAATCGTCAGAAAAACAAAAAGCTGTGAAACGCTGAACCGACTTCTATCGCTGGACTAACACACACACACACAGACATATATATATATATATATATATATATATATATATATATATATATATATAAATAAATGTGAAATATTTCTCACTTATCACTACTATATTATAATCAAAACAGATTACTCTAATTTAAATAACTTATACACTATACTATTTTAGAATACTCTATTTATTGTCAAGCATATTTAAAATACAATATTTTGTTCACTCAATACGCAGAATTATATATTAAAACAGTGCAAAATAAATATTTGTTTTGGTGGTATTCAAATATAATGTTATTGCTTATATATACTGAATAGTTTTGTCGGTATTACCAGTAATTAATTAAAGTGATAATAACAAAAAATGACAAAAAATCAAAACATTACTTTTCAAAAGACGAGCTCCCCCTCCCTAATGCAAGGGGAATAATTTATTTCGCTCCACAACAATCGATAAGCAAAACTTGTTTCATTCTTAAATAAATTAATCATTTTTATACACCTTATTTTTAAAGCGTACTTTTTCCTAAAATAACAGCATTCATTACAACTAAACGCTCGAATATATATATATATATATATATATATATATATATATATATATATATATATTGAAAGGTATGCAAGTATTATCCATGTATACAATATCAAATCTTTTTAAATATAACGACTATATAGTTAAACACAACGTTTATTTTAAATAAAAACAAACATATTTGTATACGATAAATGTTTATGCAGATACTGCGTTTCTTATATTTTAAAATACTAAATATATGCTCTATAGAATTTACTTATATAAATGTATGTATATTATCTATATTTAATATATTTGTATATATACAATGATTACAAGAAATATATTATTTTAACATGTGAAACACACATGTATATATGCAAGTAGGTAAATATATTTATCATAATTAATTATATATATATATATATATATATATATATATATATATATATATATATATATATATATATATATATATATTAGGCGAACTAATTGATTGTTTGGTACACGTGTCATACCTTTTGAAGATATATTGAATATTGCCTAAACGATAAAAAAATATCTGATAGATGAACAGATATTGTTTCGTTTTTGTATCATAATTTAACGGATTGTCTTTCATTATTTTTATTACTCTTCCTTTCTCTTTTTCTATCATCCACACACATATGAACTACAACATTTCTTTTCTTTGTATCTTTTACCTTATTGATAAAGTTGTGATTTGATATGGGAAAAATAAAAGAAATAAAATGAGAAATCAAAGATGCAAAATGGTGTCACCAATGTGTATGATACGCATTATTTTATAGCCGATGCCTACCAAAGAATGGCTAATATTTTGTCACTACGCGAAACAAAAGTGGCCCACAGGGAAATCAAAAATTCTTTATCATAAAGATAATTCCCTGCCATTTATTCATTCATTTACTTACTTATTTATTTTTTATAACATAACATTTTGCGAGTCGATTGGCTTTATTCGCGTTTACTTCCTCACACAGGGTAAGCGAATCACACGTGGATTTAAAACAAACCGCGCCAAGCTGAATTCTTCTTTATTGCTCCGAAGGTACTAGTTTTAATAGCTTTAGACGAGAGAAAAATTAATATTTATAGCAGAGGCCAGCACTGTTATGACGTTTGTGAACTGATAGCGGCCATCTTGTCTTTGTTATGCCACGACCAACATGTCTCATTAGACTATGGTGGGTCGTAGTTAGCTTTCTCTGTGTAGAGTCGACATTGTCATCATTTTGTATTTGATCTGTTTAGGGACTGGTTCGGTCCCTTGTCCCGCACTAATGTATATATGAAACAGAAAAGGAAAAAAGATAACGGGATAAATTGTTTTAAGAACGTCTCAACCTACGAAAAAAAAACACGATAATAGATAATAAGAAATAGATCATCTTTATATATCTATATATAATGTAACACATATATGTATGTCTGTATATCCGCTTTTCACGCTCTCCCCATCGAATAAATATATAAAACTCATATACATTATTAATAATCGTGCGGTGATAAACTACTTCTATGATAATATAAGTTTGGCACTTACATACTTTATATTATTACATTGATGGATTTTAATCAAGGCAATCTAGATCTTCGGACAAATCAACCGTAAGGAATCCTATTCCATCTTGTCAATTCTACATAGGAAATAAAGTGTATATATTATATCTTATTCTAGTAACAATTCACCTTTAAAACTTATATGTGTTAATTTAATTTACAGTTTATATTTTAGTAAAAAAAGTTGCATTTTAAATAATAAACTTAAAAAAATACACACAAACACTGGTGCATATATATGCTATGAACTGTAGTTGAATTAATTTCGTTTGTATTTGTTTGAAATGTGTTATTCACCAAAAAGTCTAAGCGTCTATAATTTTATTTTGTTTTTTTAGTGATGAGAACTAGGATGGGTCGTAAAGTCTTGTTACCCTTTCCAAAAGTGACAGCTATAGATATATCGAATATAGGCTAAACGATAAAGTTCACTAAATCACAGTTTTGAAACATGACTCCGCATAATTTTTACGCCACGAAAATAATGGTGTTTATGGACGCTTTTGCCAATGTCAATAAAAGTTAATAAGCCTTTTGGCTAGGATAAAAGTGTAGTATCTGTTCCGATGGATACTGCACCCCATAGACTAGTATTGTCTTGGCCTTCGGAGCTTGATTTACGGCCATCTATGATACATACCTGTGCAGTTCTAGAAGGTCCACCCTCCCAGGCTTTGCCCCACCTCTTTGGGGAGGAGTAAGTTTATTGCTTACTGTCTGAGGCGCCCATACTGGGGAATGCCGACGGGGCTGCCCAGGCAATTTTAAAACCCAACTTTCCGACCCGACCTTGAGTCACATCTTACTTGTGGGAGTAAGATAAAAACTGGCCTTGTGCCTTACTCCTGGAGAGGAGTAAATCAATATGACATCTCTGGCCTTTTGGCTAAGATCAAAGTGTAGTATATGATCCGATGGATACTGCACCCCATAGGCTGGTATTGTCTTGGCCTTCGGGACTTGATTTACGCCGGTCTATGATACATACCTGTGCAGTTCTAGAAGGTCCACCCTCCCAGGCTTTGCCTCCCCTCTTTGGGGAGGAGTAAGTTTATTGCTTACTGCTTGAGGCGCCCCTTCCGGGGAATTCCGACGGGACTGCCTAGGCAATTTTTAATAGCCAGAGTGGTCACCTTGTCGGGCGCTGGCTTTTCAAGTCCAACTTTCCCGACCCGACCTTGGGTCACATCTTACCTTGTGGGAGTAAAATAAATACGGCCTTGTTCCTAACCTCCTATTGAGGTAATTTAAATATGACATCTCTGGTATTTTGGCTAAGATGAAAGTGTAGTATCTGTTCCGATGGATACTGCACCCCATATGCTGGTATTGTCTTGGCCTTCGGGGCTTGACTTACGCCGGTCTATGGGACAGTCCTGTGATGTTCTAGAAGGTCCACCCTCCCAGGCTTTTCCTCCCCTCTTTGGGGAGGAGTAAGTTTATTGCTTACTGCCTGAGGCGTCCCTACCGGGGAATGCCGACGAGGCTGCCCAGGCCTTTTTTTAAATGGCCAGAGTGCTCACCTGTCGGGCGCTGGCTTTTCTAATCCCACTTTCCCGACCTTGTGTCACATCTTACCTTGTAGGGGTAGATAAATTAGATGAACACTAGCACAATAGATGAATAGGTAATACACTAATGGTAAAGAACA
>OY744530.1:37989385-38004385 GCA_963556195.1 Sepiola atlantica | reverse complement strand
TGCCAGTCTACAAAGGGCATAAGAGAGTTGCCTGACATCCCGCAATCGGGGCAATAGTCACGTTGAGTTTCTCTACATGATGAGTTTCCTGCATGGGCACATCTTGTCCTCATGACACTTGACACAGTCAGAAATGACTCTGCTGTACCGGATGACGCCACTCCTGCTTCAGAAATAGCACTGGTCCAGCCACTGCTTTCTAGGAGTGTTCCTAATGACTTCAGTGCTACCACCTCTATGTGTAGTCCCCCAAACATGATATATTGGCATAATAAAAGCAAAGAGATGCGTGTCAGTAGCTATAACTGGGCTTTGCCATGGGTTTAAAAAAGACACTGTGTCTCGAATGTTATACTTGCAGTGCTTTATGGTAGCAACTAAGTGGTCACTTCAAATGGATTGCACCTGCTCTGTACTGCATGATGAGCTGCCCACAACACACTAATCCCACCACCAAGTGTCTCAGTAAGCGATATCTACTCTAACCATGTGTAATCTTCCTTCATATGTGACTTGATAGATTCGGGTGTTAGAAATATTATGGCGTCTAACCGTAGGAAGATTTGGATTCTTTGTTATATAAGCTGGTCGAACGCTTGTATAATTCTCAGGAAGCTCTGGGACTTTCCTCACCCTCATATCTTAATTGAGTTTCAGTGGGTTGCGTTGCTCTTTAATATATTAAGAGTTCGGGTGCTTAAAGAGGGACATACCAGTTCCATGGAAGGAAGCGTGATTCGTTAGAGTGTTTTATTAATTTACTATGTAACATGTCGTTAATAAAATGTGTGTTGTTGTTGTAATTTTTATTTTATTTTATTAGGAGTAATATATGTAGTGCTCAAATAGTTTCCAGAGTTTCATGAATGAAATCAGCATTCCTCAAAACATGCAAGATGACTACAATCGGTTGATTATATACCAATTTATAATGCATATCGTTATCGCGAGTTCCTGCTGTCGGCTATCTTTTACAATGGCCGCCATCTTTAATTCGAGACAGATATGTTTTAGCATACGTTATGAAACCATCATGCGAATGTTGGTGCTTGTATTATCATTGTACGATTATATTTCCTTTTTTCATTTAGCCGCCCACTAATTGTAACATTATTGTTGGGTGAGTGTTTTTAAAGCCTTTTTCTTATATGTGGAGCACAATGATTATATTTTCATGAAGGGTCCCGTTTGATCGAGTTTTGATTTTAATCAACAATGTTATCATAACGCATGAAATAATACTATTTGTTTGATGAAACTTTAGTAAAATTATCTAAAGCCAAAATAACTGTAAAGAAAATCGGAAAATAAATCAAATCTGGGACTAAACAGTTTATATTGAATAACCAGTGAGACATACATTTTTAAATAGAAGTAAATTAAAATAAACCATATATAATGAATTCAAGAAAGAGCAGTAAAAAACAAAGCCTAAAATATCTAAACAATAACATCGTGAAAAGAAGTGTAAATTATTAAATGCAAAAAATGAAACAGAAAATAATATTGGTAAGTAAAATGATAGACAAATGAAAATAAAACAGAAAAAATGCAATAGTGTAATATAAAAAATTAAGCGTTTCCCAAACTGGATATTTATTCTTTCCGAAAGTCAAATATCAACAATTAAAAAAAAAACGGCAAATAAGAAAGAACACAATTCCATTTGAGTAGATGAAAAAAAATATATAAGTTGACCTTAGAATGATAAATTATAACAGCTGTTCTTCAATGAATTAAATACAACGGGAAAAACTGACACAACGCTCAGATTTTACTCACCTGGATTTTGGCAAGCCCGGATTGCATCAATCCGACAGTTTCTTCTCAAACAATGGCGGCGAGTTAGTAGAGAGAAGAAAATCGAATGTAGTTCTTAAATGCATATAGTATAGCGAGTGGTCGTGGTTTAGTCATAAGGGGGCGGGTTTGAGTCACTAAGGTTCCTGTTTCGAATCTTTCTTTATCTAGCCATTCTAATGAACCATAAACAGCGAAACACATTCCCGTGGATAGTTATATGTTATAAGTATATATCCTCTTATATATGGAGGCATAACACTAGTGAAAGAGAACAATGTCTCCTTCTAAGCATTTAGGTTAATGCTTCCTGTACAAATATATCTGAATACGTACAACTAGTAATATCATCCAAACAACAATTACATGACAACAATTATATGCAACATACCCCCTCTGTGGCTAGCCACATTTCGTGGTCAATGTTAAGGGCGCCGGTGATGAACCGTAGACAGGGAAACATGTGTCGGTTGATAATTAAATTGTATATATGAATATATTTTGTAGTCTAATTAGCAGTGTTTAAGCACAATAACTAATTAATTATAATTTCAGATCATTTTAAATGGACAACAAAAAAAGCAGATTAAAATGTCGATTCACTTATTGTTTAGCAACATTATCTATTTCATCAGCGTCGATCTTGGGATAACTACTTCTGTGTTTTAGACAAAAATCGATCACAAAATGTTTATTTGGATATATGTTTCTCAATATTTCTGATCAATAGAATATTAGATATATGCTTGAAAACATTGATTGTTTGGGCAATTGAAGAAACAAGTGTTAAAATTAATCTCCTTACTGCAAAATAAATATACCGTTGGTGGGATCTTTCTTTTTTTCACTGAATAGACCTACAGATGGCATGTTGACTATTTATTTCCAGAGCTCGATTGGAATATTTCATATTCGAATTCATTAGTTTTAAATATGTGGTATGTGTCTATATTCATATATAAAAACTCTAATTGATTTAACGTACGAGTGCTAATATTAATTATTTCATTTAAATATCATGCTTTACTGTGCTTGTTAGATATATTCAGGTATCATGTATTTGGTCATGTTGGATTTAGGATATAATCCAGTTTGTTTCGAGACTGACGAATCCTTCTGATAAGACAAGCCTGATTTTCTCCTTTATCCAGTATGGCAAAATAGATGATACCTTGATATCTCCAAAAAGACATATCAATATGAAGTATTTTATTAAAATAATTAATAGGTGTTGTGTTCGACTAACTAGTGATACATGATACATATATATATATATATATATATATATATTATCAAATAAGCTTGGTCTATTCATAAATTGTATCTATATATTGTATCTGAAAAGACACTTCTTTTCTGGATCTTTCTTCGTTTTATGAAGTCTAGTCAAATTTTGTAGCGACAGAACATAAAGACGTTTAAAAATTTATAAAAATAATACAAGACTAAAAAGTAAAGTATTATTTTTATTTTTTCTTATTATAAACGTAAAATAAATTTAAATACTTATCCCTTACTATGATAATAAATATGTGTTTTGATTACACATTCAGTACTTAGAAACACAACGCAGATCAAATCACCCGTATCGATCACAGTGTACACAACAGAGATAAAAGACAAATCTATAGTTAGAAAGAATATAAATTGTAGAAACAATTTAAAACAATTCTATGAAAGTGATAATCAGTTTTTTTTATTTAATTTGTTAGAATATGGATTAATCATTATGATAATTGCTTCGAAAATTGACATTTTGATTCCGACTAAGTTTCAAACGATTTGCCTTGGTGCTTTTCAGATCTATTCGTTATTCGTAGGGAATACGTTCCCTGTAATTAAATATGTCATTATTCGTATAAAATGAGGAATACATCTCAAAGCAACGTTGTATAGCAACGCTAATATCAGATTCTACACAATTTCATCTATTAGATATGAGAAAGCTTGATACAAACGTGATGTATCGTTCGTACAAAACTATAGATTACGACATACGCATATAATCAGCGACCGTCACCGGAAATAACAAATACACCTGAAGAAGGCCTGAGGAAATATCCACCAAAATTTAGTCAAAGTATAGATGTAAACAGTGAGGAGAATGGCTATAAGTTGTCCGTATTTTCTTGACTAACTTTTGAATGTAAGGAAAATACAGCTCCCCTGAAAGAAGTACTCTAGATTGAGACAAAAATAAAAATGATGTCAATCTAGAAAGATTTCATCTTATTAACCTAGGTAGAAAAAAAGGAAATGTAGTATCAGAAAGGATATTAACTTTTTCTCTAAGCCAAAAGGCGAAAGAAGATGTACATTTTAGATAATTCGCCTTCCATGTCTTATTTATTAGATTATTTTTATGTGTGCTTATATAATCGTAGTAACCCTAACCCTAAACCTAACCCTAACCCATAACCATAACCCTAACCCAGACACTAAGCACAAAGCAGACACGTAACTTAAGTAAATTAATCTGCTTCATTAGTCACCTGAAAGAGAAACGGGTATGTTGCTCTGCTGTTGGTCGCATTTGCATATGGCCGGCCTTTCGGGCTTCGAACTTTGGCTTTGATGCACTTATCACGTTATACAACAATGATGAGACGTAGCCGCCGATACAGATGGTGCTGATGATAATATATATATATATATATATATATTTATATATATATATATATATATACAGGGTGTCTCAAAAAAATGGACTCACTCTTAGATGGACGAGAAAACCTTTATTTACCTTGGTGCGCGTTATCAGCTTTGTTTGAACAATAATGGTCATCAGTTTGAACATTTGCGAACATGATTCTTCAATTACATCTGTCTCATGTATTCGATGCTATTTCATTTCACTCTATGTTCATAAATTAAAGTTTTCTCGTCATTCTACGAGTGAGTACATTTTTTTGAGACACCCTGTATATATATATATATATATATATGAGAGAGAGAGAACATTAAATAGGTTTTAATATGGGTTTAATGATTCAAAACATTCAAAAAGAAGCCATTGACATGTTCCTTCGATTTTATCTGGTGTCACTAATGGTTATAATCTGTTAGCTCCATAAAATAACTGAAATTAATAAATTAAATGACGCAATTCATTTTTTGTAAACAACAGATATTCTCTATTTCAAAAATAAATAAAATAAAACAAATACTATTTCAGTGAATAATGTTTTTAAAAATATGTTTAAACATTTTAAAAAGTATTTTTATTGGTACTTGTAAGATCAAAACTAATTATAAACAAATTAATTCGATTAGATTCGTCCAAAAACACAGCTTCAAATAGTAGATTTTCCTTAAGAAAATACAACCATGATGACAGTTTTTTTAATTAGTAGCAAACATATATATATATATATATATATATATATATATATATATATATATATATATATATATATATATAATTACTTATATCATATATGCATTACCATATACTATCAGTACCTTTAAATTGACAGTGTATTTAAAAAATACAGCTCAATGATTGGCAATCAGTAACAAAAGAGTCAGTTTCATGCTCTGAACTGAAAAATTCAAAATTGCATACGAGTAAGTTTCCCCGAGATGCAAGTTTGCTCTTTTCTTTGTTTTTATTTTTTTCCGCCCCAAAATAACCTACTGTATTGTGTAGGTTTTTTTCAACACATTTCAATCAAATAACTTGTTTATTCTGTTGTGGGTCTTCTGATGATTTTCTAGTGTTGCAGATACGATATTGACATAAACATGTTGTTTGACTCACGACAAATGAAACGGACAGTAAGAAATTCATCTCACATAAATGTTATATTTTTTGGAAATGTGAAAAAATAAATAAAGACATCGTTATTGGAATATAAAATAAGACTGACGTACATATATATATATATATATATATATATATATATATATATATATATATATATATATATATATATATATATACATATATATATATATATATATATATACATATATATATATATATATATATAAGTATATATGTAAGTGTTAAACTAAGAGAAACCAGCCTTTTGTTACAAAGCGATTCAACCACTGTCTAATAAAAATAATAGCTCATAAGAAAGAAATAATAACAACGACACCAATTGCTTTCTCAGCGAGAATGAACAATACTTAGATATAAAAGTAATCGCTACTGATAAATCCTCACGTTTAGCCTGATGATTTCGTGCGTTAATGAAGCATCAATGCATTTGTCTTGCTTATTTTTCATTGGTATATTCTCTTACAATATATATATATATATATATATATATATATATATATACGTATATATATGTATGTATATATATGTATGTATATATATATATATATATATATATATATATATATATATATATATATATATATATATATATAATTTGTATCATCCAGCCGTACTTATAGCTGGTCTTTAAGTTGTTTCGAACTGAGCCCTCTTAAAACTTTTGCCATCAAAATTACCATTCCTGATCACCATCCATTACAATATTTCTCAGAGATCTTAAATAAAAATCTGTTGAATCTTAGCTTTTAAAGAGAAACGACTTGCGTCGGTTTCAATCTGAAGCTGAGTAGAAAAAAGGATGAAGAAGGAAAGAAAGAAAAGCAGTAACGTTAAATGTGTCTATCTACCTGTGGTGATTAGATTTATTGTTATCGATGTAAAGAACAGACTTTATTGCGTTGTGTGGGAAAGATTCTTCCATGTTCGTGTGAGTGTGCCTATGTGTCCTTCCTGTGGCGAATGTCGACAACTTAGCCCCACCCATCACTCCATTCTGGAGACGATAAAGATCCGAAACGAATTTATGGCTACACAATCCGATGAAGGGCTGTCACCGGTGGAGAAAGCTGGGCATGAATTATTAGACAACGTTTTGCCGTAATACTCTCCACCGTTCCGCATATCTATATATATATATATATATATATATATTATACCGGGCGATTGAAAAATCGATGGCATAATTTCAGAAGTAAGTTCTATATGAAAAAAGAAGCAACTTTGTGAGTGATTACTTTTTTTAATAGAACGCCATTACTTGTCCAATTCCTGTTTTGGTCTATTACTTCGACTGTATAGTCTTTGGTTTTTGCTGATCATATTATTCAGTTGTATTTGGTCTGCTGTCTTTATGTTACTAGAAATAAGAATAACCAACATTCGAAAGATTCTTACAGAGTACGCTCCGAAATAGGCTGATTCTGATACTTATGTCAGCCATCTCTCCTAAGTCTCAAAGCTTTCATATGTGTATGCTGGTACTTTATTTAAGGGGTTGTTACTGTGTGTGGCAACACCGTGCGCAAGAGTATTGTAATCTTAGCGTATCACAGGGATGGTGTTTATCTATCTCATACCTGAGATTAACAGTGGCTTAGTGGTTAACGACGCGGAGTGAGGACCTGGGTCTGTCGGGTTCGAATCCAGTTCATTCCACAAAAACACTTTCATCAAACCCACCCACACCCGGTCTTGTGTCTAACCTCCTGGAGAGGAAGTAAATAAAATACTTAAGTTTGAAGAGTCAGCCATAGAACACACTCCACTCGGGGTATTGTGGTAAAAGAGCAATCGCTCATAGATTCTTCCTAATTTTTTATCAAACGAATTGTTTCATGTGAAATATTTACTATATAAGATACGTGTTTCCAGACCAATATTAATGCGCATTTAGTGTTATTACTTATACATCTATGACATAATCCCGGGTGAGGTTATCAGTTTTCCAAACACCCTTTATATATTTACATACATTATATATATATATATATATATATATATATATAGTGTGTGTGTAGATTTCAATTTTGTGTTGAGAATCTGAATAACAGAGCTCAATGTAATTTAAACAGAGCAAAACAGAATTATAAAAAGAAAAAACTATACACACATTAAGGTTGTACACATTATAACTTATTTCGACCCCTTAATAAGGTCTCCTCAGATGTATAAACAACCACGTCAAAAAACCAAGTTTGTTTTTTTGACGTGGTTGTTTATACATCTTAGGAGACCTAATTAAGGGGTCGAAATAAGTTATAATGTGTACAACCTTAATGTGTGTATAGTTTTTTCTTTTTATAATTTTATATATGTATATATATATAAATCCATTCCATACAGTGGAATTGTTTACTAATACTTGTAACGATCGACCAGATCACACACACAACTTAGAAAGTATTACATAACGATCTTCGTTAAAATCTAAAGCACAAAATCAGGCGACACTATGTTGTTTAAGAAAAATAAAGCAGAAAAAAACTAAATATTGTCTATAATCCTGATGAAGATTCCTGTATGAATGAGAAAATTTGAATTTAAATAAATAACATGTTTATTTAAAAAGAAAAAAAACCCACTGCATTTTACTGGTTTCAAAAACCGTTTAAATTACAAAATGTATATGCATTCTATACAGTGGAATTTTTACTAATATATATATATATATATATATATATATATATATATATATATATATATATATATATGTATATATACACACAATATTAAATTATATTCTAATATTCTACTAACATTTAGACCTTTCGGCTCCCATTAGCGCAGAAAAAGAAAAATCTCAGAAAGTCGCAGGTCGCGAACACCGTTCACAGACACACCTTGAATATGTAAGCGTACACTTATTCCCTTAAATATATATATATATATGTTTGTGTGTGTATGTTTATTACTATTTAGAATTTTTTATATATATTCAAATATGAATTTTATAAATTTTATAAGATAAAGTAATTATAATAACTATGCTATATTCAATATTCAACATTGTTTTATGTCATTTGATACCATTTTAATATTATGAAAGACAGCTTCACGTTTTTCATGTTTTTCTTATGTTTTTGCTTTGTTTTGGAAAATTTGCACTGAAGATTACCACACAAAGAAATAAATGCACAGAAGCATTTAACAAATAAATTAGTGTTTGCCCAAATAATTATATGCTTAATAAAACATAAGTTATATGAAATGACATGAATCTGTGTTTTATAACATCGAAATGGTATAAAATTACATTAAAATATTGTATGTATATATATATACATATATATTAATATATACATATATATATATATACATATATATTTATATATATATATACATATATTATATTATATATATATATACATATATATACATATATATTTATATATATATATATATATATATATATATATATATATATATATATATTTCGGTTAGCTTCACTGTTAAAGTAGGATCGTACGCACAGGCGCGTTGTAGATGATTACTGTGATGCTGCGCTTCATCTTAAATCTTGACCGGATTTAAATCGGAAGAAAACACGACTTGCAATGTCTTTCGTGCTTTGATGTCAGCTCAACTTTTACTTGTCGCTTTCATGATGGCGGCAAAATTGAGAAATTCTCAACCTATTTAAAAACTTTACAATTGAAGGCGATTTGTGTTTTTGCCTGTTGATGCGAAGCCGGTTGAATGTATTTTTTCTCCGATGCTTTTTTTTCACCCGCATCTGGGATGTAAAATGCTAAAGTTCATTAATTGGAGACTAGACATCAGCAAATGTTTCACAAAGTAGTCCAAATACTTGATGGTAAAAATGAGACCAACACTGAATGGACAACTTGAAAATGCTGGCGAGAGAACACGTCTTTGCCAAACGCCAGAGAGTATTTCGAAGAGTTCTGAAACCTCAGCGTACATGCGTACGTAGGTGTTGTGTTGAGCATGAATGTACTTTACAAAGACTTAGACGTTGAGACTACTATTTCTTCCATAACCTGGCAGTGGATTCCGCGCTCAACGCAGGCGAATGACGTAGAGACATGAATGATACAAATGACTGTCCTTTGCTTCACTCACCGTTCGAGGATTTGTCTGAGAGAAAAGATTTGATCAGTCCTGCCACGGCCCGAACTCAACTAAATTAGACGACGTAGTTCTGTATTGGCGTTCAGAGGGGAATCGTCTCTGACGAATCAAAGCGAATATTTTAACAGACACGTTGGGCAGGCTTATACCACGGTAGTTGCTGTGGTTAGACTTATCGGCTTTCTTAAAGTATTGTAAAATTGTTGCATAATTTCAGCCTTGGGGGAAATCTCAGTCTCCCAATCCCGGTTGATAATCTGATAGATGGTAGACTTACGGCTTTGTTATTTGTATACTTTTTATAACACCACCAACGTCTCTAAAGGGGAATTGTCTTGCAGTCATACGGAGGTGGGTCGATGTTATTCATAGAAAATATTGACAGAGGCTCTTTGTCGTGGTTTAGCCGATTGACGAAGTGATCTCTTCCAGCGGATGAGGCGTTCCTTGTGATTGTTAGGTCGTTCGCCATTCTCCTTCCACATGAACTGATTTACCACTCCATTCTGTCTTAATGCTCAAACGGAAAAGGCTTTATGTGAGTCCCCAACAACTGACAAAAGTTCTACGTCTGATGCCACTTGCCTCTAGAATGTATTTTGATCAGCGCGAGAAGAACGAATCATAGCTTTGCGTCGTTGTTGAATCGGGTTTGTTTTGCTTTTTCAGTAAATTCAATTGTTTGACCCGAGAGCAAATCTTCGTGTTTCCGCTGGGTGATCCCAAGCGTCTCATACATCACGGATTGAAGGCTACGCTTGACAGTTTGCCTAAGCTCACCAGCATTTTCAGATGATGAATTCCGATATGGCGTCAGCTGAAACTTACACACCTGCTTCCCCAGTGATGCGAGTGTCAAACCAGCACACTGGGATGATTACGAGACATAGAAAATAGTATCCTCAAGCCGATTGAAACGTCAGAAGATGTATGTAGAAATAGACTCAAGCGCTGACAATATACCCCCTCTTTAAGTACAACATCGACATAGCCTGCTTCTCAGATGTCAGACTTACTGATGCAGGATTTCATGAAATCAAAGTCCCTCAACACTACGGCTATTACCAGATCTACTACAGTTGTCAGCCGATATCTCTGGTTTTCATCGAGTTGTTTTCGCTCTTAGTGATCATGCCAATGCATCACTCTTCGTCTGGGAACTAATTTACCCCGCTTGGCCCGTATCCGCTGTAAATATCATTGTCGGCATAGTCGTCTCTCCACTCACCCATAACGCTTATAATCAAAATAAAATATATTTCTATATAAGCTTTGAAGCTACTGTTGATCGCGTACATTTAAGTGACCTAATTATTGCAGGTGATTGAAAGGTCCGCACAGACGCAGGCGACATCAGCAACAGTCATATTCTTGGACGATTTGCAGTTGAGACCAATGAGCTAATCGTGAAAGACTTGTAAACTGCAGCAAACCAAATAACCGTAACAAGCACGCGTTTCCACAACAAACCAAACCAACTATCTTGTTAAAAGACGTTTGTGACCAAGCGTCTTGGATGGTCGACTGTTTCGAGCGCAGAAATCGATACAGCATTCACTTCCGGTGATGTATTAGGTCGGGACAGAATACATCTTCTCCTCACGGCCGTTAAGTGGCACGCTCAGATTCTCATCTCCGACATTACAAATTGAACAGTAAACTAACCGATAATGCCTTCGACATAGAAGTACCCAATTGGTTCAACGATCTCTAAGTACATCAACCTGGTTATGCTTAGAAACAATGCAAAGGAATTTACTGTTTTATGTCTATAAAGAGTATATTAAACCTAACTTATTGGAATGTATGTCTTAACTTATTTTAATGTATAGGTGTGTAAAAAGTACCGGTTGTTTTTTTGTAACTGAACCATGATCCTTTCGAACATGATATTGACACAAATGCTTATATATATATATATATATATATATATATATATATATATATATATATATATATATATTACGAAACATTTGCACATTCTAAAAAATGTTCATGAATTAAAAATTCAAGTTATGAATGCTGCCGATTTTTCTAAGCTTACAAGCACGTCCATGGACTCTTAATAATAATAATAATAATAATAATAATAATAATAATAATAATAATAATAATAATAATAATAATAATAATAATAATAATAATATATACATATATGCTACAAATAAATCAAGATAATGTGAATGTAGCACTTTATGGTGAGTTATGACATTACACATTTTTAAGAGTAATATAATTGTTCACATGTATACGCCACACACACACACCCATACACACCCACCCACACACACATATATATATATATATATATATATATATATATATATATATAAATGAATGGATATATATTTATTTTTTTTTACCTCGTCTTCAGAAGATAGACGCAAGTTCAAGTGTGGGTTCTGATGAAAGTGTTTCTGTGGAATGAACTGGATTCGAACCCGGAACATAATGGTTCTCAGTTCACTTAGCAACCTTGCCATTCCCCATGTAAAGGATGTTTGAATTAGTATACTAGGCATAATGTTTCGTATCATTATATATTGAGTTTATCTTCATCAGGTGGCATACAATTGTTCTGGCATAGAAATGTATCACGAGTATTCTTCTAGTATAAATTGAAAAAATTATATTTAAATAATTATTCAAAATTCTCGCTAGATTGTAAACAACAAGCCGTTATTCATAGCGTAGTGCTATACTCGGATCCCCTCTTATTCAGTTATCTTGACGGCCTGCTTTTTATTGCCGTTGTATTTGCCATTTAAACGTTAATTTACTTTCCCACTTCTACGAAAATGTGTGCTAAACACATAGGTATCTGCTCCAACTACTGAGTCAAATATGACTTTTGTATTGGGGTACGAACCGTGTGATCTGCAGAGATTGTCTTCTGATGACTACAGATTTGAAAAAAAAACCCATCTGTATATGGGTTAATTTTTAAAATGTTATTTATAAATAATCATATATATATATATAACATTACTGTTAATATTGTTAATAATTTCGTAATATGTTTTTATATGCAGCAATACTTAAGTTTAATGCTATTGATATTGATGATTTTAGATGAACTATTACTTCTAGGATGTGTATCTTTATTATTTTAACAATATTTTGCCAATGCCTGTATTTGCCACTTTTTTTCAAAAGAGTTACACAGGGTAGTATTTCGTTTTCTATTATATCTTATTAAATGTTAATTCATCATCATGTTTGTGAGCTGGCTTACTATAATGTTTCATATTTTTGTGTAAGTTGTATTTGTTTATATAATTGAAATTTGTAGCTAATCAAAGACTTATTAATTTCAGGATTTGTTTAGAACGGCATGTGTATGAGTTACGTGGATATTAATATGTAATAAAGTATTATCATGTTTGCCATAAGGCTTGTAAATTCCAACGTTTATATGAATAATAATATATATATATATATATATAATATATATATATATATAATTTATTTATGTACATTATATATATTTTTTTTTCATAAATCTATACACATATTTATATATATATATATATATATATATATATGTATATATATTTATATACTTGTAGAAAAAGTACATATCGCCAGGTACATACACACAGATACATAAATAATTTTTATTCATACAGACATGTACAAAAATCCGCTACACTGGCATGTCGATTTTATATAGAATCGACATGCCAGTGTAGCAACTTTTTGTACATGTCTGTATGAATAAAAATAATTATATAAATAGTTTTATCGACTATTGAACATTTTTTATAAAGCGGTTGAAATTATGTGAATTTTAATCCTGTGTATGTCTACTTTTCTTTGTATTACTTTATATATGTATATGTATATAAGTGTCGATATGTTCCCTTGATGCAGGATATATACTATTTACCGTATCCCAATCTAAAAAATTTTTTACTTCTAAATTTAATTCCATGGTATTATGTTTCTGCAAGTGTTTTCTTACGTAGATGCTAGGGAAAGTCCAGAATGTTGACACTCGCAATCGTTGAATACGCGATTGTTTCCTCAGTAAATTATCTCAATGTGCGATTCGTCAACACGTATAGATACTGTTTAAAGTTTGTATTCTCGGCTTGTCTCTCTCTCTCTCTCTCTCTCTCTCTCTCTCTCTCTATATATATATATATATATATATATATATATATATATATATAAACGATTGCATCATACATAATTTCTGGACTTGACATGTGAAGGTGACAAATGTGTGAGCATTTCATACATCTTAAGCTTTTATCTCGACAGTAAATAACGGGATGTGTTTTTGGTTCTTCTTACAACACTGAAACCGTAGGTGTGTCTCGATCTGTCTACAATATGTTTATTACGTTTTCACCAGTTTGAATATCTATGTTGTGTCGTTAAACTAGCATAGTGACTCGGTGTTGTCCGGTAGCAATAAATTCAAACTTTAAATTAAAATTTTTATCATATATTTCTGAATTCTTTTCAGCCTGTTAACATTTTATTTTTGGGACCTATTTTTTCAAGATTTATTTTTTAAACATAGTTCACCCCAAACAAGCAGGCCGCCACTGTAGACGTAAGGGGCTACTGAGAAAAAAGAGTAAAAGTTTTGGGAGAGGGGTCAACCTAAATTGGGAGCTTCGCAGCGAGATATCTGTTTACATTAGTTTTAAATTTCTGCATGTCAGTAACGTCAGGAAAACAGGGAGCAGGTAGGGAGTTCCAGAGTCCCTTTAAAATGTTATAACTTCAAGCGTTTGTGTTTTAAAACAATTCATATACATGAGGATGATGGCAAAAAACTCGTTTTGGAAATTTGACATTGCTTGGTTAATAAAAGTCTTCAAGAAATGCTTGGGCGTGAGGAAATTTGAGCGAGGAAATTCTTTCTATAGATCAAATCCCACTCTTTACGCGACTGCCGCCGTAATAAAAAGATAATAGATAGTCTGCATCATTGGAAGAAACAGTCTCGACATTTGCAATATAAAAATCTTTCTTAAAAATATATACCTTCAATGAAAGATGAAAGGGAATATCCATGTCGGTGGTTTTACCGCGCCCTCAGCCACCAACCTGAGCATGTTTATGTCCCAGCGGAAATGCATATGAAGTGAACATACATAGGTGTTTGCCTTGTATCTTTTATATATGTACATCATATTGACACACTGATTATTGTTCGATCTTTGAGACTGGTCAAAACTTAGATGGCGAAGTAGCTTGAGAAGAATAAATGGCCGTTAAAACATTCTATCGAATAGCCTTCAGAAAAGTATGATATCAGCTATCCTTACACGCTATGAATTAAATAGTAGGGTAGACTGACTTAA
>OY744530.1:37939385-37984385 GCA_963556195.1 Sepiola atlantica | reverse complement strand
ATTCTGATAGAAAAAAAATATAATACTATAATTATTATGCAAACAAAGTAGCCGAAATTATTTCAACAAACAACTCGTTCCAATAACCTTCTATGACATAGAATGATCTTATGTCTTTATCCGCCTTTATATATAGTCTATCTCTCTGTTTCTATATATTTTTAAATAGTCTACTCGTCGATTGCTCCTTCTCTCTCTCTCTCTCTCTCTTTCCATCTATCTATCTATGTTACTCTCTCTCTCTCTGTGTTTCAGTTTGAATCTATATCTGTATATATAATATATATATATATATATAAACACACACACATATATATATATATATATATATATAAATGCAAACACATAAATATATATATATATATATATATATATATATATATATATCAATACATATATAATACATACAGAAAAGAATGATTTAATATGCATATATTCTCTTTCTCTCCCTAAATATACAGTCTATATCTATATTTCTATATATTTTTAATAATCTAGTCTTTGGTATAGCCCCCCCCCCCCTCAACCGCTCTATCTCTCTCTATCTGTATATATATATATATATATTTATATATATATATATATATATTGTATTCTATGACTCTCTTTAAATCAATAGATATAAATATACTTATTACGGAAACAATATCTATTGTGTCTTTGTTTCATGCGTTCTCTCTAAAAAAGTATATAGATGAATCTATTTTCTATATATGTTTAAATATATATCAGAATATCCATATATATATATACATATATATATATATATATACATATATATATATATATTTATATATATATATATATATATATATACGTAACAAATAGTGATGTATGTATATAAATACATATGATATATACACACACATAGGTATATATACACACATATATATATGTGTATATATATATATATATATATATATATATACACTGACGAAGGCCGAGGATCGCGTTCGTAAATTGTGTTCTCTTCTTAATAAAAACTTCCTTATTTTATATATAAAGGACAATTGATATTCCTACACATCAAAATATAGAAATAAATAAAAGATATATTTAAATATATTCCTTTAACACTGATCATATATTTATATTTATATATTTATATATATGTATATATATATATATATATATATATATATATATATATATATATATATATATATATATATGGAGGAAAAGTTGGAGGGAGACAAAGAGAAAAGAAAGAGCGATATCGGAGAAAAGCTAGTGGATATCACTTTAGTAGCTGTGAAACGAACAAACTCGAAACTTAGTTAAAGAGAAAAGTAAGTGTTTAGTCGCAAACATTAAGAGATTTGCTCGTTTTCCCGCGCGAAACTTTTATTGCAATCGCAATTTTTATCTCGCTTCTATTTCTTTTCCTTTTTTCCATATATTGCTTTGTTTTAAAACGTTTTTTTTTTCAGGTGTATGTGGTCCTGTACCGTTGTATGCATGTGTGCGTTCGGATTTCTCTCAGCGCGTATAATACATTTAACGTTTAAATTCTATTAACATAAGATAATTTGATTAACAAGCGATAATTTCTCAAACCTTTGCAAATAAATGTGTAAAAGAAACGAAAGAAATTGAAAACAAAAAAATGGTGGAGCTAACACAATAAACATAATAAGAGATTAAATCCAGAATATGTTAATATGTACGTCTATATATATACGTATATATATATATATATATATATATATATATATATATATACGTATATATATAATATATATATATATATATATATATATATATATATATATATATATACATATATATATATATATATGTCTTTATATACACATGTATATTTCAAACAGATACAGTTATGTGTAAATATGTTGACGTAATATCTGAGCAAATATCATTAAACGAATAAACTAAAAAACATTTAAGTAAATATATGATCATATATATGCATTAATAGATATACATTTTATATGTATGTGTGAGTGGGTGTACTTAACCAAGTTACGCATACATACACACACACGTACATATATATATATATATACTATATATATATATATATATATATATATATGTATATAGTATATATTGGGGTATGTATTTACAAATGTACGGATATTTTTGTAATATATCTATTTTTATTAATTAAAAAAAGAATTGAACCCTTATCATGTAAAGTCTGTTGACTCGTCTGGGTTTAGTTCATATGTTTATAAATTGAGTTGTCATGTCATAATGTTATATATATATATATATATATGAAGAGTTCGCGTGCAAAACGCGATAAACGCCATTTTAAAAAATTTTCAGTTAACGCTACCATGGAGTTTACATTTCATCACTCCACCACACAACATAATCATTTTTTACAAATTTGAATATTTTCCCTATTTTTATTGTATTAGACAACTGTGTTTTTTTGCAAAACGCGATAAGTGCCATACTGGTTTTACTGCAAACCCCGATATATCCATGACGGATTTAAACATAAAGAAAACACAACCGTAACTTTGTAACTAAATCAGAAATATCTCGTTTCAATATCCGAAATTAAAAAGATTAACGTTTAAGCACTTTTAAATAAACAACAACTATATTTATAATAAAGTAAACGGCTGTGAAATGCAGGAAATGTTAATTTATTGATTACATTCGATCGTAGAGTTTAAAGCGTGAGTTAAAAATTGATAAAGATTTTTAATATGGTGAAGGAATTTTGAAAAATATACGTAAATAAAAATAATAATAATAATAATAATAATAATAATCATAATAATAATAATAATAATAAAATAATAACAATAACAATAATAATAAAATAATAACAATAATAGTTATAATAACAATAATAACAATAAGAACAACACGTGCGTTTAGAAAACCTACACTGTTTTTACATAGAATGCAATAATTAGAAATTGCTCTGCAAAATGCTGTATTTCGGCTTAATTCTTTTCATTTTTAAATCAACAACTTTATTTTAATTGTAAGGAAATATAAAAAAAATAAAAATATACATTTAAAAATTATGTTAGAGTTAACTGTTTAAAAATGGTTCTCGCTTCTAGAAAAATAATCGTATAAAATTTACATTTTATATAACTTGCCTTATGTTTAAAAATGTCAAATTTACACCGTGTTTAGAATTTGTGTTAAAAAAAATAAATATCTTAACTGTAACTTGCTAGGTTAAAAAGAACCTATATAGGAGAGGAAATATTATAAAAATGAAACACATGTTTATGAGATTTTTGTCATTTGAAGTGAGCGAATTTGTGTCTACAACTCCGTCCGCGGGGTCTATTTATAAAATCAGCATCGCGTGTAGTCGGTCAGTTCAACACTGGACGTCTATCAGAGCAGGTTGATACGCTACTCAACCTAGCAGTTTTTAAAATTTCGCCTGTTGCTTTCATCGAAAACAATTCCGTAGACTTTATATTTTAATATAATTTCGAATCGAAAATGAATCAGTATGATTGTAACGAGGAGCCAGTACTTGTTTCCCCAGTGGGGAGGAAGCGGATTATCACTAAAGAAAATCACAAACGAGAAAAAATCAAGAAAATGCGACATTCTGGTGGCGGTAAAATGCCAGCAATTTCTTGTTTTCACACCAAAAATACTTCAAAATTCTGTCACGCTGATCAACTAACTACTGAAGATCTTCTTAAAAACTTTGAGTTTTTTTATTCTCGGAAAAACAAGATTGAACAAGACAACACACTCTTGGATCGGATAAACGTTATGCAAGTGAGACGCCGCCGTCTTAAAGTTCCGAATGAAGATGCTCAGAAGAATCGACATGTCACAAACGAGTACACTTTATTAACTAACAATCACCCAACGACAATTAAAGTTTGTAAAGCGACGTTTTGCTCAGTTTTAGGTAAGTCTCGTTTTTGTTTATGTATTTTCTTTTGTAAAATGTTACCTATGATGCATCGTACTTTACGAGAAAAAAATGACATATTCTTTTAAACGATGACATGTAAACGTTTTTGAAATCCAGCAAAAACAGAATAAAACAACAATTAAACTTCAAATTTAGGAGTCATTTCCCCATATACCTTTCACGTAAACAATTGAAAAGTTCGCATAAAACGCGATAAATCTAATTTTTTTCAACTGAGAAAAATATGTTTTTATAGCGCAAATATTGTTGGATAAAACTCACTTTTTTTCTTAAGAACTGAAATCTCAATTTTATTTTTTGCTACATTACACAGTATTTAAATGTATATATTTTTAAATTCTACTAAAATCAAAATTTAATTATTGATTTAAAATTAAATGAATTAAGCGGAAATACTAAATTTTGCAAATAAATTTTAACTGTTCTATTCAGTGAACACACGTGTATTATTTTCTAAACCGTTAATAGTATTGTTATCATTTTTGTTATTTCTACTCACCGATACTCACACCAGTTAGTATTCGGGAACCTCGCTGATAACAATTTAACATATAACCTTCTTTGTCTTTTGGCTAAGATCAAAGTGTAGTATCTGTTCTGATGCAACACTTGGTCTATTCTGTCCTCGGTCAGTGAAGGAGAAGTGTTTTTAGACTGAGGCAATTTTAATTTTTGTTGCAATTTAAAGTGCCCCTTTTGGGGGAGCTGGATTTTCCTCACATTAAAAACCGACCTTGTGTCTAACTTTGCCCTCGTGGGGAGGCAAGTAAATAAGAACAATTTATTATCATTTTCATTTTATTCCTATTCTATTAGTGAATTGATGAGACTAACGAGAGACTAATAAATTAAATGTTTGGTTTCAGGTGTTGGCAAAGATCGGGTTAGTCGTGTTGCGTCTTACTATGCAACAAATGCTGCAACAAGGCCGGAACGCAGAGGTGGTGTTCGAAATGCTGAGTCGAAAGAGGCGAACACACAGGCCATAATAAATCATATACAGAGTTTCACATGCCGTGCAAGCCATTATGGAAGAAGAGGGGCACCTGGTCGTAAATACCTCCCAAACGACCTGAGTATTAGAAAAATGTACGAACTTTTCAAAGGAAATAGCAGTGTCAGCTATTCCCTCTATTATTCGGTATTTACACACAAATTTAATTTAGGATTTGGACACCCAGCAACTGACACATGTGCTATCTGTACAAAGTTCCGTTCGCAGATAAGAGACAGCGATTTAACAGATCAACAGAAACGAATGAAATGGGATTCATTCAGTTTGCATCGAAGACGTGCACGGAAGTTTTACGATTTATTGGGAAACGTGGAAGAAGGTGCAGTAACTGTTTGCTTCGATATGATGCAAAATTTAGTGCTCCCCAAAACCTCTATTGGAAAAGCATTCTATTCCAGACAGTTATATATGTATGTATTTGGTGTTGTCGTCCACCATGGGAAAGGGAGTACACAGGAAAAGACAGATATTCATTTGTACACATGGATGGAACACGAAAACAGAAAGGGCAGCAATATGATCTCCTCAGCTCTTGACGATTGCTTTCGTTCCCATTTGTATTCCCCGATTCGCTCTCTTGGTAAGCTGAACTTATTCAGTGATTCCTGTTTTGGGCAAAATAAAAATATGACTGTAGTATCTATGTTGTTCGCTTTACGAGAACAAATTTCACATTTAAAAATACAGTATATTTTCCCAATTCGAGGACATAGTTTTCTTCCAGCAGATCGGGTATTCGGTCGAATACAGCAACATATAAAAAAAAGAGACACTATTCTCATGCCCGATGAATATTATGACATTTTAAAGGAGCATGGGAATGTTCATATTTATGGCAAACATTGGAAGGCTTATGATATAAAAAACGCAGCTCATTCCCTTGTGAAATCACAGAGACAATTTAAGCTGACAGACGTAAGAATATTAGAAATTTCAAGCAATAAACTTGCCATTAAACAGTATTATAATGGTGAATATGAATACCATCCAATATTAAAGAGAGGAAAACGTTGGGCACATTTAAAACCAAAGGAACTGCCTAATGCAAGCACGGTTAAAGAAGAAAAGAAAAAAGATATCCGTGTATTATTAGATGAAATAGGGGTAAATGACAGTACACATGCCTTCTACACTGATGCACTATCACGTAATAATGACATCAATATTGATAGTGATGAAGAGTGACACCAGTTTTATTAAGCAGAATTAACTATTTTTTTTTAATAAAGAAATTTAGAATTTAAATTATTTCGTTTTATATTATTTCTTTTTAAATATTTTCAAAGGTATCATCAGAATTTCTTAAATGGGACAAAGGATATGTAATGTGGCGAAGAGATATTAAAATCACATTCGGGAACAATACAAACAAAAACATGAGCTGAAAAATTTACTTTTTTATTAAATTTCGTGGTTATAACTGATAGGTAATATTTAGATGGAATATGTGTTAGTACCCCTAGATAACACTTCTGATGATACCTCTGCACATGCCTACGCTTTCTTATGATAATTATTTTCTTTTTTTGTCAATATATCGTGTTAGTCGAAGTAGAAACATAGTTTATACAGATATAATGGATGTATCGGATTTTGCAAAAAACACATTTGGTGGATTTATGTGGTTTTGCAAAAAAAAGACGCTTTCAATTAAAATACACTTTTACAGTAAAATTCAAGATTTTTAATTTTTGTCTTCTTATGATTAAATTATACCATATTAATGTTTCCAAAAGAAAAAAGTGAGTTTTATCCAACAATTTTTGCGCTATAAAAAAACGTCTTTTTCTCAGTTCAAAGAAATTGGATTTATCGCGTTTTGCATGCGAAATCTTCATATATATATATATATATATATATATATATATATATATATATATATATATATATATGCAGTTATCTAAATACAGCTGTCTCGTCGTTTGACAATCTTTAGTGTGGCTTAATGTTGCAAGTATATACACATCTAAATTCGATATCTTAATGAACGGTACGATGTAATAATCAGACAAGCACCGAACACATGTATATTATCTTTTATATATTACTCCAGTCGAAGTTATTAGATATCTAGCGGCCTTTTACTGGGGCTAACACTTAATCTCTATATTAGCTACATATATATTTCTATATTCAATTACCGTCCTTTTTACCTGTCAAACGTTTAGTTAGTTAAGAAGTTTAGAACATCAATTGAGAACATTAAATTTCTTCTTAGACCATTTAACTTTTTATAGTATATATGTCTTGTGGTCTCTTGGCCTTACCGATTGCAGGACAATAATTCATCTTTTCTGGTGGGGTGTCCAGCTAAGTGCTATTACTTGAGGTAACATCACTTGGATTAGCTGCACCTTTCCTCGTATGAGCGAGTGTATAGTCGTGTCGAGTTAATCTTATTTGGGCTTCGAATACTGTGTTATTTGGAATATTTGGTCAGAGTTTACTTGTATGGGGGAAGTATCCTCATGTCAAGTTGTCCTGACAAACCCTGGTACAGATAGACCAGTAATTCAAACTCTTCTTTATATATATATATATATATATATATATATATATATATATATATATATATGTGTGTGTGTGTGTATGTGTGCGTGTGTTGATATATATGTATACATATAGGTATATGTAAATAAAAGTTATACACACAGACACAAACACAAACATACACCCACTTTTTATATATATATATATATATATATATATATATAGTCATCCACATACATACTGTTTCGCTGTATCACAGCTCTTCATTGCGGCTAGACCAGTAAGTGCCCTCAAGCCGGGATTGAAACTCAACCGTCAAGCTGACAGTCGGCACACCCACCCCTACGCTATCATACGACACTGACTGAATGTAAGTAATATCTCAATGTAAACATTACAAGTGCCGGGAGCTCGAATCAATTTTACCTAATGAGCTATGCCTGAAAGCTTATGGCAGTTGCCGATATCCTAAGAAATAAGCTCTACCCCGGGAGGGAGCTTCATATAGTCATCCACATCCAGACGGTTTCGCTCTTCAGTTCAGTTAGACCTTATATATAACGTAAATATTAAATTCAGTTGCTGATTTTTTAGAGATTACATGAACGTCTTTACTGTTAAATGTAGTTAATTCGATTTATTAACGTGTTACGTGTTAAGTGAACGTAAAACTTGTCAAGTAAAATGCGCCAATATAAACATAAATACATAACGAAATAACAGAAACCAAATACGAATAAAAATACCATTCGAGACTGTCAAAGTATTTAGTCTAAAAACGAGAATCAATGCAGTAATTGATTTTAGAAACGAAGTCGGGCAGAACTTTTTCATCATTTTATCTGTAAAACAACAACCTCTTTCTTCCATCTGCGCTCAATTGTATTTTTTATCGTTTCAACGTTCTAAACAGATAAGAAAATAAAAATTAGAAGCCAAGAATCCTTTTTAATCATTTGCAGCTAAGCTGAATCAGATCTTTTCTTTGTTAAACGGTATATATATATATATATATATATATATATATATATATATATATATATATATATATATATATATCGTGTGTATTTAAGCAGCTTTTTCTCATTTATACAAACATTGTTAAAAATAACAGAATTCGACTGTTTAATTATACCTTCTTTATTTTTTCACTTTTTCTAATGGTCTTTTTTGTATTGAAATCAGAATAATTAATGCATGTTCCATAGGTTAAAAAGGTTTAACGAATGTTTTTGATTCTTTCGTCGAATCATCCTCAGGTGTCAAAAGCAAATGAACAAAAAAGCTGGAGAGAGGAGAGAATTTGTTTAAGACAGTGGTGAAACGTGTTGCTGAATTTAATTCGTCAACGACTTTCTGGAACTATGCGAAAATGTTCTCTGACATTGATTTTTTCAGACTTTGGTACTTGTTACTGTATTTTTTTTCTTTTTTGTACATCTTCCGTCCTGATGAAACCTTCTAATAAAAGCGAAACGTAGATAGATATTTAATTAATATTTTGGTGTACCTTGTTTCCTTTTCCATCACGTCTGGACATTTTTCCATTCTTTATCACTCATATATATATATATATATATATATATATATATATATATATATATATATATATGTCTGTCTGTCTCTCTCTCTCTCTCTCTCTATATATATATATATATATATATATATATATATAGAGAGAGAGAGAGAGAGAGAGAGAGAGAGAGAAAGAGAAAGATAACGATGGAGAGTATTTCGGTCAAATTGGTGTGAGTTTCTTGTTCAATTTCAAGTAACCCACGGAAGTTACATGCATACATTTTACCGGAATACTAAATGAACAACTTTGAAAATTAAAAAAAAATGTATTATCAAGCAAAGACACCCCGTGTTATATAATATTGTTTCCCTAAATGAAGATCCGCTGCCTAAGTACGCACAATATATATATATATATATATATATATATATATATATATATATATATATATATATATATATATATATATATATATATATATGTGTGTGTGTATATATATATATATTCTCACTACTTTGACATGACTGATTACCTCCCACTCTACCGTAAATACTCTGACTAACATATGTACGGGCTAGGAGTTTATGTTAGGAACATCCTCTTCCGGACTAGAGAATATAGGTAAGAATCAGATGACCAAGCCTTCGTGTGCTTTAAATTGACCTTAGATCACAGTGTTAATTACTTTTATTTCTTATGCTGTTCTCCTTCGACCCAGGACTGTCCCCTGCCTAACGCTGTCTCTGAAAGCTAAGATCGAGCATTCTCATCTTACTCGAATGCCCAAATGCATGTATTTGGGGATTTTAATGCACACTATTCTGACTGGCTGAATTTCTCCAGCTTTCCGATGCAGCTTGTAACTCTGCGTTTAATTTCTCCTTAGCTCACTCCCTAACATTCGCTTTCCCTACCCGCTTCTCTAATCGTGCGGACTAGCAAGCCTACCTTCTGTACCGGTTCTTGACCTCACTACCCGAGGCTTGTGTGGTGAATGCACATATCCTGCTTTGAAACTCTGATCACATTGCGGTAATGATTTATATCACCTTAGAAATGCGTTCAAAAGCTCATGAGCCGTTGCTCAAAACGACGAGAAATTGCGAGCAGGCTGATATTGATTCCCTGATAGATCACATCAGCGACGCCCTATCTCCTGATCAGTGTGCAAATGAGTTAATCGAAGTGGTCAAAGTAAGCATTGCATCTTATGCCCCCATGCGAAAATTATTCAGCTAACCCCACTTCTCAATGGTTCACCTCGGAATGCGTTGCTGCTATTGCTAAGAGGCAGCAAGCATTCCGAGAATTCGGCCACCATAAGTCCACTACGAATAGACAGAAATGTATTGTCAGAAAGTGATTGTAAAGTAGTAATAAAGGAAACAAAGTGAAGGTATATATAGTTAACAAAAAACTCACTCAGTCACAGCAACTAGTTACTTGCGATTTCTGAGAAAATCTACAATAAGTGTTGTGAACAATGGACGATCAACAATTCCCCGCTATCAAACCACAATAATGTCGTTTGATCCGCAACTGATAATGTGAACTACTTGCACAGAGTTTTGCCGTAACTCCACTTTGGACTCAGTCAACCACCCCTTCCATAAATTCCCATTGCGGACTGAAGCCACACTTGAAAACCTGGTGATCACACCATCTTAGGTCAGTTACCTCATAAAACGCCTTACACACCTCCAAAGCTTGTGGGTCTGATCTTATACCTGTAATAGTAATAAATAAATTATCTGCTGAACTAGCCCCTGTCCTCTGTGGTACCAGTCTTCAAGAATTCTAGAGATGGACCTGATCCTAAAAACCATCGCCTAATCAGTCTACTCGCTATCTTTGCTAGACTTTTTGAATCGTTAATCAATCTAGCGATAGTACAGTACCTAGTTTATACTAAACTTTTTTCTGATCATCAGTACGGATTTAGACAAGGACGATCTAGTTCGGATATCCTTACGGTCATCTCTGAACGCATATATAATACACTGGACAAGACAGCTGAAGCTAGGGCGGTAGCGCTTGATATATTCAAAGCCTTTGACAAAGTCTGGCAAAAAGGACTTCTCATAAAAATTATCTCATATGGTATTACTGGAAAAAATATTTAATCTAATTAGATCCTTTCAAACCAAAAGAAAAATCCAGGTTGTCCTCGATGGTCGTTCATCTAAGCAACATGACATAAATGCTGGTGTACCCCAGGGATCCATCTGTGGACTTTTACTCTTATTGAGTTTCATAAACGACCTCTTTCATGTCATTGTAACTGAGATAGATATATTTGCTGACAACCCCACGCTCTACTCTAGTCATGTGGGCAAAACCGACGCGCACATATCCGAGACAATGGCTTAATCCTTAGAAAATGACCTACAGGCTGTAGTGGATCGGGGTCATAAGTGGATGGTAACTTTTAATGCCGCAAAGAAAGAGCATATTCCTTCAATAACTACAAGAAACCCTTTTAACCACTGATTGCCATGGCAAATAACACTCTTAGCGATCATAGGTAAAATGAATTTAAATCAATACATTGAAGACGTTGCCAGTGCTTCTGCAAAGAAAGGGGTCTCTCTCTTCCGTGCTAGTAAAATCATCACACCTGACATTATTTTGTATCTCTACAATACCACAATCTGCCCATGCATACATTATTGTTGTCACATCATAGCTGGTGCATCACCATCTAGTCTCTCCCTCTTGGACAAGGTCCAAAAAAATGTTGCCAACTAAGTAGGTATTTTACTATACACCAAGATTTACCCCTTGTCCAATCGCCGCAATGTTGCATCGTTGTGACTGTTTTACAAGTACTTCAATAGATTGTGCTCTGATAATCTTGCGGCACTAGTCCCCCCCCCCTCGACGTAAATTTACGAGACGAATACGACAATCAGTCAAATCCCATTCATTTACTGTGAAGGTCGCAAGATGCCGAGGAGCCTTCTACTCCAATAGCTTCTTTCCCCGTGCTGCTGGACTCTGGAACTCCCTTCTAGCTCTCTGTTTCCCCAACTGTACTTACATGCAGAAATTTAAAACTAATGTAAACAGACATATCGTTGAACGGCTGCCAACTTAGGATGCCTCCCAAAACCTACACCTTATTTCACAGTTTCCTATTACCTCTGCAGTGGTGACCTTCGCTTTTAAGGTGAAATATGCTTAAAAAATTGAATATATATATATATATATATATATATATATATATATATATATATATATATGTTCTAACTTTTCTGTTTCATTTTACTTTAGTTGAAGTTTTCAGGAATCTAGAGGCCCCTCCCTGGAGCTAACACCTAATCTCTATATGAGATACATAGATATTCGAATATTCTATTAAATTTCTCCTTTATTTCTCAAACGTTGAGTTAGTGAAGAAGTACCGAGCATTAATTGCCCACTCTCCAATTGACCAGGAAACGATGTTATGTTATATCTTTCTTGTGGTATCATGGTCTTACCGGATTCCAGGAAAATAATTCATCTAGTCTGGTGGATTATCCAGCTACGTGGTTTTACTTGAGATGACGTCACTAAGAGAAGGTGCACTATTCCTCGTATGAGCAAGTGTATAGCTGTGCTCGGGAGATCCTATTTGTGCTGCGAATATATGTATATGTTTTACTAAGATAACTACGTTTTTATTACCGTATGATGTGTTAAACATAATAATAGATTTTGACTGTTAGTAGAAATTACTGACAGTAGCATCGGATATATAATAAATATGTGTATACACAACGATATTTTTGTAGCGTTTTTATTAATATATGGCGGCGTGACCGAGCGATTAAAGTGGGAAGATTCTGATCATTGGCAACCTGCACACATTTGCATATAAGTCATACTCATCGTTTTATGGAAGATAAATGTGTAGCAATTCAATTAGGGGAATATGTTGGTTACTGCAGTCATAGAAAATAGGGTCTTCGGATTGCCGTCGACTACTTTCACATCTTTCGTTCTGCACTATAATCTAATAAAAATCAGATCGATTATGTTTATATTTGGAACAGGGGTTCTTCGTATAAAAGAAAGTACCATAGTTTTCTCATATAACAAAAAATGTCCGAGAAAAGTCTGAAGCCAGCAGAGAAAAATGTTAGTTTAACGAAGTTTAAAATATACCTCATTTCAATATTGGATATTGTAATGAAGAACACTTTTCCAGGCTCAGAGATTCATGTAGGTAAGTTATATTTTCATATCATTGTAACCATAATTATGTGTTGTGATTGTTTTGAAGTTATTTTGTTGTCCCATCTTTTGCATCTATTAAGCTACAGAAAATTATGTGAGGTAACAACATTAGGAATAGAATGAGAATAATAGCAAGGAAGAGAAACATGAAGTACAAAGAAAAACATGCGTAAGGGACATTGGGAAAAGAAAGATACAAGAAACAGATATGGAATTTTTTTTTAGAATTATATTGTCTACGTTGGAAATCACTACTGTTGCCATATCTCTAATCGACTTTTTAGGAAGAAGTATATAGGGAAGGTAACAAGCAATGAGAGAGAAACAGAGATTAATTGATATATATATAGAGAGAGATAGGTAGATAGATAGATAGATAGATAAATAGATAGATAGATAGATAGATAGATAGATAGATAGATAGATAGATAGATAGATAGATAGATAGATAGATAGATGAGAAAGCATGCGTTATAACGGAACTAAAACTCGGAGAGAAAGTCAGGATTTTTAAAAGCGAGCCTTCATAGTTTTAGTATTCAGCCAAGTGTTAGTTCATCGAAAACAAAGGGAGATGTTGTGAGGGCATGAAAGTGGTTAGGGTTAGGGAGAAGGTAACAAAGATAGAAAAATATGGTGACAAAAAGATAAGCAGAGAAAGACTGGTGCTATTTTCCTACTAGAAATCTTTCACAACAAAGGCTTTCAAATCCCGTGGAGCCCACTTTTTAATCTATAGTAAGAGTGAATTCATATGTGAATTCATTCTTACCCCAATATATTAATTTTAATGATGCAGTAGCACAAAAGAACCACCTTACGAAACTAAAGAAACCCAACACAGTCAGGCATCCAGTAGAGTCTCGTTCTTCACAGGACCAGTTGCCCAACGCACAGAACAACAGGTGGATAGGGTATAGTCAGCACAAAGGGCCGCCCGCTACGAAGACCAAGTGCAATCCAGCTTTGATAGTCTTTGCGCGTGTATCCAGCAACGGTCACGTCATACAACCCCATATCTTATGAATGGATGTACGACTTAGTTAAAATGACGATATTTAGTAAACGTCCACTGTTGTAAGCGCTGCGTGGAGAGAGTGGCCCCTAAAAACAATACATGTAACAGAAGGAATCAGATCCGCGTCAGTCGTCCGTGATACCCCGGTAGTGGCTGTCCGAGAACATTCACGATTTCCCCATGTCTAACGACTCAACCGAACTCGCCTGATTTCAACCCGATAACTTATTTTGTATTGATCTCAGTTGATAACTATGTCAACGCTATCCCGTCAACGATCAAGGACGAGCTGATGTTCAGGATCAAACTGGTGTTCATAAAACAGTCGTCTTTTATTTAAATAACTCGTTTTTGTTCGTTTATTATCATTTTGTCTAAATTACGTTTGGCCGATAACATTTTTGTTGCATATATTTCAGGAAATCGTGTACGTATCAGCATGCGTAGTGGATACAGGCTCTGTTTTTTATTTAGTTATATTTTTATAAGTCATTCATTTATCTGAGATAAATTAAATTCCTAGTTTTTATAATGTGCTAAGGAAATGCTTGTTTTATGCTTATAAGTAAGACGAGTTGTCTGGAATTCTTAAGCGAAATCGTGGACTTTATTAGGTTTATATTAGCATGTATATTGAAGGCTTTTTTCTAGAATTTAAAATAAAATATTTATACGTAATATATGTATATATATATATATATATATATATATATATATATATATATATATATATATATATATATGGTTATAATAGTAATAATAAAAATAAATAATAATAAATAAATAAATAATCGTAAAAATAAGACTTAATAAAATAAATCAATAAACAATAAAACCAAATCCACGAACGATAGAATAACATAAACTCAAACACACATTAAAATAAATAATAATAAATAAATAAATAATCGTAAAAATAAGAATTAATAAAATAAATCAATAAACAATAAAACCAAATCCACAAACGATAGAATAACATAAATTCAAACACACACCATCTATTGTCTTTCATTTGCGTTTACTGATAAAACATAAACTCAGGTCTTCTTATTTTAATAAACCTAATCCTGAATACAAATATAAAAGTCGAAAGCGCTCGAAAAAAATGGCCCAATTAAAGAACAATCGTGGAAATACTCTACGGACTTCCACCTGAAACCAGAAGGATAGCTCGACGATTTGAGAACCTCGCGAAGAAGATTTACAAACAAGAAAGTTCCGTGACGTTCAACAACGCTTGCTTGGATATATATATATATATATATATATATATATATATATATATATATATATATATATATATATATATATATATATATATACAGTGAGAGAAAGAGTATGCACTAGAGAAAGACAGATAAACAGAGGGAGACAGACAAAAACGATCGAAGTAGATACAAGGATTTCGTGAGATGATATGAATTAAAAAAGAGAAAGGTAGACTAAACGATACAGAGAGAGAGAGAGTGAGAGAGAGGGGGGGGGGGATTTGAAGCAACTTTCTGAGTGCATGATTGCGACTGGTGTATTTGTCACCGAACAAAAGATCGAATCCTGATCAGTAAATAGTCGCATTTTTGTATCGATCATGTCTCTAGGCGGAGGATCCTGTCTCCGCAATGAATAGCACCGGTTTCCTGTCTCAGCGCCGCTACATGAGTCGATGAACAAAGATAAAAACGATAATAGCCAGCTCGTAAGTAACGACAAAAATAAGTCTTTTCCACACACAAAAATAACAATATACATATAGGTAAAAACAAGAAGAATAGTCGTACAGATAACAATGCACACAGGACTTGCAAGTTGTTATATGTACCGGGTAATTGAGTGAAATAACGAATGGATAATCTTGAGAACGTAATATCATCGTGTCACACAAGAGACTGGATATTTTCGTGAATATACAATACGTTTCTCGTAGACATGCTGGAGAGCCTTGCCGTTCGGGTTCGATTACCTCTGTTGGCTCGTGTCACCCGTTTTAGAAAATGTCATGTGCTTGCATAAAAAATAGCGAGCATACGCTATATTTAACATGAGATAAGATATATATATATATATATATATATATATATATATATATATATATATATATATACGAGAAAAATGTGATACGTTATGTCACCCATTGTTTGAATCAGAAAAAATATTACTTTGCAAAGCCAGTCAATTTCAAAATAAAATTAAAAATTAAAAATGTTTAAGTAGTCTTCTTTTGCTTTATATATATATATATATATATATATATATATATATATATATATATATTTCATCTCCAGCTACGAGAAATAAAGTATAAGATATTTTAAAGGAGATAAAACATAGTAAGAGAGACTTTGAATGATAGTGAAATAAATTAGGAATAGATGGTTCACTTGTTGAATAAATTTGAAATTAAGGCTAATTAAAACAATTAAATGGAATTTATTTCACTTTCATAACCCAATTCTTAAACTGAGAATTTATTTTACTATTTATTTTGTTGACTTTACATATATAAAAACGCCTTAGGGAAATTAACGCTTATTAAGTCAGCGTAGTTATGTATAGAAAATCATATTTCTATGTTACTGTTCGACAAAACGAGAGAGGGGATAACATCTGTGTTTAGAATTATATCATGAAAATACTTGCCACGTCTACCTACATTACAAAGACGTGATACGGCAAAACAGCTCTATTATATATATATATATATATATATATATATATATATATAATTTATTTAAATGCTGTATATTACATATTACAGTATTTAAATAAATTATATTAGCTCTCTTATATGATCGAGCTATTTCTTTGATTTCTTTTCATATACAACCTGACACAATATATATATATATATATATATATATATATATATATATACCATATATTAGTTCTCACACTAGATATAATCAGGATTTGTCCGACCGGTTATCCGCGAGTCAGAAAAAAATCCGAGTTGCCACATCCGTAACGAAGTCGTTAGTCTCTTTTAGCATGTTCAGAGTGGTGGAAGTCGCTAAAAGCATGGTGTTTCGCTTCCACCGGATGCAGCATGGGTTTAGTTTCCACAGAATGATTTCGATTGGGTGTTTTTTTCTGCAATAACTACATAGCCACAAAAGAAATATTTAATTTTGTAAATAAACACATAAAATTTTCATATTCCAGGTGAAACAGCTTTAAGATATGAAATGAAAACCATATTTTAAAAAGTGTGGATTGGTTAATACACAACTATATATATATATATATATATATATATATATATATATATATATATATATATTCATAAATATACAAAGTCCCTTTAAGAAGTTAAAGTTGAAAACTTTCGGGGATGTTTAGAATACACTATCAAAAAGCTCTAAAGCAAAGTACCGAATACGTTCGTCGAACACTTTTACGTACATATAGATCTTAATTTTCGTTAAGCGCGTGACATTAACAAAGTCGATATGGCGACTGCTTGCAGATTTTAGGCTGAATCTGTGTACCGTGTGAAGTCCCAAGTCGTCCAGTGGAAAATCACTCATGTAAGTCAATTTAACTTTTTCAGTTATTATATTAGTTTGCCTCTTAACATTATTTAAGGGATCATCAGTTGTTTACCATAAAAAAAGTGTCTCGGGAATTTAAAAAAAGACAGTATTTAATATATATATATGTGTGTGTGTGGTGCATATTTCTAATTCTTGTCCAAATACATATGTATTTGATTCTTTTTCTGGGAATCATCAGTGTGGAGGATGATTTTTCTGCCGGTCGAACGTTTCGAACACGAGACTCCAAATTATCTTTTATCTTTCAAGTCTGAACCTTTCTGTAGATGTATCTAACCCACGCAGAGCTCCCGATATTCATGTACAACAGCCACCACAAAAGTAGAACCCAAACATTAAGTATGAAATTTTAAAATTGCATGAGCCTGTATTTGTAATTTACTAACATTTTCTAGTAAATAGTCGTTTAGGTACAATTCTTCAAAATGTACAGAAAAGCATGAATATTCAATGTAAATATAAGTAAAACTTTCTTGATTTCGTAAATCTATTATTTTACCGCAGGTGAATAATCAACATTTTTCCCCTTATGTTCTTTTGCTTATACATATAGTTGCTTTAATGTACACTACACCAATTAATTAAATAGCTGATTGCTGTAGAATCAACCGAAATGCATTATGGTAGAATGTGAGGGACGAGCCAGACTCACTGATTTTTTTTGCTCAGCCATGTCTGATTCACATGGAAGTTTTTATTTCTAATGTACAATTTAATATAGTAATAAAATAGCTTATTTATGTACGACTGAACCGAAATACATAATGGTTGAATTTCATTTTATATAAAAATTTATGTGGGGTGATAGATATTTACTGTGTATGTACATATGTGCATTTTATTAGGAGGTGTTTTTATTAATTTGAATCGCAACACCCCAGGAGTAAGCTAAAATTGTCGAAAGAAAAGTGTTTCACTAATTTGCTGATTTTGTTTCGATGAGGAAATAACACGTGCGCAAATCGAACTTAAATTAAATTCTCAGTCGTGTTATTAGAAAATAACTGATAACGAATAGTAAATGAATCTGATGCGTTTGGTGAATTAATATTAATAATAATAACGTCGAGAATCATTATAACTAAGCTGGCTTTTCCGGCTCGCTATCGTTTCGCAATATCCGCTACGTTAAATAATTGAAACCAGCATTTTAAATAATCAACATTTGATTGATAAGTTTCTTGTAAACTATAAATAATAATAATACATTATAATATAAGTTTATTTATCTTTCACATGAAATCAAAAGATTAAGATACCTATTCGACTGACCGATGGTGTATACAGGGGTGGGATGGGGTGTGTCTCTTATTTGAAACGTACAATTAAACAACAGATGTCAAATTGTTGAAAATAAAGGCAGGCACCTAAAAAGCTGCAAAGGGATGTTAAAACACAAATTTGAAATTAAGCGTCGTAAACGGAAGAAAGAGGAGCGAGGGTGCAGGAGAGAGAGAGAGACGGAGGGGGAGACAGCCAGCAAGGAAGCGAGCAATGAAGCGAGCAAGCCAGCAACCCTCTCATCCATTTTCTTTATTCTGTATGCTTCGTAGTGAGCGGTGTTTGTTAAATTAAAGTATTTTTAGTAATTTTTCTATTTAAAAAAATTAAGTCAATTCACTTACTTAATGTTAATTGCGTAGTAACTATTGGATATATATATATATATATATATATATATATATATATATATATATATATATGATTTTTTATCGTTCATGTTTAAAGGTTAATCAGGAAAAAGAAAGCCAGCCGACCGGATTCGCCGAGGAATTTGAAAAAGGTCAATGGACGTTCAAAATAACTCATACGGGTCTGCTATTATAGTACATGCTCACTCACTATTCCATCTAAAAACCTTGGAGACGATCCACGTTCGTCTAAAAAGCCCCTTCCTTTGTAAACAAAGGAAGTGTTTATGATGACTAGATGTGATCAGTCTCTAAGATACAACCCTCATTGTACATATACCATAACGCTGTTTTAATATTTTTGCTCTATTCCCTCCTCTCATCCCCCTTTTTTTTTTAAATACCTCGTTATTTTTAATCCATCGATACAGCCTTTATTAAGAGAGGGCGAAACCGGTCGACTGGCTTATCTTTCTTGATTTACCTTTAATTGTGTACGATTAACATCGTCTGCCGTTCATGCTTGCGATAATAAAATGTTGTACTCCACCAAAAATCAGTATATATATATATATATATATATATATATATATATATATATATATATGTGTGTGTGTGTGTGGGGGGAGGGGTTCTAATTAAACATTCGAAGTTTTTCGAATGTAAGATTATTTTATGACGTAAAGTCAGCTATAGCTCTATAGTACTTGACTAGAGCTATTTTACAAAGTTTTAATTATTGTACCCTGAAAAATGATGATGAACGATAAATGTTACTGATTGTACTCTTTGCAATTGGCACTGACGATAGCCAACCCGGGAAGGTTTTAAATCTTTATATTACTTTAAAACGTACATCCGTAACTATTTTGAAATACTTTAAAATTCTCTAAAACGATATCCGTGGTTTTAACCGAAACAATTGTTTGTTTTGTTTCAAAACGATGTTTTCGTGTGAACATCTATCCGTCATCATCCTTTTGCAGGGTGAAATAATTAAAACTCTGATACGGTCATCTGTACTATGTATATACAGTATATCAAAATATTATGTTGTATTATTGATTTAAATAACAGTAACCTGTTTTGATGGTAATATAGGAGTGATAAATAAACATAATTCCGCATTAATTTATTTCGATGTGAAGTTCTTTTGTGTTGTATATGAAAATTGTTTTTTAATGTCAATAATAGCGATAAAGAACCTACCTTTTTTTTAAATATAACACACTTCTATATGCATATGTGCATGGGTGTATGCAGAAAGCGGGCAAGTATAAAGTATGAAGCAGTACTAGATGGAGAAAAAGAGATATATATATAGTGAGAAGTTAGAAATAACCATGCAAAAAGGAATTAAGGATGAGTGCAGTTACTAAAGTAGAAATAGTGGTTTAAATAGGATATATTTTAGTGTATATATTTTTGGTTTGTTTCCGCTCGTGCGGAGTCTTTTACTCTTTAAGTATTGTATTCTTTGTTTTATTATGTGATAAAAAGGATAAATGCGTCTGTAACCATTACAGCAATTAGTCCCATCGAAGAGAATGGGACGGATTACAAGAAAGAGAAATTGAACAAGAATGGGCAGAATAGGAGTAAAAAACGTGGGGTCGAATGAAATAGATGTATTGTTTGCATTAGTAAACATTTCGCAAATCGCAATTCCCCACGGAGCGAAAAAAGGAGAATGGTTTATAGATGGCAAAAGAAAACGAAAGGGTGATAAAAGACGCGTGAGTGAGAGAATGAGACAACACATATTACCACGTGGATTTAAGACGCTACTGTGGATCAGAGGCCAGAAGTTAAAGCGGCCATCCTAATAATAGGGTTGTGCAACGAGATGGTTGTTTACATTATATTTAAATTGTCGGTACAGTCAATGTCAACAGGTAGTAGAGAAAGAGTACTGAATTACAGCAGTTCGACAAAGAAGCTTTTAGACTAAAAGGCTCACCGACATCTAGGGACCTCCACAGTGAATGAATGGAATTTAATTGATTGTCGAATTTGTCGGGTGTCTTTATCGTAAAGAGCAAGCTGTTCAGGGCACATTCCGTTTTACTACTTGTAAAACAAGCACAGGAATGAAACTTTACGGCGATATAACAGGGGCAGGAGCTTAATGGATAGTGAGCAACCTATTAGATTAACGACTCTTTTTTTAAACCTTGCCTAAGAGGGGGTATACAAGTGCACAGTGAGAAACCTATTAGATTAGCGACTCTTTTTTCAACCTTGTCTAACAGGGATATACAAGTGCACAGTGAGAAACCTATTAGATTAGCGACTCGTTTTTTAACCTTGTCTAACAGGGATATACAAGTGCACAGTGAGAAACCTATTAGATTAGCGACTCTTTTTTCAACCTTGTCTAACAGGGATATACAAGTGCACAGTGAGAAACCTATTAGATTAACGACTCTTTTTTTAAACCTTGTCTAAGAGGGATATACAAGTGGAAAGTGAGAAACCTATTAGATTAGCGACTCTTGTTTCAACCTTGTCTATGAGTGGTATACTAGTGGACAGTGAGAAACCTATTAGATTAGAAACTCTATTTTACACCTTGTCTAAGAGGGAGATACTAGTTGACAGTAAGAAACCTATTAGATTAGCAACTCTTTTTTAAACCTTGTCTAAGAGGGATATACAAGTGGAAAGTGAGAAACCTATTAGATTAGCGACTCATGTTTCAACCTTGTCTATGAGTGGTATACTAGTGGACAGTGAGAAACCTATTAGATTAGAAACTCTATTTTACACCTTGTATGATGCCTCCGACAATTCTTCGTTTTTTACTATGGTGCCTGAGTCCGACCATTTGGGAGGCATCTTCGCTTTTTACTTAGCTGCCTTAGGGCCGGCTTTAACCCTCAAGACAGCTAGCATAACTCCTTTTGATAAACAAGACTCTGAGTCGTCGAATATTTTAACTGCAGGTTTTATTATCCATCAAAAAGGTAAAAAACTGAAAAGAAATAAAAACATTGTTCAGAAATGTTAATACAATAAATGACGACGAACAGGAACGAGGAGTCTACTAAAATCTAAAAAACTGTTAATAGGAGGTATTTTAAGGGATGAAGGATACTGCGAAACAAGAGGTACACATCACGAGCGATCGGCGTGGGGATACGCACGTGGGAATGAGAAGGGAGATTAAAGTTCGTTTAAACTAGAGAAATGTTCAAAAGAAATAACGGGCACGATATTCAATGCTGTTTGAGGAAGGAGAAGGGATAATGTCTCTTACCGAAGATGGCCAAAATGTCAGAATCTGTGGGGAGATAGAACTTCCACCATGCGGTTTTCTCCGTTACACAGCGGAAGCGAGCATTCAGAAACAGAGCACCGGCAGCAGCTGCCGGCCGGTGTCAGGATAAAAAAGTCCCTAACGAATTGGGGGCCGGGAAAGGGAGATAACTCTAAATGACTTATTCTAGGCTAGACAGAACACTCCTCGCCTGGCGTCTTCGACGTCATGAAATTGCACTAGTCCTTGACACAAAGAACGGGTCTGAGTAGTTGCTGCAAAAAACAGATGGAAGCTGCTGGAAGGATCATGAGCAGCTGAAACGAGTGGGAGGCTGGAGCAGGTGCTGCATGGAGTAAGCTGGGGAGATAAGCTGGGCCAGGGGTTTTGGTGACGCCCTTTCGCTTTGGTGTTGTTGAAGATACTGTGTGATGGCTGACCGTATTATGTTCTTTAGTGAATTCGGAGACGAATGGTTTCTTGACAGCTATAGCCGTGATGGCTGAAGATGCATTCCCTCTAAGGAATGATTGTCTTTGTTCTTGTTTATCTTGATGGTTATTGGCAGGATTAACCTCTAGTTTTGGTGGTGGTTCGGGCGGTGGCCTGTCTACACCAGCGAATTTACAATACTGTTCAGTCTTCTCAAGAATACTCTGGGTTCTTTCGTCTTTAGCTGTGCTCGTAGTTGCGGTCATCCTTAGTAAGGCTAACCTGGCTGGTAGGTCGTTTTTTAAAGTGGTGTTTGTTTTTGACTGAACAAAACATGTCGCCTGAGGTGAAGATGTAATCTTAGAGATGCTCAATTTAGCAGGTGAGGCAGAAGATTTAGAAAAAGAAGGAAATCTGTAGGGAGATCCAGGTGGAGGAGCTGCTTCGGTGGCTTGAACATATCGAAAAGTGTCGGCGATATGTATGAAATTGGGTGAGGCCTTGGTTATTGACGACCAAGTGGAGAGCTTCTCAAAATGTAGGGATCCAAGCAATATGTTCGAAGAAGATGTGGTTAGTATAGACACTTGCGGACAGACTGTCTCTGGGTGGCCCTCGCATCCCGGTAAGGGAAATACAGGACTGTCAAGCCAAGCGATTCTCCGGAGATGAGATGCAGATATAGAGCGGGTGCTAAGTTGAGCATGGTTTTGATCGGTGTGTACGTATTTCAACTGTTTAGGATGAGAAGGTCTACGTATACGTAACACACGATTTCTGAGGTACATGTAGAAACGTCTTGTTTCGATTTGGATGTACCCTAAGACTACCTTATTGAGTATGTACGAGGTAGTTGAGTGAACCTTCAAGTTCGTATCAGAAGAGATCGGTTCGCCCGCCAGAAGGGCAGCACAAAGCTCCGGTCTGGGGACAAAATGTTCAGGTCGTGGGGTAAGTTTAGGTTTCCCCATGATGAGGCTGATTTGACAATTTGCTTCTTTGTCGGTGACTTTGATGTACGCTACTGCAGCAATGATTTTGGTGGGGTCATTGTCGATGGACCAAAGGAATATTAGAAAGTTCCTGTATTCGTCTTTCGCGGGGAAACGGTATAACGTCCCTTCAGTGTTCGCGGTAACGACTTCTTTGAGGAAACTGGTGAGAACGCCAACCAGATTGTTGTTTAGGTCGGGTCCACTTATTGGCACTTTGTTCAGGGATGCTCCGTCATGTTTGGTACTGGAGTCAAAGACCACCCGGGATTTTCCTTTTGTGGGAGGTGGCATGGGATAGATCTGGAAGGTAGTGGAGCGATCCAACTGTTGTTTATGTCCTTCTCAGCTTCCAGTTCCATGATGCTTGGTAAAGCAATATCCTCAATAGGAGGCGCTGCCTTGTCGTCGTCCTCCTCGGTTTGTTGGAGCACGTTTTTTGAGGGGTTGCCATCACAAACCTGTGTACGCTGTGAAACCACTCCAGTTGCTGTTAGGAGGTTACCCTCCCCGCCGTACTTGGGGGAGGGTCTTGCGTGTACAGTTCGAGCTAGTGTCGGTCCAGCTGTCTCTCGTTGGGGTTGACTTGCCAGGTCAGCTGGCATATAGCCAAGTTTTGTTGAGTAGCTATGGCTAGACCGTTTGTTGTACTTGTTGGCGGCTTCCCTTAAAACCTTTGCTTCGGCCACAGCAGTGGCCGCCTCCCTTTCGAGCTGTAATCTCTCCAACTTCCCCTTTATTTCCAGTTCCCTGTCAACAAAGGCTAGACGTGTCTTGGCCGCCTCAGCCTTTGCTCGGGCGATAGCAGCAACACTCGTGGACGTCCTCCTCGAGGAGTGAGAGTTGCGTGAGGCATGAGGCCATGGCCGGTTAGACACATTGTGATTCATCGTCGAAAGGATAAAAATAGGGGTGACTGGTTGTGAGACCGAAGCTGAAAAAGTAGCTGGAAAAGGACGAACTGTATGGGCACTACTGTTGTTGAAGTAGCGTCCGGAGTTCAGATGGATTCTTTTGTTGCTTGTCTTCTTGGAATGACCGCATTTCTGACGGTTGGTGTAGAACGTGTATTCCAGTCATTAGGAGGCCGTCCGTTTCTATCATGCCTGAGTCCGACCATTTGGGAGGCATCTTCGTTTTTTACTATGATGCCTCCGACCATTCTTCGTTTTTTACTATGCTGCCTTAGGGCCGGCTTTAACCCTCAAGACAGCTAGCATAACTCCTTTTGATAAACAAGACTCTGAGTCGTCGAATATTTTAACTGCAGGTTTTATTATCCATCAAAAAGATAAAAAACGAAGATGGCCAAATGTCAGAATCCATGCGGTTTTCTCCGTTACACAGCGGAAGCGAGCATTCAGAAACAGAGCACCGGCAGCAACTGCCGGCCGGTGTCGAGATAAAAAAGTCCCTAACGAATTGGGGGCCGGGAAAGGGAGATAACTCTAAATGACTTATTCTAGGCTAGACAGAACACCTTGTCTAAGAGGGAGATACTAGTTGACAGTAAGAAACCTATTAGATTAGCAACTCTTTTTTAAACCTTGTCTAAGAGGGATATACAAGTGGAAAGTGAGAAACCTATTAGATTAGCGACTCTTGTTTCAACCTTGTCTATGAGTGGTATACTAGTGGACAGTGAGAAACCTATTAGATTAGAAACTCTATTTTACACCTTGTCTAAGAGGGAGATACTAGTTGACAGTAAGAAACCTATTAGATTAGCAACTCTTTTTTAAACCTTGTCTAAGAGGGATATACAAGTGGAAAGTGAGAAACCTATTAGATTAGCGACTCTTTTTTAAACCTTGTCTATGAGTGGTATACTAGTGGACAGTGAGAAACCTATTAGATTAGCGACTCTTGTTTCAACCTTGTCTATGAGTGGTATACTAGTTGACAGTAAGAAACCTATTAGATTAGCAACTCTTTTTTAAACCTTGTCTAAGAGGGAGATACTAGTTGACAGTAAGAAACTTATCAGATTAGCAACTCTTATTTTAAACCTTTACTAAGAGGGAGATACTAGTGGACAGTAAGAAACCTATCAGATTAGCGACTCTTTTTTTAACCTTTTCTAAGAGGGAGATACTAGTGGGCAGTGAGAAACCTATCAGATTAGCGACTCTTTTTTCAACCTTGTCTAACAGGGATATACTAGTGGACAGTGAGTAACCTATTAGATTAGCGACTCGTTTTTTAACCTTGTCTAAGAGGGAGATACTAGTGGATTGTTTACCAGCCCAAATGTGACAACACTATTCCATGCATAGGTGGAGGGTGGCCTTCTCGAGATATCCGATACTGGCATGTGTGAGAAATTTCCTAGCACTGCATTATGTGTCGTTTTCTAGCAAATTATCTCTGTGTCGTCTATTCTATGAACCTTCTTTTGTTAGACATTAGGACATACCATACTGCAAAAAGCATTAACAAAGATTTCCAAAAAATCTATACATTTTATAGCATGTCAAGGATTAGTACTTATTTTCAAATTTTTATTTCAAACAATCAGTTAGTTTTCTTTTACAAACATAACGGCTAGACCGGTTTACCCACATACAACTTAGTGTGTCTTTTACTATAGTCTATAACTTTGTGGGATAATGTATTTAATTTACTGAGGTAGACGTTTCCTTTTTCGCGTTCCACGCTTTTTAGATATTTCGTATCACTTTATTCTAATTATTCTAGAAAGTTTCTTCAGATTAATTTATTCTGGGAACATGTCAACTGTTCTCACAAGTGGGAATCGATGGCGGAAAATTGCTGACCCCACTAAGATTGTGTATCGTTTATAAGAAAATAATAGAAACAATTTGCGTTTTTCAGTCATATACAAGGCTTAAATATATCTGACCTTAGGCCAGAAAAATATTTCAAATACGTGAGGGTGTTTAGACCCTAATCCCCTGCAAAGTAGGCCCCTCGTGCTTGCACACATTTAGCCCACCAATCCATCCATAGCCTAAAACACCTCTGTAAGTGTTCTTTCGGAATGGTGTTCATCTCCGCCGTTGCGTTAGATTCAGCAGATGTTTGGAAAAGATGCGATCGGTGTAACCAACATTAAGGAGTAGTTCAACCGATTAAAAAGTGGGCGCACATCAGCGGAGAGTGACTAGCGTTCTGACAGGCCCCAAACTGCTCGGAGTGCAGCTGTTGTGGAGAGGGTGCAGAGATGAACACCATCCCAAAAGAAAACGTTCAAAGGTGTTTCCGGCAGTGGATGGTTCGGTGGGCTGAGTGTGTGCAAGCACACGGCGCCTACTTTGAAGAGGATGAGGGTCCTAACCCCGTCACTCATTTGAAATATGTTTTCTGGCCTAAGGTCGGATGCGTTTTAGACAGGCCTCGTATACGATGGGCATTCAATAAGGCGTCTTTTCAACAAAACACTTCAAATTTCCTGATTAAAATGTTTTGTTTTTTTAAATCATTTTTATTCTTAAAACACATTTTCTCTAAAAACATCTATATTCCTTCAGCATAAATATAATGAACTCAGTTTTCAACTATTTTTGTATCCCCGTCTTCTCTTTACTTATTGATCATCATGAAAACTGACCTTATAAAGGGAAATGATTCAGGATTAAGTGCGTTGTTAGGTCGCAGTAATTCACTATTTTTTTCAGAAATTCCTATATTGTACCTCTGTTGTTACTCAATCTAAGCGAAGGGCTGACTCCATCATTGCGTGTTTGATTGCATGGCCTGTAGTTATCTCGAATACTATTGCCCAATTTCGAAAGTTTTTGTATTGACAAATGTTTTACGCAAAAATTAAAATGTGAATATATATATATATATATATATATATATATATATATATATATATATATATATATATATTGTACATGTATTGTATTTGTTTCTGTAGATGTAAATCCGTTGAAACTACAGTTTATAAAAAGTACTCAATAACAAGTAGAGCTGTTTATAAGTATACGTTTTTCTTTATACAAACAGTATTTGTTACATATGTGCATACATGTTTTGGTTGCACTCTTCGACAAAAGTCAACCTCATCAGACAATGGATTCAGAGAAATGAATCCTTGTCTGATGAAGTTGACTTTCTGTGAAGAGTGCAACCGAAATATGTATGCACATATATAACCAATAATGTTTGTATAAATAAAAATTCATACTTATATATATATATATATATATATATATATATATATATATATATATATAATAAAGTATCCGTCGCTTAACTGTAGTTTCTGTGTATCACTGGTAATAAGAAGTGTATCCAACTGATATTGATCGTGTGATATCAGTGAGTAAATTGTTAAAACTATGTACATTTTATTACCATATATTATCAATATAGCTTCATCCAATAGTGTATAACACTTTTAATTTGACAAAGATCCCCGATCTTAATTCGCTTTTGTTATTATTTTCAGGGATGTGTTTCCTATTTATGTACATATGCCTATATTAATTATATTACCTCTATATTTAATATTGTACAACTCTATCTATTTTGTCACTTGCAGTTCAGTATTATTTGAATTAGCTACTGCTCAGAATAAGTGGGAAACATATGTTGAATTATATAAGCTAGTAATTTAGATAAATCTATGATTTTCAGTGAGGATTATTATTAGAGTTAGCAGGATATATAGGTTGAAATAATATATTATTTCGACCATCTTTACTAACATTAGTAAGATTGGTATAAGAAACTGTGCAGCTGTACGTAACTTATATTCGAGATCGATGTAATAAGTATAGGTTATGGGACTGAGCCATAATTATGGAATTTTTATTTTCATAAAGACATGCTTGAAAATTAATGTAACTACACCGAGCAACATCGCCATTGAAGTAAGTGTATTGCTTCGATTGGAGGGTCACGTGCAATGCTATGAGTTATATTCCGATATTGAAGTGCGGTCGTTATAGAAGCCAAACTGTGATTTGAAAAACTACCGGAAAGCAATGTCAAGCTTTAGGTTGCATATCGTCTGTCGATGTTATAAACGAGCCCTCTTTACAATTCGACGAACAACACCAAACATTTATTAAAGAGGAATGCATTTCGTTTATTCATTATATTTATCACTTAGCAAAACAAAATCTTTTGTGAAAACTTGTTACAGTTGAAGTAGACATCGTTTGGCTATATTTTAAGCTAAAATGAATGTTGCGCCGAAGGTAGTTTTTAGATGACCAGCGCCATATTCAATGACGACGTATGTTATGTTATTGAATGAAGCGAAATGCAATAGAATGGCTTGAAGTAAACGTAGAAATATGCATGAAAATGGAGTCAAAAACTTTTCAAATTATTATGGTGACCATTTGAAATCCATTAGAAGAGAGTAGGGAACTAAGCTGATAAAAGTATTAGATATACGCGAACATACGCCAAGTGTTCGTAGAATCTTTGACAAAGTGAGAACATTTTTATTGCGATATGTTCGCAAGAAATTGTTTTTGAATATGTGATATCCAAGAGTTCTCTGTTTACTATCAAGTTTGAAGATAATTCTGATTACAGCAATAGCTTCTTTCCTCGTGCTGCCGACCTCTGGAACTCACTCCCTGCCTCCTGTTTCCTCGGCAGTACTGACGTGCAGGGGTTAAAAAGTAATGTAAACAGACATCTCGCTGCACAGCTCCCACCTTAGGATGTCACCTAAAACCTACACCCTAATTCTCAGTAGCCACTTACGTCTACAGTGGAGGCCTGCCTTGTTTGGGGTGAAATATGTAAAAATAAAAAAAATGTTTATATCTTTGTGTCAATACTCGACTTAGTTTAGTGTCAGACACGTCCAAAGATTGAGCACTGCCGCAAGATCTGGGTAGATGCCGGACATGCCACTCTGTCTAGCTTGAAGAGGGTACAAAATCGACTTCGAAATCTAGTGGATGAAAGATTTGTTCTGTTTGTTAAAAAAACATTTCTCACAGAAAAGGCGGTGCAAGATATTTGCTATTCTATCGTTATTTTCATTTTAAGTGCTCAAATGAGATCCAATTTGTGTTCCTTCTTGTAATAGTTTAGAACGGGAACTCATCATATACCGTTGTCTACTGGCGGGGGATATTTCGATGAACATAATTTATTTCTAAGAAGTTCTAGTTAGTGTAGCACATCATCACTGGAATTCTTCTCTACAGACTACAACGTGGTCATCGTTACATATAATGCGAAAAAATACTTGTGGTAATCTTTCGCTTAGGAATAAAACGTCGTTTATTAAATCAATAAGTGTCAATTGTTTCATAATATTTTTCATTGTTTAACTGATAAACCATTTCTCCCCGAACATCCTAATCCCCGAGTAGAGTGTGGCTTCAATAAGAATCATTAAGAAAAACAAAGTGAAAATCAACTTCGCACAGTTCACATTTATTTTTGGGGCAGAAAAATAGAGTCAAAGAAAATCCTTTCAAATTCGACAAATAGCCATTATTGATCCTGATCTCAACCGTTTTTCGAATAGGGACACACGTTTTTCGTTTTTTTTCTTTCCTTTTTTTAATTCAATGTTCAGTCGCTGAGATATTCAATTATTAAGACACATCCAATGCAGACACGAAAAACGGATTGGGTCACGTTTTCGATCCTCTTCATATTTATTCATTCATTTTTACATGCAGGTATATATATATAGAAATATTGGCATATATTCATGTGTATATACATACACGTGAAATTATATGAAATATAAATATATACGTATATGCGTACATATATATATATATATATATATATATATATATATATATATATATTCATACATATATATATATATATTTATATATATATAAATATATTTATATATTTGTCATTATATATATACATATGTATTTATAGATATATTTATATATACCTATATTGAGATATGGGTATACATGTATATATGAATAGATGTGCAACTATATACATATAGGTATTTATAGATGTACATATATATTACTGTATATTTATATACAGTTTGGTTAGATACTTACAAATATATGAACATGCCCATATACATACACACACACAACTATATACATAGAGATTATACAGACATCATGTCCGCTTCATCAAGTACGAAACCAAGAGACATCGTATAGAATGACGCGGTAAACAAAAAATTCTAAAAAAAATAAATCTCCATCTCTAATGAATTTCGATTTCGCGCATCGCCCGGCAATGGCGTAGATGTAACGCCGCCAGGAAATCTATCGAACAAAATTGTCCACATCTGGTCATTTTCAAAACTAATTGTCTTTGTCATGAACCAGTTTCTGCCTCTTCAATCGCTGGATACTAAGCGTGAACTTGTTGTATGTACGTTTTCTTTACTAGTTCTTACGTTGAAGTGAAGATATAGACGAGGCATACATATGTAAGTTAAATATTAATGATTCTATTTTGAATTCTAGAAATTAGAGTGCAGCTTTCCTGTGTATAATGAAAAGAGATAAAACACACAATGTACATATGTAATCTAGAAAATGGAACTGTTAAACCTGACATCGTAATATGGGACTAAAAGGCGAAAGTAGCGACCCTAGTTGAAGTCAGTGTCCCTAATGATCCAGGATTCAATAGAGCTGAAAGTTAAAAGATTACGAAATACCAAGGTCTTATGTACGACACAAACAGAAACTGGAATCTTAGGAAAAGTGAAAACTTAATGTTCATATGATCACTGTAAATTCCTAGAACATTGACAATGTGTTTTCACGAAGATCTTTACATTTACACAGATGGCGATTCCACTTACCGCATTTCTTACCCAAGAAGTTACATTGCTAAACCCAATTAGGCGTGACATATACATGTATGTATATATATATATATATATATATATATATATATATATATATATATATATATATATATTTAATCAACCAAAACAAAAAACATGACAACATATTAAAAAAAACGAAAATAATAAAAAGCAAACGCCAACCACAAGCCTCAAACAAATATTAACTTCATCCAAACTCAACCAACACATAACACAAGGAGTCACAAAATGCAACAAGGATAAATATGGTGTATGTAACATAATAATAGAGGGGAACTCATACCCATTTAAAAACCCAACACAAACATTCACAATGAAAAATATCTTAATTGCACCTCAAAGAAGGTTGTCTATTTACTAGAATGTATAATATGCAACAAATCTTACATAGGCGCCACCAAAACATTTCATAATTGAGTATCTTTACATGAAAGCAACATTAAAATCAAAGAAAAGCGTACATTATTCGTCTCCCAACATGTGCACCCATGCAGCGGAGGAAACATTTAAATCATGCCAATTTGCCAAAGCTAAGATTACACATAGATACTAACACAAAAAAACTTCATATTTAAATTCAATCCAGCATTGAACAGATCCTTACTCAAACTACACACCATACGGACCGCACACATATACATGCATATGGGGGCCGGGATACACGCATATGTGGGCGGAGTCCACATACATGCGCGCATGTACGTATGCACATGTGCGTGTAGGCGCCCACATGCATAGAATTTATGGGCGACACGCGGGGGTATACGTGTTTGTGTGCATGCATGCATACAAAAATGGATGTGAATACACATATACTTCTATATATCCACCTATCTTTCCATTACCCTTTCTATACCTTTCTCTATCTATCTATCTATCTATCTATCTATCTATCTATCTATATATCTATCTATCTAAACATGCGCATATGTATGGGTGTATACACATATATGCATGTGAGTGTGCGTGTGTGTGTATGTGGGTGTGTGTACGTCGCTAACCTATGTACAACATTTATAACTGCACGCATACACACACACACACACACACACGAGTATAACAACACATTCGGCGTCAGAGCCATAAAAATAATAAATTGCAAAAGAAAACCAAAGACACTGAAAACACGGAAGTGGCCGATAAAATAAAGGTCAAAATCACGCGTACTTAATAAACACACACGAATTTGACCAGGAGAAGAAAATAATCATTATAAATAATAAAATATATATAAATATCACAACACATACCCACACACACACGCAAACCCACACATTCGCAGAAACGCCAACAATAACACATTTCTTCAAATGAAACAACACTCTTTCAAATCGAAAGCCATTTCTTCAAATGGATGTACATATCTGATGAGAGCGGACCACCGCTTGAAACGCGTTATATAGAATTATAAAATAATAAATAACAAAATAATAAATAAATGTTGAAAGAACTTTTTTACAAATGTTGGTAGCCTTACTACTTTTCACACACACACACACACACACATATATATATATATATATATATATATATATATATATATATATATATATATATATATATATATATATGTGTGTATATGTATATGCATATATAGATATATGTGGGTATATATTTTTTGCCTTATGTTTCCGTTTTTGCTGGAGAGTGGGCATCCTACCGGATGCCACACATTCACCAGCTATTTCAGACACTCCAGTCTAGAGATCTGGTAAAGATTCTTACTGTGCCTTAAAGTGCAAGTGTTTGTATTTCTCTTGCACTCGGTTCACCCGGTATACTCGCCAGATAACTTTTGAAATTAGTTTTCATTAGTCCTGTTGCTCCTATAATTACTGGGAGTATGGAGATGTTCCTAGCATTCCAATGTCTTTCCATGTCACACATAAGATCTTGGTATTTCATAATCTTTTCCCTTTCAGCTCTATGTGTGTGTAATGCATATATATATATATATATATATATATATATATATATATATATATATATATAGTAGGTTCTACATATATGTATATATATATATAGTAGGTTATACATATATGTATATATATATATTAGTTATTTTCACTTCCAATGTATGCACACATACATTAACACACATACACACACACACACATATATATATATATATATATATATATATATATATATATATATATATATATATATATATATATATATATTGATTTTATTCCATTAGTTGCGACTAATCATTTAATTTGAATTCCTTCGCCCGCCCGATGAATTGGTCGCTTTTTGCACCAATGAAACAAAACTTGTTTTGTCGCAACTAATGGAATAAAATCAAAAAATATATATTTTGCTCTGAATTTTCATTGAGCACTCTCGTAAACCCGGTTTCAACTTCCTTCGGATTCATACCCCCTGGATATTTGTAACAAGTTAATTACATATATATATATATATATTAAATACGTGTGTTTCTCTATATGACATTTTGCTTTGTATAACTAGTCGTTTGCCAGCAATCTATATGAGCCAGTTTGAAAATTAAACTTTTTCTCGCGATTTGAGATTGATAGTGAAATATTATGTTTAATATATGCGTGTACGGGAGATCGTAATAGTTGCTGAACAAGTAATTAGTAGGTCCGGCGTCTCTGTGTATATCTCAGTATGTACGTGTGTCTGCCCGTTCTGTAAGTGTGAATGATTTTTATTTATTATTCCGCGATGAGAGTGTTTATTGGTACAGCGGAGGTGTTTGAAGCATTAATGGTTCAGGTAGGTAGGAGGGTTTGACACGTCTGTTTCGTGTGTCTGTATGTGCCTGGCTATGTTCATATGTGCATGTTAATTGAGCTCGGTGATACTTCTAAGGAATGAGAAGGTAGTTTGGATAATTCAAAATGTTATATATATTTACGTGTGTATTTTTGTATTGTTTATGTAAATATTAAGATATATTAAGAACGTTAGTCCTGATAAAATTGTAAATAAGTTTTGTCTAAAGTTTGTTCTCTCCGAATTGTTGTCTAAATATTAATTTTAATAATTGTTAAGTTTTGTAAGACTAATAAATGATTATATCAAATAATTTTAAATAATTTATGAAAAACGAAGGCGTTTGGAAGTATCTAAAATAGTATGTATAAAGTGCATATATATGTATATTTATATATATATATATATATATATATATATATATATATATACATTTATGTGTATATATCTAAAAGTTAAGATTAAAAAATGATATTTTTTAAATGTAAAGTTATAGAAATGAGATCAGTTAAAATTTTATATTGTGTATACGTATGATTCTGACTTGTTATTTTCGTTTTAAATTAAGAGTTACGGCATGATCCTAATATAACAGTATAGTTATATTAGATGCATACTTTTTATGCGATTAGAGTGCATTAATTACTGTATTTTGATTGTATATGTATTTACACAGTTACATATTTATTTAAAGTGAACAAGTTTTTAAGTTGGTCTGCTGTTATTTTTTCGGGTCCAGTTCGCAAGTAGATATCTTTTTTATAATGACACGTATGAAAGTCTCAGATTTAATATTTAAGTACGTGGGTTTGTGTAGTAGTGATTGTTAGTAAATGCATAGCTTTTCAGTGGTACACAAAGTACATCCTGGAATTATGAGCATATGCATGGTTCTGACAATTGCTTTATGTTCATAAAATCGCAGTTTTAAATTTCCTAGTGTCATTCTGATGTATAACTCAATAGATGGCTTTTGTAAGCTGGACGTTATTGTAGTCTCGTAAAGAACAGTTTCACGCCTCAAATTTCTTTCAGTAGGCACATGTAACTTGCGTGTATGATCAGGGTTTCGCTCTTGTTGTGATGTTATATTTCAAGGATGGGACGCAGGTTAGCGTTTTTTGATGGAGTTTCTATTGAATAGTTTATGTATGGTATGATGTGACCGTGGTCTTTATGTAAAAGCCTTAAGAATTACTCTCCTACATTACACCTGAGGAAAAATGGAATAAGGTTAAACCAAACTATTTTTCCTTCTAAATCATGTTTTTATTTGTTTTGTAACGGTAGAAGTATGTAGTAAATCTTATCCTTGAATCTGTTCTCGCGAAAACTCTGTTGTAGATAAAGGCAGCGAAGTTTAGATGTCTCCATCTGATGATATGTTTTAAATTCTACGGCAAAGGTTAGGTATAAGGTTTTGAATACTATACATTAATACTAAATACACGAACGGAGAATCATCCTACCCGCCTGTAGGATTAAAAAAGCTGATACTTTACATAAGCTTGAAAATAGGCGGGGACAATCGGCTATACGTTATGTACTAGAAAATATAAAAGTAAAACAGAATTTAGTGTTAACACTAACATTGAATGATACGAATGAAATTATGAAACTATGCATGAAGTATTGATGTGAGTTTTCCTAACATGGAGCTGATTCGAGTACCTCCTGCGAAATTTCTAATGCGTAACTGCGGATCTTTATGATAGGTTGGCTTGTGGCGTCGGAGTTTCATATATGATAAATAAATTAAAAATTCCGTGAAAGGTGAAAATTACTAAAACTTATTGTTTTATTGAATTACTTAGAGCGAAATAATTCTAAACAACCGTCTATAATTACCCACTTTCTCAGTTAAGAAGAAGTTCTAGTTTTAGCACCTGGAAGTTAGAACAGGCAGTAACAGTATACCCACGAGTTTACATAGATCATTACAAATGCTGGATTTCAGGATAAAAATGGATGACGAAAAACATGTCTAAGATGCTAGTTAACATATATATGTCAACCCGAGATACTAGTTAACATACACGCGTCCTCCCGAGATACTAATAAACAAATATGCGCCAACCCATAATACTAGTGAACATATATGCTTTGGTTTGGTTTGTTTTACGGAATATCTACCATCTATCAGTTATTTAATGTCGAATAAAGTTTCAAAATGTGACCCTAAGGTAGGATAATTATTTTATATTGTTTAGAGAAAAAAGACAATTAATTTTTTTTTGGGGGGGGGGAAGAGTCCGATTTTATTATTAAGTCTAACATTTTGATCAGGCTTGTCTTTACACAGGTTATTTTAGATTTTCACAGTTGTAGTATTTCCTGCAGCTTTGTTGCCTGACAGTCTATTTATATATGTTTGACATATATAGACATCGGATAATCTTCACCTTCCAATAATTGTCTGTGATTAATATGAGTATGTTCTATACGGAGCCTGGCGATTATAACATTTTATCTTCTTGTCTTTCTGTAGCCTATGTGTCACTCATCAATTGTTGATCAAAATTTGTGTAATTTATTACTTTGGCATTCATCCCATGATTCTTGCCATTTTCTTTGATTATCCTGTTAATAGATGGTCGAAGATACGTGTATGGAATCTGAGTATTGGAAGGTATCATATTCAGCGACACTCATGCCGCTATATTCGCTTTTACATTTCAACAAATGCCGATATGACTCGTAATCCAACATAATTTCATTTGACTTTGCTTCTCGTTATAGATGGAGGTGATTAATGTTTAAGGTTTTTGTGATTAAGGGGTTATCGATATATTTTTCAGTCAACACTTATATGGAGTCGGAAAGGATGATGAATTCATCAGTCTTAATGTTTTATTTTTACAGCCAAGTATATGGCTGCAATGTCAACGCACACGACTCTGTCTGATTTTTCGATCGATCTCTGTAGATATACATATAGTTTGAAATAATGTTTTTTTTATGTTTCAAATTCACCCTAAAATATAATTCGGTTTGTTTTGTCTTTTTACGTTGTCGTCAAATCAAAGATACAAGATAGTTGTTTTTATTCCAATGGTGAAATTTTGGTGAATTTATGATTGGTTTATGGGACAAATTCCAATTTACGTTTGTTGGTTAGTTCCTGGATACGGTAACTAAAAGACCTAATGGCGCTGATTTTACTCTAAAACAGAGTATGATATTGTATATTAAACACGCGGCGGTGGGCAGGATGTAATGGCAGCGATGACAGATTCATCACACAGTGAAGTGCCAATGTTTAAGGAGACGTGTGAAAAGTCCCTAATGCGAGTCTCAGTCCTGGTGATGAATAGTTTTCAGGTACGAGGATCTTGTTGCACCATATATGAAACTTCGATAATTAAGTTTCGATCTTACAACTGAGTTGGGGATTTCTTACCAGCTCCCCAATCAGGGTGAGTTACTTGTAGTAGGTTATTTGCATTGTTCCAGTTTTGTTGGAGGGATAAAAACTTCTTTTTTATCAAAGATATTGCCAAGGAACTTATATTTGTCGTCCAGTTGTGTCCTGTTCCATTCGGTTTTAGACATGGATAAAGCTAGTTGTAATTTGCATTCTGTCAGAATCATATTTTTACTCGAGAGCAAATTGAGAGAACATCTACGTACAGTTAGCCATTCACTGCCGTGTACAGATGTTTAACAATGTTATTCATCTTGGCATTAAAGCATGTCACTAATAAGATACTTCATTTAGGTACTCCTTTTTCCTGTTCTATCACGCCAGAGTGTGGATCCTGCTCTCATTTTTAATTGTCCGTTTTTTTAAGAAATTTAGAATAAAAAACGAGCATTCTGTATTTTGATCTGAAGTATCGAAGGGTTTTCATTATACAATTCTTCGAGGTTGGGTCATATACCTTTTACAGATAAGAAATTGCCACCAGGATCATTTTTTATAATCAATGCTCCTCTAATAAAAGTGTCCAATCCGATCTAAGGCTCAGTAGTCCTTAATTTTTCCTGAAACCAGATTGTAGCTCTGACAACAGATTGTTTGATTCAAGGTACTATATTAATCTGCTTTATCATTCTTTCGATTAGTTTACAGATGCAATTAATTAATGCTATCGGTTTATTGTTTAAAATGTTATCGGAGTTTTTTTCCCGCTTGGGTGTGGGTATTACTGTTGTTTCTATCCATAGATTAAGATTTGTTCCGCGAATCAATATTTCGTGATGATAAAAGATATTTAATAGATATCTGTGGAAATTGTTCAAGACAACCATAGCATATATAATCAGGGTCGACTACTGTATTATGGGTTTTTTGCAAACGATCTGTTGAGCTATGTCCTTAAAAAGAGCTGATTATAGCTTTCGTATTTTTGGGAACTAAAATTTAGTTTTAATTTCTTTTAATTTTTACTTTTTTAAAAATGTTTCAGTCTCACGCTTGGATCTAGAATTTTGAGAAAAGCTGTCTGCTAAAGTCTTAGATATATTTTTCTGTCCGTGATCCTGGCATTGTTTTTGATGATATGCTTTATTGGCATGTTGTAATTCTTGCAATCTCAATCTCAATCATGTACCATATTTGCTTGGGCTTGGTGTTAGAATTTATTTTTCATATTTAGCTTTACCATGAATTTCTTTTAGGTTTCTTAATCGTTCGCCGAGGTCTGCCTCTCTTGATTTTAAACGTCCAAAATGTCATAAGTAGGGGTTCAAATTGAATCTTCTCAGGTTAGAACAGCGTGCCAGGATAGCATTTAGGACTTTGTAAAATAGTGTCATTCCGTCGACTCGCGAGCTGAAACAGAAAGCTAAGATACGAACAGAAACAATGCAAGAAAACAAAAGACAGAACACGTTGTTATCACTAGATAACATATATACATTTATATCCCAACTTCAGCTATTTGCATAGACAATGAATTTGGAGTATAATTTTACAAATCAGTGGTTCTTCGTTAGGCTCGTGTAAAAGTTGCAGGCTGTATTGCATCACAATTTTGTTCAGTGTGTATGTTCCTGGCATTTGCGAAAGCTCGATATAAAGTATAAAGCGTGCTTTTTGATAACGATCTATTATTAGTAGTAGTAGATACAGGGTGCTGATTATTTAAAACTTAGATCACCCCACGCAAGACATGCTGCCACTGTAGACGTAAGGGGCTACTGAGAATTAAAGTTGAAGTATTAGGGGTTATCCTAGATTGGGAGCTTTGCAACGAGATGCTTGTTCACATTAGTTTGACATTTCTACATGTCGATATAGTTAGGGAAGCAGGGAGAAGGGATGGGTCAAATAAGCCGGAAGCACGAGGAAAGAAGTTATTGGAGTAGAAGGCACTTTGGCATATGGGTACCTCCACAGTAAACGGATGGGATTTAGCTGATTGTCGGGTAAGTCGAGTGTATTTTCGGTTGGGCGTACCAGAGAAGAAAGTTCATCGGAGCACAGTCCATTAGAGTATTTGTCAAACAAGCACACGGTTAAAACATTTCGGCGATAAGACAGGGGGTAAAGTTTGGTGGCTAGATTTGACTCTATTTCGGACCTTATCTACAAGAGAGAGGCTAGTGGATGATGCATCAGTTCAGATGTGACGACAACACTCGATTCATCTGCGGATGGTTGAGATGTAGAAATATAGGATACTGTCAGCTGTGATAAGTTTTCTAGCTTTGTAGAGCGAGCCTACTAACTTTGTTATGTATTCTATGCATTTGTTCCAATTCATGTTGCATGTGAATGTAAGGCCGACGAGTTTGAACGTTGACCTTTCAGGTAGGGTGTTATTTATCATGGTAATTCGTGGTTGAAGAGGTCTCTTGTAGAGATTGACGTATACTAAGTATAATGGATGGTCACTGGTTTCCTACGTTATAATTCCGAGTGTTACTTTTAAAATAAATGAAAACATACAGAAAACCAACATCGATTGTATCTTCCTTTTCGAATGTGCACCTTGTCTGGACATCGACCTGGTCCGTACGAATACATTCCAGTTTGGCTGTGACGAAACGACTATACAACTTTGATATAATCGGAAATCAAACAAAAACGAATCCAGAAATGCCTTTGATTCATTATCAATGTCACTGAAATGATTAAACAATGCATAACACGAATCTACAACATGTATTTTAGAACAATTGTTGGTGCTTGTATAATAAAAAGCCGAAAAAAAATTTTTTTGTCTTTTAATGTTGGAGAGGTAAATAAAGGGCAGGTAACTCTTCATAACAGCTCTAGCTTTCGAACAATATTTTTCTAACCCTAACACTAACACTAAACCCTAACCCTGACCCTAAACCCTAACCCTAACCCTTTTATGTCTAATCGACGTTCTCCTTGCACAGTAGGCACATGTGCAACACCAATTAATTTGATTTCTGGAAAATCGTGTTTAAAATTCGTTGTAAGAGTTACCTGCCCCTAATTTACCTCTCCAACACTAAAAGACCAGAAAAACTTCTTTTCGGCTTTTTATTATACAAGCACTCAATCGTTTGTAACTAAAATAATTCCATTTTGTAAGTATGAACCCCAATGCATTGGACATATTTATATTTATAAAAGCGAAAAATATCTGACATTTCTACAACATATTAGGTTGATATGCTAAGCTTACACATGGAAGATCAAACTAAATACAATAGTTATTTACCATTACAATGGAGAAAGCGAACAAAGACAAAAGGGTCACGTGGTCCTCGTACAGCATAATGGCATAATCTGGTTGGCACACTAGTACCGTTTAGTATAATTGAGGTTAAGCTACGTTAGCTAGTCAGTACCGGATGGTTACAATTTGCGAATAGCAGACTCTGTATGTAGGGTGATGGTGACATTTCCCTGCAAAAGTAACGTTGTCCAAATAAAGGTTCTCCTTTATATAATGAGAATATTTTAAAGTGAGTTACATGACGTTATAGTGCAACGTACGTTTATAGGAATAATGCCTGGCTCAGTGTGATAAACTTACATCTGGTTATTGTGTGTCTCTGATATTTCCCTTTGTATTGTTTAATATGTTTTGATTTAACTAATTTGGTTCAAATAATAAAATTAATAAGTTAATAACCTAACGATACTGTAATAATTAAAGTACAATTTCAAAATCCTTTTTAATCCTTTCAGTTTCTTTTCGCAATACCGTTAAACTAGCGAAGAAATGAAAGTTAAAATATTGCGTATTTATTACATTCAATTATTATGGTGTCCTATTATTATGGAATTATTAATTCATATGATTAATGCTTGACCAATACTAAAAAAATTATTTTGTAAGTTTAAACCACAATGCACTAGCAATGCATGTGGCCATATCTTTATCTATAAAAGCTAAAAATATCAAACATCTGTACAATGAATAAGTTAAATTATATGTGTTATTAAATACTACGGCATCGACTTTACACACTGATATGTATTATATATTCAAAAATAAATGCCAGTATACTGAAATCATATGCCCTTAATAAAGTTAATATGAAAATACATATACACTAAATGTACAAAAGCAAGGAAATTTCCAAATTTGTACACTTTTATTGTCAGTAATTAAGGGTATGACTACATATCAACCAAACCATTTCATTATCACATCACTACAGTATAAATCTCTATGCATGAGTTGATGAAGTGTGTGAGCTGCGCTGAAGAAAAATTCCTACCAGTAAAATAGCCGTGTTGTGCTCGCATACCCTTAATGAAAATAAAAATGTCAAACTTTGGGAATTTCCTTGCTTTCGTACATTTAGTGTATATGAATTTTCATCTTAACCCTATTAAGGGCATATGATTTCAGTATACTGGCATTTTTCATGTAATGTCATTACTTTTGTGAACGCTATGCCTCAATACAATGGTCATTTAAAAGGATTTTTTAAAATTTTCTGGAAAACTAAGGTATATGGTGAACTGAAATTAAAATGCGATCAACTAGACCCTAGAACCTCTATCTCTGCAAAAAATCAGCTGAATCCATCAAATAGTTGATGAGATACAGGATGGCACATACGTACGTACGTACGTACGTACACACGCAGATAACATTATTTCATGATTGAACTTTCTGGATCTCTGGGTTGCCTTGACTAATGATGCTGAAATTCAACACACTTATAGAACCTATCAAATAATTATTTTGTGCAAAGTTTTAACTAATTTGGTTAATTGGTTTTTGAGTTATGATTGATCAACGAAATGAGATTTCCAGCCTCCCTTGATAACATACAGGAAACGCGTTATTTTTCTTTTACTCGATAATGAGTGAGACATTTTTACTATATCCAATCTTTTTAATTTCATTCAAATTCATTTCATGACCAAACAATAAATGTGACTAATTAAGCTATGCATTATAATATATTTCATTTTGCAGACGTAGTGTTCCAGAAATATTAGGCACATTCTTATATCTTCTGAAATAATAATGGCAGTAAGATTGAACTGGTATTGTTGTAAAGCTAACTTCAGTAATATTTTAGTAATGCTAATGATTAATTTATACTTTTTTCAGATCCAGGACTGGCGTTAAATCAACTAGAAAAGGCGTCTTTTGTCCCTGAATTTGCAAAAACCGAATCATGGACACTTGTTTAACGTGCATTTCACACAAAATTCCAAAAAGAGGCGACAATAAGAGCCTATACTGATATGGCATGGTAAATTCATGAAGGATGTATGTGTGTGCCCAGTTAAGAGAACGGGATATCGTCAACTTAATATGATACGGTTCAGTTAGCATGGACTGCATTCGAGCGGAGACATCATAAATCGATGAAAACAGTCAGCTTTAGAGCACAATTGTTTAGCAATTGCACATGAAACCTTACAATCTACATTTAACCCAACAGTTGCATGGTATTTTACCCAATAGTTTCGGAACATCCTGTTTTGATTTATAACAACGTAGTCGTTGATTTTACTGTTTTTTAATTTAATATGATGTTATATTATCACCATTTTGTTTATTTTTTCACGTATGTTATTATAGCAAAATACTTGTGTTTAAAAAATAAAAACAAATTTTTTTTTAAATTTTGGTAGAATTACAGTTTCATATATGAGAATGAAATTGCATTACAGATGCAAGCGATAACGAAAGGAATAATCATATTTTATTTTTATATATTAATTGTTCCGACTACTATTCTGATGTTTGTTGTTATATTTAAAACGTTTCGGCTAATAAAACCTCCGACTTTTTCCATCTGCACTATTTAAAAATTAGAAATCTTCTAGTCGAACTTTAAAATCTTTAAGTCAAACTCGCGATATATTGAGGAATAAATTTAGGGATATTATGGTAAGTCGATTAACTCACTGTTTATTTAATAGTTATACTACTCCTAAGAATGTTTTACGATGAGAGTCATGTCTTCTCCGTTATAAGCTCATAGATTTTGATACTGTCAATGTTATTTGGTATCCAGATATTTTGGCACAAGCAGTTTAGATCAGAAATCTAAAATTAGATTAAAAGAAAACAATGTAATTCTAGTACGCGTTTCTAACAAAACGGTCACATCTCCACTGTTTTTCGTAATTTTATATTTGGTTTGCAAATGTGATAAGAACTGCGGAAAATGTCATACTCCCCTATGAGTAAAATAAAATGTATATATATATATATATATATATAAATATATATATATGAACCATACTTGTAAAAATGAAAAGCAATATCGAACTGTTTTACTAATCAAAGCAATGAGTTACGTAACAATTTGTATAATATATCCCATTTAAACTCATACCATTGGATTTGTATTATTCTTTTATGGCCATATATGTATATATATATATATATATATATATATATATATATATATATATATATTATATATATATGTATATATTATACATACATTTATATATATATATATATATATATATATATATTATACATATATTTATATATATATTATACATATATTTACATATATACATATATATATATGTGTATATATATATATGCATATATATATGTGTATATATATATGTATGTGTATATATATGTATATATATATATATACATATATATATATGTATATATGTGTATATATATATATTAAAAACAAGGGGTAAGGTAAATCAAAATACCTTTTAAAGCATGTTAAGATGCGATGATGTTTTATTAAAAAAGAAAAATCGAAACCGATTTTTTTTTTTATAAACTTCCATTTTTTTTATAGTTTATATTACAGATATATTTCGCCGAGTAAAATCGGCCTATTCAATGTAGTTAGTAGATCCGATGTTAATGGTCTGCCGGTCTCAGATGGTGTAGTCGAATCATGAGGTATTTTTTTCTCGTATGAAATCACGCCGGCACGTGGATATGTATTTATATAGGAGTTCATACCTTTTATTAAAGCATCCGAATACATTTTAAAAACAAGGTGTAAGGTAAATCAAAATACCTTTTAAAGCATTTTAAGATACGATGATGTTTTATTAAAAAAGAAAAATCGAAACCGATT
>OY744530.1:37811885-37934385 GCA_963556195.1 Sepiola atlantica | reverse complement strand
AAAACGTCTGTTGATTCCGATCGAGAGAGAAGAGATAGGAAATATAAAAATATAAAAATATAAAAATATAAAAATATATATATATATATATATAAACATATTTTTTTATATTTTTATATTTTTATATATCGATAACATCGACATGCCAGTGTCGCAGATTTTGTACATGTCTGTGTAAATAAAATTATCATATATAAAGCTCTATTTTTATAAACCCGGTTAAAATTCTCTGGATTACCACCCTGTTGATATTTTTTACCTGGATTATTTACCATTATATATATATATATATATATATATATATATATATATATATATATATATATATATGTGTGTGTGTGTGTGTGTGTGTGTGTGTGTGTGTGTGTGTGTGTGTGTTATTTTTTGTAAAGCTTACCAAAGCATTCTGTTCAGGAGCCCAATCAACACCACAAAAGATGTATTCATACAAAAATTAGTTATCATTTTTCAAATTAAAGAGTTTTTTACCTACACGTGTTTCACTACCGAGCAGGCACTTGCTTGACAGATCACCCGGGAAATTAAGTACCTTGAATAAGAATTACAACAACCAGCAATAGACAATGTGGTGTTTCTTTAACTGAGGTCATATAAAAAGGGAAACAAAAAATAAAATTAAAAATTAAAAATAAAAAGATAAAAAGGAAAAAATAGAGAATGTCTTAGAATAATATCTCGCACGATTTTCACAACTTTGTTGCTACTAGGCAAAACAGCCAAACATTTGTCCGAAAACAGCATAAACAGCGAAAAAAATGCTCTGTACCCTGTAACCGAGTATCATCGAGCTTGTTTTTATTGGACTAATCCCGGTCTTCACTGAATTTGTTTTTCTTAGTGAAAAATTCAAATATATATATATATATATATATATATATATATATATATATGTATATGTATATATATATATATATATATATATATATATTTAATGCGACATTTTTTTATATAGTGTTTCGTGTTGACTAATGCTAGAAATGAAGTCTCCGTTTTAAATAAATAATTTCCTAAATTGTAATTCGATGAATGAATGTTCGTTTATTTATATTTTACTTTTTTCCAAGTCTATTCTTTTTCTGTTTTGTTTCCATTCTATTTTGTTATATTTCTGTCATGATTTCTCGGGTTTTATTTGATAATTATCAATACGTAGATTTGATGAAGGGTAATTAGTTTGGCCTTTAGGTCGAAGTGAATCGTTTTGCAAATGATTCAGCTCTGATGAGACCTAAGAAAACGAAGTTATAGTTTTAAACAATTTCAGTGGAAAATGATCGAGGAAATTACAATCCTTATTTTTTTTTTATCTTTCTTTCTAGTAAGAATATTTATTTTTGTCAGCGACTCACACTTCAGGCAACAGCAACCTGATAATATCAATTATTTTATGCAGATTAATAAAAGAAAATACAAAGAAAGATTAAATCAAAATATACAATGGTTGATCCAACATTACTTTAATTTCCATAATTATCCTAGCGTGCACTTAAGAGAACGACAGAATAAATATTTTTTCTCTAATAATAATTTCCACTTCGGGTAATTTGATCTTTAAATTGCAAGTCGAGTTGTCTAAGTATCTTTTCCCCCTCCCTTTAATATCTCCCTTTCGGAATTACAGATCACGTGGCCGAGTGATTAGAATTTGGATTTGTGGGGTATGAGACGTGATGGGTGCGTTATGTAGTCAGTCCCAAAATGGTATCAAATTTGGGACGGGGGAATTAACTTGAGTCTTGGTCAGATTGTATTAAAAAAAAGAGATAGAAACAAAAAATCTCTGAGATAATAACGGTGTCGTATTATGTGATAATTGATTTCGATTTAGTTGGACGAAATTTGAATTAATTTCGTTACATTATTATATTTAAAAATTATAATATCGATCTAATCATAATTAACAGCGTAATGTCAACGTGATGTCTTTCGAGCAACTTTTCGTTCACATCAAATATAAAATATAATAGATCAAAATTACTACCGTGATGTAAACGTACCGTCTTTTAAAAATCATTTCAATAACAGTAAATATAAAATATAATGTCTTTAATTAATTGAAGGTGAAGGTGGTCAGGTGGCTAGCGACATGGACTGACGACCCGGGTGTGCAAGGTTCGAATTCAGTCGGTTCTATAAAATCACTTTCACGGCTGTTGGCAGCTATTACGTAGTCCCTCGTTCGAGAATTCCAACACCAGCACCAAGCCGGTCAACAAAGTTGTACTATGTCGATTCACACAAATTTATTCTCCCTATACATGTCTTGTTTCCGATTATATAGAAAATTAATAACTACAAAATATTTCTAAAAGATATTAATACAGGCTGTCCACCTAAAAAGTAACCTAATCGCTCAGTTCCGATATTGTGTGTCATATGCCGTATATTTTGCTTTCCGATTCAAAATTTTTGGTATTTGTTTGTCGTATCTGATGCGTATGCAAATAATCACAAACACGTACACGATGACATACTTATGTCTACACATTGATTCTTACTTACATTCTTCAAGTCGATTTGTATTCGGGCCGATTTAAAGCGGGACAGTCTCTAGAATGACACCGTTCGTTAAATTTTAATAACTTCATCGTAGGCATGTTTCAGACATTTATTTATGGAAACTAAGACTGTAATCCTTACAGATCGACCAGCTAACATGTATTCGGTATAATAGCTCAATCTAATCATACTAAACAAGTTGTTGTTATTTAGTTTTTTGCGTTTTACAGCATGTCAACCATCGTTAGGTAATTTTATGCTGAAATCGTATATATGATTTGTATACAATTGATCTGTTGATTTTTTTAGTTTTGTAGGTGAACATTTTCTAAAAAACAGTCTTTAAACCATAGTTCTATTTAACTTATAGATTACGCACTTCCAGTTACTATGAGTTCGGGTCAGATTAGACTTAGTTGCAACAAATGTGGTGACTAAACGCCAAACGTAGCTCCATACTGTGGCCCTCGCAACCGGATGTACTTTATGCTCATATGCAAGAAATAACCAGCTGTTACAAGGAGTATAGGTGTAGCATAAACACGGTTAGACTAAGGCATACGTAAATTCGTTAGATACGAAATAAAAACTGAATGTTTTTAGAAAATAGAGTAGAAAAACTAATGAAGAGGAAAAATTAATGAAACATATATGCTCAATGTCATGTATGTGTGTCATTGTTGCCTTAGTATCATTATGATGTGCAAGCGTTCAAGAGAGCTGAGGAAAGGTACAAGACTATAGATTGTAATAGCAATCAATCACTCAACGGTGAATTACTCCTCAAAACTTAAGCTTTTGGCATTTAGAGCCCATTGATCAGGGTATAGAGCGCATCTAATACAAGAAAACCACTGATTTAAAATTTATACTAGGAATATTTTCGGGAGTCAAACCTGAGAGTAATTTCGCGCCGGAGTGGACTTGTGGGTAGTGGTAACTGACAAGGAACTTTATCTTAAAGGACACGAATTGGATTAAGGAATATTATAATAACAAGAACAGGTCAAATTTTCGTAAATATTTCTTAACAGAATTCCTTAAAATATCTTTGTAAATTGATTTTACCATTATTTCTGAATTCATCCAATATATTTTTCACCTGATTTCACCTAATTAGAAAATTTGTTTCAAACGTGTTACCATGAAGAAAGAATCAAGTTTTCTGATGGGCTTTGTTTTTGCAATGTTTATTCCCAATAAATTACCAGTGCGTGACGAGATATGCGTTGACAAAAACGTTAATCAGATTTGACTATTTTTTCTGCACGTGTTTATAAAGTGGCATTTCGTTAGAGAAAAACAGCATTATTATAATGCTTTCAATAATTTTCTGACTAATCTAGTAAATAACATTTTAAAGAGAAGGGATAATATTGTAATATATTGTCAGTGCGCCACTTATTTCGCCATGATTCTAGAAATGCAAGAATGATTACGTTTAAAAATAAATAAATAGAATATAATAATTTAAAAATGCCAGAGCTAACGAGTATGTACATATTACTATCGAAGTAGTCAACATAATAGCCTGCTGAGATCTCACATCAACATATGATTTTATTTAATGGGACAGTGTATATATATATATATATATATATATATATATATATATATATATATATATATATATATTTCATGATTTTTAGGGAGTACAAAATGTTATTATTGCAAGCATGAAAAGAAGACGAATTCTATCGTTCATGATTAAAAGTTAATCAATAGAAAAAAATGCCAGCCGACCCGTTTCGCCCTGTCTTAACAAAGGCTATATCGAGGGATTAACAAAAACACGAGGGATTAAAAAAAAAACGGGGGTAAAAGAGAGAGTACAGAAAATAAAATAACGTGATGTTATATGTACAATGGAGGATGAATCTTAGAGACTGATCACATCTAGTCCCGATAGACATTCCCTTTGCTTACAAAGAGAGGGACGTTTAAGACGAATGTGGATCGTCTCCAAGATTGTGAGATGGTATAACGAGTGAGTATGACTGAGAATGGTGAAGGAGTCCATGCTAAAATTCCTAGCGTACGGCGGGTTTTTAAGCAAATGGTCCGTAATGGAAGACCGGTATGTGGTTTTTTGAACGTCCGTTGATAGGAAGGTTCCATTTCTGATTCTACTCGGAATGTGCTGTTGGACTCTACTATCCAATCTTACAGGATTCAAACCTAAGCCTCATAAATAGGACCACCTAACACGAGCGGTGTCTCGGACGGGAAGTGTACAAATAACTCATCCCCGAAGCTCTGTAGTAAATCCTTATGTTTTTACTAGCGAGTAACCATATTTCCATGCTTCATATAACTCTCGCTTCTCTTTTGTTTCCTTTAGCCCTCACATTCCACGGGTGATGTTTCTGACAGAAGGGGCAAATTGCTTTTTTCTGGATCCATCTAAACTTTATCGTTGGCTAGTTTTTAACCTTTAAGATGTACTTTTAGCTCCTTTCATAGAAGTGTTTCATGCCTTGTCTGGAGCGATTTCAATGAAAAAAGTAATGGATTATTCGTTCTAATATTGGAATGTAGTATGCCCCTTTTTTCGTAAATGCTAATGTTTTCGCCGGTAATATTAATAAATGAAGGATTTATTAAGTCTCCGCAGCAGGATATAAACAAAAAATGCAAAAAAGTCAAAAATAAAACTCGTACAGAAGAAGAGGGCCCATCTATCGCGGATATCATCTCAGTGCGTCTAGTGAGACGGGATAATAAATATAATTAATCTCTGAAACTATGAGGCGAATCTTTGTTTATATACACCGGTAAAATCTCTTATTTCATTTGATGATTTCTTCCTTTATTTAAAGTGTTTTTCCTTTTGTCTTTTTCCACACATATTGTCTCTCACAGAATTTAATTTCTATGATATATCGTGCATTTTTACCCTCATGCTTGCCGCATGGTCTAGCCGCACTGAAGAGATGTGATACAGCGAAACAATCTGCATGTGGATGACTATAAGATGCTCCCTCTCTTGGTAGAGCTTATTTATAAGGATATCGCCAACTGCCATAAGCTTTAAGGCATAGGTCATTAGCTAAAATTAATTCGAGCTCCCGGCACTTGCAATGTTTACATTGAGATATTACTTACATTCAGTCAGTGTCGTATGATAGCGTATGGGGTAGGTGTGCCGACTGTCAGCTTGACGGTTGAGTTTCAACCCTGGCTTGAAGCACTAACTGATCAAGCCGCACTGAAGAGCTGTGATACAGCGAAACACTCTGTATGTGAGTGACTATATATATATATATATATATATATATATATATATATATATATATATATATATATATATATAGTCATAATTTCAAATAATTCTTAAGATCCCTTCAGCTTTCCATTTAAGACATTCCCTGGAAGCAGAATCATCAAATGGATTTTGATTAAAAGTATAATTAAGATATGTGTTTATTTATTTATATATATATATATATATGTATATATATATATATATATATATATATATATATATATATATATATATATATATATATGTGTGTGTGTGTGTGTGGGTGTGTGTGTATGTGTCTGCATGTGTTTATATATTTGTATGACACGATTCACTCCTGAACGTATTAACCGATTACTATATATTTTAGGAGAAAGCTGCTAAACGTAAGAGCCAGTAATATGCTAACTTGTACGCTTAGCAGCTGTTTTCTAAAATACATAGTAATCTGTTAATAAGCTTATGTGTTCATATATATATATATATATATATATATATATATATATATATATATATTCAGATAAAAAAAGCATTTACCGGTAAACTATGTGGGAGATATGTTTGATTACCGATTGTGACAGAAAAGTTAAGTAAGAAAAGAAATCGTGTTCAAATAGATAATTAATTTATTATAGAAAGACTATTCATGATTTATTATAAAATATTTGTATAAAAATATTTTAAATACTACAGATTATTTTCTAGATATTATTAAAAACATTAACAATAGAATAGTAGAAATTGATAATACCGTGCACTTCCGGTAACTCGGGAAAACGGAAGTAACCTAGTTTACGAATATGCATTCCAAATATAAAAAAAGAAAATACATTGGGGAAAATCGACGACAATTACCCGAATAAATGAAAAAATGGGCAAAACAAGAAAAGAAATTTCGTAAATAAGTATATAGCTTCATTTAGAAAATGTTAGAAGATTAGGTTCAATTAAAATATCAACAGGGCAAATATTAGATGCCTATACGTTATGACTTGTTCAATTATGAAAAAACAGGATTTGATCATTTGTAATCTATGGGCTTTATTTGCCTTGTTATTCATTTTTCTTTATATAATTAGCAGTGAGAATCGCTACACCAAGAAATAAATGCATAGGCGCATTTATATATATCTTGGTGTATGCCGAAACAATGGTATGCTAAAAAATAAAATAAATTCGGTGAAAGATGAGAAGCTGTCCTTCAAAGCACTGGATATGATATACAATTGAATAAAAAATACATAACATACCTCTGGCCTTACACTATTCAGCTATAACAATTTCATTTATATTATTAAATTCATGTTTAAACATAGAAAATGTTCAAATACATATCTAGTTATATATATATATATATATATATATATATATATATATATATATATATATTTATAGTGTATATGTTTACTTCATAATAAAGGCAGGATGTAAATTTTATAATATTTTTTACTAGTTGTGGGTACAAAAACATGCATTGACATAATATTGTTGTCATAGTTTATTTGCTTTTCCCTGCCAAACAGGAAAGAGCCGGATGCTGCGCTCTATTCACGATTTCAACATAAAAGAAGTCTCGTGTGAATCGACCTTATATTAGAAAGGTTAAATTGACACGGTGACGCCATGCAAAGCTATATTTTCTAATACCGTTGTTATTTCCCCCCGTCTCCTGAAGCGGTCACGATATCGAGCAAAGTGCGCGACAGGTGTCTTATCTGACAAACGGGAAGAAGTGTCACGTGACGCTGGCAATGGCGCCGATGTCAATGATCTACACTCTCACTCGATAACAAGTGCGCGAATTTCTGCTTTGTATGCAACAAATGGCGACTACAATGCAGCTACATTTTCTTTAATTTTTTTTTCAGAATGAATGCGATTGAGTTTTAGCTTGATTTATTTATTTCGATTTTATTAATGCTTGTAGATTGTTTGGGAAACGCTATTTTGTTGTTAGAAAAAAATGTCGATTTTTGTTTTGTTCTAAATATTAAATTAATTTGTTTTCGGTATTCGGGCTGAGATCAACATTTTATTAATGGTCTGCCGTTATTTGGTGATGGAGATACCCTTTGTAAACTGAAGCAATGTTTATTTTTATACCAATCAAGCTTAACTCGTTTTGTGGAGTTTAATGTATCTACATTAAAAACGTACATTGTGTCAAACTATGCTTTCGTATGTGTGGGGGAGTTAATAGAAAATGTCTACGTTCTTCTTTTATTAAAAATATTTATTTTGCATGTTTTAAATAAAGCTCTTTTATTTTTTAAACTTAGTTCACACCAAACATAGAAGATTGGCATTATAAACGTAAGAGGGATGCTGATTATTTGAGTAGAAAGTTTGGCTGGCATCCAAAATTGGAAGTTCTGCAGCAAGATGCTTGTTCACATTAGTTTTGAATTTCTGCATATCGGTACAGTCGGGGAAACAGAGAACAGGGATAAAGTTCAAAAGGCCGGCAGCTTGAGGAAAGAAGCTATTGGAGTAGAAAGCTATCCGGCATCTGGGAAAATCCTCAGTGAATGGATGGGATTTAGCTGATTGTAGGATTGGTCGAGTGTATATACGTCGAGGGGGGAATAATAAAAATAAAACAGTATAAAAGAAAGAAAATGCCTGCAGATTTTTATATCGGTTCGACCTTGCTCATTAAACACCACAAGCAGTTCAGAACATCAGCAGATAATTCTGCCAAGCGGCCGGCAAATAACGTACGCGACAAAGTCGGTTGAAATAAATGTCCTGCAAATAATAATGATGACCACAAAAAGGTCGCGGTGTCAATATGAATTTGACAACGATACATTGTAATAGGATTGTTTAAGCAGATGTTACAGAGTCTGAGAAACCCCATCAAACTTATTCTATGCAATTATGTAGTTCTTTAAATTCATGGAATTACTAATATCATACCTTGTACATTGCTGGCTTTAGCATGCGTTAATGAGTGTTGCGTTCCTCAGACGACCAAGTTTGCTGTAATCAAAAGCCACCTGACATATTTCTTAATATATTCTTTTTATTAATTACACGTTGAGTAATCGATGTTTAGCCAGTGATCGGCGTGTTATTAAAAGAGAGGAAAGTGTTTAATTATTAATGTAGACCATTTAAAAAGATTTGTCATCTCTCCACTAAGGCTCCAACAAACATTGACAGTCGTCAGTCCATAACGGACTCTGTTGGTCATGTCTGACGCCGTATACTGCTGTTTCATTGGTTTCCGGATCTCACATACTCAGCATGTTCGACCACTTGGCCCCTTGGTAATCGTTTATCTGATGTTTCTGTTTTCCTATATAAACTGTGTTTCTCGCTTTATTGCAGATCATAATATTGTTAATAACTTCAATAATATAAATCGTGCAAGTTTGAAATTTTGCACACTGAAAGAGTGCTCCTAAGTAGGTGAGATACCAAAATATTTTGCAAATCTATACTATATTTCTAAAGTTATAGACATGTATGTATTTGTAAGCCATTTTCACTGTTTCTCGCTTTATTGCAGGTTTGTTCAAATACAGTTCATAGGTGATAAACAAAATTTACTCAGCAGGGTTAATTATTTTAATCATTTAAATCATAAGTAACAATATGAATGAAATGTAAAGAAGAAATCACCAGATATGCACAACAAAATGGAATCATTTATCAATAAATGTTCCATTTCTTGAAATTACCCTCTGCAGTCTTCCATCAACAGATAATGTCAATCTGTTGATTTGGGAAGGTGTTATGCTACTAGCAACATCAACCATTCTATTCCAGAGGGCATCTTTTGATGTAAATTGTTGTCCTCCTTCATAAACCTTCCTCTTTTAAATTGACCAGAGCTGCTCAATCGGGTTTAAGTAAGGAGAACAAGGCGGCCAAGTCATGAGACTCTCTCTCTATAGATGCCCAGAGATGCGAGGAAGGTAGTCGTAGCCTTTGCTGCATGAGATCGAGCATTGTCGTGCATAAAAATCAGTTGACGTAGACGAAGTAAAGGCAGGTCGTCCAGCCAAGATGACAAATGCTCATCTAAGAACGATATGTATGCTTGGCTTGTGAGTTTCACACCTTCTGGCACTCGGAAAGGTCCAATTAATTTATCACCTATGATACCCGCCCAAAACAATACTCCCCCGCCACCTTGTTGGCGATGAACGCGATATGAGATAGCAGTTCCAGTAAGACTCCAAACTTTAGCCCATCCATTCGGACCATCAAGTGTGGCTCTAGTTTCATCTGTGAATAGAACCTGTTGGAAGTCCGTTTTCATGTATTTTTCTGCCCACGCAATGCGTTTCCCCTTATGGGTTTTGTTCAAGGGAGGCCTGGAAATGGGCTTCACGTTCCTGGCCATCTTATTCATGACACTGCATCTGGTCTTCCTTGACATCGGAACAACGCCAGCTTTGCCAAAAATGGAGGCGCTAGTGCTACTTGGTTCCCTAATGATCTGTCTGCGTATTTTTCGCATATCGCAAGAGGAAATGCTCCTTCTTGTGCCCTTATCTTTCCTTGCTGCAGTGTTGGGCTTCTCCACAAAAGAAACGACGGTTCTCTTATCCCTTCCCAGTTCCTTGGTTAAATCCAGAAGTGTCAGTCCTTCTGCAAGGCCAGCTACAACCCTTTTCCTTTCAGTAGCAGTCAAACGTCGATTTGGGGGCATTTTTACAAACCTGCAATAAAGCAAGAAATAGTGAAAGTGGCTAACAAATGCATACATGTCTATAACTTTAGAAATATAGTATAGATTTTTAAAACATGTTGGTATCTTACCTACTTCGGAGTACACTTTCAGTGTGCAAAATTACAAACTTGTGCGATTGATATTATGGAAGTTATTAACAATATTATGATCTGCAATAAAGCGAGAAACACAGTTTATATTTCGATAATAGATGCTTGCTAATAACTACTAGTAACGGTTCTCGATCAGTTTGCAACACACATTCAAGTATGACTGTACGAGCACTTGCTAATGTTTGGGCATAAAATAAACCGACAGTTCTAGACAAATTAAGCCAAGCCACTGGGTACATATAAAAAAAAAATGCATAAAGGCTTGTTTAATGAAACTGAACTGAATACAGAAAAATAATCGATACAATGTATCGTCAAACTTTTTCTGCAGAATAAAAACTACCAACTTGTTGTAGGAAATGCGCCGAATAGTGGCTCGTTTATAATAATCGGCAACGATCTGTTCGATGGTCTGATTAAAATTTAAAAAATAATCTAACCAGTCATGTAAAATAAGATGATCACGATTATTTGGTAGTATACAGGTTAAAATCGATGAGAAATATAATAAATCCAACCTATGTGTGAGACATTGCTCGAAAAAAAGACACGCAATCATGCTGCACCGAAATAGTTAACGACAAGTAACATGTACCACTTTTGAGGAGCTTAACAAATTAAGTTCAGACATTAATCCCCCAGTGCATTCGCCGGACCTCTAACCCATAAACTATTACTTCTTTAAGTATCTCGACCACGTTTTGTCTTTCGATTGTTTGTCGAATCACAGAATGCTGAATTTCGCGAAATCTTATGTGGCAATAATGTGTTAATTGGAACGATAGTCATTTCGATTGATGAAGTTGATTTAAGGTTATTCCTTCCCCCATATTAATTAGATGCGTATGCGACACTTTCAATGAATAGCTACTTCACTAGCAGGGAATTTAAAGAATTCCTTCAATCAAACATGATCCTGGAGTTTTCACTCTCTTCTTTCCCAGTTATTTTATTATCTTATTTTGATGGAGATTTATTGTAGTTATTTAAACCGATACAATGTAACACTTGGAATAGAAGTCTGTAATATTTTATTTTTTCATAAATGTCAGATAGAACATGTATTAGAAGTATTGTTGTTTAAATACTAAGTCTCTCGTCATTATTTACGTACAAAGTTTAAGTGTATTCAGCACAGTCTCTATCATTCGTACTCAAAATGAAGTATCTATATTATTAAATGATATATTAAAAATTATTGTGGGGTCATGTGTCGGCATTTATTTCTATATAATCATATATATATATATATATATATATATATATATATATATATATTCAAAATGTGTGTAATATAGCAGGAAAAATCCATGCAGAGTGCTCGATTAATTGAGAATTATAATTAAAAATTGAAAAATTGAAAAATTAAGAGCGTAATATTTATTATTTTTGGTACAGAAACAATTAGAACAACATTCGTACCGTCGGTTTCAAGCACAGAAGGACTTAGCCAACCGGGCAGCAAGCTGAAGAGAGTCGGTTGGCTTACCCTTTCTGCGCTTGAAACCGATGGTACGAATGGTGTACTACTTTTTCTGTACCAACATATATATATATATATATATATATATATATATATATATATATATATATATATATATATATATATAATCTTAACTGAGACAGATCAGTGTGGTGTGACTATACTTAATTGTACCACTAGTTTCAAGATTCGAAAAAAGACTAAAGTAACATTTGACAGTTTTTGAGGCCTTTAACTTCGCAATCACTAAAAACAACCACGACAAAGAAGAAAATATTCATTTAAAGAAAATAATATCCTTCAGTAGAGTCTTCAACCAAGGCGAGGAAGGAAACTTTACATGCATATATATAAATGTATATACATATACAACTATTTTTTTAGAAATAAATATTTATCATGAACAGGCATAAATGTTTCATGTTCACTAACAAACATCAGTGTGACTTTTATAACTGTAGCGCCAGTTGAAAGATTTTAACACTGGACCTGAATAACCCCAATCCAATATATATATATATATATATATATATATATATATATATATATATATATATATATATATATATATATACAGAGAGAAAGAGAGAGAGAGAAGGAGTGGGAAAGAGTGGGATTCGCACATTATAATGAAACAAGACGTAATCTGCATTGCCGTACAACATAGAACTTTATTATAGCATTATTATTAACGATATATACAGAGTTACCTCTTCACAATAATTTTTCTAAAAACTGTCCTTAAATGTATGTAGATATCAATTAAGCTGTTGCAATTCAATGAAAAGCTTGTTTATTGTGCGTGTAAAAATCATATAAAACCATGAATGTATTTGGATCTGTTTCCTTTATTATAGCGCATCCATCCAAGTGGACTCCATTAGCTCTGAGCATTTCTTTAGCCGAAGCACCAATTTGTCACTGACGTTATTACAAAGCGTCCAAAGAATATTGCTGTGATCTACTTCCCAATAGTTGTGTGGGGATACGTAGTACTCATTTGTTTCAATACATACAGATCTTTAAGGGAGAGTATTGATTTACTCCTCTCAAGGAGTTAGGCACAAGGCCAGTTTTATCTTACTCCCACAAGTAAGCTGTGACCCAGGGTCGGGTCGGGAAAGTGGGGTTTAAAAATTGTCTGGGCAGCCCCGTCGGCATTCCCCGGTAGGGGCGCCTCAGGCAGTAAGCAATAAACTTACTCCTCCCAAAAGAGGGGAGGCAAAGCCTGGGAAGGTGGACCTCCCAGAACTGCACAGTACAGACCGATTGACCGGCGTAAATCAAGACCCGAAGGCCAAGACAACACCAGTATGCAGTATCCATCGGAACAGATACAACACTTTGATCTTAGCCAAAAGGTCAAATGCATTGTGGATGCACTTTCGGCAACCTTTAAAATATATCGCTTCCTACTACTTTTCCCCTCTGTCCTCATTTTCCACGTGCAGTGTTTATGATAAAAGGGGAAGAAAATGTTGTCCTCCTGGGGCGGCAGTCTAATGTCGGTAGTAGCCCGTGATGAATTGTGTTATTCTACTTAAAATGCTAAAGGCAAATGTGAACAAACACTTGTTGAACCATACCTTTAAATAATTCAATTCCTCTTAAGTAATATTCTCCCTATCCCACCTATTGTTTCCAGCCCTCTTGTAGAGGCGATCATCGTTCAACTGACGATTTCTTTAACGCTGATCCTCGAGTGGAATCCGGCTCTTGATATGTGATTACCCTTAGTAAAATAAAATAAAAACTAATAAATAAATCTAGCCAGCAATGAGATATGAAATGCGAAGTGCCAAACTAAAATTAATCATGAGACTGACAATATGGGTGTCAACATTCTATTTCATCAAATCTCAAAATAGGTTTAATTATACTCACATATATACATGTATAAATACAGATACATACATATATATATATATATATATATATATATATATATATATATATATATATATATATAGTCTTGGAAGTTTCTCAACATTAAAACTATATATGAAAAAAAAAAAAACCTTAAATCCCAAGTCGTTCAGTGGAAAATCACTCATGTAAGTCAATTTAACTTTTACAGTTATTATATTAGTTTGCTTCTAACATTATTTAAGGGATCATCAGTTGTTTACCATGAAAAACTGTTTCGGGAATTAAAAAAAAATACAGTATTTAATTTCATGGCTTCCCTATATATATATATATATATATATATATATATATATATATATATATATATATATATATGTGTGTGTGTGTGTGGGGGGTGTATATAACTCAATGTATGTGTGATGTGTGTGTGTATTCAATAGCAATAAAGGGTAGAAAATCTACATAAAATCTAAAAGTGTATTCTTATGTAAAATTTATCGGGGACGCTAATGAAAGTATTCTCAAATTTGTAAGTGCACCTGTAAGAGAGCTATGACGCCATACTCCCCTTTTCCATATCACGTATATCATATTTTTATTATATTTGAATCATATTTATAAAGTCTTCTTGAGTAGACAATAGCGATTTTTTTATATATAATAAAATGTAAGTGAAGACTTTTTTTAATATTGAGTAGGTAACGCCTCTCCATTTGTCTGTCTGACTGCCTCTATCTCTCTCTTTCTCTCTTATCTATCTATCTATCTATCACTCTTTCTCTTTCTCTCTCTCTATATATATAATAAAAGAAAACACCTCTTTGTATGTATGCATGCCTGTTCCTTAAAAAAGAAATATAAAGGAGTATACTTTAAATATAAGTATATTTACATGTACAATTTGTATGTGAACATGTGGAAGTAGTCCTGCGTTTCTAGCTGCAGTTTAGATGAACTAATGACCCTTTTCTTACATATTACACAATGAAATTAATCTATTTATAAACGCTAGTTTTAGAGTATAAAAATATATCTTAATAGCTCACTGTGTACGATATCTAGATTACAACATTGAGATTGCTGCACATTCTTAATATGATGTTTCATATGATGCTATCAAACACTCTAACTCAGGCACTACCGGGTTACTCCGCTAGTATCTATCTATCTATCTATCTATCTATCTATATATATATATATATATATATATATATATATATATATATGTATATATATATAAATGTATGTATACACATATATATATACATATATATATATATATATATATATATATACATATACATGTGTGTGTGTGTGTTTATTTACATATATGTATATGGAGTATATGATATGAGTGTTAGTATCTGTTGTGTGTATTTATATATATATATATATATATATATATATATATATATATATATATATAAACACATAAATGCTTATATGTGCATATATATTCCATAGCTATATATATATACATATATTTATACATATATATACATATATATATATATGTATATATAAACATATATATATTTATATACACATATATATTATGTATATATATATACATATATATATATATGTATATATATACACATATATATACATATATATATATATATATACATATATACATATATGTATATATGTATATAAACATGTATATATAAACATATACACATAAAATATCTATATCAAAATGATGTTTAATTTACATTATTACATCTACTAATATTCTACTTGCCTTTTAATGTGAAGAATTACTGGATTTGGTGAAGAAGAAAAAAAGTCCTGCAACGGATTCTAGAATTTATGACGCTCCCTTATTCTTACTGGCGCTTATTTCCAATGGAGCAATTACATTAGGTCTTATATCAGCTTATCAATAGATCTACGTGACTTTCATATAAATAAATAATCTTAAATTAAGTTATGATCAAATTGATTCAAGAAACGTGGTATAAATTATTGCCTTCTGTCTGAAGATGTCCGGTCTGCAAAGATATGAACGGCCGATCTCTCGAAAGGATCAAACGGAGATCTCATTACAAATGTTGGGTCGAAGGAGTAGGTTGATATTATTATCTCACATCTATAGAGATTAAATACTACGGGCGATTTCAAATTACGATCTTGATACACGTATTTTGACTGTAGAGTTTCAATTGACCGAGGCCTAAAGCCACTCAAGAATGAAAAAATTGTTAGTCGAAAGATTAAGAACAATCAGGGAAATCAAATTTCGTTTTTTCATTATTTAAGACGCGGTTTTATGACAAATATTCGTTGATTTTTTATATTTGATTTGAGACAACTATGTTATAATCTGCAGGGAAACAGCCCCGCGCTATTATGTTCCACAATCCGGAATCCCTTGCAAATTAAGTATATCCATGGAATATCCGCCAGACTCTTGGAAAATAGAGAAGAAGGAAGCGTGTTTTGCATAGTAGTTGAAAGACGAGTTCTTGCTATGAATGTCTACAACGACAAAAAACTAGAATGTGTATCTCAGTCGAATACATTCCACCGATTGAGTGGATAGAGACTATCTACTTATCTTCTTTGAAAAGAAACAGAAGAAATCACCTTCAACAAGATTTTGAAGACGATATTGTTATCTGTCAAAGCAGGAAAAGTACTCTGAGCAGTACCCACTAAAATGTGTCAGAATAATTCAATTTTAATACGTACCTGATTCTTATATACGTAGAGGATTTCATCGTGGGTCAGGTACGTACTGGAACAGTAAAATTATCTAAACATTTTTCAAGCGACCGTAGTAATTTTTTGAGTTCAAGATTACTCAACGAATAATGTTCTATTAAATTGAAACGTTGAATTTCCCAATGTGACAATAAACTACCCTGTGACAATAAAGTCTGACATATGCAAATATGACAAATGATTAAAAATAGTTGTAATTGTTATTTACATATAGAATATTTCGCCTACACAATTTAAAAGCCGAAAATTATCTCAAACGGAATGATTTTTACAGTTTTATTCATATATTCTATTTTTTTGACCAGCACGAGTATATATATATATATATATATATATATATATATATATATATATATATATATATATACATATATATACATATATATATATATATATATATATATATTTATATATATATATATATATATATGTGTGTGTGTGTGTGTAATGGTAACACGTAAGACGAATGTTTTATGACTAATAGCATTGCTAGCAATAAGTACGACTAGAGCAAAAATAAGTTTGATTCCCTGAACTTTATTTTGGTTGATATTTCATAAAAATGTCACAAGTCAAGATGATGATGAATGTTTCCTGGCTGGCGATTCTTTAAAATATGGCCGTTTCCTTGTTGCTTTCTTCTTCTTCTTCGCGGACCCAATTTAGATGTGTTGATCGTCAAATCTAAAGGCCATAGCTCGTTCCCCATGAATGAGACAAAATTCGTGAGTTTTCACCGTTTTTCTCTGTAAAATTGTATTCACTCTGTTATATAAATTCGTTGTTGTGTGTGTCAGTTATGTAGGTGTTACATTTAGTTTGCAGTTCACAAATTAATAATTGTTTAGAACGCAAAACTGAATTAAACAGACCTATACATGATTAATAGACAAACGCATACTTTCTATATAAAACAACCCTCCGAAGTTAGTATCAAGGTTGTTTCTCATATAACCCTAACCCTAACCCTACCCTAACCCCCTCCAAAGTTAGACTCCAGGTGGTTTCTCATATGGGGTGTATCCATCTAATCAAAAACAGGTACTCTTTATGGGACGGATATTAACATTCTAGTCAAGAAAAAGTGTTCCTCCCATGATTGAGAAAAGAACAAATACTACACGTTAATACTAGTCCGAAGACAAGGTGTATACAGTTTATCAGTTTTGCACCTATGACTACATTCTGACAGTTATATTTTCAATCCACAACTATTTTAGCGTCTTTATTTGAAAACACATTGATTTTAAACAACCTATCCTATAAGAACATATACCAAAACCAAAGCAAACTCCGATCACAGTTTTGTTATGTTCATTTTACAAAGATATGTATTTCAGCATATTGTAAATACAATATTTATCTATATTTAGACCAATTAACGCTATATGACAGCTTCTATCATAAATATTCTGATATATACAGGGTGATCGAGACAAATTGGACACTCTTCTAGAAGGTAAAGAAATAACGTCATATATTGTCTAATAATTATGTATTCTTTAAATCCAATGTGCATCTCTTAGAGGATTGTTTTCGAATAAAGGTTACAACAGTCTCCAGGCAGGACCTGAAACTGATGTCCTTCAAGAGACACATGAATATCAGTTTAGTTTGAGAAATCAGTTCGATCTTGATTCGGTACTGTTCGTGGCTTTTCCAACGGCGTAGTCCATGGGTTGTCAATCAGACGATTTTGATTGACCAGATTTGTGAATTCGTGGGGGTTTTCAGACTGGGTTTTAACATAAGGGGTGACCCGGATCTGTGTTATAGTGCCACACTTATGATATTACCGCAGGCATTCTATTCACTCATCGCTTAATTGTTGTCACAACCCGAGGTTCTCCTATTAGCGAGATGGATTTTAACCACATCAAAAACGAACCTTGAACCTAACATTCATGAGGCAAATAAATATGAAAGACAGTGGGTAATATCTCAAATAGCAATTTTAATGGAATTATAATATTTTTTCTGAAGCTCGGGTTTAAGAAACTAATAGGATAGGGGCCATATTGATAGGTGTCAAATTAAGGACCAATTGAGCAGCAAGATGTTTGTTAACATTACATTTGAATTTTCCATTTCGGTACGGTCTGAAAACGGAGTAGATTAGGATTTCCAAAGGAAAGCGCTCCGAGGAAAAAAGTTCTTTAAGCATGAATTGCTCCGGCATTTAAGTTCATCTACATAATAGGGGTGACATTTTTTGCTAGTTGCTGGGTAATGGGTATTTTCTGTTGTGGTGTACAAGTGTGGTTCGTTCTACGGAACATTCCGTGGAATTACTTGTAAAACAAGCACATGGAAGTAACACAACAGCGATGTGACATGGATTAGAGATTGGCGGGAACTGAGAGACTTATTAGGTCAGAGAATACCCCCCCGTGTCCGAGAGTAAGAGAGACTAGTTGTTGGTCACCAACCCAGATGTAGAAACAATACTCCATGCATGAGCGAATGGTAGTTTTATAGAAATATATGTTTTTTTTGTATGTGTGAGGAATGTTCTATTATGGTAATGTTAACCACCTTTTTGCAACAGACTCAGCAGTATCTTCTATGTATTTATTCGAAAATTTTTAGAATGTAAGCTCGAGGAAGGTTAAAGAACCTAATCAGGAAGCACCTTATCGGCCATGGTAATCAGTTCTTGGTCTGGTATAGTGTGCAATAAGACTCAGTAATGGGTGGAAAGAAAAGAAACTCACAGATTGGATTACACCTTAACAAACGTATTCAGCTTAACTATTTAACAGTTGTGTGTGGCACTGAAAATAGCTATACCGCTATAGGCACTAAAACAGTTTGGCCATTTGATGTAGGTGGCAGATGATAACATGATTTCGTACGTGCTATCACACGTTGCACGTTAATATATATATATATATATATATTCATATATATATACACCTATATATATATACCTATATATATACCTATATATATACCTATATATATATATATATATATATATAAATGTATATATATATACCTATATATATATACCTATATATATAAGTATATCTATATACCTATATATACCTATATATATATATACCTATATATATATATACCTATATATATATATATATACCTATATATATATATACCTATATATATATATACCTAAATATATATATACCTATATATATATACCTATATATATATATACCTATATATATATACCTATATATATATCTATATGTATATATATATACCTATATATATATATATATATATATATATACCTATATATATATACCTATATATATATATACCTATATATATACCTATATATATACCTATATATATATACCTATATATATATATATATACCTATATATATACCTATATATATATATATATATATACATATATATATATATACCTATATATATATGTATATATACCTATATATATATATACCTATATATATATATACCTATATATATATATACCTATATATATATATACCTATATATATATACCTATATATATATATATATACCTATATATATATATATATATATATATATATACCTATATATATATATATATACCTATAAATATATATATATCTATATATATATATACCTATATATATATACCTATATATATATATATATATATATACCTATATATATATACCTATATATATATATAAATATATATATATACCTATATATATATATACCTATATATATATATATACCTATATATATATATGTATATATATATATATATACCTATATATATATACCTATATATATATATATATATACCTATATATATATGTATATATATATATATATATATATATATATATATATATATAGTCTCGGAAGTTTCTCAACCATTAAAACTATATTAAAAAAACAAACTTATAGTTCCAAGTCTTCCAGGTGAAAATCACTCAAGTAGGTCAATTTATTTTTTACAGTTATTATATTAGGTTATTTCTAACACGATTTTAAGGGATCATCAGTTGTTTACCATGAAACACTGTTTCGGGAATTTATATATACCTATATATATATATATATATATATATATATATATATATATATATATATATATATATATATATACCTATATATATATATACCTATATATATATATATATATATATATATATATATATATATATATATATATATACCTAAATATATATATATACCTATATATATATATATCTATATATATATACCTATATATATATATACCTATATATATATATATATATACTTATATATATATATATATGTATACCTATATATATACCTATATATGTATATATATATACTTATATATATATATATACCTATATATATATATATATCTATATATATATACCTATATATATATATATATATACCTATATATATACCTATATATATACCTATATATATATATATATATACCTACATATATATATATATATACCTATATATATATATACCTGTATATATATACCTATATATATATATATACCTATATATATACCTATATATATATACATATACCTATATATATATACCTATATATATACTTATATATATACTTATATATATATACTTATATATATACCTATATATATATACCTATATATAGATATACCTATATATATATACCTATATATATATATATATATATATATATACCTATATATATATATACCTATATATAGATATACCTATATATATATATATACCTATATATATATATATACCTATATATATATATACCTATATATATATATACCTATATATAGATATACCTATATATAGATATACCTATATATATATACCTATATATATATATATATATACTTATATATATATATATATATATACCTATTTATATATATACCTATATATATATATATATATACCTATATATATATACCTATATATACCTATATATATATACCTATATATATATATATATGCATATATAAATGCATACGTAATGGGTAGAAGTTACATGAGTCGATATTCTCGAAAATTAAATTCTCATCCATTAAATGTATGCCTAATGTATAGTATTGTGTAGTAAACTAATAACAGAAAAAAGTAAATACTTATTGACACTTTTTTAAGTAGACGTTTCTTATTACTTCCCGGTGTCGATGAGGAGTGTGTTGATGAAGAGTGGGTCAGTGTTAGGGGAAAAAGGTTTATACTACCATCTATATGAAGTATGTTTTGAGGAGAGCTGAATATGGTGGGCCAAAAGTAATATTTAGTGTTAGCTGGAGAAAAATAATAACAAATTTACTGAAACACGCTCGAGTGTATAAGCTTAATATAGTGTTGAGTTTAGTAGCCTGTGATGAATGTAGTTATTTTCCTATTCTTTAAAAGGGTACAGGGGAAAATCGTCTAAACTTTATATATTAGATTATTAAGTATAAGTGTGAAGCCACATTTATACTATTTTTTATTATTATTATTATTATCATCATCATCATCATCATCATCATTATTATTATTATTATTATTATTATTATTATTATTATTATTATTATTATTATATCTAATGTAATACTAAGTGTGAGTTAATCAACGTTTGTTTGCTAAAGATGGTCTATATATTTTAATAACAGAAAATACATGCTAAACATACCTAAGTTTTGGGAGTGAGTTATGTTTAAAGAAATACTTTTTTACTAGATCTTATTAGATGTCATTTATAATTAACCGAACATATCACCAATCCCTTTCTTTTCTATGTTTCGCCTTTCTATATAGTTTGTTTCAACCACTCTCTAATATATGTGAATGTCTTTATGAGCATTTAGAGAAAATGCCACCTTTTCTTCCATCTAATTTAAAGTAAGTGTATATTTGAACACCACAAATATGCATGCAAATAAGATATAAAATAATAAGTATCTTTACATTTATATATGAATAATAAAAAATAATAATACTTCTATATGATTACAATAATAATAAGAAAATGAGAGAAAAAGAAAAAAAAGAAAATCAGAGAAGAATAATATAAAAGTATATTATTGTTACAAGCAAATGTATGCTCCCTCTGGGCGCATATTTTTGCTAGGCTGCCCAGTCAGAAATGAACGCTCACCCGTAAACCGATAGAAACCCAGTCATATTTCTTGGCTGGTTAGACATTGATTTTCTTTGTTTCCGACCAAGAATATTTTTAGTTAAAAATAATTTTTTTTTTAAATTTCGACCCCCCCCCAATTTTTTTTTACCCTCCACCATAAATAGAAATATTTATTATTTATAGAATAATTTTTTTTAAATTGTTTTTCCCCCCCCCATTTTTTTTACCTTCCCACATAAAAATATTTTTTAGTTAAGAAAAGAAAAAAAAAAAAAATCGTGTTCATTTTTTTGTTGACAAAAGAAGAAAAGAGAAGAAAATCACATCTTTTATTTAAATAAATTAAACACGGAATAATAAAAAAACAGTTTGTAAATAAAAGCTTTAAGGCGTAAAAGGTAAAGCCAAAATCTTAAACACACTTAAGGTCGTAAAACAATGAAGATATTCGAAGGTTTTCAAATCGTAAAAAAGGTGTACTTAAAATGAAACAGTAAAAAAATAAAATACAGCGAACACGATTAGTTATTTAAATGCTCTCGATAAAAAAGTTTACCTTAATTAAATTTATTAGAACGTCTGTGTTTTTACATAGTAATTTTTAAATCAATTATTGTATTAATTAAACAATTTGATTCAATGAAATTGTTATAATCAACAATTTTAAAAACTAAATACAGCGAACACTATTATTCAAATCTGAAAAGAAGGTGTACCTAAAATTTAAAAAAATTAAAAATCGGTACTCTTGTACTGTAGGACCCGCGCTAATTTTGACCCTAATCCTAACCCTAACTCTAAACCCTAACTCTAAACCTCACTTTGACCCTGACCCTAACCGTAACGACGAGGTCAAAGTTAGCGCGGGTCCTACAATAAAAAGGGCACCAAAAATCAAATACAGTGAACATGATTAGTTATTTAAATGCTATTGAAAGGAAAGTTTACGTAAATTAAATTCGTTAGAATGTGTTGGGGGGGGGAGTGTGTGTGTTTGTTAAATGACCTTTTTTTAATTAAACAATTGGATTCTAAAATCAGTTGTATAGTTTTCCAGTACAATGTGTACATCTTTTTGTTGACAGAAAAGAAAAAAAATCACATCTTTTATTTCAATAAGTTAAAACGGAATAATAAAAACAGTTTATAAATAAAAGCTTTACAGCGTAAAAAATGAAACCGAAATCATAAACAAAAGAAGAAAATGATAATATTGGAAAGTTTTAAAATCGGAAGAAAAGATGTACCTGACATAAAACTATTACCAAATAAAATACAGTAAACACGAAGAGTTTTTTAAATGCTCTTGAAAATATTTTACCTAAACTAAATTCATTAGAGTGTGTGTGTGTGTGTTTTTTAATAGTAGTTTGTATATCAATTATTATTTTAATTAAACAATTTGATTCAATAAATTTGTGTTTTAAAACATAATGGCTAATAAGATTAAGAAAATAAACAAACTCATAACGTTTTAATAAAAGAATCAGAGTAAAAGTTACACGGTAAATGCTAGTGTTTTATTTACATTTTAAATAACGCGCCCGTCTTGCGTCCATACTGAATAATCAGAGGGGGTAACCAATTTAATGGAGTAACGCTGGCTGTTCAATCAGTTTCGCAATAGATGGATTAACTACGTAACTCATTTCATGTATGTATATATATATAAATAATAAAAGAAATAATTATAATTCATAAGTAAGATTATTAGCGAGCAAAATAGCGTAAATACATGTAGAAATCTGAAGAAAACAATCATGAGTGTATGTTTTTGAATACTAATTTATTAGAAGTTTAAAAGCAATTAATTATGTAAATTGAGAAATGCGCATAGTGTTTACGGCGGTGTTTGTAGTAGTATATAAAGTGGCTGGCGGATTAAGTAAATAGTAATATTACTCTGATGGAGTTTCGGCTTCAGACAGACAGACAGACAGACAGACACATAATCTCCATTATTAATAGATGTTAGCAAAATGTATGTCACAGCTTATGATTTTTCCAATGAAGTCAAAGTAGAATAAATAATAGTAGGTGTTCTGACCCAACGGGTCACGGGCACGTCTAATATATATATATATATATATATATATATATATATATATATATATATATCGCAATTTACTTGCTTAAACGAAACAAGAGGCACCGATGATGCTATTCAAATTTACAAAATAAGTGCTCGTATCGTCTTGCTCTAATAATACCAGTAAAAAAACACTCAGTTGTATGCACTGTCATGATAAAATAATGTGCAAAACTGAGCTGCTTTCTGCTCCGACATAAGATCACTATTTTAAGTGTATCTAATAAACGTGGCTTATGTTAGAGTCAGGATCCCCTTCCTTTCTCGCCTCAAAACTTACCCCTCGCTCATATCCAGTAACATAATCGATCTTACGGAGTGAAAAACACAAACGACACGCCAAAATCGTACATTTACTCTCCTCCATACCATACAAAGGAACATTTAAAACATCGTGCTGTACTAGCTAATTAGTACGATTCCGTCGAAAAGCGGGCGTTAGTTCCCGGCGATATGATTCTACTCGTGGTCGGCGTCGAGAGCGTCAACGGCGATGAAACTTTTAAAAGTCTCATACTACTGTTCTGTTTTGTCATTCTTTTGCATTTACTTGTTTGCATTAGCGACTTCTGAGTACTCAGTTAATTTACATTGTTATACGTTTATACTTGTACGCAAATAGTACATTATATACAATTAATTGAAAATAAATTTCTATTTATTTCGATGACACACCAATCGTGAAATTTTGCAGAGACAAAAAAATAAGTGACGTTAATTTACATTGATGTGCTTTAGAAAACCTAGGACAAATTAAGAGCTGTAAGCAGAATCTGCTATGTTTGAGTGATCAGAGTGGAACAGGGGTAACAGAAAATATAACAATTTTAAGTTGAATTTAGAAAACAAAATGTTAACATCAAAATTGGAGAATACAGGTGCTGGTAGTGAACGGTTTACGACGCCGTATGACTACATTCCGGAGCGAGGGTGAAGAATTCAATAGAACATATGGTGAATCACTCTGTTTCCTATCAATGCGGAATATATAAGACAGCACAAACGTGCCTTAATGGTTAAACCTCACTCCTGAAAGAGTCTAATGACTATGGATATAAGAAATAATTTTAAAAATCATATCAGCATATTTTCATAGTAATTAATTGGCATTATTCATCATATAAAGAGATGACAAGTGTGCACTGATTACTGATGTAGCTGTCTCGAATAGCTACGGTCTGAATTGAGCCGAACGCGCAAAATATCACCATCGATTTGGGAACTTCTCATTAAGAAATTTTCGGACAGTGTGTCCTTAATGCGGAGGAGCGCCGTCTTGATGGAAGATGGATTTTGAGTATATTCTTCCTGTTTTAATTGAGGGATTAAAAATTCTTGCAGCATTGACAGGTAGTTTTCTTTATTGACATTCGTCTAAAAAAATTAGGACCAATGAGATGTTTACTTGTCAAAGCAGCCCATACAGTTACCTTATGAGATTAAAAAGGTATTGGCATTGTCAGACGGGGGTTTTCATAACCCCAAACACGACAGTTATGTGTGTTCACAGTTCCTTGGACGAAGAAAGTTGCCTCGTCGCTAAACACAACGTTGGAGAGATAAGAAGAGTTCGACGATATTCGCTGAAGTGTTTCTTCACACATTGCCAGTCTCGCTGTTAGTGCTTGCACTGTTTGGGCATGAACATTCTTAAGTCCAACAGCTTGAAGGGTTCGTTGTACACGGCTATATGATGTCGATAACACTTGAGCAGCCTGGCGAATTGATGTTGACGGTTTTGTTTCAAACAAGGTTTGGATGTCTTCTTCTTTTGCATCATTACGTTTCGGAGCACCTGGTTTTTACGCATCTTAGACGCTTCCAGTTTCTTTCAATTTTTTAAAAATTGAACGCATGGTGTTGTGCGAAGGAGGCTTTCTGTTCACATCACGTTTCCATTGCATTTAAACAAGTGTGGGAGATTCATCAAATTTGGCCATATGAATAACAATAAAAATTCGCTCTTCAATTGTAAATGACATACTGCCTGAAAAAAAAAGCACATATGATTATTTACACAAATTTAAATAAATAAAAATAAATATATACAGAAACAGATATATAAACGAACCAATGTAGACTAACAAATAGCAGTAATTAGAAAGTAAGATAACAATCATCAAAAGTTCATAGTATGTGTGTGCTTCATATGGTAACTATTTTAAATAGCTAAGTGACTTACGAATCACCTTGTATATATATATATATATATATATATATATATATATACATATATGTATATGTATATACATATATATATATATATATACATATATATATATATAGTTCTTAAGTCACTTTAACGAAAAAAGACCTCACTTTATCATATATGTATGTATATATATATATATATATATATAAGTATATCATGATTTCCATCAAACTGCATAATTCTTCAGGGGAATTACGAAGAGAATTATTAAAGTATACGAGGAAAAAGATGTGCCAACCGTCCGATTTTACTCACAATTAACTTTAACTCCATTTCGTTTCCTTGCACTAATTTACATAAATGTACGTTTACAGGATAGTATAATCGTTAGGATTATTTTTTCCGAGCAAGCGAAAGTTAAATTTAATTTTGACCCGAATACACAGAACATTTATGATTTGTTCAGAATCAAAATTAGACAAAAAATAAAAATCCTTACAAATACTTTCTCCAATAATGGCTACTCTCTTGGCCTTTTGGCTAAGATCAAAGTGTAGTATCTGTTCCGATGGATACTGCACCCCATACTGGTGTTGTCTTGGCCTTCGGGTCTTCATTTACGCCGGTCAATGGGTCTGTCCTGTGCAGTTCTGGGAGGTCCACCTTCCCAGGCTTTACCTCCCCTCTTTGGGGAGGAGTAAGTTTATTGCCTACTGCCTGAGGCGCCCATACCGGGGAATGCCGACGGGGCTGCCCAGGCAATTTTTAAACCCCACTTTCCCGACCCAACCTTGGGTCACATCTTACTTGTGGGAGTAAGATAAGAACTGGCCTTGTGCCTAACTTCTGGAGATGAGTAAATCAATACTCTATGGATGTGATAAGGTCAATCAACAAAAGGAAATATGCCATTTTTCTAAAACAAAACCTGATACGATGACTAAATGTCTTATTTATATTATTTTTCCTTGGTCAGGTACATTAAGTGAGAAGTGCGCCAAACAATTTAGCTCAGCCGTAGTAAATTGCTATTTTGCTTCGAACGTGTGTTTTGCGTATTTTACAAAACCAACATAGACGTCATCTCGAAAAAACGTTCTACCCCTACCACAAAAATAATTTGATTCATCATTTTCAATGTAGTTGCATTGCCGACTACGTGAGTAGGACGACGTTGAGACTTGACAACAGAGTACAGCAACACATTCATAGAAAAATTTGGAATGGGACATTCTGGTCAACGGATATTCTAAAAATTACATACCGGTCTTCTATAAGCGACCATTTGATTAAAAACCCGTCGTGCGCAACGAACTTCAGCATTGACTCATTTACCATCGTGAGTCGTGTCCGGTCAACCTTAAAATCTTGGAAACTATCCACGTGTGTCTCAAGCGGGCTTCACTCTGTAAACAGAAGGAGTGTCTATTGGGGTTGAGTGTGATTAGTCTCTAAGACACCCCATTGTCTAACATAACGCTTTCTTTGTTTTAAATATATACTTTGTTTTACTTATTTTTATGTACATTCTCCCCTTTTAAGATCCCATGATACAGCTCTCGTTAATTGTGGGCGAAACCGGTCGGTTTGCAATTTTTTCTTTTAATAAGGAGATATAAAACATGTCTTCCCATCGTAATTGCATTTATATATATATTGGAAAACCCCAGCTGATGCCAGATTTTAAGAGAAAAGTAAGAGGGCTGAGAAGTGTGCTAGAGAGGTTAGGAAGTCGAATAGATTATATTTTGATTAAGTCAAGGTCAGCTCGCCCGTAAGATTACACTTCCGGGCCCCAGCCTCCTCGCATAACTTTAGTTTGGGTGGTCATTAATTCCACACTTGTTAGGCCGAACAGGGAGGTCAAAAAATCAACAGGTTAACAGATAACAAAAGCGAGAGATGATATATATATTTCATTATTTGGGTTGTGCAGTGTACGTGTCCGGGATAATAGACTTTATATGAAAGATAATCATGACCCATTATATATTAACTCCAAATCGAATCACCCCCTAGCGTAATTAAAATTCGATTAACCACATAATTAGTCACTACTCATATAATGAATAGTTCTTTTACAATAATAGGAATACATACAACATCGCATTAAGCAACAGCGCTTATACCATTACTAACTACTAAGAATAGGAGCTGAAAGAAAAGAAATAAAATCAGAAAATAATCTCATGTACGCCTCGCTTAATCTGTATGGTAAATCTAATGTTGGACATTTATTCCTTAACCTGTTAAATCGATACTTTCCAATAAATAACTCACTGCATAAAATATTCAATGAAAACACGATCAAACTTAGTTATAGTTGCACAAATAACTTAGAAACAATAATTAAGAGTCATCATAGACATATATTTAAAAGAGAGGACAGCAACTCACAAAATAATAACAACAAATAATGTAGCTGCAGAGATAGGAGTAACTGCGCCTGGCTAAGAAAGTGTTATGGTTTCTTTAGCAGCTGTATTTTCAGACAACAACCCTAATCTAAATAAAATTTACATAGGGAGCACAACTATTGATTTTGAGGCCAGGTACACGAACCACAAATTCTCATTTGACAACCCAAATAACAGGAAGATAGGAACCTCACTATCCAACTACATTAAATGCCTAAAAGATGAAAAATATCGTTCCTGTTTTAAAATTGAGCATTTAAAAAAGTCTAGATTTATCTCCCCTGTCGCTAATACAATACACATAATAATGATATTAGGGGGATAATGATGGTGGCTATGGAGAAAATTAATAATAATAGAAGTAATAAAATAAGGTAAATTTCTATATTTCAAAACAGATATGATGACTATTGCAATAGTAGTAATAATGCAAATAAAAGGGATAGAAAATAATAGTAATAATGTTAATAATAATAATAATAATAATAATTATTATTATTATTATTATTATTATTATTATAATAAAAGATAATAATGACGATGTCAATAATGATAATAATAATAATGATGATAATAATAATAATAATAATAATAATAATAATAATAATAATAATAATAATAATAATAATAATGATAATAATAATAATAATAATAATAGTATTAATAGTAGGAATAATAATAATTACAGTAATAGTGACGATAATAACTATAATAGTTGCTAGTATAGTATTTATCGTCACTATTACTGTAATGATAATGATAGTAATGATAATGATAATTATAATAATCAAATTAATAACAATAATAATAGGAATAGTGCAATGTAGTAAGAATAAAAAATGAGCTGGCAGAGATAAAATAGCAAAAATAACAATAGTAACAATAATAATAACTATAATAATGGGAATAATAATAATAATTCGAATAGCTATATTAATGATAATAGTGTTAATAATAGTATTACATATAACAGATATAACGGTAATTGTAGGAATAATGTTGCAATGTATATTATAATAATAGTAATAAGAATAAATGATAATAATAATAATGATAAAAGTAACAGCGGTGTAGGGGAAGTAATAGAAGCGTATGAAAATAATAATAAATGTTTAATAAACATAGTAATGGACAATATAGTTATTTATCTATAAATAGATTACAATAATATATAATTAAATTCGCTTATACAGAGGCACCTAGATGTAGATTAGCAAACGTCGTTTTATAAGGCTCAACTTGAACAAAACAGTTTATTAATTAACGATTCAAAACGCAGACTATTAAAATCTGAAAACAGGACAAAATATTAATTCTCTTGCGCGTTTTATACTTTTTTTAATATAGATTTTATTTTTATTCCTTTTGAAGAAACTAATAATGAACCAATAAAAATTGAAATTTATAACGTTACAAAGGGGATTTATAACCTTACAAAAAAAATCGATATCTCTAAAATCTATTGTAAAGTAAAATAATAATCAAGGGAATAATAATTGAAGAACATTTTTAAAAAAAGGTTTGTGTAGTGTTTGCTTCTTTTATGCAAACAAATAAACAGAAGTCAAAAAAGAAATAACACACATCAATTTCTAATTTCTGAAACATCTCAGACAGCAACTCCCCTCAACACGAACATCCCGCATTACATTAGACGGATACATCCCCAACCCATCCTGAACCATTTTAGAAAATGCACTTTTAATTCTGTCTTCAAAATGTTTTTCTGGCACTACTTCCTGTACGAATCGGCAAAAATACAGATTTCAAATGTTCCAAAAAATATATACCATTAAATACAAAATGACTTCAGAGGAAGTAAAGGTTTATGTCATACAATCATAGTTTTTGTTTGATTTTGTGTGTTCACGCCTGTATCTAATTGTAGCAATTAATGTTATTTTTTTTCATTAAATCACATCTCCTTTCTAAATTAATTGATTGTAAATGCTATTAAGTGTTAATTAATTAACTCCATTTGTTTGCGCGACACAACGAAGTGAACTGAGGTTCGTTGCTTAAACGATGTTTGCCTGGAATGTGGTGGCGTTGGCGGTAAAACAGCTGGATGGAGATGGTTGGGTAATGGGTTCGCCAGTGGTATCAATTCTTTTAGTCGTTCTTTCTATTTTATTTTATTTAATTAAAGAAAAAGACAAAACAAGGATTCCTCATTTGACAAGGCTTAAAGAACATGATAAATGAGGATCACATCTTTATCATTGGAACCTTTTATTTCTTGCAAGTTGGCGATGCTTTAAGACGTCCGCAAAGTAATTAATGCATATTTTATAAAAAGGAATAAGTGAGAGGAAAGAGAGTATCTAGAGTGTGTATCGAAAACATTCAAGAATTAAAGTTACATATTCTACTAAATCCTCACATGAGCGATTTGTCTGACAAAGGGGGAATAATTGCTGTTTTGGGGTCGGAATCTATCTATCTAACACATATTGTTGGCTAGTTTTCGACCTGGAAGTAGTATATTTTTAGTTCCTTACATCAAGTCGATTCATGCCTTGTCTGGAGCGATTTCCATAAGAAAAAATTAATATAAAACGTTTTCAAGTGATTCGAGACACAAGTTGTATGTATAGAGACGATAAAAACCAATGGATATAATGTACATATTCTACAAGGTATTGTCATAATTTAGTATTAGAAATTAAAAAAAAAAACATTTTAAATAATTTAAATGTTTACTAAAATTCTCAGAGGAAAAAACGTTCATAACTTATTGAGCTCGGGCTAGATTACTTATATCAGAAAAAATGAGTTTGCAAAGTAAGTTGAATAAAAGATAAAAAGCAAAAATTGAAAATAAGTCTCTTTCTGTTCGTTATATAACCAAGAGCACCGAGTTAAATTATAACACCTCACTCAAAACGTCTGACATATAGATGACACGACTCATAATATATCCATCTGATTTTTATAAAGTATTAACCTTCAAATGACAGGTGTCAATATGTAATCAAATTATTACATTACAAATAATAAGTATTTAAGTAAAACTATGGTGGCTGATTTTAAAAACTATGAAAAAAATCTGAATTTCATATATTTATAAAACATTTGTTTTTGATGGAGAAAATGCAGTAAAAACGAATCAATGACTTGGTAATTGTTATTAAAACTTTGCTCTTTCTGAAGCAATGTTTAAAAGGTAGTGTGCTGACTTTAACGCGCTTGTACAGACACAAATCATGCTTAATTCTCACGTTGTTGAAATTCGGCAGTTGTCCAAGAAAACAATAAGGATAATTGTCCACAAACTTGTTTTGACCAATCGCAAATGGCCGATCGTAAATGGAAGTTACATTAGATAGCAGGTGTGGGAAAAGTGAGTGCCACAAGTTAAAACAGAATAAAAACGAGTTGTTGTGTTATCACTGTGTGAGAATGCATGAAACATAGATCGACCACTTCACTCTGAAGTCAAGTCTGAAATCAGCTGATTGAACTGCAGCAGGTTAAAGCCTTCTAAAATTACCAGAAAAGCAAACATCAGAAGGTAAGGTTTTGGCTTTCGTAATTTGTCATGCGCAATGTAATATGTGAGATAAGAAGAACGAACAATAGTGAATACTATATAGCATTTGTTGCTTGTTTGAATGTAGAAATCGCCGACGAACTTCCACCAATAAAGAAGTACGACGTTCTCTTTCACAAAGGGTCACAAGTTTATCGTAACGATATGAAAACTACATGAGTTGCCCTTCGAAATACTTCCGCATCTAATATTCTTCAGATATTGTCCATAGCAACTATGGCTGTTTGCAGACCCCAAAAGAATGTTCTAGGGAACGAGACTTGCTTCTAATGAAGAAGTGTAAGCTTGTACTGAGGCCTATTTTGAAAGCAAAGATAAATCGATCTACAAAAAGCATTGCATTTTTTTAGAAGTCTTGGAATGAGTGTATCACCCCAGAAGTAGACTATGTTGGTGAATATGGTAAAACTGTGCTTAAAATGTGTTGTTTTATTAGTAAGTCCCTGGATGTATTGAGTGCTGTGAATACTGATCCTAGTGATATTACTTTTCGCTTATGAGGTTGTTTTCTAAACGTTTCTACTTTTATTTCTTCATTTCTTTCGATTGATAATAAACAGAGAGATAAACATAGACAGATAAAAAGAGGTTGACTTAGGCGAGAATGATATATATATATATATATATATATATATATATATATATATATATATATATATATATATATATATATATATATATGGGAAGAGAAGGATGAAAGTAATCCGACGTGATGGGAAAATGAAAAAGGAAAACCAAAAAAAAATTGGATGTTTTTTATGTGTACATCAACGTTTCGTCTTTATTTATAAGACTTCATCAGGATGATAAAATAGAGAAAAAATGTCATGCAATCACAGATACATGTAGGGTAGACATATTAAGAAAAATAGAATATATATATATATATATATATATATATATATATATATATATATATATATATCCCCGTGAAGATCCCCGTGTTAATATTAGATGCTTACGTTAAGGTCTCCTGCTTTTGTTTCACTGTTAGATACAAAATCCCCCTTTTTATTTTATTTACTTACTATTATATATTATTTGTTTATGAATTTTCCAACAAATGTTAAGTCTACACTATTTTGGATTTAGTTAGTTTCTCTGGGAATTTAAACTGCATTTTCCTTTTTTTTTGTCTTCTTGTTTAAAATAACTCAAAGCTTTTTTAGACTATATATTGGGTATTTAGATCTGTATGGCTAGGTTTCCTTCCTCTTATCTATTTGCCTTTCTGGTACTAAAGCTTTTCTTTTTTTTTTTTTTTTTTTTTTAATGCAACCTCAATTCCTATATAATTTTATTTCTAGCAACCATATCGCAGAATGGTTCGTAGGTGTAGTGTTTAGATAGTATTTTATTATTATTATTATTATCTTTATTATTATTACTAGTATTACTATTGTTATAAAGAATCTTATTTGATATGCAAATTACCATATCACACGGTAGTTTTAAGGTAGTATATTATTATTATTATTATTATTATTATTTTATTATTTATTTATGTATATATAAGTAACATTTTAAGCTGAATTATTGGGGAAATGGTAGTTTTATCTGTACCATTGGAGAGCCATGCATATAACTGTCCTGTTTTTAAATCTCCGAAACAGTTTCATGGTAAACAGCTGAAGATCCCCGTGTTAATATTAGATGCTTACGTTAAGGTCTCCTTCTTTTGTTTCACTGTTAGATACAAAATCCCCCTTTTTATTTTATTTACTTACTATTATATATTATTTGTTTATGAATTTTCCAACAAATGTTAAGTCTACACTATTTTGGATTTAGTTAGTTTCTCTGGGAATTTAAACTGCATTTTCCTTTTTTTTTGTCTTCTTGTTTAAAATAACTCAAAGCTTCTTTAGACTATATATATATATATATATATATTAACACTGGATGGTACTTATAAATTTTACAAATACGATGTTTGTTTAACAACTTTGCAAACCGACAAAAACAGCAGAATGAATAAAATAGACCGTTCATTTTCTTGGAAAATACAATGTTTTCTCAAAAACTATACGAATGAGTGTTTATTATTCAAAATGAAATAATTTGATGAATATTACAAGATAAAATATATAAGACAGTAAAACAAAATCCTTTACCAGAATAACTGGATTCGGTATTAAATCATACAAAAGGGTTAATATGTCGTAATGTAAAATTAATTAATTACCTATTCTTATCTCATACACGAAGCAAGGAAATTCTTTGTAGACAAAATGAAGATTATTATAATGTATTTTTTAAATATAACATCTTTCGAGACGACATGTAAAAGCTGTATATATCAAGATATACATAAACACATTATAGCGCATATAGTTTCTTAGTAGTTTTTGTATTCAAACAGTGTCGAGACGGAGATTGTATTTTCAAAGACAGAAAATAACAATAAACGTACATTTTATTTGAATACAATTAAAAAAACTGAAATTAAAGTTACTTAGGCAGACAATGATACTAGATACGAAATAAAAACAATGAATTAAATTTAGAGTTTTTAATTCAAAGCATTCTCAAGAGCATTAATCGTTATTAAACTAGATGCTAACTTGGTATAACACATATATTTTCTGTAAATACGAGCTGTGGATTAAAGGTTTCGAGACTGAATTCACGTTTACAATGATAGGAAAGAACATTGGATGGAATGTAAATTGTCTTCCGAATACAAGATATCAAATTATTTATCCAGAAATAAAAGTAGTGAGTTATCTTCCCTTGTTTCGTAGATAAAATATGGAGTTTGCTTATTTTTTATATTATACGACATATTAATTCTATCGAAGTTTTAATACCGAATCCAAATATTTTGTTAATAGATTTTACGATTTAATCTATAATATATATATAATATTATTATATTTATAAAGGGTTTTCCCTATAACTAGTTATTTATGATGTAAGTATATATCTATATATATCTATATATATATATATATATATATATATATATATATATATATATATATATATATATCGTAAACAGCGAATATTCTTAACACCGAGTTTAAGTGTTAGTCATTCTCCTAAGAAGTTAAACATCGGTTTGGGCAGACAAAGGGCAGTAGGTTTTAACTTTTTTCTTTCATTTATGTTCTTTTTTGTTAATTGATATCGATTGGATACCACATTTTCGATTATCACAAAAATATTTTGCGAAATGTATTATTTGCAAATGTTTCGTAGGGGGGGTCGGGGTCGGGGTCGGGGCATATCCTTATTCAAGCTTAAAATAATGGAAGTTTTGCTATCCTTCAGAATTTCATTAGATGTTTTTAACACGTTACAAATGTTATCCGCATTGTAAATATTTACACTACGCAGCCATATAAAAAACAGCGTATAAATGAATAGACTTAAATAGGCAATAAAAGAAAAACATTTTTTTAATTAATTTGTTATTATTTAAAAATGTAAATTGTTTTCAAAATATAAAAATGTTTAAACTGAAGGCTATGTCATTTGCCTTATAGACGAATTAATATATTTATATATTTTATATATAAAACACCAATCACCGTACCAAAATACTACTCTTGTGACAACAGTGCAGTCAAGACTGTAGTTACAACGATATTTATTCCAAAGAAAACATAAAGAAATGTTTCACGGATAGTAAAAGCTATGAACATTAAAATCCGTTTTGATGAATAGGTTTCAATTTTCATCATATGTAAAAAATTTTAACCGATTTCATGAACTCGGTTTCTAGCCATAGCATATATCCCTCGAAAAATAATGAATATGTATTTATTAGTGTTGGGACGATCAATCGAAATCTGGATCGTGAATCGAAAAAATCGGAACTTTTTGGAGTATCGGAATAGGACAAATTTGTGCCTGATTTCCTATAAAACAACGATTCTTTTTTTTTGAAACTGTGTTTTCTATTGCTGGTACTAATCATGAAAATGATAAATATTTATTGTTTTAAAACTACAAATAAATCTAAAATGTACATATCATCGTAACGACCTAAGGTAAAAATGGAACCGGAAGAAATGGCACGGTAAAAATGGCACAAATAAAATAGGCACTAGTAAAGGCACGAGTAGATGAATAGGAAAAATTACGCGTGAAAAATATACATGAAACTTTCACGATGAGTTTATCAAATTACTATTTTTAATATATTACGAGGATTACATTGGAGAAAAATAATTATAAAGATCTAATCGTGTAATGCACCCTAACCCTAACCCTAATCCTAACCCTAACTATCTTACTGCGTTTATATGCATATATTGCACGGGAGTTCACGGTAATCCAAAAATGAAAAGAAAACTCTATAACAAAATATTTAGAAATTAAAATAAATCAGAATTTGTAATTTTAGCGGGATCAGAAATTAAGAACAGAATCAGTAATTGTATCGGAATCGGAAAACATATTGGATACATCCCATTACAAGTATTTATATATTTTCTGATGTAGTGGGTAGGGATGATTTGCCAATGTAAAATTCTATTACGCCCATAGACAAGACACAATGAGGTACATTCCACGCCTATCTATGTTATACAACAATTACTGACAATAAATAATAGTTTCATAAACACTCGCATTCCTTCTTTATTGCATATGTTCAATGTACATCCTTGCATTTTAAGCCAAGTTATTGCTGGCTTAAAATGCAAGTATGGAAGATTAAAATAAAGTTTGTTTCAATTTAGATACAATTCGTTTAAATAAGATTTTAAAAATGGCTACTTGTAACATTGATATCTATAGAAAACAAAGATCGCCTTATTTTAGCTTTCAAAGGACGCTCGTTTTACAATAAACATGTAATTAGTGTGTGCTCAATAAACACACATGGGTTCTAGGAATTTAATATCTACTGAATATATTTAAAAGAAGCGTTTTGTTTGTTGGAAAGAAAGTAGGGATTAACCTTTATCTTCACGTATTTTTCTTGCTTCTTTCATGGTATAAATTACTATGGCGGAAACTATTAGAAACGTGAAAAAAATGTGTCCAAGGTTGTGAGGAGAGTGATTAGCTGTTAAAAACGATTAACAACATCATCTCGTTCATCATACTTTGGGAATTCGGTTCAAGGGAAAATTAGAAGGATAAAGTAGACCGGTAATTACTTCAAATGAGCAAGGTAAGACTGAGATAGAGAAAAAGATAGAAACACACACATATATTAGAGGGGAAGATACAACGTAAAAGGGAGAAATATAGAGAGAGTTATTTATGAATGAGTAAATGTGAAGAAAAAACTGTCTTAGTAGGTCTATTATCTAAGAGAATCTAAAAACACGAAGTGGATAACGAATGAGTGGTTCAAAGCAAAACCTAAATAATCGACACAAAAAAAAAATGTGTGTTGCTTCGCCTCACCACCCACACAGCTCCGATTAATGCGCTAGGATATATAATCTCAACTTTTTATATTCTTTATCGGTTCTTTATTTATTTCCCTTTTAAATTCTTTCAAGGCCTGATTCATCGCAGCATCAGATCGGATCATTTGAGGTATCGACCGAATGGGCTCTTTTGTTAATAAACGGGTCATAATTACCAACTTTGGCATAAGACAAGATGGCGGACGCTAAGTTTAAGGTAGTTTGAGTATCCAGTGTTTATGAAATTTTCATCTTGGATTACAAACGTAAAAATATATGAAACTGTTTAGCAAAACAAAACCAGTAATCACGTAAATATGCATGAAAACAAGAAGATATTATCATTATGTTTATTATTATTTTATTATTATTATTATTAGTAGTAGTAGTAGTAGTAGTAGTAGTAGTAATAGTAGTAGTACTAGTAGTATTATTATGGTTGTTTTTTATTATTATTATTATTATTGTTTTTATTATTATTATTATTATCATTATCATTATTAATGTGTATTTAGAACATTTAAGTGCATCGCAAAGCTGGCTCTGTACGCATTTTGATTATTTTCTAAAGCCAATTCCTTAAATTTGGCTGATGTGTGCACTTGTGTCTCAGTTCCTAATGTTCGAAATTACTGTATATATTAAAACCCAGGTTCGAATCCAGCACCAAATCTGGGTTATGTAACATTGTCCGCGTATTGTTTAATAGTCCCCAAATCAGCAGGTGGCGCAGCAGAAGTGAAGAAATCGGAAACAAATATGTCTTTCATATATAGCTTACATTTTATAGCATGTTGAATATCTATATTACTTTTTGCACACTCTGCTTCATAGTAGCAATGGACTCCCAAACCCCTGGTGGCGAGAGTAAAAGCGTCTACTAACTTCGATCGGCATGTGTGTTCTCTGGTGTACCTCCCGATTCTCTGTCGATCGATGACGTTATTTTTTTTTTAATTTAGTACATTGCGAAGTCAGCATGCTTCAAAATAACAAAAGCAAATATTTATTATTTACATATTTGTATCAATCTTGCACTTATCAAAACAATCCCAGTCTCATTCGGAACGTCGCACCACTCGTTACCAGCTATCATTTCTATTCACTATCGAACCTGTTATTTATCTACCTCTCACAAGGTAAGATGTGACACAAGGTCGGGAAAGTGGGATTAGATAAGCCAGCGCTCGAGAGGTGAGCACTCTGGGCATTTAAAAATTGCCTGAGCAGCCCCGTTGGCATCCCCCGGTTGAGGCGCCTCAGACAGTAAGCAATAAACTTACTCCTCCCCAAAGAGGGGAGGCAAAGCTTGGGAGGGTGCACCTCCTAGAGCTGCACAGGACCGGCAACCCCCAATAGACCGGCGTAAATCCAGACCCAAAGGCCTGGACGATACCGGTTTATTAGGCGGTGTAAAAAATCGAACCTTTTGCGATCACTTCGGGGTAAACTTGTTACCTTTATTCAAGAGAAGAACAAGTAATACAGCTATACAAAACAGATGTCCCAAATTCAGTTCATTTACTACGAGAACAAAGGATATATAACAGAAATACAATTACTAAAAAAAAAAAATAGTAATGCAACAACACAAGAAACATGTTTTGCACGCAGTTTATTTATTCTCATTGATACAGTTACACGCGAGAAGTTTTACATCATCACCTTTTCTTGTTGGTGGATTATGCCTTGCGCAATATTTCACAAGGCTTTGCTAAACAAGAAGACCCAAGGATCACTTCAATGTAATTTTTACCATATTACTTTATTTCGTTTTACTGCCCTTCCTCCCTTTTCGCTATCAATATAGTCGGAAAAAGCTTTTATGTTGGTTAAATTTCTGATTTAGTGTTTTATACAAGTGGTTTAAATTTCATTAAAATCGGATATAGGTATTTGAAGTGTAAAAAGGGTTCTGTCTCTATGGGTTACGGAGAAAGAAGGGGCACGTAAATATTCAGCGCATAGAAGGTTACGTAGTTTTTCCCGGTGAATTTTATACATATGATATAATTTTTATATAAAAATACGATATATTTTAACTTTAACGGGGGTTATGCCCCATAGCCCCCTTTAAGGGCACACTTAAGGCTTAGAAAATACTTCAGTGTTTTCCCCGTAAATTCTACGTGAAAATACACTTTTAGATTTTATGTAGATACTTTAACATTTCTTTCTATAAGGAACAAACTAATATCACACACACAGACATTGAGTTATATATACATACATAAATACACACACACACACACACATATATATATATATATATATATATATATATATGTTGTTCAGTTGTCGCTTAATTAAAGACTTTTATGAAAACATGTTTTCGAAGAAGTATTCATAAAAGTAATGCTTTATTGAATATTAAACAAGTAAATAACTATATAAATAAATACATGCTTATAACTTTTGACATGGGAAAGCATTTCAAATCAAGTGTGCAGAAATTGGCGGACATTTTGAAAATTTGGTTGAACGTAGATAATTTTCGGTCTTCAAGTATGTAATTGAAAGTGAGTCAACGAAAACATTTTTCTTTTATAAAAGTAACAAGCAGAACCGTAGTTGCCAAATACTAGAGAGAGATGCGTATGTTGATAAACTGTTAGTGCAATTATCCTTCATCTACATTCAAGAGTATACATGAATTCAGGAGGCGTGTACACTTACATGCAGCTAATTTACTTAGATATTCAATACACGCTGTAGCTGATTGTTTCTATTTGGTATACTAGCAGAAAACAGTCACACTCATATATTTCTTTAAAACCTCTAGATGTTTTGAGGAAATGTGGTGATGCTCAACTTTAATGACTTGATCGTCGTCACTTATCATAAACGATACGCCTATTCTTTTTGCTTGACCCCCCGAAAACAGAGTTTTACAAAAGGTAGGTGTTTAATATAAGATAAAGCAAACTACCCAAAAAGAAGCAGTCTAGATTGGGACAAAAAGAAATTATTGGATTATAAATGGGTTCTCTTTTCGCTAGGCAAGGACAGAAAACATTAAATGTAGTATTAGAACAGACACTATACATTGATCCTAGCCAAAAGGCAATCTGTTCGTTACGCGTGAAAATACGGTCAGGAAATGGGTATTTTTTGTTACGAAAAAAGATGCATTTAAGACACCTTTACCTGATGAATGATCGAATTGTCCATTTAATCACCGAAGTTGGACGACGTAGTCCGCAACTTTCAGATGGCAAAAGTCTAACTAAGGTTTAAAGAGACGTGCTTGGAGTTGTTAAATACGAACGAACGAACGCGGCCTTTTACACCTCAAGTGTGTCTTCTTATTTTTTTTTAAATAAACGTTGCCGTTCTCATTCGTTTATTTTACCGATCCAAATCTTCCTGAGTTGGCTTCTGACTAAAATCATACAAGAAAATTGCATCCTTTCTATAATTTTTTCAAATAGTTCAAATTTACACCAATCTAATAACCGATGGAGTGTTGCGCTTTTAAATGTGATATATAGCCAACGGATTCAAATGAACACTTATATTAAGATGGAGTGGCGAACTTGAATAACTCAAACACCGACATCATTTGCCTCTGAAATTGTATATAGAAACGGATAGGAAAATAATCTCAATTTTAGAATTATTGCTATTATATATATATATATATATATATATATATATATATATATATATATATATATATATATATGTGTGTGTGTGTGTGTGTGTGTGTATGTGTATGTATGTGTAATTGTGCTGGCAGCTCATACAAGGTGTGATTGGAAAATACCTAATGAGTTATTACTTGTTTGACATCTTATTATGTTTCAAAAATGCTCTCTTTTACCAGACGGAAAAAATAATGACGTACGAGAGACCCTGCAAGGTCAATAAGGTCTGTGTGTGAGAGAGAGATAGAGGTGAATACAACCCTTGACCTCCATACAAAAGAAAGGTTAATTTGGACCAAAGTAGTTACACTGTAGCCACTATAGAAGCTGCAGTTGATTGCGCCGGAAAGATTATTTACCTTAGATTGATTTTTAAACTACACTGTCTTGCCAACTTTCTGCTATTTACCTTCATGTTGAAGTCCGTGAATGTGGATCGAAATATATCTGGACATGGAAATAGTATAATTGCGACGAAAATAAAATGCGTATGCCAAATCCTAACCGAACGAATTAGGAAATCAGCCCGCAACATTCTAAATAAATATAACTGTGTATCCATGTAATAAAATTAGTTCAAATGACCTGCAAGTATCTCTAAAACGACGATAGGAATTTAATAATTTACAAGCATATATGTATACTAGTTGAAATGGTTTGTGATCTTAGAGTAGTAGAATATTCTTTAATACATGCAAGAACTTTTGGTTTACTTGTGTTCACCCCAATCAAGTCATATTGCCACTGAGATGTTGGGGATATTGTGATTCGGGGACAGATTTATAAGTGGCACCTTAAGTTGGGAGCTATGCAGCAATATGTTTATTCACATTGCATTTCAATTTCTGCATACTGGTACAGTCGGGGAAAACAAGGATCACAGAGGGAATTCTAAAGGTTTGCTGTGTAAAGAAAAAAACTATTAGAGTAGAAATGTGCATTACCTCAGAAGGACCATTAATGTGAAGGGGTGCGATTTTACTCCTGGTCTGGCCAGTCAGGGGCATTTTCGTTGCTGAGATACCAGTGTAGTAAGTTCGTGGGAGCATATTATGTGGAAATATGTGTAAAATAAGCACAACGATAAAGCATTGGGGTCATAGGACAGCGGCTGAAACTTGGTTGATAGTGCGGAACCCATTTGATATGAACAGTACGATTAAAATATGCGATCAATCCAATTTCTTAACATTGAGAAATTCGACTTCATGAAGACCTTACATATTGCCGTAAAAGCTCATATTAGTACAAAGCAAGAATATGATCAAATATTTCATTACTTTAACAAAATAATTTCGTTTATGTTAGTGACAAAATGCAACACTTTTCGCAGCAGTAATTTAACAATTTTGAAACTGCCGTTTATCGCGGTTTGCACGCGAACTCTTCAAACTGAAATAAAAAAAAGAAACAACAAACATCAAAAAAAGATTATTACACAATTAACATATTCGCCCGACTTTCAGAAAAATGTAGCACAAGGGCAAAAAATGAAAAAAAAATTGATTGATAGAAAAGTAGCCAATGGGCCTTTCCGCCTTCTCCATAAGGGAGGGGGATCAGACGACCGGTAATAAACTAATGCTTATTCTCAAAGGAGAAGGTAATGCCTAGTAACGTGTGCTTCCTAGGACCGAACCGGCCCAAACATCGTTCTGACAAAGAAGGGTCTAATACATAAATATCAGCCGCTACGTATTTTAACGACGAGTAAACAACTTCTGGACAAAATTATGTTTAGTGTTTAGGGGAAGAAAGAAAGCAAATAGTAGTCCAACAACTTTCCACCGTCTAAAATAAATTCGGAAAGAAATCCTATACTTTATCATAATAATTAGATGTATGCTTTATTTTCCCCCTGTATTCAATTTCTTTTTGTCTTCTTTAAACTTTCCACTCATATATAATCATCGACATACAAACTGTTTCGCTGTATCACATCTCTAAAGTGCGGCTAGACAAGCTAGTGACTAAGTCGGGCTCGAAGTTCAACCGCGACACTGTCTGAATGTAAGTGAAACCTCAATGTAGATATTGTCAAGTGCCGGGAGCTCGAATTGGTTTTACCAAATGAGCTATGCCTTAAAGCTAGAAGCAGTTTGCGATTTCCTTACGAATAAACTCAAATCAAGAATAGAAGCTTTATATAGTATTCCACATATATAATTTAATATTTTTCCCGATTTGTTATTAAAACATCTTTGTGTATACAATTTTTTCTGCCTGTTTTAAAAACACACACAATTCGAAATTTTTTTTAAATATGCATACTTTTATATAATTTACAAAAACAATATCATTAATGAAAATGTTAATTTAAAGGTTTCACCTAGTTGATGAAAATGTATGTGACTAAAACAATAAATATTCGTTGCCGTCTTTTGCAGTAGAGAGCATCAGTCTTAGTAACCATCACGTTCATTGGTCTGATAGTTCTAACATAGTTTTTTGACACAACATTAAAAACCATACACATTTCGGATATAGATATATATATATATATATATATATATATATATATATATATTTATATATATATATATTTTTAAACCATAACAATGGTGGTGTAAAATAAATAAAATTTATTTTAATCTTAGCTTTCGAGAATATACTTCTCCTTGTCAAAGAGTGTTTTTTTTTGTCTTCTTTTGCTTCATCGTCCGATGGAAATGGACTTCGGTCAGAAAATCACGTTATGTCTGAAGGCGAGATCGCGCCAGTTTGAATAGGAAAGGGTATTTAGACATATTTTGTAAACCATTGTTTCGTAATAGTATTATTTTTTTTGAAAAAAACATAACAATGGTGGTGTAAAATTAATAAAATTTATTTTAATCTTAACTTTCGAGAATATACTTCTTCTTGTCAAAGAGTGTTTTTCTTTTCTTTTTTCTCTTCATCGTATATATATATATATATATATACTTCATATTCTTCATATATATATATATATATATATATATATATATATATATATATATATATATATATATATATATATGTCCCGTCACACAAGATTTAGCAAGTGTAAAACTTTCTTGTTTTTATTTTCATCTAATGAAATGTAATTTAGTTTTAATATAAAGAAAAGTTCGAACACTAGCGAAGCCTAATTTGTTTCCGTAATTTTTTCCGGATGATGCTCATTCGTGTGTATATATATATATATATATATATATATATATATATAATGCGTGTATAAATAAAAATTGTCATGAGCATTAAACAGCACTATTTACTATCAAGCAGTCTTATCGAAACACATTAAAAATTCTCTGATATTTTACATTGTGCATGTAAACATTACTTTCATTACTATATATAAATATATATATATATATATATCCTAATTTAATAAATATTTCGACTTTGTTTTTAAAAGAAATACTTTTATTCATATAATTGTGTCTGCCAACATTCGAAACATATTGTTTCTTTATAATAAATTCAAAATGGTTTTAAACAACTTTTTCATTGAATTTTTATTTTTTATTGTATTTAAAAAAAAAACGGTTACCATAAAAATGTTTCTGTTCTATTTACTTATGTATGCCTTTTTTCTGAAGCCAACCACTGAAAAAATTCCTACTTAATCCTCTTTATAAAAACTGTTCAAAATTATTATATTTTGATTTTTTGTAATACATACATTATTAAGGTATTAACCATACTTTAGTGCGAATTTTATAAGAAATTAAAATCAGATATGCATATTTAAAAAGGGAAATTTAGTCAAAACAGATCCGAGACAACACATCTTGCACACACAAAGGTATATGCATCTATTAAATTATAATTTCGTAAATAATTAAAAAGGGTGTAATTGCAACAATCTACTGCAGTTTCACGGTAAATCCGTATTTCAAATGTATATTTCAAACTAACTAACTAACTAACATTTGATTTTAACGACTATTTTCACATTTATATGGCACTAGCGGGGCTACCCGGCGTTGCTCGGGGTCATAAAAACATATATTTGAAGAAAGATCGTGTGTGTAACATCTTTATATTACAACTTCTATGTCCGCCCCCTCTCTCTATAGCCGTCTCTTTATCTGCTACCTTTCTCTTCCCTGGTCGCCCCATTTCGCCGCTATTTTCTAATTTTGCCTTTCGCAAAAGCTGTTTCTTCCCCACCATTTCTCCTATTGCCCAGGGAAATAGTATGACATATTTCTATAAAAAGTAACACCTCTATCTGCGCCTTCTATATAGGTACTTATCTCCACCCCGGTGTTCATACTATATACGTATCTATCATCACCCCGGTGCGCATACTATATACGTACCTATCGCCGCCCCGGTGCAAATACTATATACGTACCTATCGCCGCCCCGGTGCAGATACTATTTAAGTACCTATCGCCGCCCCGTTGCAAATGCTAAATAGTACCTATCGTTGCCCCGGTTTGAATGCTAAATACATACCTATTGCGCCCTGGTGTGCATGCTACATAAGTACCTATCACTGCCCTAGTGCAAATAATTAATATGTACATATTGCCGCTTTGGTGTGAATGCTAAATACGTAACTATCGCCGGCCCAGTGCGAATGCTAAATACGTACCTATAGCCGCCCTGGTGCGAATGCTAAATACGTACCTATAGCCGCCCCAGTGCGAATGCTAAATACGTACCTATCACCACTACGGTGCGAATGCGAAATACATACCTTTCGCCGCCCCGGTGCGCGTGCAATATATGTACTGATCGCCGCCGCAGAGCACATGCTATGTACGTACTTATTGCTGCCCATGTGTACATGCTATATACGTAGCTATCGCCACCCCTGAATTCTGAATACGTACCTATCGCCGCCCTGGTGTGGAAGCTAAATACGTACATATCGCCGCCCCGGTGCAAATGCTAAATACATACCTATCGCCGCCCCGGTGTGAATTCTAAATACGTACCTATTGCCGCCCCGGTGGGAATTCTAAATACGTATCTATCGCCGCCCCGGTGCGGAAGCTAAATACGTACATATCGCTGCCCCGGTGCGAATGCTAAATACATACCTATCGCTGCCCCGGTGTAGATGCTAAATACATACCTATCGCCGGCCCGGTGTGAATGCTAAATACGTACCTATCGCCGCCCCGGTGTGAATTTTAAATATGTACCTTTCGCCGCCCGGTGTGAATTTTAAATATGTACCTTTTGCCGCCCCTGTGCGCCTGCTATATACGTACCTATCGCCGCCCCGGTGCGCGTGCTATATATGAACCGATCGCTGCCTCAGTGCGCATGCTAAATACATACCTATCACTGCCCCGGTGTGCATACTATAGACGTACTTATTACCGCCCATGTGCACATGCTATATAAGTGCCTATCACCACCGCTGAATGCTAAATAAGTACCTATCGCCGCCCCGGTGTGGAAGCTAAATACGTACATATCGCCGCCCCTAAATTTGGGCAGACCCCTAAAAAATTTTGCCTGACCCTTAAATTTTCCCCGTCCCCTAAATCTCTCCAGCCCCTAATTTTTCACTCTCCCCCAACCATGAGAAATATTTTGACTTCAAAACAAAAAAAAAACAAAAAAATTTGGCCTGACCCCTAAAAAGTTCCGCCTGACCCCTTAAATTTTCCCGACCCTAAATGTCTCCAGCCCCCTAATTTTTCACTCTCCCCCAACCATGAGAAATATTTTGAGTTCAAAACAAAAAAAAACAAAAAAATTTGGCCTGACCCCTAAAAAGTTCGTCCTGACCCCTAAAATTTTCCCCGACCCCTGAATCTCTCCAGCCCCCTAATTTTTCACTCTCCCCTAACGATGAGAAATATTTTGACTTCAAAACAAAAATAAACAAAAAAATTTGGCCTGACCACTAAAAAGTTCCGCCTGACCCCTAAAATTTTCCCCGACCCCTAAGTCTCTCCAGCCCCCTAATTGTTCACTCTCCCCCAACCCTAAGAAATATTTTGAGTTACAAAACCAAAAAAAAGAAAAAATTTTTGCCTGACCCCATAAAAGTTCGTCCTGACCCCTAAAATTTTTCCCGACCCCTAAATCTCTCCAGCCCCCTAATTTTTCACTCTCCCCAAACCATGAGAAATATTTTTACTTCAAAACAAAAAAAAAACAAAAAAATTTGGCCTGACCCCTAAAAAGTTCGTCCTGACCCCTAAAATTTTCCCCGACCCCTCAATCTCTCCAGCCCCCTAACTGTTCACTCTCCCCACACCCTGAGAAATATTTTGAGTTCAAAACCAAAAAAAAGAAAAAAATTTGGCCTGACCCCTAAAAAGTTCGTCCTGACCCCTAAAATTTTCCCCGACCCCTAAATCTCTCCAGCCCCCTAATTTTTCACTCTCCCCCAACCATGAGATATATTTTGACTTCAAAACAAAAAAAAACAAAAAAATTTGGCCTGACCCCTAAAAAGTTCGTCCTGACCCCTAAAATTTTCCCCGACCCCTAAATCTCTCCAGCCCCCTAATTTTTCACTCTCCCCCAACACTGAGAAATATTTTTAGTTCAAAACAAAAAAAAAACAAAAAAATTTGGCCTGACCCCTAAAAAGTTCGTCCTGACCCCTAAAATTTTCCCCGACCCCCTAATCTCTCCAGCCCCCTAATTTTTCACTCTCCCCCAACCATGAGATATATTTTGACTTCAAAACAAAAAAAAACAAAAAAATTTGGCCTGACCCTTAAAATGTTCGTCCTGACCCCTAAAATTTTCCCCGACCCCTCAATCTCTCCAGCCCCCTAATTGTTCACTCTCCCCCAACCCTGAGAAATACTTTGAGTTCAAAACAAAAAAAAACAAAAAAATTTGGCCTGACCCCTAAAAAGTTCGGATTGACTCCTAAAATTTTCTCCGACCCCTCAATGTCTCCAGCCCCCTACTCCCAACTAATTTTTCACTCTCTCCCAACCCTGCGAAATATTTTGAGTTCAAAACAAAAAATGTCATTTAACATGTATACAAATATTAGTGAAAACAATGGCGGTGCATAATTGTTTCTCTTCTTACTTTACTTATTGAGACGTTATTTAACATGTATACAAATATTAGTGAAAACAATGGCGGAGCATAATTATCTCTTTTCTTACTTTACTTATTGAGATGTTTTTTAATATGTATACAAATATTAGTGAAAACAATGGCGGAGCATAATTATTTCTCTTCTTTCTTTACTTATTGAGACGTTATTTAATATGTATACAAATATTAGTGAAAACAGTGGCGGAGCATAATTATTTCTCTTTTTACTTTACTTATTGAGACGTTATTTAACATGTATTCAAATATTAGTGAAAACAATGGCGGAGCATAATTATTTCTCTTTTTACTTTACTTATTGAGACGTTATTTAACATGTATTCAAATATTAGTGAAAACAATGGCGGAGCATAATTATATTTCTTCTTACTTTACATATTGAGACGTTATTTAATATGTATACACATTTTAGTGAAAACAGTGGTGGAGCATAATTATTTTTCTTCTTACTTTACTTATTTAGACGTTATATCATATGTATACAAATATTAGTGAAAACAATGGTGGAGCATATATATTTTTCTTCTTACTTATTGAGACGTTATTTAATATGTATACAAATATTAGTGAAAACAGTCGTGGAGCATAATTATTTTTCTTCTTACTTTACTTATTGAGACGTTATTTAATATGTATACAAATATTAGTGAAAACAATGGTGGAGCATAATTATTTATTACTTTAATTTTACTGATACTACACTAACTTCACACCTCTCAAAAAGAAGGAGGTTATACCTGGGAGGATGATATCATGTCAACAGAAGAAATGCAGTTAGGATTAAGCAACCCTGGCTTCACTACAAACTCGTGTTCAAAAAAGTGCCGTTATTGATTAATCAACCCTGGCTTCACTGTGGATTCATGTTCAAAAAAGTGCCGTTAGGAATTAAGCAACCCTTGCTTCACTATGGACTCATGTTCAAAAAAATGCCGTTAGGGATTAAGCAACAGTTGCTTCAATAAAAACTTATGTTTCGTTGGGATAAGGCAACCCGTGCTTCACTATAAACTCATGTTCAAAAAAGTGCCGTTAGGGATTTCCTCTGACGTCATTTCCTGCTAAAATCGTGACTTTGCATTATGCCGACAATCCCCCATCTCCAAATTTGGCCTGAGGCGCACCACCGGCGAATGCCGACACTCCACCAAATTCGGCCTGAGTCGCTCACACCGGCGAATGCCGACACTCCCCCAAATTCGGCCTGAGGCGCTCATACTGGCGAATGCCGACACTCCTCCCCGAATTTCGCCTGAGGCGCCCCACCGCCGAATGCCGACACTCACCCTCCCCAGATTTGGCCTGAGGCGCCCCACCGCCGAATGCCGATACCCCCCCCCCCTCTTCCCCAAATTTCTCCTGAGGCGCTCACACCGGCGAATGCCGACACCCCCCACACCCACCCCAAGTTTTCAATATGTATACAATATGTATAGAAATATTAGTGAAAACAATGGGGGAGCATACAAATATTAGTGAAAACAGTGGGGGAGCATAATTATTTATTACTTTAATTTTACTGATACTACACTAACTTCACACCTCTCAAAAAGGAGGAGGTAATACCTAGGAGGATGTTATCATGTCAACAGAAAAAATGTGGTTAGGATTAAGCAACCCTTGCTTCACTATGAACTTATGTTAAAAAAAGTGCCGTTATTGATTAAACAACACTTGCGTCACTATAAACGCATGTATCAAAAAGTGCCGTTAGGAGTTAAGCAACCCTTGCATCACTATGGACTCATGTTCAAAAAAGTGCCGTTAGTAAGTAAGCAACCCATGCTTGACTATGGACTCGTGTTCAAAAAAAGTGCCGTTTGTGATTAAGCAACACTTGCTTCACTATAAACTCATGTTCAAAAAAGAGCCGTTAGGGATTTCCTCTGACGTCATTTCCTGTTAAAATCATGACGGTGCATTATTTCTCAAATTCTTTGTTTTTTTCTCAAATTAGTACTAAACAACGTTGAAAATCGAGGAAAAAGGCACCCCCCCATTGGAGAAAAGTGCTCAGTCGACCCTCGAAGAGTCCATTTTTTTTTCCGGTTCTGAGATATTATACGTCCCGGGGCTGGCCGGTTATAATGATGTCAACCGTGTGACTGTTTGTTGGGTCCTCTCGGAGGAGTATCTGGCCATACAAACAAACAAACAAACAAACAAACAGACAAACATACAGACAAGTGCCCTTTATATAGGAGACTAGCAGGGGTACCCGGCGTTGCCCGGGGCTCTCCCTCCTCCTCCTCCTCTCATCAAGCAAAATAGGATATTGAGCACTTTTTTCCCGGACAACGCCGAAGTCTCTGGGTCCTAAATTGACGAATTCCCCCCCCCGGTGCTGGGTCCTATACTGTAAAAGAACCCCCGGTGCTGGGGCCTATACTGTAGAAGCGCCCCGGTGGCTATACTGCAGAAGCCACCCCCCCCGTGCCTGTACTGCAGAAGCCTCTGGATCTTATACTGTAGAAGAACCCCCGGTGCCTATACTGCATAAACACCCATGGTTTCTATTCTGTAGAAGCATTCGGGTCCTATATTGTAGAAGCACCCCTGGTGCTGGGTCATACACTGTAGAAGCACCCCTGGTCCCTATACTGGAGAAGCACCCATGGTCCTTTTTCTGCAGAAACATCTATGTTCTAATATTGTAGAAGCACCCCCGGTACTGGGTCCTATACTGTAGAAGCACCTCTGGTCCCTATACTGTAGAAGCACCTCTGGTCCCTATACTGTAGAAGCACCCATGGTCCCTATTCTGCAGAAGCCTTCGGGTCCTATATTGTAGAAGCACCCCTGGTGCTGGGTCATACACTGTAGAAGCACCCCTGGTCCCTATACTGGAGAAGCACCCATGGTCCTTTTTCTGCAGAAACCTCTATGTTCTAATATTGTAGAAGCACCCCCGGTACTGGGTCCTATACTGTAGAAGCACCTCTGGTCCCTATACTGTAGAAGCACCTCTGGTCCCTATACTGTAGAAGCACCCATGGTCCCTATTCTGCAGAAGCCTTCGGGTCCTATATTGTAGAAGCACCCCTGGTGCTGGGTCATACACTGTAGAAGCACCTCTGGTCCCTATACTGGAGAAGCACCCATGGTCCTTTTTCTGCAGAAACCTCTATGTTCTAATATTGTAGAAGCACCCCCGGTACTGGGTCCTATACTGTAGAAGCACCTCTGGTCCCTATACTGTAGAAGCACCCATGGTCCCTATTCTGCAGAAGCCTTCGGGTCCTATATTGTAGAAGCACCCCTGGTGCTGGGTCATACACTGTAGAAGCACCCCTGGTCCCTATACTGGAGAAGCACCCATGGTCCTTTTTCTGCAGAAACCTCTATGTTCTAATATTGTAGAAGCACCCCCGGTACTGGGTCCTATACTGTAGAAGCACCTCTGGTCCCTATACTGTAGAAGCACCTCTGGTCCCTATACTGTAGAAGCACCCATGGTCCCTATTCTGCAGAAGCCTTCGGGTCCTATATTGTAGAAGCACCCCTGGTGCTGGGTCATACACTGTAGAAGCACCTCTGGTCCCTATACTGGAGAAGCACCCATGGTCCTTTTTCTGCAGAAACCTCTATGTTCTAATATTGTAGAAGCACCCCCGGTACTGGGTCCTATACTGTAGAAGCACCTCTGGTCCCTATACTGTAGAAGCACCTCTGGTCCCTATACTGTAGAAGCACCTCTGGTCCCTATACTGTAGAAGCACCCATGGTCCCTATTCTGCAGAAGCCTTCGGGTCCTATATTGTAGAAGCACCCCTGGTGCTGGGTCATACACTGTAGAAGCACCCCTGGTCCCTATACTGGAGAAGCACCCATGGTCCTTTTTCTGCAGAAACCTCTATGTTCTAATATTGTAGAAGCACCCCCGGTACTGGGTCCTATACTGTAGAAGCACCTCTGGTCCCTATACTGTAGAAGCATCTCTGGTCCCTATACTGTAGAAGCACCTCTGGTCCCTATACTGTAGAAGCACCCATGGTCCCTATTCTGCAGAAGCCTTCGGGTCCTATATTGTAGAAGCACCCCTGGTGCTGGGTCATACACTGTAGAAGCACCCCTGGTCCCTATACTGGAGAAGCACCCATGGTCCTTTTTCTGCAGAAACCTCTATGTTCTAATATTGTAGAAGCACCCCCGGTACTGGGTCCTATACTGTAGAAGCACCTCTGGTCCCTATACTGTAGAAGCACCTCTGGTCCCTATACTGTAGAAGCACCCATGGTCCCTATTCTGCAGAAGCCTTCGGGTCCTATATTGTAGAAGCACCCCTGGTGCTGGGTCATACACTGTAGAAGCACCCCTGGTCCCTATACTGGAGAAGCACCCATGGTCCTTTTTCTGCAGAAACCTCTATGTTCTAATATTGTAGAAGCACCCCCGGTACTGGGTCCTATACTGTAGAAGCACCTCTGGTCCTTATACTGTAGAAGCACCTCTGGTCCCTATACTGTAGAAGCACCCATGGTCCCTATTCTGCAGAAGCCTTCGGGTCCTATATTGTAGAAGCACCCCCGGTTCTGGGTCTTTTTTATACATATATAGAGTGGTTATGACCCAACGGGTCACTGTAAACTTGTTTCATCACTATAAAATATAATGAAAAATAACTGAAAAGGGCCCCCCCCCCCCCGATGAAATATGCCCCATGGACCCCTAAGAGGTGGGTTTATAGATTCGGGAATACTCTCATCATCTTACTCGGTATGTTATGTATAAAAATATGTCGAAGTAAAATAAGTTTTGAAGAGAAAAAAATTTCAAAACCTATAACGATGACGTCATATACCTATTACTGTGACGTCACGTGCACAAGAATAAGTTGGTTGAAAACAAAATTATTAGTACATAATTACATTGGCTGATTTCCAAATTACTAGTGAATAACATTAGAAAAGTTTGAAAAAACCAGACCCGCTGCCGAAGACTGGCCCCGTTGACCCCCAGCAACATGTTTTTTTGTTGTAATTTTGAGATATTATGATCCCAGGTGTTGTGCGGTGCTGAAGATATCAACTTTTTGACATGTCGCCGCGTAGTTTTTGAGGAGTATCTGGACATACAAACAAACAAACAGACAGACAGACATACAGACAACTGGCCTTTATAGAGGAGACTAGCGGGGCTACCCGGCGTTGCTCGGGGTCATAAAAACATATATTTGAAGAAAGATCGTGTGTGTAACATCTTTATATTCAAACTTCTATGTCCGCCCCCTCTCTCTATAGCCGTCTCTTTATCTGCTACCTTTCTCTTCCCTGGTCGCCCCATTTCGCCGCTACTTTCTAATTTTGCCTTTTGCAAAAGCTGTTTCTTCCCCACCATTTCTCCTATTGCCCAGGGTAATAGTATGACATATTTCTATAAAAAGTAACACCCCTATCTGCGCCTTCTATATAGGTACTTATCTCCACCCCGGTGTTCATACTATATACGTATCTATCATCACCCCGCTGCGCATACTATATACGTACCTATCGCCGCCCCAGTGCACATACTATATATGTACCTATCGCCGCCGCTGTGCAGATACTATTTAAGTACCTATCGCCGTCCTGTTGCGAATGCTAAATAGTACCTATCGTTGGCCCGGTGTGAATGCTAAATACATACCTATTGCGCCCCGGTGTGCATGCTACATAAGTACCTATCGCTGCCCTAGTGCGAATACTAAAGACATACCAATTGTGCCCCGGTGTGCATGCTACATAAGTACCTATCGCTGCCCTACTGCGAATAATTAATATGTACATATTGCCGCTTTGGTGTGAATGCTAAATACGTACCTATCGCCGGCCCAGTGCGAATGCTAAATACGTACCTATAGCCGCCCTGGTACGAATGCTAAATACGTACCTATAGCCGCCCCGGTGCGAATGCTAAATACGTACCTATCACCACCACGGTGCGAATGCGAAATACATACCTTTCGCCGCCCCGGTGCGCGTGCTATATATGTATTGACTGCAGCCGCAGAGCGCATGCTATGTACGTACTTATTGCTGCCCATGTGTACATGCTATATACGTAGCTATCGCCACCCCTGAATTCTGAATACGTACCTATCGCCGCCCTGGTGTTGAAGCTAAATACGTACATATCGCCACCCCGGTGCGAATGCACCATACATACCTATCGCTGCCCCGTTGTGAATGCTAAATACATACCTATCGCCGCCCCGGTGTGAATGCTAAATACGTACCTATCGCCGCCCCGGTGTTAATTTTAAATATGTACCTTTAGCCGCCCGGTGTGAATTTTAAATATGTACCTTTCGCCGCCCCTGTGCACGTGCTATATACGTACCTATCGCCGCCCCGGTGCGCGTGCTATATATGAACCGATCGCTGCCTCAGTGCGCATGCTAAATACATACTTATCACTGCCCTGGTGTGAATACTATATACGTACTTATTACCGCCCATGTGCACATGCTATATAAGTACATATCACCACCACTGAATGCTAAATAAGTACCTATCGCCGCCCCGGTGTGGAAGCTAAATACGTACATATCGCCGCCCCTAAATTTTGGCAGACCCTAAAAAGTTCGTCCTGACCCCTAAAAGGTTCCCCAACCCCTAAATCTCTCCAGCCCCCTAATTTTTCACTCTCCCCCAACCCTGAGAAATATTTTCAGTTCAAAACCAAAAAAAAGAAAAAAATTTGGCTAGACCCCTAAAAAGTTCGTCCTGACCCCTAAAATTTTCCCCGACCCCTAAATCTCTCCAGCCCCCTAATTTTTCACTCTACCCCAACCATGAGAAATATTTTGATTTCAAAACAAAAAAAAAGAAAAAAATTTGGCCTGACCCCTAAAAAGTTCGTCCTGACCCCTAAAATTTTCCCCGACCCCTAAATCTCTCCAGCCCCCTAATTTTTCACTCTCTTACAACCATTAGATATATTTTGACTTCAAAACAAAAAAAACAAAAAAATTTGCCCTGACCCCTAAAAAGTTCGTCCTGACCCCTAAAATTTTCCCCGACCCCTAAATCTCTCCAGCCCCCTAATTTTTCACTCTCCCCCAACCATGAGATATATTTTGACTTCAAAACAAACAAAAACAAAAAAATTTGGCCTGACCCCTAAAAAGTTCGTCCTGACCCCTAAAATTTTCCCCGACCCCTAAATCTCTCCAGCCCCCTAATTTTTCACTCTCCCCTAACCATGAAAAATATTTTGACTTCAAAACAAAAAAAAAGAAAAAAATTTGGCCTGACCCCTAAAAAGTTCGTCCTGACCCCTAAAATTTTCCCCGACCCCTAAATGTCTCCAGCCCCCCTAATTTTTCACTCTCCTCCAACCATGAGAAATATTTTGACTTCAAAACAAAAAAAAAGAAAAAAATTTGCCCTGACCCCTAAAAAGTTCGTCCTGACCCCTAAAATTTTCCCCGACCCCTAAATCTCACCAGCCCCCTAATTTTTTTCACTCTCCTCCAACCATGAGAAATATTTTGACTTCAAAACAAAAAAAAACAAAAAAATTTGGCCTGACCCCTAAAAAGTTCGTCCTGACCCCTAAAATTGTCCCCGACCCATAAATCTCTCCAGCCCCCTAATTTTTTACTCTCCCCCAACCATGAGAAATATTTTGACTTCAAAACAAAAAAAAACAAAAAAAAAGAAAAAAATTTGGCCTGACCCCTAAAAAGTTCGTCCTGCTCCCTAAAATTTTCCCCGACCCCTAAATCTCTCCAGCCCCCTAATTTTTCACTTTCCCTCAACCCTGAGAAATATTTTGACTTCAAAACCCAAAAAAAACAAAAAAATTTGGCCTGACCCCTAAAAAGTTCGTCCTGACCCCTAAAATTTTCCCGACCCCTAAATCTCTCCAGCCCCCTAATTTTTCACTCTCCCCCAACCATGAGAAATATTTTGACTTCAAAACCAAAAAAAACAAAAAAATTTGGCCTGACCCCTAAAAAGTTCGTCCTGACCCCTAAAATTTTCCACCGACCCATAAATCTCTCCAGCCCCCTAATTTTTCACTCTCCCCCAACCATGAGAAATGTTTTCAGTTCAAAACCAAAAAAAACAAAAAAATTTGGCCTGAGCCCTAAAAAGTTTCGTTTGACCCCTAAAATTTTCCCCGACCCCTAAATCTCTCCAGCCCCCTAATTTTTCACTCTCCCCCAACCATGAGAAATATTTTCAGTTCAAAACAAAAAAAAACAAAAAAATTTGGCCTGACTCCTAAAAAGTTCCGCCTGACCCCTAAAATTTTCCCCGACCCCTAAATCTCTCCAGCCCCCTAATTTTTAACTCTCCCCCAACCATGAGAAATATTTTGACTTCAAAACCAAAAAAAAACAAAAAAATTTGGCCTGACCCCTAAAAAGTTTCGTTTGACCCCTAAAATTTTCCCCGACCCCTAAATCTCTCCAGCCCCCTAATTTTTCACTCTTCCCTAACGATGAGAAATATTTTGACTTCAAAACAAAAAAAAACAAAAATATTTGGCCTGACCCCTAAAAAGTTCGGCCTGAGCCCTAAAATTTTCCCCGAGCCCTCATTCTCTCCAGCCCCCTAATTTTTCACTCTCCCCCAACATTAAGAAATATTTTGAGTTCAAAACAAAAAAATGTTATTTAACATGTATACAAATATTAGTGAAAACAATGGTGGAGCATAATTATTTCTCTTTTTACTTTACTTATTGAGACGTGATTTAACATGTATAAAAATATAAGTGAAAACAATGGTGGAGCATAATTATTTTTCTTCTTTCGTTACTTATTGAGACGTTATTTAATATGTATACAAATATTAGTGAAAACAGTGGCGGAGCATAATTATTTCTCTTTTTACTTTACTTATTGAGACGTAATTTAATATGTATACACATTTTAGTGAAAACAGTGGTGGAGCATAATTATTTTTCTTCTTACTTTACTTATTTAGACGTTATATCATATGTATACAAATATTAGTGAAAACAATGGTGGAGCATAATTATTTTTCTTCTTACTTTACTTATTGAGACGTTATTTAATATGTATACAAATATTAGTGAAAACAGTGGTGGAGCATAATTATTTTTCTTCTTACTTTACTTATTGAGACGTTATTTAATATGTATACAAATATTAGTGAAAACAATGGTGGAGCATAATTACTTTAATTTTACTGATACTACACTAACTTCACACCTCTCAAAAAGAAGGAGGTTATACCTGGGAGGATGGTATCATGTCAACAGAAGAAATGCAGTTAGGATTAAGCAACCCTGGCTTCACTACAAACTCGTGTTAAAAAAAGTGCCGTTATTGATTAAGCAACGCTGGCTTCACTGTGGATTCATGTTCAAAAAAGTGCCGTTAGGAATTAAGCAACCCTTGCTTCACTATGGACTCATGTTCAAAAAAATGCCGTTAGGGATTAAGCAACACTTGCGTCACTATAAACGCATGTATCAAAAAGTGCCGTTACGAGTTAAGCAACCCTTGCATCACTATGGACTCATGTTAAAAAAAGTGCCGTTATTTATTAAACAACACTTGCGTCACTATAAACGCATGTATCAAAAAGTGCCGTTAGGAGTTAAGCAACCCTTGCATCACACTGGACTCATGTTCAAAAAAAGTGCCGTTTGTGATTAAGCAACACTTGCTTCACTATAAACTCATGTTCAAAAAAGAGCCGTTAGGGATTTCCTCTGACGTCATTTCCTGTTAAAATCATGACGGTGCATTATTTCTCAAATTCTTTGTTTTTTTCTCAAATTAGTACTAAACAACGTTGAAAATCGAGGAAAAAGGCACCCCCCCATTGGAGAAAAGTGCTCAGTCGACCCTCGAAGAGTCCATTTTTTTTTCCGGTTCTGAGATATTATACGTCCCGGGGCTGGCCGGTTATAATGATGTCAACCGTGTGACTGTTTGTTGGGTCCTGTCGGAGGAGTATCTGGCCATACAAACAAACAAACAAACAAACAGACAGACAGACATACAGACAACTGGCCTTTATATAATAGACTAGCGGGGCTACCCGGCGTTGCTCGGGGTCATAAAAACATATATTTGAAGAAAGATCGTGTGTGTAACATCTTTATATTAAAACTTCTATGTCCGCCCCCTCTCTCTATAGCCGTCTCTTTATCTGCTACCTTTCTCTTCCCTGGTCGCCCCATTTAGCCGCTACTTTCTAATTTTGCCTTTTGCAAAAGCTGTTTCTTCCCCACCATTTCTCCTATTGCCCAGGGTAATAGTATGACATATTTCTATAAAAAGTAACACCTCTATCTGCGCCTTCTATATAGGTACTTATCTCCACCCCGGTGTTCATACTATATACGTATCTATCATCACCCTGGTGTGCATACTATATACGTACCTATCGCCGCCCCAGTGCACATACTATATACGTACCTATCGCCGCCCCGGTGCAGATACTATTTAAGTACCTATCGCCGCCCCGTTGCGAATGCTAAATAGTACCTATCGTTGCCCCGGTGTGAATGCTAAATACATACCTATTGCGCCCCGGTGTGCATGCTACATAAGTACCTATCGCTGCCACTAGTGCGAATACTAAAGACATACCAATTGCGCCCCGGTGTGCATGCTACATACGTACCTATCGCTGCCCGAGTGCGAATAATTAATATGTACATATTGCAGCTTTGGTGTGAATGCTAAATACGTAACTATCGCCGGCCCAGTGCGAATGCTAAATACGTACCTATCACCACTACGGTGCGAATGCGAAATACATACCTTTTGCCGCCCCGGTGCGCGTGCAATATATGTACTGATCGCCGCCGCAGAGCGCATGCTATGTACGTACTTATTGCTGCCCATGTGTACATGCTATATACGTAGCTATCGCCACCCCTGAATTCTGAATACGTACCTATCGCCGCCCTGGTGTGGAAGCTAAATACGTACATATCGCCGACCCCTAAAATTTTCCCCGACCCCTAAATCTCTCCAGCCCCCTAATTTTTCACTCTCCCCCAACCTTGAAAAATATTTTCAGTTCAAAACCAAACAAAAGAAAAAAATTTGGCCTGACCCCTAAAAAGTTCGTTCTGACCCCTAAAATTTTCCCCGACCCCTAAATCTCTCCAGCCCCCTAATTTTTCACTCTCCCCCAACCATGAGATATATTTTGACTTCAAAACCAAAAAAACAAAAAAATTGGGCCTGACCCCTAAAAAGCTCGTCCTGACCCCTAAAATTTTCCCCGAACCCTAAATCTCTCCAGCCCCCTAATTTTTCACTCTCCCACAACCCTGAGAAATATTTTCATTTCAAAACCAAAAAAAAGAAAAAAATTTGGCCTGACCCCTAAAAAGTTCGTCCTGACCCCTAAAATTTTCCCCGACCCCTAAATCTCTCCAGCCCCCTAATTTTTCACTCTCCCCCAACCCTGAGAAATATTTTGACTTCAAAACAAAAAAAACAAAAAAATTTGGCCTGACCCCTAAAAAGTTCCACCTGACCCCTAAAATTTTCCCCGACCCCTCAATCTCTCCAGCCCCCTAATTTTTCACTCTCCCCCAACCCTGAGAAATATTTTGAGTTTAAAACCAAAAAAAAAAGAAAAAAATTTGGCCTGACCCCTAAAAATTTCGTCGTGACCCCTAAAATTTTCCCCGACCCCTTAATCTCTCCAGCCCCCTAATTTTTCACTCTCCCCCAACCATGAGAAATATTTTGACTTCAAAACAAAAAAAAACAAAAAAATTTGGCCTGACCCCTAAAAAGTTCGTCCTGACCCCTAAAATTTTCCCCGACCCCTAAATCTCTCCAGCCCCCTAATTTTTCACTCTCCCCCAACCATGAGAAATATTTTGACTTCAAAACAAAAAAAAACAAAAAAATTTGGCCTGACCCCTAAAAAGTTCGTCCTGACCCCTAAAATTTTCCCCGACCCCTAAATCTCTCCAGCCCCCTAATTTTTCACTCTCCCCCAACCCTGAGAAATATTTTCATTTCAAAACCAAAAAAAAGAAAAAAATTTGGCCTGACCCCTAAAAAGTTCGTCCTTACCCCTAAAATTTTCCCCGACCCCTAAATCTCTCCAGTCCCCTAATTTTTCACTCTCCCCCAACCATGAGATATATTTTGACTTCAAAACAAAAAAAACAAAAAAATTTGGCCTGACCCCCAAAAAGTTCGTCCTGACCCCTAAAATTTTACCCGACCCCTAAATCTCTCCAGCCCCCTAATTTTTCACTCTCCCCCAACCCTGAGAAATATTTTGAGTTTAAAACCAAAAAAAAAAGAAAAAAATGTGCACGTGCTATATACGTACCTATCGCCGCCCCGGTGTGCGTGCTATATATGAACCGATCGCTGCCTCAGTGCGCATGCTAAATACATACCTATCATAGCCCCAGTGTGCATACTATATACGTACTTATTACCGCCCATGTGCACATGCTATATAAGTACCTATCACCACCGCTGAATGCTAAATAAGTACCTATCGCCACCCCGGTGTGGAAGCTAAATACGTACATATCGCCGTCCCTAAATTTGGGCAGACCCTAAACAATTTGGCCTGACCCCTAACATTTTCCCCGTCCCCTAAATCTCTCCAGCCCCCTAATTTTTCACTCTCCCCCAACCATGAGAAATATTTTGAGTTCAAAACCAAAAAAAAGAAAAAAATTTGGCCTGACCCCTAAAAAGTTCGTCCTGACCCCTAAAATTTTCCCCGACCTTTAAATCTCTCCAGCCCCCGCATTTTTCACTCTCCCCCAACCATGAGAAATATTTTGACTTCAAAACAAAAAAAAAGAAAAAAATTTGGCCTGACCCCTAAAAAGTTCGTCCTGACCCCTAAAATTTTCCCCGACCCCTTAATCTCTCCAGCTACCTAATTTTTCACTCTCCCCCAACCATGAGAAATATTTTCAGTTCAAAACAAAAAAAAAGAAAAAAATTTGGCCTGACCCCTAAAAAGTTCGTCCTGACCCCTAAAATTTTCCCCGACCCCTAAATCTCTCCAGCTGCTAATTTTTACCACTCCCCCAACGATGAGAAATATTTTGAGTTCAAAACCAAAAAAAAAAAAAAAAATTTGGCTCAACCCCTAAAAAGTTCCGCCTGACCCCTAAAATTTTCCCCGACCCCTAAATCTCTCCAGCCACCTAATTTTTCACTCTCCCCCAACCATGAGAAATATTTTGAGTTCAAAACAAAAAAAAAAGAAAAAAATTTGGCCTGACCCCTAAAAAGTTCCGCCTGACCCCTAAAATTTTCCCCGACCCCTAAATCTCTCCAGCCCCCTAATTTTTCACTCTCCCCCAACCATGAGATATATTTTGACTTCAAAACAAAAAAAAACAAAAAAATTTGGCCTGACCCCTAAAAAGTTCGTCCTGACCCCTAAAATTTTCCCCGACCCCTAAATCTCTCCAGCCCCCTAATTTTTCACTCTCCCCCAACCATGAGATATATTTTGACTTCAAAACAAAAATAAACAAAAAAATTTGCCCTGACCCCTAAAAAGTTCGTCCTGACCCCTAAAATTTTCCCCGACCCCTAAATCTCTCCAGCCCCCTAATTTTTCACTCTCCTCCAACCATGAAAAATATTTTGACTTCAAAACAAAAAAAAACAAAAAAAAAAAAAGAATTTGGCCTGACCCTTAAAAAGTTCGTCCTGACCCCTAAAATTTTCCCTGACCCTTAAATCTCTCCAGCCCCCTAATTTTTCACTCTCTCCCAACCCTGAAAAATATTTTGACTTCAAAACAAAAAAAAGAAAAAAATTTGCCCTGACCCCTAAAAAGTTCGTCCTGACCCCTAAAATTTTCCCCGACCCCTAAATCTCTCCAGCCCCCTAATGTTTCACTCTCCCCCAACCCTGAGAAATATTTTGACTTACAAAACAAAAAAAAACAAAAAAAAACAAAAGAATTTGGCCTGACCCCTAAAAAGTGCGTCTTGACCCCTAAAATTTTCCCCGACCCCTAAATCTCTCCAGCCCCCTAATTTTTCACTCTCTTACAACCATTAGATATATTTTGACTTCAAAACAAAAAAAAACAAAAAAATTTGGCCTGACCCCTAAAAAGTTCGTCCTGACCCCTAAAATTTTCCCCGACCCCTAAATCTCTCCAGCCCCCTAATTTTTCACTCTCCCCCAACCCTGAGAAATATTTTGACTTCAAAACAAAAAAAAACAAAAAAAAAGAAAAAAATTTGGCCTGACCCCTAAAAAGTTCGTCCTGACCCCTAAAATTTTCCCCGACCCCTAAATCTCACCAGCCCCCTAATTTTTCACTCTCCCCCAACCATGAGAAATATTTTGAGTTCAAAACAAAAAAAAAAGAAAAAAATTTGGCCTGACCCCTAAAAAGTTCCGCCTGACCCCTAAAATTTTCCCCGACCCCTAAATCTCTCCAGCCCCCTAATTTTTCAGTCTCCCCCAACCATGAGAAATATTTTGAGTTCAAAACCAAAAAAAAAGAAAAAAATTTGGCCTGACCCCTAAAATGTTCCGCCTGACCCCTAAAATTTTCCCCGACCCCTAAATCTCTCCAGCCCGTTAATTTTTCACTCTCCCCCAACCATGAGAAATATTTTGACTTCAAAACAAAAAAAAACAAAAAAATTTGGCCTGACCCCTAAAAAGTTCGTCCTGACCCCTAAAAAGTTCGGCCTGACCCCTAAATCTCTCCAGCCCCCCCATCCCAACTAATGTTTCACTCTTCCACCAACCCTGAGAAATATTTTGAGTTAAAACCAAAATAAAAAAGAACAAATTTTGCCTGACCCCTAAAAAGTTCGGATTGACCCCTAAATTTTTCTCCGACCCCTCAATGTCTCCAGCCCCCTACTCCCAACTAATTTTTCACTCTCTCCCAACCCTGCGAAATATTTTGAGTTAAAAAAAAAATGTTATTTAACATGTATACAAATATAAATGAAAACAATGGCGGTGCATAATTATTTCTCTTCTTACTTTACTTATTGAGAAGTTATTTTATATGTATAAAAATATTAGTGAAAACAGTAGTGGAGCATAATTATTTCTCTTCTTACTTTACTTATTGAGACGTTATTTAACATGTATACAAATATTAGTGAAAACAATGGCGGAGCATAATTATTTCTCTTCTTACTTAACTTCTTGAGACGTTATTTAATATGTATACAAATATTAGTGAAAAGAATGGGGGAGCATAATTATCTCTTTTTTTACTTTACTTATTGAGACGTTATTTAACATGTATACAAATATTAGTGAAAACAGTGGCGGAGCATATTTATTTCTATTCTTACTTTATTTATTGAGATGTTTTTTAATATGTATACAAATATTAGTGAAAACAATGGCGGAGCATAATTATTTCTCTTCTTACTTTACTTATTGAGACGTTATTTAACATAGATACAAATATTAGTGAAAACAGTGGCGGAGCATAATTATTTCTATGCTTACTTTATTTATTGAGATGTTGTTTAATATGTATACAAATATTAGTGAAAACAATGGCGGAGCATAATTATTTCTCTTCTTACTTTACTTATGGAGTCGTTATTTAACATGTATACAAATATTAGTGAAAACAATGGCGGAGCATAATTTTTCTGTTCTTACTTACTTATTGACACGTTATTTAACATGTATACAAATATTAGTGAAAACAATGGCGGAGCATAATTATTTCTCTTCTTACTTTACTTATGGAGTCGTTATTTAACATGTATACAAATATTAGTGAAAACAATGGCGGAGCATAATGTTTCTCTTCTTACTTTACTTATTGACACGTTATTTAACATGTATACAAATATTAGTGAAAACAATGGCGGAGCATAATTTTGCTCTTCTTACTTTACTTATTGACACGTTATTTAACATGTATACACATATTAGTGAAAACAATGGCGGAGCATAGTTTTTCTCTGCTTACTTTACTTATTGACACGTTATTTAACATGTATACAAATATTAGTGAAAACAATGGCGGAGCATAATTTTGCTCTTCTTACTTTACTTATTGACACGTTATTTAACATGTATACACATATTAGTGAAAACAATGGCGGAGCATAGTTTTTCTCTGCTTACTTTACTTATTGACACGTTATTTAACATGTATACAAATATTAGTGAAAACAATGGCAGAGCATAATTTTTCTCTTCTTATTTTACTTATTTAGACGTTATTTAATATGTATACAAATATTAGTGAAAACAATGGTGGAGCATAATTATTTTTCTACTTACTTTACTTATTGAGACGTTATTTAATATGTATACAAATATTAGTGAAAACAATGGTGGAGCATAATTATTTATTACTTTAATTTTACTGATTACTACACTAACTTCACACCTCTCAAAAAGAAGGAGGTTATACCTGGGAGGATGGTATCATGTCAACAGAAGAAATGCAGTTAGGATTAAGCAACCCTGGCTTCACTACAAACTCGTGTTCAAAAAAGTGCCGTTATTGATTAAGCAACCCTGGCTTCACTGTGGATTTATGTTCAAAAAAGTGCCGTTAGGAATTAAGCAACCCTTGCTTCACTATGGACTCATGTTCAAAAAAATGCCGTTAGGGATTAAGCAACAGTTGCTTCAATAAAAACTTATGTTTCGTTTGGATAAGGCAACCCGTGCTTCACTATAAACTCATGTTCAAAAAAGTGCCGTTAGGGATTTCCTCTGACGTCATTTCCTGCTAAAATCGTGACTTTGCATTATGCCGACAATCCCCCATCTCCAAATTTGGCCTGAGGCGCACCACCGGCGAATGCCGACACTCCACCAAATTCGGCCTGAGTCGCTCACACCGGCGAATGCCGACACGCCCCCAAATTCGGCCTGAGGCGCTCATACTGGCGAATGCCGACACTCCTCCCTGAATTTCGCCTGAGGCGCCCCACCGCCGAATGCCGACACTCACCCTCCCCAGATTTGGCCTGAGGCGCCCCACCGCCGAATGCCGATACCTCCCCCCCTTCTTCCCCAAATTTCTCCTGAGGCGCTCACACCGGCGAATGCCGACACCCCCCACACCCACCCCAAGTTTTCAATATGTATACAATATGTATAGAAATATTAGTGAAAACAATGGGGGAGCATACAAATATTAGTGAAAACAGTGGGGGAGCATAATTATTTATTACTTTAATTTTACTGATACTACACTAACTTCACACCTCTCAAAAAGGAGGAGGTAATACCTAGGAGGATGTTATCATGTCAACAGAAAAAATGTGGTTAGGATTAAGCAACCCTTGCTTCACTATGAACTCATGTTAAAAAAAGTGCCGTTATTGATTAAACAACACTTGCGTCACTATAAAAGCATGTATCAAAAAGTGCCGTTAGGAGTTAAGCAACCCTTGCATCACTATGGACTCATGTTCAAAAAAGTGCCGTTAGTAAGTAAGCAACCCATGCTTGACTATGGACTCGTGTTCAAAAAAAGTGCCGTTTGTGATTAAGCAACACTTGCTTCACTATAAACTCATGTTCAAAAAAGAGCCGTTAGGGATTTCCTCTGACGTCATTTCCTGTTAAAATCATGACGGTGCATTATTTCTCAAATTCTTTGTTTTTTTCTCAAATTAGTACTAAACAACGTTGAAAATCGAGGAAAAAGGCACCCCCCCATTGGAGAAAAGTGCTCAGTCGACCCCCGAAGAGTCCATTTTTTTTCCGGTTCTGAGATATTATACGTCCCGGGTCTGGCCGGTTATAATGATGTCAACCGTGTGACTGTTTGTTGGGTCCGCTCGGAGGAGTATCTGGACATACAAACAAACAAACAAACAAACAAACAAACAAACAGACAAACATACAGACAACTGGCCTTTATATAAGAGACTAGCGGGGCTACCCGGCGTTGCTCGGGGTCATAAAAACATATATTTCAAGAAAGATCGTGTGTGTAACATCTTTATATTCAAACTTCTATGTCCGGCCCCTCTCTCTATAGCCGTCTCTTTATCTGCTACCTTTCTCTTCCCTGGTCGCCCCATTTCGCCGCTACTTTCTAATTTTGCCTTTTGCAAAAGCTGTTTCTTCCCCACCATTTCTCCTATTGCCCAGGGTAATAGTATGACATATTTCTATAAAAAGTAACACCTCTATCTGCGCCTTCTATATAGGTACTTATCTCCACCCCGGTGTTCATACTATATACGTATCTATCATCACCCCGGTGCGCATACTATATACGTACCTATCGCCGCCCCAGTGCACATACTATATACGTACCTATCGCCGCCCCGGTGCAGATACTATTTAAGTACCTATCGCCGCCCCGTTACGAATGCTAAATAGTACCTATCGTTGCCCCGGTGTAAATGCTAAATACATACCTATTGCGCCCCGGTGTGGATGCTACATAAGTACATATCGCTGCCCTAGTGCGAATACTAATAACATACCAATTGCGCCCCGGTGTGCATGCTACATAAGTACCTATCACTGCCCGAGTGCGAATAATTAATACGTACCTATAGCCGCCCTGGTGCGAATGCTAAATACGTACCTATAGCCGCCCCGGTGCTAGTGCTAAATACGTACCTATCACCACCACGGTGCGAATGCGAAATACATACTTTTCGCCGCCCCGGTGCGCGTGCTATATATGTACTGATCGCTGCCGCAGAGCGCATGCTATGTAGTACTTATTGCTGCCCATGTGTACATGCTATATACGTAGCTATCGCCACCCCTGAATTCTGAATACGTACCTATCGCCGCCCTGGTGTGGAAGCTAAATACGTACATGACGCCGCCCCGGTGCGAATGCTAAATACATACCTACTGCCGCCCCAGTGTGAATTCTAAATACGTACCTATCGCCGCCCCGGTGCGGAAGCAAAATACGTACATATCGCCACCCCAGTGCGAATGCTAAATACATACCTATCGCCGCCCCCGTGTGAATGCTAAATACGTACCTATCGCCGCCCCGGTGTGAATTTTAAATATGTACCTTTCGCCGCCCGGTGTGAATTTTTAATATGTACCTTTCGCCGCCACTGTGCGCGTGCTATATACGTACCTATGGCCGCCCCGGTGCGCGTGCTATATATGAACTGATCGCTGCCTCAGTGCGCATGCTAAATACATACCTATCATTGCCCCGGTGTGCATACTATATACGTACTTATTACCGCCCATGTGCACATGCTATATAAGTACCTATCACCACCGCTGAATGCTAAATAAGTACCTATCGCTGCCCCGGTGTGGAAGCTAAATACGTACATATCGCCGCCCCTAAATTTGGGCAGACCCTAAAAAATTTGGCCTGACCCCTAAAAAGTTCCGCCTGACCCCTAAAATTTTCCCGACCCTAAATGTCTCCAGCCCTAATTTTTCACTGTCCCCCAACCATGAGAAATATTTTGAGTTCAAAACCAAAAAAAAGAAAAAAATTTGGCCTGACCCCTAAAAAGTTCGTCCTGACCCCTAGAATTTTCCCCGACCCCTGAATCTCTCCAGCCCCCTAATTTTTCACTCTCCCCCCAACGATGATAAATATTTTGACTTCAAAACCAAAAAAAAACAAAAAATTTGGCCTGACCCCTAAAAAGTTCCGCCCGACCCCTAAAATTTTCCCGACCCTAAATCTCTCCAGCCCCCTAATTTTTCACTCTCCCCCAACCATAAGAAATATTTTGACTTCAAAACCAAAAAAAAGAAAAAAATTTGGCCTGACCCCTAAAAAGTTCGTCCTGACCCCTAAAATTTTCCCCGACCCCTAAATCTCTCCAGCCCCCTAATTTTTCCCTCTCCCCCAACCCTGAGAAATATTTTGAGTTCAAAACTAAAATAAACCAAAAAATTTGGCCTGACCCCTAAAAAGTTGGTCCTGACCCCTAAAATTTTCCCCGACCCCTAAATCTCTCCAGCCCCCTAATTGTTCACTCTCCCCCAACCCTGAGAAATATTTTGACTTCAAAACAAAAAAAAACAAAAAAATTTGGCCTTACCCCTAAAAAGTTGGTCATGACCCCTAAAATTTTTACCGACCCCTAAATCTCTCCAGCCCCCTAATTGTTCACTCTCCCCCAACCCTGAGAAATATTTTGACTTCAAAACAAAAAAAAACAAAAAAATTTGGCCTTACCCCTAAAAAGTTCGTCCTGACCCCTAAAATTTTTCCCGACCATAAAATCTCTCCCGCCCCCTAATTTTTCACTCTCCCCCAACCCTGAGAAATATTTTGAGTTCAAAACCAAAAAAAACAAAAAAATTTGGCCTGACCCCTAAAAAGTTCGTCCTGACCCCTAAAATTTTCCCCGACCCCTAAATCTCTCCAGCCCCCTAATTTTTCACTCTCCCCCAACCCTGAGAAATATTTTCAGTTCAAAACCAAAAAAATACAAAAAAATTTGGCCTGACCCCTAAAAAGTTCGTCCTGACCCCTAAAATTTTCCCCGACCCCTAAATCTCTCCAGCCCTCTAATTTTTCACTCTCCCCCAACCCTGAGAAATATATTGACTTCAAAACCAAAAAAAAGAAAAAAATTTGGCCTGACCCCTAAAAAGTTCGTCCTGACCCCTAAAATTTTTCCCGACCATAAAATCTCTCCAGCCCCCTAATTTTTCACTCTCCCCCAACCCTGAGAAATATTTTGAGTTCATAACAAAAAAAAACAAAAAAATTTGGCCTGACCCCTAAAAAGTTCGTCCTGACCCCTAAAATTTTCCCCGACCCCTAAATCTCTCCAGCCCCCTAATTTTTCACTCTCCCCCAACCCTGAGAAATATTTTCAGTTCAAAACCAAAAAAAAAAAAAAAATTTGGCTTGACCCCTAAAAAGTTCGTCCTGACCCCTAAAATTTTCCCCGACCTCTAAATCTCTCCAGCCCACTAATCTTTAACTCTCCCCTAACCATGAGAAATATTTTGATTTCAAAACAAAAAAAAAAGAAAAAAATTTGGCCTGACCCCTAAAAAGTTGGTCCTGACCCCTAAAATTTTCCCCGACCCCTAAATCTCTCCAGCCCCCTAATTTTTCACTCTCCCTCAACCCTGAGAAATATTTTGACTTCAAAACCAAAAAAAAGAAAAAAATTTGGCCTGACCCCTAAAAAGTTCGTCCTGACCCCTAGAATTTTCCCCGACCCCTGAATCTCTCCAGCCCCCTAATTTTTCACTCTCCCCCCAACGATGATAAATATTTTGACTTCAAAACCAAAAAAAAACAAAAAATTTGGCCTGACCCCTAAAAAGTTCCGCCTGACCCCTAAAATTTTCCCGACCCTAAATCTCTCCAGCCCCCTAATTTTTCACTCTCCCCCAACCATGAGAAATATTTTGATTTCAAAACCAAAAAAAAGAAAAAAATTTGGCCTGACCCCTAAAAAGTTCGTCCTGACCCCTAAAATTTTCCCCGACCCCTAAATCTCTCCAGCCCCCTAATTTTTCCCTCTCCCCCAACCCTGAGAAATATTTTGAGTTCAAAACTAAAATAAACCAAAAAATTTGGCCTGACCCCTAAAAAGTTGGTCCTGACCCCTAAAATTTTCCCCGACCCCTAAATCTCTCCAGCCCCCTAATTTTTCACTCTCCCCCAACCCTGAGAAATATTTTCAGTTCAAAACCAAAATAAACAAAAAAATTTGGCCTGACCCCTAAAAAGTTCGTCCTGACCCCTAAAATTTTCCCCGACCCCTCAATCTCTCCAGCCCCCTAATTGTTCACTCTCCTCCAACCCTGAGAAATATTTTGAGTTCAAAACTAAAATAAACCAAAAAATTTGGCCTGACCCCTAAAAAGTTGGTCCTGACCCCTAAAATTTTCCCCGACCCCTAAATCTCTCCAGCCCTCTAATTTTTCACTCTCCCCCAACCCTGAGAAATATTTTGACTTCAAAACCAAAAAAAAGAAAAAAATTTGGCCTGACCCCTAAAAAGTTCGTCCTGACCCCTAAAATTTTTCCCGACCATAAAATCTCTCCAGCCCCCTAATTTTTCACTCTCCCCCAACCCTGAGAAATATTTTGACTTCAAAACCAAAAAAAAACAAAAAATTTGGCCTGACCCCTAAAAAGTTCCGCCTGACCCCTAAAATTTTCCCGACCCTAAATCTCTCCAGCCCCCTAATTTTTCACTCTCCCCCAACCATGAGAAATATTTTGACTTCAAAACCAAAAAAAAGAAAAAAATTTGGCCTGACCCCTAAAAAGTTCGTCCTGACCCCTAAAATTTTCCCCGACCCTTAAATCTCTCCAGCCCCCTAATTTTTCCCTCTCCCCCAACCCTGAGAAATATTTTGAGTTCAAAACTAAAATAAACCAAAAAATTTGGCCTGACCCCTAAAAAGTTGGTCATGACCCCTAAAATTTTTACCGACCGCACAATCTATCCAGCCCCCCTAATTTTTCACTCTCCCCCAACCCTGAGAAATATTTTGAGTTCAAAACCAAAAAAAAACAAAAAAATTAGGCCTGACCCCTAAAAAGTTCGTCCTGACCCCTAAAATTTTCCCCGACTCCTAAATCTCTCCAGCCCCCTATTTTTTCACTCTCCCCCAACCCTGAGGAATATTTTCAGTTCAAAACCAAAAAAAAGAAAAAAATTTGGACTGACCCCTAAAAAGTTCGTCCTGACCCCTAAAATTTTCCCCGACCCCTAAATCTCTCCAGCCCCCTAATTTTTCACTCTCCCCCAACCCTGAGGAATATTTTCAGTTCAAAACCAAAAAAAAAGAAAAAAATTTGGCCTGACCCCTAAAAAGTTCGTCCTGACCCCTAAAATTTTCCCCGACCCCTAAATCTCTCCAGCCCCCTAATTTTTCACTCTCCCCCAACCCTGAGAAATATTTTCAGTTCAAAACCAAAAAAAAAACAAAAAAATTTGGCCTGACCCCTAAAAAGTTCGTCCTGACCCCTAAAATTTTCCCCGACCCCTAAATCTCTCCAGCCCCCTAATTTTTCACTTTCCCCGAACCCTGAGAAATATTTTCAGTTCAAAACCAAAAACAAGAAAAAAATTTAGCCTGACCCCTAAAAAGTTCGTCCTGACCTCTAAAATTTTCTCCGACCCCTAAATCTCTCCAGCCCCCTAATTTTTCACTCTCCCCCAACCCTGAGAAATATTTTCAGTTCAAAACCAAAAAAAAAAAAAAAATTTGGCCTGACCCCTAAAAAGTCGGCCTGACACCTAAAATTTTCCCGACCCCTCATTCTCTCCAGCCCCTCATCCCAAGTAATTTTTAACTCTCCCCCAACCCTGAGAAATATTTTTAGTTCAAAACAAAAAAAAAAGAAAAAGATTTGGCCTGACCCCTAAAAAGTTCTGCCTGACCCCTAAAATTTTCTCCGACCCCTCAATGTCTCCAGCATCCTACTCCCAACTAATTTTTCACTCTCTCCCAACCCTGCGAAATATTTTTAGTTCAAAACAAAAAATGTTATTTAACATGTATACAAATATTAGTGAAAACAATGGCGGAGCATAATTATTTCTCTTCTTACTTTACTTATTGAGACGTTATTTAACATGTATACAAATATTAGTGAAAACAATGGGGGAGCATAATTATCTCTTTTCTTACTTTACTTATTGAGACGTTATTTAACATGTATACAAATATTAGTGAAAACAGTGGCGGAGCATAATTATTTCTATTCTTACTTTATTTATTGAGATGTTTTTTAATATGTATACAAATATTAGTGAAAACAATGGCGGAGCATAATTATTTCTCTTTTTACTTTACTTATTGAGACGTTATTTAATATGTATATTATATATATTAGTGAAAACAATGGCGGAGCATAATTATTTCTCTTCTTACTTTACTTATTGAGACGTTAATTAATATGTATACAAATATTAGTGAAAACAATGGCGGAGCATAATTATTTCTCTTACTTTATTTATTGAGACGTTATTTAATATGTATACAAATATATATGAAAACAATGGCGGAGCATAATTATTTCTCCTTTTACTTTACTTATTGAGACGTTATTTAACATGTATACAAATATTAGTGAAAACAATGGTGGAGCATAATTATTTCTATTCTTACTTTACTTATTGAGACGTTATTTAACATGTATACAAATATTAGTGAAAACAGTGGCGGAGCGTAATTATTTCTATTCTTACTTTATTTATTGAGATGTTTTTTAATATGTATACAAATATAAGTGAAAACAATGGGGGAGCATAATTATTTCTTTTCTTACTTTACTTATTGAGACGTTATTTAACATGTATACAAATATTAGTGAAAACAATGGCGGAGCATAATAATTTCTCTTCTTACTTTACTTCTTGAGACGTTATTTAATATGTATACAAATATTAGTGAAAACAATGGTGGAGCATAATTATTTCTCTTTTTATTTCACTTCTAGAGACGTTATTTTATATGTATATAAATATTAGTGAAAACAGTGGCGGAGCATAATTATCTCTTTTCTTACTTTACTTATAGAGACATTATTTAATATGTATACAAATATTAGTGAAAACAATGGGTGAGCATAATTATTTATTACTTTAATTTTAATGATACTACACTAACTTCACACCTCTCAAAAAGAAGGAGGTAACACCTGGGAGGATGATATCATGTCAAAAGAAGAAATGCGGTTAGAATTAATCAACACTTGCTTCACTATAAACTCATGTTCAAAAAATACCGTTATGGAATAAGCAACCCTTGCTTCACTATGGACTCATGTTAAAAAAAGTGCCGTTAGGGATTAAGCAACAGTTGCTTCAATACAAACTTATGTTTCGTTAGGATTAAGCAACCCTTGCTTCACTATAAACTCATGTTCAAAAAGGTGCCGTTAAGTATTTCCTCTGACGTCATTTCCTGTTAAAATCGTGACTTTGCATTATGCCGACAATCCCCCATCTCCAAATTTGACCTGAGGCGCTCCACCGGCGAATGCCGACACTCCCCCTTCCCCTAATTTGACCTGAAGCAGTCACACCGCCGCACTATCTCCACAACTGTCAAAAAGGAGGAGGTAATGCCTAGGAGGGTGGTATCATAACAACAGAATGGGCGTAGGGGTGGAAGGGAAGGTAGAAAGGGTGGGAGTGAGAGGGAAAGCAGGGTTGTAGTGTGAGGGATTTTCTTCCCTACACTCTTTTCCTCTGACGTCATTTCCTGTTAAAAGCGTGACTTTGCATATTTCTAAAATATATATATAATGAAAAATAACTGACCCCCCCGATGAAATATACCCCATGGACCCCTAAGAAGTGGGTTTATAGATTCGGGAATACTCTCATCATCTTACTCTGTGAATTTTACATCAGAATACACTTTTATATGTTATGTATAAAAATATGTTGAAGTAAAATAAATTTTGAAGAGAAAAAAAAATTAAAAACCTATAACGATGACGTCATATACCTAATACTGTGACGTCACGTGCACAAGAATAAGTTGGTTGAAAACAAAATTATTATTACATAATTACATTGGCTGATTTCCAAATTACTACTGAATAACATTAGAAAAGTTTGAAAAAACCAGACCCGCTGCCGAAGACTGGCCCCGTTGACCCCCAGCAACATGTTTTTTTGTTGTAATTTTGAGATATTATGATCCCAGGTGTTGTACGGTGCTGAAGATATCAACTTTTTGACAATTCACCGCATAGTTTTTTAGGAGAAGCTGGCCATACAAACAAACAAACAAACAAACAAACAAACAGACAAACATACAGACAAGTGCCCTTTATAGAGGAGATGAGACTTGATATTTTTTTGAATTTCTGGAATGCAATGCCGATAGATAAATTCATTTCAATTTCTTTAATAAGTTTGTTTTTCCTTAAAAACTTGATATTTTTTTATCCTTTTTCAATCACTACTTTAAAATTCCCTCCAGTCTTTTTTCTAAGAAATCATCTCCGTGTGTTTCCTCACGGCAGGAAAACGAAGTTGATACGCGTCCATTTTTCACTCTCCCCCCAACGATGATAAATATTTTGACTTCAAAACCAAAAAAAAACAAAAAATTTGGCCTGACCCCTAAAAAGTTCCGCCCGACCCCTAAAATTTTCCCGACCCTAAATCTCTCCAGCCCCCTAATTTTTCACTCTCCCCCAACCATAAGAAATATTTTGACTTCAAAACCAAAAAAAAGAAAAAAATTTGGCCTGACCCCTAAAAAGTTCGTCCTGACCCCTAAAATTTTCCCCGACCCCTAAATCTCTCCAGCCCCCTAATTTTTCCCTCTCCCCCAACCCTGAGAAATATTTTGAGTTCAAAACTAAAATAAACCAAAAAATTTGGCCTGACCCCTAAAAAGTTGGTCCTGACCCCTAAAATTTTCCCCGACCCCTAAATCTCTCCAGCCCCCTAATTGTTCACTCTCCCCCAACCCTGAGAAATATTTTGACTTCAAAACAAAAAAAAACAAAAAAATTTGGCCTTACCCCTAAAAAGTTGGTCATGACCCCTAAAATTTTTACCGACCCCTAAATCTCTCCAGCCCCCTAATTGTTCACTCTCCCCCAACCCTGAGAAATATTTTGACTTCAAAACAAAAAAAAACAAAAAAATTTGGCCTTACCCCTAAAAAGTTCGTCCTGACCCCTAAAATTTTTCCCGACCATAAAATCTCTCCCGCCCCCTAATTTTTCACTCTCCCCCAACCCTGAGAAATATTTTGAGTTCAAAACCAAAAAAAACAAAAAAATTTGGCCTGACCCCTAAAAAGTTCGTCCTGACCCCTAAAATTTTCCCCGACCCCTAAATCTCTCCAGCCCCCTAATTTTTCACTCTCCCCCAACCCTGAGAAATATTTTCAGTTCAAAACCAAAAAAATACAAAAAAATTTGGCCTGACCCCTAAAAAGTTCGTCCTGACCCCTAAAATTTTCCCCGACCCCTAAATCTCTCCAGCCCTCTAATTTTTCACTCTCCCCCAACCCTGAGAAATATATTGACTTCAAAACCAAAAAAAAGAAAAAAATTTGGCCTGACCCCTAAAAAGTTCGTCCTGACCCCTAAAATTTTTCCCGACCATAAAATCTCTCCAGCCCCCTAATTTTTCACTCTCCCCCAACCCTGAGAAATATTTTGAGTTCATAACAAAAAAAAACAAAAAAATTTGGCCTGACCCCTAAAAAGTTCGTCCTGACCCCTAAAATTTTCCCCGACCCCTAAATCTCTCCAGCCCCCTAATTTTTCACTCTCCCCCAACCCTGAGAAATATTTTCAGTTCAAAACCAAAAAAAAAAAAAAAATTTGGCTTGACCCCTAAAAAGTTCGTCCTGACCCCTAAAATTTTCCCCGACCTCTAAATCTCTCCAGCCCACTAATCTTTAACTCTCCCCTAACCATGAGAAATATTTTGATTTCAAAACAAAAAAAAAAGAAAAAAATTTGGCCTGACCCCTAAAAAGTTGGTCCTGACCCCTAAAATTTTCCCCGACCCCTAAATCTCTCCAGCCCCCTAATTTTTCACTCTCCCTCAACCCTGAGAAATATTTTGACTTCAAAACCAAAAAAAAGAAAAAAATTTGGCCTGACCCCTAAAAAGTTCGTCCTGACCCCTAGAATTTTCCCCGACCCCTGAATCTCTCCAGCCCCCTAATTTTTCACTCTCCCCCCAACGATGATAAATATTTTGACTTCAAAACCAAAAAAAAACAAAAAATTTGGCCTGACCCCTAAAAAGTTCCGCCTGACCCCTAAAATTTTCCCGACCCTAAATCTCTCCAGCCCCCTAATTTTTCACTCTCCCCCAACCATGAGAAATATTTTGATTTCAAAACCAAAAAAAAGAAAAAAATTTGGCCTGACCCCTAAAAAGTTCGTCCTGACCCCTAAAATTTTCCCCGACCCCTAAATCTCTCCAGCCCCCTAATTTTTCCCTCTCCCCCAACCCTGAGAAATATTTTGAGTTCAAAACTAAAATAAACCAAAAAATTTGGCCTGACCCCTAAAAAGTTGGTCCTGACCCCTAAAATTTTCCCCGACCCCTAAATCTCTCCAGCCCCCTAATTTTTCACTCTCCCCCAACCCTGAGAAATATTTTCAGTTCAAAACCAAAATAAACAAAAAAATTTGGCCTGACCCCTAAAAAGTTCGTCCTGACCCCTAAAATTTTCCCCGACCCCTCAATCTCTCCAGCCCCCTAATTGTTCACTCTCCTCCAACCCTGAGAAATATTTTGAGTTCAAAACTAAAATAAACCAAAAAATTTGGCCTGACCCCTAAAAAGTTGGTCCTGACCCCTAAAATTTTCCCCGACCCCTAAATCTCTCCAGCCCTCTAATTTTTCACTCTCCCCCAACCCTGAGAAATATTTTGACTTCAAAACCAAAAAAAAGAAAAAAATTTGGCCTGACCCCTAAAAAGTTCGTCCTGACCCCTAAAATTTTTCCCGACCATAAAATCTCTCCAGCCCCCTAATTTTTCACTCTCCCCCAACCCTGAGAAATATTTTGACTTCAAAACCAAAAAAAAACAAAAAATTTGGCCTGACCCCTAAAAAGTTCCGCCTGACCCCTAAAATTTTCCCGACCCTAAATCTCTCCAGCCCCCTAATTTTTCACTCTCCCCCAACCATGAGAAATATTTTGACTTCAAAACCAAAAAAAAGAAAAAAATTTGGCCTGACCCCTAAAAAGTTCGTCCTGACCCCTAAAATTTTCCCCGACCCTTAAATCTCTCCAGCCCCCTAATTTTTCCCTCTCCCCCAACCCTGAGAAATATTTTGAGTTCAAAACTAAAATAAACCAAAAAATTTGGCCTGACCCCTAAAAAGTTGGTCATGACCCCTAAAATTTTTACCGACCGCACAATCTATCCAGCCCCCCTAATTTTTCACTCTCCCCCAACCCTGAGAAATATTTTGAGTTCAAAACCAAAAAAAAACAAAAAAATTAGGCCTGACCCCTAAAAAGTTCGTCCTGACCCCTAAAATTTTCCCCGACTCCTAAATCTCTCCAGCCCCCTAATTTTTCACTCTCCCCCAACCCTGAGGAATATTTTCAGTTCAAAACCAAAAAAAAGAAAAAAATTTGGACTGACCCCTAAAAAGTTCGTCCTGACCCCTAAAATTTTCCCCGACCCCTAAATCTCTCCAGCCCCCTAATTTTTCACTCTCCCCCAACCCTGAGGAATATTTTCAGTTCAAAACCAAAAAAAAAGAAAAAAATTTGGCCTGACCCCTAAAAAGTTCGTCCTGACCCCTAAAATTTTCCCCGACCCCTAAATCTCTCCAGCCCCCTAATTTTTCACTCTCCCCCAACCCTGAGAAATATTTTCAGTTCAAAACCAAAAAAAAAACAAAAAAATTTGGCCTGACCCCTAAAAAGTTCGTCCTGACCCCTAAAATTTTCCCCGACCCCTAAATCTCTCCAGCCCCCTAATTTTTCACTTTCCCCGAACCCTGAGAAATATTTTCAGTTCAAAACCAAAAACAAGAAAAAAATTTAGCCTGACCCCTAAAAAGTTCGTCCTGACCTCTAAAATTTTCTCCGACCCCTAAATCTCTCCAGCCCCCTAATTTTTCACTCTCCCCCAACCCTGAGAAATATTTTCAGTTCAAAACCAAAAAAAAAAAAAAAATTTGGCCTGACCCCTAAAAAGTCGGCCTGACACCTAAAATTTTCCCGACCCCTCATTCTCTCCAGCCCCTCATCCCAAGTAATTTTTAACTCTCCCCCAACCCTGAGAAATATTTTTAGTTCAAAACAAAAAAAAAAGAAAAAGATTTGGCCTGACCCCTAAAAAGTTCTGCCTGACCCCTAAAATTTTCTCCGACCCCTCAATGTCTCCAGCATCCTACTCCCAACTAATTTTTCACTCTCTCCCAACCCTGCGAAATATTTTTAGTTCAAAACAAAAAATGTTATTTAACATGTATACAAATATTAGTGAAAACAATGGCGGAGCATAATTATTTCTCTTCTTACTTTACTTATTGAGACGTTATTTAACATGTATACAAATATTAGTGAAAACAATGGGGGAGCATAATTATCTCTTTTCTTACTTTACTTATTGAGACGTTATTTAACATGTATACAAATATTAGTGAAAACAGTGGCGGAGCATAATTATTTCTATTCTTACTTTATTTATTGAGATGTTTTTTAATATGTATACAAATATTAGTGAAAACAATGGCGGAGCATAATTATTTCTCTTTTTACTTTACTTATTGAGACGTTATTTAATATGTATATTATATATATTAGTGAAAACAATGGCGGAGCATAATTATTTCTCTTCTTACTTTACTTATTGAGACGTTAATTAATATGTATACAAATATTAGTGAAAACAATGGCGGAGCATAATTATTTCTCTTACTTTATTTATTGAGACGTTATTTAATATGTATACAAATATATATGAAAACAATGGCGGAGCATAATTATTTCTCCTTTTACTTTACTTATTGAGACGTTATTTAACATGTATACAAATATTAGTGAAAACAATGGTGGAGCATAATTATTTCTATTCTTACTTTACTTATTGAGACGTTATTTAACATGTATACAAATATTAGTGAAAACAGTGGCGGAGCGTAATTATTTCTATTCTTACTTTATTTATTGAGATGTTTTTTAATATGTATACAAATATAAGTGAAAACAATGGGGGAGCATAATTATTTCTTTTCTTACTTTACTTATTGAGACGTTATTTAACATGTATACAAATATTAGTGAAAACAATGGCGGAGCATAATAATTTCTCTTCTTACTTTACTTCTTGAGACGTTATTTAATATGTATACAAATATTAGTGAAAACAATGGTGGAGCATAATTATTTCTCTTTTTATTTCACTTCTAGAGACGTTATTTTATATGTATATAAATATTAGTGAAAACAGTGGCGGAGCATAATTATCTCTTTTCTTACTTTACTTATAGAGACATTATTTAATATGTATACAAATATTAGTGAAAACAATGGGTGAGCATAATTATTTATTACTTTAATTTTAATGATACTACACTAACTTCACACCTCTCAAAAAGAAGGAGGTAACACCTGGGAGGATGATATCATGTCAAAAGAAGAAATGCGGTTAGAATTAATCAACACTTGCTTCACTATAAACTCATGTTCAAAAAATACCGTTATGGAATAAGCAACCCTTGCTTCACTATGGACTCATGTTAAAAAAAGTGCCGTTAGGGATTAAGCAACAGTTGCTTCAATACAAACTTATGTTTCGTTAGGATTAAGCAACCCTTGCTTCACTATAAACTCATGTTCAAAAAGGTGCCGTTAAGTATTTCCTCTGACGTCATTTCCTGTTAAAATCGTGACTTTGCATTATGCCGACAATCCCCCATCTCCAAATTTGACCTGAGGCGCTCCACCGGCGAATGCCGACACTCCCCCTTCCCCTAATTTGACCTGAAGCAGTCACACCGCCGCACTATCTCCACAACTGTCAAAAAGGAGGAGGTAATGCCTAGGAGGGTGGTATCATAACAACAGAATGGGCGTAGGGGTGGAAGGGAAGGTAGAAAGGGTGGGAGTGAGAGGGAAAGCAGGGTTGTAGTGTGAGGGATTTTCTTCCCTACACTCTTTTCCTCTGACGTCATTTCCTGTTAAAAGCGTGACTTTGCATATTTCTAAAATATATATATAATGAAAAATAACTGACCCCCCCGATGAAATATACCCCATGGACCCCTAAGAAGTGGGTTTATAGATTCGGGAATACTCTCATCATCTTACTCTGTGAATTTTACATCAGAATACACTTTTATATGTTATGTATAAAAATATGTTGAAGTAAAATAAATTTTGAAGAGAAAAAAAAATTAAAAACCTATAACGATGACGTCATATACCTAATACTGTGACGTCACGTGCACAAGAATAAGTTGGTTGAAAACAAAATTATTATTACATAATTACATTGGCTGATTTCCAAATTACTACTGAATAACATTAGAAAAGTTTGAAAAAACCAGACCCGCTGCCGAAGACTGGCCCCGTTGACCCCCAGCAACATGTTTTTTTGTTGTAATTTTGAGATATTATGATCCCAGGTGTTGTACGGTGCTGAAGATATCAACTTTTTGACAATTCACCGCATAGTTTTTTAGGAGAAGCTGGCCATACAAACAAACAAACAAACAAACAAACAAACAGACAAACATACAGACAAGTGCCCTTTATAGAGGAGATGAGACTTGATATTTTTTTGAATTTCTGGAATGCAATGCCGATAGATAAATTCATTTCAATTTCTTTAATAAGTTTGTTTTTCCTTAAAAACTTGATATTTTTTTATCCTTTTTCAATCACTACTTTAAAATTCCCTCCAGTCTTTTTTCTAAGAAATCATCTCCGTGTGTTTCCTCACGGCAGGAAAACGAAGTTGATACGCGTCCATTTTTTTTTCTTATAATTCTTTTTCCGGAGCTGGTCGATCTCGGATCTAAAAAAAAACTGCTAGATCAACGTCTATCATATATAAATCCTTATACGATTATTAAAAGAAATATTTTGTTATTACATTTCAGTTTTTCAGCAGGTAAGACTGATTCTCTGTTTCTCTGTAAATACATTGTGGCTGTAAGATTTTTACATCTAATTTAGAACAGATGACTCTTGGGAAAAGGTTCATCATTTTGTATTGTTTGATTTGGATGATCCATTTAACAAATTCAAACAGCTTGTGGCCACTATAAATAGTATTAGAAAGCAATCAATTTGCACTGGGTTGGACTTCAAACTACGTTTATATGTGTGTACTCGTCAGCAAGTCAGTTAAAGAAATAAGTCGAAAGTTTGAACAAAAAGAGACCATAACCCCTGAATTTGACGATGTTTCTGATGTTACGTATGTTGGTATTGTTTCCGTAGTTCGGATAGTCTACCTTATTGTAGTTATGGCCATGTTCAGGGAATATAAACATGAATCATGGCGTATACTGAAGGTAAGAGTGTAGGAACATCGAACATCCGCTGTCTGCGAAACGATATTAAAATTAGGCATTACCAATCAAGTATTGAGAGGATTGCCATTTCAGCAACCCCTATTTGATAAGGGTACAATAATGCATGGTTAGCATGTCGGTTTTATAGCACAACTTTTTCTACGAATGTTGGTCACTTTTGTACGTATCAAGAAAATTGAGCAAATCGAAAATTTTCTCAGGCTGATTCATACAAACTTACGTTTTTTTTATCACGGTACTATCTGTAGACTCAATGAATTAGCGAATATGCAAGGCTACTGAGACCACTTAGCTAGACCAAGTATAGAGATGAACGCAATATGGAAACGAATAACTGAGAAAGAGGGATAAACACATAATAATAAATAATTAATATACATATATTTAAAACCCAATGTCTGCGTGTATGTGCGTGTGATTTATGTGTGTTTTTTATAGAAACAAATGTTATAGAATTTACATAAAATCTACAAGTGTATTACAATGTAAAATTTATCGAGGAAAGCAATAGAAGTGTTCCCGAATTTCTAAGTGCACCCTTAACAAAACAATGTTTATAAAATTTAAATCATATGTATAAGATTATCTGAAGAAGACAATGGAAGTGGTCCCGAATGTTTACGTTACTCGGTATGTTCTCTAAGAGAGTCATGGGGGGCAAACACCTTCCTTACAACTTCAAATGCGTATATCCGATTTTAATTATATTTGAATCCTGTGTATGATACACTAATTCAGAGAGCTTTTCTACATTTTAGCGTTTTCCGATTAGAGGCGAAACGGGAAGTGAAAGTAGCGAAAATAAAGAAATCAATATGCTGTTATGTGCAGACTAAAAAGGTGCATAGTTCTTATCTTCATTTAATCCCGAGAAACGTCGGATCTTCCTGATAGTTTCCATATGAGAATAGAACGTGCAATAGGTCAATTATAAAAAAAACATTATAAAAAGTATTTAAAATAAGGCAGAAAGTAGTATGACAATGCAACAGCCAAAATAAGTTAAACAGATGAACACATGTACAGAATATAAATACTATCGAAATATTTATATTGTGTTTCTTCTCGTTATTATTCTAAAAACTGTTTATATTTATATTCATACTAATTCTCAGCCGATTCCCTGCCGCCATCTTCGATTGATTTATATTCAGTGATATTTGCCACTTATTTGAATATGCGCATTAATTATTTGTATCATTTGAAGCTCTTAACGTAATGAAATCTGGTGAATTGATACTTTTAAAGTTTATTTTTTTAATTTTTTTCATGAATACTCAGGTAACACGAGAGATAAAACATTTGTGGTAAACTCGACACGAATGTTTACAAAAGGATGTACCTTTAACATATCTGCACGAAAAAGAATTGTGTTGCCCTAACACTTATTTTTTGAAAAGTCATCTAAAATTTAGCGGACGAATTTTCGTCACGTAAGTAAATATGACAGTCGTCTGGCGTCTAGTATAGTTTAGTAGTTGTAGCAATAAATTTCTCAAGCTGGTTGGCACAGCGTAGCAGTCTACATCAGATAAACAACATACTCTTTTTTAGAGGGTCTAAGATTATTTCTTATTTTTCTATTCTTCCGCGGAGAATTATGGAAACCGGTAGATTACGGGTCTTTTTATAGTATGCCCATGGTACAGAGAATGAGGAAGTCCTTTGAAAACATATCTACCTTGTCTCATACGGCACACATATAGAGTAAGTAGTTTTTTCTTTTTTCCAAGTCTTACAAGCCAACGTCACTTCCGCAAAGCGATTTTCTGTTCCTTACGTCACTACTCGTTTCTCAGCATCGCAATCTTGTTTTGCTGTCAACTAAATAGTATTACCTATTTAAATTGTCGCTTAAATATTTGTAGTAATGTGTCTTTACGGCTCTCATTTTGAATTCGTATCTAATTTAATAAGTTGAATAATCGAGCTGAATATTTCAAGCGTCTTGTTGATCCACTGTGGCGATCTATCAAATATTGATGTTATACTATCCATCGGTGTGTGAGCATTTTAACATGTGAAACATAATTAGCATTGAATTATGAATTACTTAGTTCGTCGACATATACATCGGTACTATGTTTTATAAATAAGAAATACAACAAATATATTATAAGTATTTAATTGCGAAATACAATTAATATATATATATATATATGTATATATGTATATATATATATATATATATATATATATATATATATGTATATATGTATATATATATATATGTATATATATATATATATATATATATATATATATATATTGATTTCCTTATTATAGGCCTTGGATGCAAATACTGACCAACATGCCTTATTGTAAACATATATGTTTACAGGTACAAAGCATGTTATACTGCATATTAATTTCTACATATGAGATATATAAACACCATCACTTTGCGAAGACCACGTGTAAAATAAGCGTAGACGTCGTGACAGCAGACAAATATCAAAGCTATGGGGCTTATAAGATCGTTCTGAACATAAGTATCAGATCAGCAGAGACTCTTTAGATAGACAATATGGTTGACACTGTCGGCATCCTGCAGATTTTTTTTTGAGATAATAGAATATTCCATGCGAACTACAGGTAAATAAATATGATCAGCACATACCAATTTACGAAAGTTACGATATCTTCGATGTTTTTGCAATGCTGACAAAAGCTGTTCGACATCAACTAATAAAATAACTAATCCCTAAATTACAGTTTATTTGGAGTATTTAAAAGGGTTTTTAGCGGCATAAAATGTGTACAAACTCTAATTTGAAAATCAGGGGGGGTATAAAAACAGGTAAAACCACGTAGATCATAGAATTCACCACGAAATAAAATTAGACCATTAATGAACGTACTATTGCAAAAGAATATATCACTCTAAGTGGCTTATTTACACATATAGAACATAATCCAGAAGTTATGCCATCGATTTTCTAAAAACCTTATATATATATATATATATATATATATATATATATATATATATATATATATATATATATATATATATATAGTAGCTTCTTTGTTTTAATAGAACAGTACAATATAAATTATATTTAAATTCAAGCGATATATTGCAGAGCCTTCATTATGTTTCCGGCGTTTCGTGTTTGTTTCTCTGTCTTTTATTTTCAACATTGAAGACAAGCAATTAAAATGCTTGAGCCGATAAGCCAATGCCAATGGGAATTCAAGTATACTTCGCAGGGGTACAATCGACTGGTTGAAAGAGAGAATAAGCAGACAACATACAAAAAGCGAAATGAAGTTTCATTAATTTTTCAAGCACTCGTGCGACGTGCCTTGACTTTTCAATATAGCTACCGCCCCCATCCAAATACACTCTATAATAATTCGTCTTGTCACATTATATATACAAGGATACAATTATATATATATAACGAAACAACTTAATATACATATATTTATATATATACACACATTTAAATATATTTATATATAACAATACATTTGAATGTATATATATATATATATATATATATATATATATATATATAATTATATACTACGATAGAGTTTAATATCTATATTATAATACGCTAACGCAATCTTATGTCCGTACGTTATAACTGTCTACCTCTATTGTATAGGATGGGAAGCTCGACGTCCGAAGATGCATGCAAAACAAGTATTTTCTTAATTTCATTTGATGGTGATGTTGTGTGGAACGTAGATATTGCACTACACTCAAAAGAGGAGGTAATGCCTGGGAGGGTGGTTTCAAGCCAACAAACAGATACACCACTACTCTTTTTAATTGAGCATTGGAAGATAGCATGATAGTCTGAAATAGTATGCTACACTTATTTGAGTATTAAAAGATAGTAAAAGTAAGAGTATTGTGTCCACTTCTGACAGACAGATACCAACTCACCATTAGTAATAGACTCCCGACATGAAATAGGTTTACATCAAATTTTGTCACTGAAAAATATTGGAATTATTCGACTTATTTTTTTCATTATATTTGTTATATTATTTCCCTACTCATAATATTCATCATCATAATTTAACTGTCTATAAATCTCATTAACTCTTACCCGAAAGTTTATTTTAGCCTTGATAAGAAGTGAAGTATTAGTAAAAGCAGTTTTTTAAATAGACAAAGTAGAGATCCTTAAAGTAAGAAAATATCTGAAAATCAAAGTTTTAACACAAAAGAATATCAATTATTTTCTGGTACAAACATATACTTGCTGATGACTCAACATATAGTGGAACAGTTTATTGCTCTATCATATACGCGATTATTTTGGAGAGCGGGATATGTGGCCTACCTAGACTGTGATACGTTTCTTACATTAGATTATATAGATACCTACTCCTGTCTCTAAGTTTTCTGTTTTTATTGTAAAGTGTAATTGTTTGTATCAGGGATTTCTTTAGGTTTTTTTTCATTGTAGACCCTTTTAAAATATGTTATATGTATGACCACCCTTCTTATAAGTGTTCATGGATGCATATTCTGAAAGCTCTTAGAAACATATAATGCCTTCATTTTTAGGATGTGTGGGTAAGATCATTGTTGTCAGTAGATTCTTAAACGTTTGCTTACAGTTTATTGTTATTAGGAAAGTCATGGATTTGATCAATTTATTGTCCAATGAAAATTATATGGAAACTACTTATTTATTCAGTATATCTACGATATTTGAGATGTTAGTAATGTTTCGGGAGTATATAATAAGTACCTTAGGCACTCTAACATCAGAAATCAAACCTAAACGGATATATTCTCAACGTGTCTATTAACTTATGCCAGCACACTATAATCCCATCTTAGTAGAACCCAATTTAAATAAACTTTGCCCTAAAACCATAGCTAGTGAACAAAAGAAGGATTAAAATGTTTTATCTAGAGATTGACTTTAGTAAGATTTTTCCTATTTAATACACAGGTTCATAAATAAAACAGCATATAATAACATGTTTCATGTGCATTAAGTTGTATTAATGGTACATGTTTTCGCAAAAGACAACAATTTAACGAGTTTGAATTTACCGATTCCTATATTGTATCCTATCAGCCGTTTACTACGTGCTTACTAATTTCAGCAAAGGGTTAGAAGTTACTACATCCGCTCATAGTAATAGACCTCATCCATCGACTCATAAGACCGTAAAAGTAGTACAGTATGAATCTAATTAGAATCATCTTTTCGTATTTTATACGAACATCGTAGAACAGTGAATCACTGTGATGTACTAAACACACTAGTAATGAATAATTTAAAAACTATATATATATATATATATATATATATATATATATATATATATATATATATAGAGAGAGAGAGAGAGAGAGAGAGAGAGAGAGAGAGAGTGAGAGAGAGAGAGGAGAGAGAGAGGGGAGGAGGAACACATACAGATACACAAACAGAAAAAGATACATAGAGAAAGTTAACACAAACGTTGTAAAGAAACCGATAACATATGCACATATAGTTTTTATTTTTCAAGTATCTAATGACTCCTGAAATGTAAAAAATTAAAATAAAGTACCTATTCAAAATTCATCATGATGTGTTGTACAAATATCTGTACAAATTTGCTGACTTAAATGTTTTCTCATTTCTGTTTCAAATATGGATGACAACAGAACAATAACATATTTATAAATAGACGTATACTTACTTAGGGCATTAGAAACGTAATTACATTTATTTATGTTTATTTTTTAATATTTTCATTCTCTTTTTAATTTATATTTTACTTTAAAATTCTATTTATTTTTATTTTATTAATTCTTCTATAATTCTGATGAATATGATTTTCTATTTTTTTTTAATTTGTTACACATTCGAAAAAAAACAATGCCTACCCGAAATCGATTTTGTTTACTCACTACATAAATATTTTTTCCAAATTATCATTCGTTAATAATTAAAACTTCGTAATGCCTTATTAGTAATTATTTGATATAAGTAAACATTAAAGATAACATATTTATACATTGTCGAATTGTGATCTCACGTTAAGTCTGACATGTGAGTTGTATTATTTGTACTCACTCGGAGTTCTAGTCATCGTCATTGATTGCTCACTGATAATAACCGGTGGTGTCTTCTGAAGTCTGAGTGACAAAAAGTCTCCCCAGATGTCCAATACTCTTTACCTCTTCTTGATAACGATTACATATAACTTTGCGATATCGCAGCACTTGCTTACTATTGATTTCCCGCTGGTAACGACAATTCGTCTACTCTGGGATGTGGGTGGTAACAAGCCTTCCCAATGTTCCAGTACTCTCTGACTCTCCCAGTGGAGGTCTGGTTAGTACTCACCCTCTTCGGTCTTACTATCCTCATTGACTTTTCACGACTATTTGGTGTGGTATCAGTCGAGGCTGGTGCTATCGTTTGGGGGTGGGGAGAAGTTTATAATATTTCTTGCAGTTTTTCTTCATTGGTTTATATGGTGGTGTTCTTCCTGTGGTTTGGTTTTCTTCCTATTGTAACTAACATGTGAATGGTTACCGTTCGTAGTTTATGCTGATTTGTTTCCGCATTCGAGGATTTTCATCATTGCCGTTCTTTGTATTGTCTCAGTGATCCCTTTGATTCCAATTTCTCCCAGTCTTTTCCCCAGTTTTTTTTTTACATCGTTCCTAATGTTCCTACGATTAGTAGTATTATATTCACTTATTTATGTTCCATAAACTTTTTAATTCTCTGGCAAGTTCCGTGTATTTGTTTTATTTTTCTGTCTATTTTATCTTAACTCTGTGGTCTTCTGGAATGGCAAAATCTACGATTTGGCAGGATTTGTCCTTCTTGACATCCTTGCTTGTATGAGTTTATCTGTTTGCACCTCCATGTCTCAGAAAATTTTGTGATTTTCGTTTTTCATATTGTATCTGGTTTATATTTGTACCATTTGCCCACGTATAATTATTATTATAATTATTATTATTATGATTATTATTATGATTATCATTATTATTATTATTGTTAGTAGTAGTAGTAGTAGTAGTAGTAGTAGTAGTAGTAGTAAGAGTAGTAGTAGTATACGAGTCATTCTCTTACAAATAGTGTTTCCGAAATCAGAGTGAGAAAAAGTCTCTCTATATTTCAAACATCCTCGGCCTCTTCTGAGTTATTACAACAGCCGTTTCCCATTAATTTCTCGCTGGAAACGACCTTTGGATTCCTTTGGAATTGGGGTTGCCATAAACCTTTCCCGTATCCAAGTACTCCTCAAATCCATTTTAATGGGGATCTTAATGGTGCTTTCCCTCCCCGGTCCTTCTACCATATTTGACCTATCACTACCAATTTGTGTTGTACAAGATGAGTCTTGTACCATCAACTGTTTGTTTATGCAGGAGGCGGGAATCTGATTATGCGTTTTCACGGCTATACTCACATAAAGATATCTATTTCCGTCAGATTATTGAAGTTAAGTGATGTTGAACGTGGTCAGCACTTGGGTGAGTGACCATTTTAGAATACAAGGTGCTCTATGTAAACACCAATCCTTGTGGCGTCGCAACATAAGTGCCGGCTAACAATCTGCAACAACAACAACAACAAGCAGTTCCGAGCCGTTTGCTGTGATCTGCTCCAACTGAAACTGGCGATATGCCAGCTCACTAGAGATGCCATATAAAATAAGACAAACACATACTTAGGCGAAATTAGTTTCATCTAGACGATATTAATATAACATGGAAGGCAACTAGTTTTTTTTTATTTATTTGATAGATTTTCTAATCTTATATATTAACTGTTATCGATGCACCGGCGAAAATTGTAATCGAATTAATCCTTATAGGTTTCGAGCATACATTAATTATATAAATTGCATGATTTAACATATTGCTGTCTTTATTATCCGATAGAGAACATATATAAATATACACTTCATCAAAAGTTGCAAACGCGCTAACAGACACATATACTTTGAAATGAACTGAGACATTCTTAAAGTAGATTTCGTTATTTTGAAGAGACGTTTAGTCTTTATTTACATTATTTATGCATTTAGCATCATGTGTTATACGTGAACTCTAAATTATTGATACTTCACCGGAGAGCATATATTAAACATATACATCGTTTGATTTAAGTGGTTGCATTACTGACTTTCAGAGATACAGACTATTTAAATATTAACTTAATCAGCGTAGTCGCTTGAGGAAATTTCCATAGTAAACGGTAATCTCACACCCAAAGCGATCATTAACACTCATGTTGTCTGATTATATGCATAGCACTAATATATATATATATATATATATATATATATATATATATATATATACATATATATATGTGTGTGTGTGTGTGTGTGTGTGTGTGTTAAATGAAAGAGATAACGATAAAATGTTACCTTTATAACAAGCCTATCAGGAAACGTCAATGCTCAATATACAGTATAGAGCAATTATAAAATGAAATTAATGATGAGGATAAAAATTAAAAAAAGAACAATGTAGGATCATCAAGTTGTTTAAACTAGGAATATATCAATAAGCTGCTTTATGTCCTTTCCTTAACCTATGGATTTAAAATCAAATGCAAGCCATTGTCATCATTAGTCGTTTAAGGTATTTAATTATACTTTTGTGTTGGCCCAACGAAGTCAAATGGTGTATTTACATGAATCTTGAGTTTTATTTAGAAGTTTATTTATTTATTTTGTATTTTATTTTTGTGAGATAGTTCACCACCAGGGAGCTAGGAGGGAGTTTCAGAGTCAAGCAGCACGAGGACAGAAGCTTTTGGAGTAGAAAGCTCTTCGGCATCTGGGTACTTCCACAGTCAACGGATGGTATGTGGCTGATTGTCGGGTTGGTCTAGTGAATTTGCGTCGCGGGGGTACCAGAGTAGCAAGCTCATCAGAGCACAATCCATTGAAGTACTTGTAAAACTGGCACAAGGAAGCAACATTGAGGCGATGGGACAGGGGCTCGAGCTTGGTGGATAGTGAAGGACCTATCAAGTTGGCGACTCTTTTGGAGCTTAGCTAAGAGAGAGTTACTAGTGGATGATGCCCCAGCCCAGATGTGGCAACAATAATCCGTGCATGGGCGGATTGTAGCTTTGTAGAGATATAGGATAATGTCAGATGTGAGAAGTTTACACAGTAGAGGGAGCCAACCTTCTTTGCAGCAGCCCTGGCAATATCTTCAATGTATTTATTCCAATTCATGTTATCCGAGGAGTTTGAATGATGAACTCTCAGGTAGGGTATTATTTGCTATGGCAATCGGTGGTTGAAGAGGTTTCTTGTAGTTATTGAAGGAAAGTAGCTTTGTCTTTGCGGCATTAAAAGTTACCATCCATTTATGACCCCATTCCACAACAGACTGGAGGTTATTTTCTAAGGATTCAGCCATTGCTTCAGATATGTGCGCATCGGTTTTGCTTACATGCCGAGAGTAGAGCGTGGGGTCGTCAGCAAATATTCATATCTCAGTCTCATTAACATCAGGGAGGTCATTTATGACAATAAAAAAGTAGGGGTCAAAAGATAGATCCTGGGGTACACCAGCATTTATGCAATGTTGCTTAGAAGAACGGCCCTCGAGGACAACCTGGATCTTTCCTTTTGATAGGAAGGATTTAATTATATTAAATATTTGTCCAGTGATACCATATGAGTACAGTTTTAGGAGAAGCCCTTCATGCTAGACCTTGTCAAAGGACTTGGATATATCGAGCGCTTCACCTGCTTTGTCCAGTGTATGGTATATGCATTCAGAGATGACCGTTAATATATCTGCAGTAGATCGGACTTGCCTAAATCCGTATTGATGATAAAAAAAAAGTTTAGCATTAACTAGGTGCCGGACTATCACAAAATTGATTAATGATTCAAGGATGTTTGCAAAGATCGGGAGTAGACTGACTGGGCGGTAGCTTAGCGAATCAGTTCTATCTCCAGAATTCTTGAAGACGGATACCACAGAGGCAATTTACCAACTATCAGGGAAACAAGATTCAGCAAGGCATGTATAGTATAGTTTGGAGAGGACAGGGGCCAGCTCAGCATAGCATTTCTTTATTACTATTACTGGTATACATCAGGTCTACAGGCTTTGGAGGTGTCAAGGTTTTTATGATGTAGTTCACTTGAGATGGGGTGATGACCAGGTTCTCAAGGTGGCTTCAGTCCGCAATATAAATTTAGGGAGGGGGTGGTTTGCGGAGTCGAAAGTGGAGTTTAAAGCGAAACGTAGTGCAAACAACATCGTTGTTATTTGATAGAGGGGAAAGTGTTGATTGCTCATTGTTCATCACACTATTGTAGATTTTCCAGAAATCACGAGTGCCTATTTTCTGAGACTGAATGCGTTTTTTGGTTATCTTGTATGCCCTCTTTTTGCTTCATCTATCACTACTTTGTAATTATCATTTGCCTCTATAATTTTTTGTCTATTCGCAGTTGAGTTATGACGGCCGAATTCTCGGAATGTCTCCTGCCTCTCAGCGATAGCAGCTGCATATTCTGAGGTGAACCATTGAGAAGAGTGGGGTTTGTTGAAGGATTTTCGCGTGAGGACATGAGCATCAATGCCTGCTTTGACCTATTCGATTAGCTTGTACATTGATCAGCAGGAAGTGAGAAGGTTTCAGCCTATGTGGCGTCGCTGATGTGATCACTGAGGAATTCAAAATCAGCCTGCTCATAGTTTCTTGTCATTTTAAGCAACGGCTCTTCAGCTTTTGGAAGAGTTTTTAAGGTGATAAGTATCATTACCACAACGTGGTTAGAGTTTCCGAGCGGGCTCTGGGCATTCGCCACAAGTGAGGTTAATAACAGGTCGAGTAGTGAGGCTTAATGGTTCGCACGATCAAGAAGGCGGGTCGGAAATGTGACAGACTGTGAAAGTCTGTGAGCTGAGGAGGAATTTAACGTAGAGTTCCCAGCTGCATCAGTAACACTGGAGAATCCCAACCAGTTACGGTGGTGTGCATTAAAATCCCCAAATACATGTATTTGGGCATTCGAGTCGAGTGAGAGTGTTCTATCTAAGCTTTCAGAGACAGAGTCAAGCAGGGGACAGTCTTGGTCGAAAGAGAACGATATAAGAAATATAAGTAACTACCTCTGTGATGTAAGGTCAATCTAAATCACATGTAGGTGTGGTCATCTGATTCTGACATATGTTCTCTAGTCAAGGGGAGGGTGTTCCGAACATAAACTTCTAGCCCATTATACACTTATGTCATTTTCTGGTAAATCGCACATTGTTTTACCAATAATCTTTAGCACCGGATTTTTTACAGCTTTTTGTTCAAACCTCTGGAACTTTAGCTATGTTTGCTTGCTTAAAATTCATAAAATCCGGGATTTACCTTTTGGGGACATGTTGCATTATTCCACAAATGTGGATTTTCTTTGCTCAAAACGTTGGTGTATTTTAATCTTTATATATATTTGGGTTTTATATATTCAAATCTGTGCTAACAGTAATATTATTCTTATTGATTTATCCTGATGATCTCCTTTGATGATAAAAGTTGACATTTTTGAAAATCAATGGGTTCAATATAAGAAAAGAGTTTATTGATATATTCCTTGTTTAAACTACTTGATTTAATAACTATTGTTCTTTTTCCAGTTTTATTCTCATCATTTATTATATTTTGTTTATAAGTATCATTGTGTTTTTTTCCTCTCCTATGCTACCAAACTATCCACTTATTATTCTTTCTCTCAGCGGATGTTTCTCTAGAACTATTTTTTTATTTTCAGTAAGATGTATTTCTATAGGCGCTTATGAAAAGGCGTTTTGGGGTAACTTTAAAAATTATAAAATAAAATAAAGTATTTCAAACTGTTTTGGAAACGATCGTACGCCATAATGGACTAGATATTACAATTCTTACAAAAGAAAAAGTAATGCTTTGATTCATTAAATGTATATATATATATATGTATATATATATATATATATATATATATATAAATATATATATATATAAATATATATATAACGAAAACGAGAGAGCTTTACTTAAATTTATAACCACCATTCATGAATATACGTATATTTTTAATAAATGGATACATTATAAAACTACAGTAAAGTGTTAAGCCATATATATTATTATTTATTACAGTTTCAATGAATTTGGCATTATGATTCGAGTTGTCGCTAATTAGCCCACAGACTGTGGTCTAATTCTTATCTGCGTTATAATAAAAATGGTATTTGCTACTTTTTTGACTCTAGGGTGAGGATCCATGGAAAATGGACCAATCCAGAAAAAAAGGGTGCGCCCTCGATTACATCTCGGTGTAGAAGCCAATGAAAAGAGAGACCTCAGATTACCCTCGAAAACAGTCGATAAATTGATTTCAAATATTTTATCAAAATATAGTGAGTCTTCTACAATGTTTTGTGTCTAGATTTGACTCAGATTTAGAAGCAACATATTCTTGAATTGCTTTAATTAAACTACTTACGGCATCGTGTGCACATTTACTTGAATGAAATTGTTTTGATTTATTAATTTTGGTACAGAAAAATTAGTATAACATTCGTACCCTCGATTTCAAGCACAGAAGGACTTAGTCATCCGACTCTCTTCAGCTTCTGTTGTCATCTGTTTCAGAAATGTGAAGTCACGTGTCTGTCTCGTTTGGACGCGTTATTCGCTTAGAGGGTGGTGTATGTTTGTTTAAATTTAGTGTAAGGAAGGTTTCATACGGTTTTAAACAGAGGAGGGGTGAAAAGTAACAGTTGAGATTTAAACCGGAGGAGATTTAAAGAGATATTAAAGAATAAAAAAATAAAAATTAAAAAAATACTATACTAAGTGTATATTCTGAGCGAAACAATTTTCAAGGGTTACGCTGAATTTATATTTTATTTCTCAAGTAAAAATATGGAAAAAGACTTGGTTATTTGAATGCCAGTTTTACTTATATATGCTCTGTTGTTAAATGGTAACTTTAATCGAGATTTTACATAGAACACTTCCTATGAATTTTAGTCCCAAGTCGTTCAGTAGAAAATCACTCATGTACGTCAATTTATTTGTTGTAGTTACTATATTAGTTTGCTTCCAAGAATTTACACTAGTCTTAACATTATTTAAGGGATCATCAGTTATTTACCATGAAAAACTGTTTCGGGAATTTAAAAACAAAACAGTATTTCATTTCATGGCTTCCTAGCAGAGTTGGTCAGGCCTCACTTCCCTTAAAAGACAAAAACATAAACGTTATGTATATCAGATCTAAGTTTTGTTCCAGATAAATGTTTAGCTAACTTATATTAGTTATCAAAAATGTCCTCCTTACCTGTGTTGTTCGTTTGTGTCTAATAGAATGTATCCGTTAATTACACAAATGATGCTGTATTTTAAAGTGTTCGGACGAATCCATTACACTACTTTTTAGGTGAATTCATAGTTTAATGTATTTTTAATTTTAGTTTTATATTAAAAATATTTAAAAATTAAATATATATATATATATATATATATATATATATAAATGTATTCTTTTTAATATATATAATTAGTATATGTTATATATATATATATATATATATATATATATATATATACGTTTTACATACCTTACATTATTTTTATTTAGATAGCTTTGGATTTGCTCTATTAATTTATTTTGATTAATTTGATAAGACTTTAAAGCGTCAGGATGGCGAGTAATTGCCTTATTTGATTGTCTAAATATTTTCTTTTGATCGTCACCTTGTTTATCGTTCTTAGTATTAGGTCAGAAATTGGGGGCATAAAATCTACCAATTTTAAGGTAACACGAGAAATCCTAAAAAATTGATACTCCCGTAAAAAATATACATATGGCAGGTACTATGTTTATGTGGCATCCGCACGATACGAAAAGCAATGAATTTATTTCATCAAACAGTTTATAGAAAAATATTTTTATATCCAAATCAAAAAATGTAGCTTGTGTTCCCGTATGTTCACAGTTTAATTTGAACACTTTAGGATATATTAAATGTCTAGTATTTACAAACTCTTCGTTATCATTAATGCATACAAGGTCGTCAATATATCGCCTACATCCATGATAACTATACGCTCTAGATATATCATTTTTTTATTAATGATGACATATATATATATATATATATATATATATATATATATATATATATATATATATATGTATATATATTTAAGCCTATGTAAATATAGATTTGCCCAAAATGGTGAAGGATCCAAACCCATTGGAATGCCTATTGTTTGGAGTAGTATTTTATCTCCTATTTTAAAGTAACTCTCTTTCATAAAGTGACTTATAAGCGTCGTCAGACCAGTTTTGGAAACACTCGTCTAACCATTTTTAGTTTTACACCAAAAGGCTTTAGATTTTGCAAAGTCTATGTTTTACCTTTTCCTCCTGCAAAAGCTAAATCTATAGTATTACCTAATTATTCAATAAGTTCTTTATGTGGTATTTTTGTATATAATGTACTAAAATTATATGTTGAGATTGATTTAGCATGTTTACGAGAATTAATACGATCCAAGTTTTCTTTTACTAGATCTGAATTATTTATCACCCAAAATAGGGTAATATTACTATAGAATTTACTTTTTTTATGGAAATTATTTATTTAATTTACAATTAATTTAAAAACTTTAGATACAGCCTTCCTTAAAGGTTTTGTGATGCACATCTTAGAGGCAACAATAAAACGGGTGCCAACTGGTTCTTCATGCATTTTAGGTGTCCAATACATAGATGGAAGTTTTTTGTACTTTTCCTCTAATTTTAATCCTAATTTTTCACAAATTACAGTATTGTTTAGAATAATATTATCGATTTTACTATTACTTAATTCATAACTTAATTTATATATATATATTTATGTATATATATATATGAATATATGTATATATATATACATGTATATATATATATATATATACATATATATATATATATATATATATATATATATAAACAACCTCAGCCCCAAATATTACTTACGCCGATAAATCACACTTTGCTTGTGAAGAGTGAAGTTTGATTCGTTACTGTTGTACCAATATAAGAATTTGATCACAATTTATTTAAAATGAATTAATCAGCCCCAGACTACTGATATAATACTAAGTATAATACCAGATCATACTTTGTTTGAAAGAAATTCAAATTGTACTCATCAGGACTACACATAGAGTTAAAACGAGTGTCAGCACAAGCAATAGATTTCGCAAAAAAGAACTATCCCTTAACGTGCCTGGTTGAAATTCAGCAGGTTTAATTTCTACCGATATTTTTTAATAATAATAATATATACCGTGCTACTGATTAGGTTGTACATTACGTGTTTAACTCATCTGTAAACCGAATATTAATGTCAAGACTCAACTGTTTCGGGATAATAAAAAACAATTTGTAATTCTTAGCAACTTCACGCATATGGTAACTGATAAATAACCAATATTAATTTTGTTGACCTTTAAGTTTTTGTTTATATGCTGCATCTTAATTGTGAATACATTTATATTATTCTAAATTGTAGTTCTTCGTTGTATTACTCGTAGTGTGTCCGTGTGCTTTCACAAAACCGTTATAAGCGATGAAATACTGGCGGAAAAAACACCAAAAATGAAGATATGAAACGGAGAATAATGCAAATATTGGGAAACATGTTATCACGTCAGAACAACAGCAGCAACCGTAATAGGAGCGGTGGCAACGTGGTTGTGTCAGAACTTACAAGACTCTTGTGAAAATATTTCATGAGTTTGCATCAGGATCCGTCACCCTCTGGTCGTATCGGTCTCTGCATGCAGCAAGGAAAGTCGTGTCAGGCAATGAACCGTAAGTCGATGGAGTAAAAGTGGCAACGTTGCTTCAGGAATGTCTGTGTTCTGGGTCAGACATTTCCCGACTGCTTAGCCTTGCTGTTCTCGGTGTCGGGAGTAAACACGCGCACTCTGCATGGTTAACAAATAGCTTCGACCGATGATGAAGACGTCATACAGATCATACAGTCCTGAGGCACGATCTTCGTGATCATTATACAGAAGTTTTACTCGGCTAACAAGCAAACAAAGACAGCAACAATTTACTTGATGTATTCATAATGTTTGTAAATAAGATGGTCAGAGTTTTGTTCTAAGTGTCTTTATTTATAAAAGGTGTTTCAAAGGCAGGAATCAATGGAGTCATATGCAGCCAAGAAGAAGAAGAAGAAGAAGAAGAAGAAAAAGAAAATGAAAGCGTTCCTAACTTTCTTTCTTCTTCCATTTTTTGTTATAAGTGAGTATAAGTCGCCTATGGTAGAATCGCAATAAATATGTTTTGTTCCTATTTCTGCAAATTACGTCACAAGCTAACATTATTTATGAGCAGTAACCACCTAAAGATAATAAAGAGAACTTGTGCAATGCTTGAGAGATTTAGTTTTTCTTTTGTTCTTTGTCTTTTACACTTTCAGATATGTGTCGATAAACCAGATGACCGACTTGAAACAATGGATTCTGAACTCAGAAACATTAAAAAAATATTTTCAAATGAGAAAGAAAAACCAGAAAATCTCGCAAAGAAATATGGAACTGAAACAATAAAATTCGATATGATTTTATTTCCGAACCTATTGCATCGACGCCCATATATATATATATATATATATATATATATATATATATATATATATATATATATATATATATATATATATATATATATATATATATATATATTCGTATACGTACATGCCCCAGAGACCGGTAATCGATTGTGATCCTAGCCATTCGTAAGATATATTTTCTCTTTCTGTGATTGGATATGCGGCTCGAACCCAGACTCCAAAATATCATTGCGAAAAACTGTAACCATATTATCACAAACATGACATAAGTAAATAGACATCCCACAAACCATAATTCATACATAATTAAAAGTTAAATCATTGACCGTCTGTATTTATTTCGCAACTATACACACGCAAAGGCTTCGTAAATATGAAGTACGGTCGTTTTGAGATCTTATTGTAGGGTATCTAACTACTTTGCTTCGGCCATTTTCTCTTTGATCTTGCCTGACAGCTGAAAGAAATGGGGAAGATGTAAAATATTACTATGATACTAATAATCGTAAGAGCGTTAGGAACAGTTAAAAAAACATGTGAAAAAAGACTAGAAGACATCTGTTACGAAACCGGATCCACACCATACAATGAACAGCTCTGATAAAAACAGTTTAAATGTTAAGGAACAGTCGTGGGTTCAGAAACTAACACACATAACAAGGTAACACCGACACATTACAGATAAGTTGGAATAGAAATAGAACAAAACATCTAAAAAGAACATATAAGAATTAAAGAAAACTGAAACTTCCGGAAATTTCATAATGTAAAAAAGTGGCACCATAATGTATAGGTACCACACAAAATGGTCGTTAAGGGTCAAGGCGGATAGAGAGACTCATGAGGGCGGACAAACAAGACCTCCAGTGGAATGGCGCGGAGATTACTAGACGTTTGTGAAGATAGATTGCCACTTATGTGTCAGAAGAAACCAACGCTAATTATCAGCTAGAAATTCATGCTAAATGACTGTTGCGATAAAAGAAAGTAATTAATAACGTTTATCGAAAAAGACTGAATGTGTTGGTAATCTGGAGAAGGTAGTTGTCCTTTAGACTTTAGAGAACAACTGTTGTTATCATCAGTGAGCAATCACTGATAATGACCCGTGTGAAAACTAATGAGTTAGTAATGATAATAATAATTTATAAATAAAGGACCTAATTATAAATATAATCTAAAAAAATGACATGCTCATACTGGTTTATTTAACCTGATTAAATCAAGTATTATTGAAATATAGTGTGGGTAAGTTTGAACAGTTCAAGGACAACCGTAGCAAATGGTCGTTTTGTTGAGGTTAAAGGGCAGGTTTGACAACCGTGAGAACTGAGAAAGCAGAAATAGAAATCACGTGAAGAGTGACGTCATCGCCATAGTTAAAGAGTAGTTTCGACTGTAGAAATCTACTGGAAGCGAGTCGATCAGAAAATGTGAATTAACTGCTTAAAATGAGTATTTATAACAAAATTATGTCTCTCTCAGTCTCTCTCTCTATATATCTCTCACTCGTTCGCTGTCTTTCTACTGTGTCAAGACAACGACTAAGATGGAATAAATAGTTATTGTTATTATTCGTCTATGTTTATTTATCAATTCATAATGTTATAATTTATATTTTCTTTAGCATAAATGGGGTCCCTTGACCTCTGAGAACTAACTGAAGTAAAATAAAAGAAAAGGGAGAATATATTTAAAATACAATAGCCTGTATCAACTCCTTCTGAATTGAGCATACAATACTATTTAATAGGATTAACCTGATATCTCTGAAGCAATGAACTAATCAGATATGGACGTACTATTTGCATTACCAGGTAGAGATATAATAAAATTAAAACCGCGTCGTCGTACATATCGTATTTTCAACAACCCCCTATCGAAAGAATGATATAATCTTTTTCAGTTTCATTGGAGAATCACAGAAATGCTCGGATAACGTCAGCCATGTCTTGAAGATGGTAAAGATTTTTAGATTATCTTTGAATTAAGATTGTATTTTCGTAACTCACACTAAGTCGTAAATGCGTACATGTATCATGATTAACGCATGATGTGAAACAAAGAAAGATAAATAATTACTAATATAAGATACGTGCAACTTTGTGCGTGTCTCTCTGAGTGTTTTTACGTCTATGACCTACTTCAAGTCATGTTTGGTTGTATAGTGTTTTTAAAGAAGAGTGATGCGCTTTTTTAATACTTAGTTCAGCCGAAACAAGAAAAGTTGGCACTGTAGACGTAAGGGGATACTAAGAATTCGGGTGAAAGTTTAGGATAGACATCCTTAATTGGGACCTGTGCAGCGAGATGCTTATTCACATTAATTTCAAAATGTCTGCAAGTTAGTACAGTCTATGAAAACAAGGAGCATGGAGGGAGTTCCTGAGGCCGGCAGCTCGAATAATGTTGCTATCGGAGTAGAAGGCTATCCGCCATCTGGGAACCTCCACAGTGAATGGATGAAATTTGGCTGATTGTCGGGTTGGTCGAGTGTATTTACGTCGAGAGGACATCAGGGCAGCAGTTTCATCGGAACACATCCCATTGAAGTACTTGTAAAACAAGCACAAGGATGCAACATCGCTCCGATGGGACGGGGGTTGGAGCTTGGTGGATAGTGACGGACCAATTAAATAAAAGACTTTTTTGGACGGAGAGACTAGATAATGATGCACCAGCCCATATGTGACAAAAATACCCCATGCATGATCGGATGATGGCTTTGTAGAGGTATAGGATACTGCCAGGTGTGAGAAGATTTCTCGCATGGTAGTGGAAGCTCACTTTCTTTGCAGCAGTCTTGGCAATGTCTTCTATGTATTTATCCGAATCCATGTTACATCTGAATGTTAAGCCGACTAGTTAAACGCTTGACTTTCAAATAGGGTGATATTTGCGATGGTAATCCGTGGTTCAAGGGGTTTCATGTAGTTGTTGAAGTAAAGGAGCTTTGTCTTACCAGCATCAAATGTTGCCATCTATTTTCTACCCCATTCCACTAAAAACTGTTAATCCCTGATTTGAATTAGATATAAACAGTAGATAAATGGCACATAATAATACATACTGTCAAAATTAGTTCATTATTTGTCAACTTATAATGAGGGCTCTATTTCATCTAATTACAAAAGAAAATGCGAAGTTTTAGCTTGGGTTCCTATTTAATTGACTCTCCACGAGGGTAGAGTAAAACCCCACTCGATTATTATTGTTGTATCATATTTTGTTATACAGTTCCACGCATTGCGTGCTCCTAAACTGACTGTCTTGCTTTCTCTCAAACTCTATTTTAACTATGTGACGTCACATCTGTTTCTATTACTCGTCACAGTCTAGCAATTATAACTTCGGGTTGAACCGTGCTAACCTTTCATTTCCTATTATCTCAACTCACCATTTAATATACTAGTACGCCTACTCACCAAATATTTAATGAATTAATTATCAAAAAAATGTGTTATTTAGTGAAAAGATTATTGTTTTGTTTAACCCCTAGAAAAATACGGCTATTTCTTTAAGTATATTATAATTCACTAATGGAATTAAGAAAACATATTTCTCACGTCACGTATTCCGGAAAGCAATGTACGGAGGTGTTCATGATATATTTAAAAGTATTTCAATATAGGCAAATATTTTAATTCGAAGTTGGATGCTCAAAGTAAATTCAATATGAGATATTTTTTATGTGAGTTGCTTTGCATGAAACAGTTTAATATTCATAACTGCGGAAAAACGACATATCTTAAGTATTTATTGAATTGAACACTTTTACTATTTTTTATGCCTTCTGGCAATGAAGAAATGGAAAAAATATCATAGTTTCGTATATATTTATTTATATGAAATTAAAACCAAATCAGTTATTTCCCCATGCGCCTTGGAAGAGGCGTATCCAGATGTATGGATTATCACGAATTAACTGTATTTTTTTTTTTTTTTTAATATTTACTGAGTCTTAAGGGAATAAATAATGAAAAAAATAATTCTAATATGGAAGAAATAATTCGAGAAATAAAAACTACATGCCTTCCTTGAAATTTTGAAAATCTCGTTCTCTCTTTCACTCTATATCTCTCGATAGATAGATAGATAGATAGATAGATAGATAGATAGATAGATAGATAGATAGATAGATACGTGTATGTGTGTATTAATGTATAAAGTTATTTGGGTAAACTTCAGAAACAATTGACTTGAAACTTGGCATGTTGACAAATATTATTATTCGGCACAATTTGATCGGATATATAACAACTCTATTTCTAGGTATAGTCTAAATTTAAGTTATATATATATATATATGTATATATATATATATATATATATATATATATATATATATATATATATGTGCACTCTCTTGTCGATTTCGACGTATGAATGTCCCGTACGAGGCTGGCCTCGCGTGTAATTGTGAAGTAAGGGTTGCGCAATCCAAACAACACGTCTCCTGGGTCGGCACTGCTTGATTCCAATGGCAAGCAGTTCAAGACGACTGGAAACAATGCCGAGATAAATATATATATATATATATATATATATATATATATATATATATATATATAGTACACGTATTGTATTAGTTTCTGTAGATATTAATCCGTTGAAACTGAAGTGTTTATAAAAAGTGCTCAATAACAAGTAGAGCTGTTCTTAAGTATACATCTTTATTTATACCAAAATTATTGGTTATATACGTGTATACATTTTTCGGTTGTACCCTTCACAGAGAGTGAACCCCTTCAGACCAAATAAAACGCATATATATATATATATATATATATATATATATATAGAATGGGGTGACATTAATTATGAATGTAATTGAGGAAACTAAAAAACGTAAGCAGCAACGAGCCTGTAGCTGCAACATAGCAATTTATGGCAAACACTAACAAGAAATAACGAATTACATTTATAAACGATTGAATTAGCATGTATTTCCAGCAGGCCTCGGAACTGGGTCATAAATCACTCGATTACAGTCACTGTTCTCGAGGTTTCAAACTGCCATATTCAGTCACGCTGATGAGTCGCAGTAACGGCGAAACACGGTTTTTAATATGTTATACCCTCTCTCTCCTTGACTCTATCTCCCGCTTAGTCTCTCTCTCTCTCTCTCTCTCTCTCTCTCTCTCTCTCTCTCTCTCGCTATATATATATATATATATATATATATATATATATATATATATATATATATATATATATATATATATATATATACATATATATAGTGTGTGTGTGTGGAAGGAATCAGTATTGACTCGAGACTAGGTGTCGAATTGTTCGGCCGGCACACTGATGGTTGTTAGTGAATATTAAACACATCCATGTGGATGATAAATATTTATTAAAACATAAGTAATTAAAGCTCCATTCAAGTCGATCTTTTTTTAGATAAATTTGAAAATTTTCCGTTTTAGCAATATTGCAGAGAATTTCTCCTTTAAGGAACATTGGATAATCTCTGAGACTAACTATATTCATAACTAAATTTAGGGGTGTATTTCTCTCCTCTTTAAATATAGTTGTCACGGTGGATTTTTCTTTCTCAAGATAGATTCATCATTCTCTGTTACTGAAGTATTCCAAACACTTGTAGTCACCGGTTAAGTTGGATGTTTGTTTTTAGACGTTTGCCTTTAAATGGGACTGATGACTCTATCTTGAGTAAGAACAAGCCGGAATCTTTCATAATTCCAGAATGACAAGTTGGACGCAACCAGCGTATATTCAGTGAACACACTAATGCATCTTATTCAAATAAAATAATTAATATTAGCTCTTCTATGACCTGCAATCAAACACTTTGATTTTTTTCTTGTTACGTGATATTATATATATATATATATATATATATATATATATATATATATATATATATATATATATATATTAAAAAGCTATGCACTTATACATATATGAAAAAAGTATTAGAATATATAATCATATCAATTCGCATCGCGTCAAAGCTCATAACAATAAGAACCAAACATGTTTGCCATACAAAATAAATTAAAATAAACTATCACAAATCTTAAAATGTGCTGCGTCCGAATGCTAAATATTCAATTCTGTTATATTTTTTTTTAAATAGTTTTATTAATAAATGGAATAACATAATTCATCTTTTTTATATCGATATGTTTCGAGACTAGAATTTAAAATTATTTTTATGTCTAAATCAAATCACTAATGGCTCAACCCGTTTTAGTGCTTATTGGAATATTTATGGTAAATTCTCTTTAAAAAATATGGCTCAAAAATGGGCATTTTTTCCGCTGTATGTTTGCAACCATTGTAGACGTATGATCTAGAATGTTTGAAACTGGTAGTTAAGTTGTTCTCCTGCTGTTATACTATATATTAATAATAGTCAGATATGATAGACTTATAATCCTTGCGGATTATATATATATATATATATATATATATATATCACCAATAAAAATACTTACATAAAAATACGTTAAATATTTACGGGATTAAAATCGTAAATATTTCTAGACGTCTTGATCTAATGGTAAGGCGCTGGGCTATAGATATAACTATCGAAGGTTCGATCCTTGTCTAAGTTAGCCATGCTGATGAGGGATGTTAGCCAGAAACACGTGCCCATGGATTACTTTTAGTGCATATTGGAATATTTATGGTAAATGCTCTTTAAAAAATATGGCCCAAAAGTGTTTACTTTCTCCACGATATGTTTGCAAACATTGTAGACGTATGATCTAGAATGTTTGAAACAGGTGGTTAACTTGTTCTCCTGCTGTTATCCTATATATTTATAATAGTCATATTTAATAGACTTATAATCGGAAGGTAACATATATATATATATATGTATACATACATATATCTATATATATATATATATATATATATATATATATATATATATATATATATATATATATATATATATATATATATATATATATACAGTCTAGAGATGAAAAATGAGAATAAAAAATTGTAAAGATACAATATTTATTAGAATATCAACGGTTGTGTTCAAGGAGCTTTATATCTTTGATCCATGAATTTTCAAAGATAAACTCTTTTCATGAAAAGATAGAGGAAAACCGACAATGTAAGTGTAAATATTATCGACAACATTTAACTTTGAATATTTTACAAAAAATAAAACAAAATAAAGGCCAAAAGGTAACTTTTACCTTGGTCCAATAGACTATAGACATAAATATCGAAGATCTGTGTCTAAAGTAGCCGTGGTGCTGACGGCTGTGAGCCAGAAACACGTGTCGATGGATTACTTTATGTACGTATAAAATTAATATATTTATATATATATGAATATATATATATAAAAATAGGTATGTGTATAATGTATCTGTTTATATATATAAATGGAGAGAATTTACTCCTACACTACTTTATTGAAACATTATAAAGGTGACAACACAGCCGTTAGGTGCAACGGATTCTAATGTGGAGTATATTTCGTTTAATTTAGTTTTATTTATATGGGTAAAAAGGGGTTGAAGCCCTTGGTAAAGCATCAGATTCCTTCGATTTTTGTGAGATTTTTTGCTAGATATCAGACACGAATTAAAAAAACTTTCCCAACATTTTTGTTTCTTTGAAGTATTTAAATTGTTTTTAGAAAAAATACTATGCGCGCAATACCGCATTTAAAAATTCAAGTATTTCAGATTTGTATTAAATTTGAATCTTATTCATATCATACACCAATTAAGCAAGATTCTCTCAATTTCAGTTTTTTTTTCTATAGACCACTTTATATTTTGCCTTAAATTTTAGACATTATCTAGAATCAAACTCCTGCAATGAATTTTTATCAAAATTGTCATAAGTATTCTAAACATAAGGTTAAGCAGCACATGTGCTTGAATTATGTCTTTGTGAGGGACTAAAAATTGGTTCCAAACAGACATTTTCGTGAAATTAATTTTACCTGTTCTTCGTCATGTATCCTTATATATATATATATATATATATATATATATATATATATATATATATATATATATATATATATATATATATATATATATATGTGTGTGTGTAGATATAGATATATATATATATACGTATATATATGTATTTATACGTCTATATATGTATATATATATATATACCTATTTATATATACATATATATACATATATATATATATATATATATATATATATATATATATATATATATATATATATATATATATACGGCACAATCACGTTGACACACCGGTTCTCGTTAGATCACCGAAGTTAAGCGGCGTCGAGCCTGGCTCATACTAAATATGTGACCATTTAGGAATACCAGGTGCTGTATGTGCTCTCTGCTTATCTCGGCATTGTTTCCAGTCGTCTTGTACTACTACTTGTCATTGGAATCAAGTAATGCCGACTCAGGAAAGCGGTTGTTGGTGATTGCGCAACCCTTGCAATTACAAATTCACACGCGGGCAGCCTCAGGCGGGGCACTCATACGTCGAAATCGACGGGAGAGTCCATCATATATATATATATATATATATATATATATATATATATATATATATATATATATATATATATAAATACATGTTCTGAGGTACAGAACCTATAAATGCATTTAAAAAGGATGCGCGGAAATCTCTCAAAGGCTCTTTCGACTATCATCTCGTCAGGAGAAAATCGAAAGTTTTGTTTTTATATAATCAATAATATCATCGAAAGAAAGAGCAAACGGGGAATTGAATGTGCCAAAATAAACGATGGAGCGATTAAAAGAAATGAATTCAATGATTTCGTTTAAAAAAAAACAATTAAAAGGCACTACGTAAGGGGGGAATAAAAAAAAGAAGGGAGGGGGTTGAAAGTTTCCTAAAGAGATTTAGCGATCTGACAAATTTCTTCTGCTCTTTCTTTCGGCGATATTATTGATTATAAAAAAAACTATCGCTTTTCTCCTGACGAGATACTAGTCGAAACGGCCTTTGAGTAATTTCCGCGCATCTTTTTTAAATGTATATATATATATATATATATATATATATATATATATATATATATATATATATATATATATATATATATATATATATAAGAGAGGTGTTTTGCAAAAATCTCCAGGCTTCAAAACTCTTTATCTGTCATTTGATAGCACATGGAGAGTCATACATTACCAGTTGGATACCGTTCCATGCTATCTCAAGTTCATATTCTCGCTTCCGCACGCGCACTAATTAAATATTGTGCAAATAAAAACTAGAACATGTACTTTATATAGAAGCTATAGAAATTATTTTGTAGCGTCATGTTTGTAGACGTGTCCATTCATCTCTATATTATACTATGTACGGGCGTCGTTAATTCCGTGAAGGAAAAGTGTAAGCTAACAATTTCCACCATTGATAAAATAGAAACTTGTACAATGAATTGGTTTGGTGCTACAGCAATAATAAGCTTAATAAGAAAATTGATACAGACAGACAACCACAAATAAACCTCGATACTTCTAATCTAAGGTTTATTCTGTAGGTGCCGAGTCGCCTCGTTTAATTGTTTGGACCCCTGCTCCATCATGTACATAAACTAGCACACTATTATCAATTCATTATTTTACTTAAATAAGCCACTTAACTATACGAGGTGAATAGTCACCTCGTATAGTTAAGTGGCTTATTTTTATTTCTAGCGTTGCCTACATTTTAATCAGAACGAATGCTTATAGTAACCTCCCCTTACATCGCCGTTGATTAGAAACTTTCAGAAATGTTTCTGTGGCGCTGTTTCTTCATCTATTATGAAAGACAATTTCTGATTAATCTCGCTAAAAGAAGACGGAGCCTCAAAGACTTTAGTCTTGAATTATTGACAAAGATAATTCTTCATTTATTCATGTTTTACGCCTTTTCTTGGTGTGTGTAGAATTACGCTTTTCGGAATATTGTTTATCAAGAACAGAAAAAGTTAAACAAAAATGTGGAAAATTCAATTTGAATGGCATCCAGACATGTATAATTTAAAGGTAGTTTTAAAAATGAAAAAGAATTTGATGAGAAACATCTTACACTATTTTATATTGAAGCGAACATTTAAATATATCAATATGTTCAGCTGTTTCAATGGTTGTAAAAAAATAATTTCCTGCTCGTGAGACTCGGAAGATAATTGTTAAATTGTTTATAGTTCGATGTAATTTCTTTTTCTCATAATGTTGTTATCTATTAATTTAGATTACGGTTTTACTCCATCTTGAATATGACTTGAAAAAAAAATCATAATTATTCTCGGACGTTATTGAAACAACGATAATGAAATGCTTACTGATATAAAATCTACATTTTTTTCTTTTTTACGTATTCTGATGTACCCAATGTCTTGATATCATACGTCATCGTTGCCACATTTACTACAAACGATCAAAAGATAAAAATTGTTCTTGTAATGATAAATATTTACCTTCATTTATAATCTCGAAGTATTCAGATAAATTATGTTTGAAACAACTTTCTTAAACTTGCGAAAACAGCAAAAAAAAGGAAAACCATTTACATAAAATGAATATGAAGTTTTCAATTAGGAATAAGTTTTCATTTATTGGGACGTATTTAACTTAGGGATATTTTATTGAAATTATCCAATGGCTTACATAACACTGAGCGTTAATTGTATGGAAGTATTCCTAGTGTATGGTTTATATATTCAAATAAGTAATTTTTAAATGTTATGCATATCTAATAATTATTTATTCATTGCCTATATCGAACTTGCGACTAAAAATAATAGTTAAATATACAAACTAGTTTATTGGTCTCCCGATTTATAAAATCGGGGGACCTATGTTTTGAGGCATTTCCGTCCGTCCGTCCGTCCGTCCGTCCGTCAAGATTTTTCTCCGCAACCATCGATTTAATTTCTCTGAAATTTTCCATGAAGTTGTAACTTTGGTCAGGTGAGAAAGTGACATTCTTCGATTTTTGAAAAAGAATCTGGTTAACTCTCCAGGGGGTCAAAAGGCCCCGAAATGACAAAAAATGACATGTGTTGCCATATAACTGTGCATCCATCCATTCAATTTCTCTTAAACTTGGCCAAAATGTGGAGGCAATTGTTATTAAGTGAAAATAAGTATCGCTGACCTTGAAAAAATCAGGTTCGCGCCCCCAGGGGGTCAAAAGCCCCCAAAATTGCAAAAAATGACCCTTTTCTCCCATAACGTTTGATCCATCCATTCAATTGTTCTGAAACTTGCCCAAAATATAGAGGCAATTGTTCTGGATATAAAATGAGCATCCTTGACCTCAGAAAAATTCTGGTTTGCGCCCCCAGGGGTCAAAGGGGGGTAAAAAATGCCCCAAATTTCCCAAATCTTTTGCATTTTACACTCGCCACATCAAGTCACATACAGAGGGGGACCACGCATGCGCGGCTTGTTAAGAGACATTCTAATCAAAGTCAGCACCATTCTTGTAGTAACATTTGATTTATTTCAGCCGTGGGTCATTTTTCGAGAAGACACACAACTCTTGCAATGTATTCGAGAGAAGATTTAATTCTTCAGGAAGTGAAATTTGTACTGACTTTGTTAAAATCTTTTTTATAGTTAGGCTTTATTTTAATTATAATTTAGCTTTTAAATGGACCTTATCCGTCCATGAATAATCAATGAAGTCCATCCCCTAACGATACTAAAATGGTTAAAGTAAACTCAATTTGTAGGGTGTAAACATATAAAAGTATCAGATGATTCGTTATGTGAAAGTTGTTTTTCACTTTCTAAACTCATTAACAGATGAGTAGTTTAGAGTGGTTTACGACTGATGGTCTGATAGACAATTTTATGGCCAGCTCATTGGTTATATAGGTCGAGTCTCTTCCTAAAACACTAGTTTCCTTAATGCCCTAACATCTGTATTTTTATCAATATATATATATGAAATTGTAACTTTCCTGCACCGATTAGAGCAATTAGCTTGAAACGCTAGTCTGTAGGTATTAATAATTTAATGTTTATTTATAAATATTATATGTATATATATATATATATATATATATATATATATATATATATATATATATATATATTACGTAAATATTTATTATTACCTACATACATCGATGTTTCATGCTTACGCAAACTTCAGGCTAGGTTTGTTGATGAACACGGCGTCCAGGTCGCCACTGAATCGTTGCCGGGTTACATGGAAATTGTGAGAGATTTAACTCTGTAAACGCAAAATCAGCGAGGTATACAGTGAACAGAGGGACATCATTCCACAAGAACAACAAAGAAGTTGAAATCTCGCATTAAGCCGTAGTATCAATACTCATTATTAAATTCTCTCAGAGTGCACCAATCCTTGTAAATGAGGCCATAATAATATTTGTTTAATAAATAGTAATTATTATTATCAACAGAGACTGATTTTCCATGCTCAGGCATACTTCAGTGTAATTCCCGTATGTATATATATATATATATATATATATATATATATATATATATATATATATATATATATATATATATATGCAAATTCGAATAGAATAGTCGTCTTGAAATTTAAAACCTTAAAATACAAATGTTATTACGACTTTGTACCCTGCCTATAAAATGTTATGCTCAATAAAAAACGCTCAACCTCAAATTTAAAAATTTATCTCGAACGCAAATATACGTATGCAAAATGATTAAGCTTAAACTCAGCTGTTCTCAATTTCTCATCTTACTTTACATAAACTAAAGTTGCAGTTTTTTCATTTTAAGTGCAGTTGGTTCAATATGAATTTTAGCATTTTCTTATTCGAAATGTATCCGGGTTTTTTAATTTGAACTTAATTTTTTTAAGTTTTATTTTTTTTATTTTGCAACGTAACAAATCTGTAGTATATATTTAGAGATGGGTAAAGCGATAGAGAGACGATGGTATTATTATTGTTGCATGGATAGTTTTACAAATAGCTAAAATAGTAAAATGCGGTTCTTATTGTTTTCTTGTTTTCACTTCGATCGTTCGAATTACAGTTTAATTTCGCATCAGTCTCGAATCGTGTCTACTAAGCAATAAAATAAATGTCCTGTGGATAAAAGTCCGCTGCAAAATGAGAAACCACACCAAACAAATGGTAAGCCTGTGGACAAATATACACGCTGTTATCTCCGATCAATATTAAAAACAAACATGCGCGAATCGCGTTCAGATTCTGCATTGCCCGCTATATATCCGTTGAGTAAAGTATACGTTTGTGTTCAACTGTATCTGGTTGTAGGTCTCATTTAGTTATAGACCTTTCTGTGCAGTCGTAGGGTTCAATTTATGTATGTTAATTACCAATGGTGTCAAGATGTGTGAGTATCCACGCGTCAGTTTCAACAGTTGATCACCTGGAAAAGCCAATTAAATATTTGTGATCAGCACGTTACTGGATTGTTTTAGTCTGTGTTTACATATATTTTGATGGATTGCGGTAATTATAAATGTGCAATCACGCCATTTTAAAAATTCGTTTGTTACTTTGATTACTACTATTTCGATTGTTCAATTCCTAAGTGATACATATTAAGAAGATTGCATTATTTGTCGCCTTTATAATTATAGGACGTATGTTTCGTTAATATATATATATATATATATATATATATATGTATATTTCTATTAATTTCATACGTCAATACAAGTAGTCAATGGACACGTGTTTCTGGCCTACATCTGTCACCGACATGGCTAACTTAGACAAGGATAGAAATGTAGTATTGATGCCTATAGTATGGCGTTTTACCTCCGGACAGTGATGCCTGGCCTTAAAATATGTACTTTTTTATCGACTGAACACTTAATGTATTTCATGTAATTGTTTTTATTAGTGATGGTAGCGTTTCTAACTTTGCTTACTATGATTTCAGTTTTTTACTTCCGAAGTAATACAGATTAATGCAGGAGATTGCATTTCTAGTCGCCCTTAAATTTATACGACGTATTTTTCATTAATATATATCTATCTTTTTTATTAATTAAATACCTACATAAAAACTATCCATGGGCATGTGTTTTTAGTTCACATCCGTCATCAGTATGGCTAACTTAGACAAGATTCGAATCTTATATATATATATATATATATATATATATATATATATATATATATATATATATATATATATATACGTGTTCCTGGCTCACACCCGTCATGACCATGGCTTACTTAGACAAGAATCGAACTATATCCATATATATATATATATATATATATATATATATATATATATATATATATATATATATATATATATATATACTTGACAAAATATGATCCGTTGGGTCATACTTGTAGATTGGCTAAGATTGTTTTCATCAGAACAGGTGAATTTATAAATCCAGTTAAATATAAAAACCAAAATGCAAAAATCCTAAACTATCTATCTATCTCTGCAGTTCATGGTTAAATAATATTACTACTCCTGATGAAATTATTTTTAGTTTATAATGAACTGTTCCAATCTTTTTATTATTTCTGTTATTAACTTTGACTGTTAATAGACAGAGAGAAAGCAATAGAGAGATGGACTTTATAATAATATACAATGTATAAAATATGTGAGGGGGGGGTGAAACAACATAGTGTAAAAGAGAATGAGATTAATATACAGCCACTTATAAAGACATGAGTGACATGGTGAGAGCATTGGAAATAACGCCTAATTAAAACAATTACAAATATTGGCACTTCTGTAGTATATATGAAGCAGCAGATTTTCTGTTATTCTATTGAAAATAAAGGGAGGTAATTCAACCGGAAGTGATTTTTTTACAACATAAAAAAAATGCAAGACTGATTTGTTTTTGGGTAACAATTAACAATTTCTTTTTTTTAGTATATGAAGTAAAAAAAATGTAAATAAAAAACCCTTACCCTAACCCTAACCCTAAACCCTAACCCTAACGCTAACCCTAAACCCTAACCCTAACCCTAACCCTAAACCCTAACCCTAACCCTAACCCTAACTCTAACCCAAACCTTAAGAAATCAGGTGGTGTGCCTGTAAAAAATCTATTGTTTTTTGCGGCTGGTTCATTAAATTACCAATGTCTCGAAGATTAATCTCATTTAACTCCAATTTCTAAATGCTAAATTCAACTTCCGGTGAATTCTGAATGAATGGTACTTGGAGAAAAAAAACGGAACTCGTCAATTTCGATTTCTTAATCGGCAGCTGCTTCATATATACTACAGAAGTGCCCAAATATTTTCTTTTCAGACATTACTTGAGTCTAATCCCAAGGAATATTTCAGTGGTTATTTTATGTGAGTAAAATAACCAAAAGCCCTAGCGAAGCAAACGTTTATTAACTCAGTTTTACTCGAATATATTACATGATCATAAGTTAATGCTTGCGATATGTTATTTATTTTCCTTATTTAAATATTACTTATAACCAATGGTGATACTTTCTATTGCTATTGATGAACGTCAAATATGTACTATATTGACTGAGCATACGGAAAACTTACTGTATTTGAAATAAATTGTTTAACACTTTCGTTGGGTGTTAATTGGCGGTATAGAAGAAATGCAGATATCAGAAAGCGGATTAATATTAACATATGCATAAACAATGTAATTCGAAATATAGATTAACGTGGTTTGGGAAGTTTTTCCGTCACCCAGACTCCAGCTATGTAAAGAATTAGTATCAAGTATCTTCGGATTGTGAAAATAAGGCAAGCCAAGTATAAGCAATTTTATTAGAATAGTATTGTTTAATAATCCGCATTTCTAGTCTAATTTCAAATATTAATTTATTAACATTTAAAGATGACAATAATAGAGTTTTTTTGTTGCTATGATATGCTTTGTTTCATCTTTTAAGTCAGACATCTTAAATAACAATTTGTGTATGTCTGGCTCGTTACATTATCCTTCTTGCTACGAATCGTTCGTTTAAAATAAAAGACAAATCACTCGTTAGTATTCAAATAGAAACTTGTTTTTAATTATTAAAATAAGTAAAAATAAATAGTTTGCAATAAATCGTGTTATTATTAATTATTCCCTAGAGGCTTTCACACTAGTAATTATTAGTGATCAATCACTGGCAAAAAAGTAGGTGACAATCACTGAACTCTCATTAAAAAAAAACAAATGTTAATCCAGCATTCTCGTTGTTTCTGCTCATTGTTGAACACATTTCATGTTCTCCAAATAACCATTTACCTTTGATTTTCTGTTAAATTAGATTCTTGTTTTTTCTCATGAATATGAGTGAAAATAATGCTCCTCTGTACCCCAGCATTCTCGAACTCAAAGCGCAAATCCTCTATTTCTACGGCAACTAAAACATCTCACGTATAATATTGCTCCCTTCTTGGCGAATCTAATATTTATGCTACATAGATTTTAAAAAGTAATACCCTTTGATAGGTGACCAAACCGTGAATGCCCACTCATCATCCATCACAAAAAATCTACATCTACAAAATAGTCTTGCGAAACTACATTCAGGGATCTTCTTTTATTTTACACGTGCTTTTTTCGCTATTCAATAATCTAGGAAAAAATCAGTGTGATACTGAATTTGCTTAAAAGATGTTTGCTCAATGCGATAACAGAATCCAAATTCCTCATCTTAATTCGGTTGAGACCGTAGAAAACTGGCAATAATCACCAGCTATTAGAAAATCATAGCAAATCGCATTCTCCCAAAATGTTACCTACTTAATCCAAGAGTTATGAATGTTACATATACATGCACAGCTAAGATTGTAAAATTCATTAAAGGGAGCTAACTCATTAGTTGGATATTTGTAATATTTTGTTCAAAGTTTGATTTCGATACAATCACTTATTGTATCATAGCAAGGGTCGTTGATATTCACAGGGATTTTTCTGGTAGAATAACATATCTCTTAGAACAATTGTTTGAATAATCAAGTGTGCATCCTTGATGATTGAAACATGAAACATCAAGGGCAAATATCAATATATTTCCCAAAAAATTAACATGAGGAATGGTTTCTAAAAGTGACTTTAAAAATATCATCTCATTTATTATATGTTAGCAATATTATTACGACACACTGCTGAGATCATTCTCAACGACGACGTATTAAGATAACTAAATCTAAATATATTGCCAAATCTCACTTTCCTATTCGAAAGCTATTTAAAAAAAGAATATTCTATGTTTAAAATTAAAAGCAATTAATAAAATTATTTGAATCGACACATCGATTTGCTTTCCAACCCCACCAAACTTGTTACCTGAAGAGGAAGCGTAAGTTACTGATTCATATTAATCCGGAAGTATCGAAGAATTAAATCTGCGCTGATATTTGATTTCGAACAAATGGTCATTTTATATATGCTAGAATTATTGAACTTTAAAATTTCTAACTCTCCTGTACAGTGATTTTGAGAAGAAAAAGGCCACTAACAAGCCCAACACTACGCCAGATATGCATGTACCTGTCTGTTCTGGGTGCTAATAAACTCGTTATAAAAAAGAAGTACATCTGCCTGATTGTTTTCTAATATATCCTACTTTATATTGCGATGAAATGTACTGTAATTACCTTTCTAAAAATAATATTTTCTCAAATATATAAATAGATTCAGGCATTAACAATATATGTACAATATAATATATATATATATATATATATATATATATATATATATATATATATATATATATATATATATATATATGTATGATTATTTTTATTTACACAGACATGTACGAAATCTGCGAAACCGGCATGTCGATGTTATCAATCAACAGTTAATATTAACTGAGATCTCATCAGGGAGAGTTAGAATCGTATTCTAACCTTAAATCATATATATATATATATATATATATATATATATATATATATATATATATATATATATATATATATATATATATATATTTATGAATTATCGCTGCTAAATAAATGTGTTTCTTGTTTTATTTATTACACGTGGATATAATGGGTCGCAATGCAAGATATAAATTTGGCTCTAATTACGCTGACACATCGGTTTACATTAGATCACCTCAGTTTAGTAACGTTGAGTCCAGCCAGTATTAGATGGATAATCAGTCGGGAATACCAGATGCTGCATGTGTAAAGACCACAATCTATATAATACTAAAACTCTATTGTTCTTGTATGTTTGCAATCAGCTTTCAGCTTTCCGGTTTTCAACATCCGGTTGCGCATGCGTAAATAGCATCGTCTTCAATCTGTTATTCCAATTCCGTTATTCTCTATTATGATTAACGAACGCATGAAATTTTTCATTCTGGAAATTTTTAAACAATTTCATTCTATTTCATCAACTAGTTTATTTGTTTTCTTCACGGCTAAAAACATTCAACGGGAGGACTTCGTAAAGTCTGTCGCAGTTTCAAAAAAACTCCTCCCTTTTAAAAAACAAAAACAAACAAACAAAAAAACAACACTCATTATTAATATCAGCCATACTAGCGGTAGGTGAACGAAACCACCTCCCAGTTTCCCTCTCATAGATTTAACCACTCCTACTCCCTCTGTTTTCGTGACGTACGCGAGACAGCCTGCTGTACCCCCTTCCTTTCTCAAATCGCCCTAACCAACCACTTATAATTCAGTAACTGTAATTAAAAAAAAAAACAATTATAATAAACAGAACGACTCATAGAAATCTATCTATATTCTTTTTTCATTTTAATATACTTTCATAGAAATGCTTCTGTTATGTAAAAAAAAACTATTTTCTTTATGCCACAAGTGTCACGCTCATACATGAATTCCATAGCTAATATAACAAACTGACCCAACGGGTCACGGGTGGTCTAGTACATTTATAAAGGCTTCACTACAAAAGTTAACGAAATCATAGTAAGCGGCCTGACAACCGTTAATAGAAGTTATCGTCTTAATGGTATCTCCATTTCTCCATGGCTACGGTTGTATTGATAAATGAAATTGTGGGATATTTCAGCAGGAGAATATTGTATGTTTTCATTGCAAAATATTGTACTTTCAAAGTTCTCAGTAAAACGAAGGTATGAAAAACGTTCGATTTGAATATCGTATGTTTTCATTGAAAAATATTGTACTTTCTAAGTTCTCAGTAAAACGAAGGTATGAAAAACGTTCGATTTGAATATCGTATGTTTTCATTTCAAAATATTGTACTTTCTAAGTACTCAGTAAAACGAAGGTATGAAAAACGTTCGATTTGAATATCGTATTTTTCATTGAAAAATATAGTACTTTTTAAGTTCTCAGTAAAACTAAAGTATGAAAAACGTTCGATTTGAATATGATATGTTTTCATTGCAAAATATTCTACTTTCTAAGTTCTCAGTAAAACGAAGATATGAAAAACGTTCGATTTGAATATCGTATGTTTTCATTGAAAAATATTGTACTTTTTAAGTTCTCAGTAAAACGAAGGTATGAAAAACGTTCGATTTGAATATCGTATGTTTTCATTGCAAAATATTGTACTTTCTAAGTTCTCAGTAAAACGAAGGTATGAAAAACGTTCGATTTGAATATCGTATGTTTTCATTGAAAAATATTCTACTTTCTAAGTTGTCAGTAAAACGAAGGTATGAAAAACGTTCGATTTGAATATCGTATGTTTTCATTGAAAAATATTGTACTTTCTATATTCCCAGTAAAACTAAATTATGAAAAACGTTGGATTAGACAGTAGCATCGGACAATAAGGTGCAATTCGAAGCAATAACTTTTGACCGTTTGTGTCGGAGTAAATATAAATCTTGGTTTTACATACATTAGTTAAAACCTTCAAACAATATTGCGATAATTTAAACGTCATTTTCACATAGCCGTTAGTCGTTTGTCGGATTATGAGTTCGTCCATTCTATGAACATTTTCAGCTGACATATAACAAATATAATTATAGTAAGCTTTTCAAAAAACCTGTTAAATGTGTATTGTTGTGTTGTATTGTATTGTTATAATTTTCTATTTATGTTTAGATATGTTTGGAAGTGTACCTTTTCGGAAGACCTAACACTAGATTTGGCACGGCTCCCGCCAACATCGAGAATAAAAATAACAGAAAACGTAGAAACTATAAAAAGTGCTTTCCTCTTTTTTATATGTTAGCAAATCAGTTTCTGTGAGTTTTTATTAGTACCGAAAGTGAGTGACATTTTACCATTCTCTAAAATGTTTTTTATTATATATATATATATATATATATATATATATATATATATATATATATATAATTCCATATAAATATGCGTATAGGTATGCGGTGTATGTATTTATAATCATATTAAATCTGAGTCATTCAACGTTGTTTCCATAAGATTGTGTCCTATACATTTTAATTACACATGAAATATGCTAAAATGTTTATTAGTTTTCAGACTGAGTTATGTTAGAAGCAAATTCTAATGTAATTGTTCAAAATAAATACAATTAGCAATTAGTTCAGAAAGTAATCTTTCTAACACTGAGGTTGTAGCTATCTCACGCTCCTTCAATGTATGATATGTAATACTACTCTTTAGTTATTTACAGTAACAATCAATTCCTTGAAACTCTCTCTCTGAATCTCTCTGTCGTTTAACCACCTCTCTCTATCCTTCTATCTATCTATCTATCTATCTATCTATCTATCGTTTAATCTTTCTCTTTAACAGTGTATATTAATCGTCGAAAATAAAGGAAATGAAAATAAAATTGTAATAGTACATCATAAAGAAAATGCAATCCCCAACTTTACTAATATCAGCAGGAGAGACACAGAGAGAAACTAATAAGAAATAGAAAGAGAGGTCTGGTAAAAGAGAGACTAGCATCAAAGCGACTAATTCTTGCTTTTGTCTTTTGATTATTTCAAATATAACTGTCTTTGCAAACAAACATTTCCCTGAGTAAAACAATCTAACACGAGTTGAATGTGTAGCCGAATGTATCGTGTTATTTTTAAATTATGTAGAGATTCTTTCATAAGTAACTATATATTTTCTTCTGTTTCTAACTTCGGTATTTCTTCTATTCCATGAGTCGTTCTAAAGCCTGAATCGTATATTTTTATTTGACAAACATTTTCATATATATTTTTTTAAAATCTCAATTTGTATTTCAGATATATATTATATCCACACGACTAACAAACGAGCAAACATCTGTGGTTTGGAAGTGTTTCTTGAAAGCAAAAATCATTACATTCGTCAACCGGAAATTCCGAATATATATATATATATATATATATATATATATATATATATATATATAGAGAGAGAGAGAGAGAGAGAGAGAGAGAGAGATGTATATATATATATATATACATATATATATATATATATCTTAAATTTGCATTTCATAGACCAAGTGAATTAATCTAAAACCATAATTTCTATTAGTTTGTACAACTTCTTTATGTATTTTCTTCGATTCGATTGCATCTATCATTTTACATACAAATGTAATTCATAAAAATGTAATATTCATTCGCGTTTTATGAAAAACATCGGATATACATTCTGTTCAATTAGTCCAATTTTGTCACTGTTCAGAGGGTTGAATTATATGTTGTTGGGTAGCGAATAAACATGTCATACCAAAAACACCGGAGAGGAAATACGGTGAAAATCCAAGTTGATTTCTGATAAAGATTCGGCGAGTAGTATGAATTATATATGAAGGCAAGACACTCAATTGGGGAAAAGGTAATCATTTCAGACAAAAGAAAAAATGATCCCCCAATACGATTGTCATACTAAAAAAAACACACGAACCAGATTTCTTAAACGAGAAGAGCTAATTTTTACGAGACTAATCTAAATAATTCCTGCAAGTATATCGGAATTCCTCTATTAGAAGTAAAGAGCCTCGAGGCCCACGGGACAATCAGTAAACGATGTTTAGCTGTTATATATTATTAATAATTACCAATAAATCTTAAAGTGTTTAATAAGGCTATTTCTAAAATGTGAGATGAAGTGCGAAACTTCCATTGCTTCGATGCTAAACTATGAGAATGACCAGCCCCGCAGCAAATCAAGAACAAATATATAAAAACATTACGATCGGGGAATTTAAATTGCAAATACAAATCTCTCCTAATCACTTATTTTTAATTATAAGTTACAGCAACAACAAAATGATAGTTAATAGGATTCATAATGAGAGATAATGTTCTTTATCTATTTAAAACTACGATATTGAGAATAAACTCATGGAGATTTTAAGCTAGCCGGAGAAAGGGCGGTAACTCTTATTTTTAGAATTAAAGAGTCATTCCCCCATGCTCATAAATTAAATTCAACAGTATAGACGAACTCAGTAGCTAATTCGTTGAAAAGTTAATTTACTTGTTATAAGGCAGTGACTCTCATATCATTTAGTAATCCAATGAATTACAATTCAACTTATACGGATGAAATTGACATGTTAAATTATATATATATATATATATATATATATATATATATATAATTATTTTTACTGAGATACATAATTTTATTAGAGTAATTACGAAGATAAGGCATGTTTTATCTTTCGTTATTAAAAGATACGAGAAAGGAGAAAAGAAACGGTGACAGTTAACTGGTTTCGCCCACACTTAACGAGAACTGTACAGTGCGATTTTAAAAGAGGAGAATGTAAAACAGGAGAAAAATAACTTATTTTAAACCGAAAAGAGCGTTATATTATTCACAATAAAGGATGTGTCTTCGAGATTAATCACACTCAAGCCTAATAGACATGTCTTCTGTTTAAAGAGGGAGTGTCGTTTAAGATGTAAGTGGATAGTCTCCAAGATTTTAAGATGGAAAATGAAGTGAGCACAACACAAGATGGTAAGTGAGATCATGCTGAAATTCGTTGCACACGACAGGTTTTTAATCAAATGGTATGTTCTAGAAGACCTTTACGTGTTTCTTAGAACGTCGGAGGGTTCCATTCCTAATTTTTGTTGGGATGTGTTGCTGTTCTCTGTTATCCGATCTGAACGTCGTTCTGGCCACGTTGAAAATTATCAATCAAATTATTTTTGTGGTGGAGGCCGAACGGCTTTTCAAGAGGACGACAGCAAGGGTTTTGTACAGAACTCAACACGTACGTTCGACGCGAAATCGCAATGTCTACTGCTGAGCTAATTAGTTTTGCGAACTTCTCACTAACTGCACCTAGCCAAGGCAAACTTATATTAATCATTTAGTCATCGTATTAGGGTTTATTTCAGAGAGATTGACTATTTTTCTTTTGATTACTGACCTAATCCCATCCAGAGGGTAGCACTTAATGAACAATGTATTAGTAACAATTGTTGTTGCTTCGAACAAATCATAAGGCTCTGTGTATAAAGGTAAAAAATAAATGTAACTCTCGCTCTCCTGGACAAAATTAATCCAAACGAGTATACAATCCTATAAATGTAGATTTACGGTAAATGGATGTAAAGTAACAGGATGGAGGTTTTGTTATTATACATCGAGAGATACTAAAAAGAGACTGCACTCTCTTCCGTAAGTATACTTTCATGTGGGATGCATTTTGTTGAATGAGGAGAAGAATGTATTTGCCTCTGTTTGATTATTACAGAGGCAAAATGTGTCGCCTACATATCAATAGTAAACTAAAGGTTTCATGAGTCCGGATTGTAATCATTTCTCATAGAAACCTACTAAAATGTTCGATGCCGTTGTCCCCAGGACTGAGCTAATGGAAACACCATCTATTTGCCTATACATTACATCGTTAAAACTGAATTAAACAGATGTAGTGGAAAATTTCAGTATCTAAACGAACATGTTCTTAGGAAGGGAAGGGGTGATAAATGGCTACGATATAAAAGAGTTCGGCACAGATATCTATTGTTTCTAAAATAGGGACAAAAGTAAATAGGTTACTAATATCATAAGAGCACATGAATGTATTAATAACCTTAAACGATTGAATGAGATTTGCAAAATAAAATGAATCTTTTAAGCAGTATTTAATATAGTGCTCTAATACTAGTTGTAAAATACCAAAGATCCATTTTGCAACCTTGTGGGATATCCTCCTTGTGCGTTTTGGGTAATTCATATAAACGTGGTCGGATAGAGCCGGG
>OY744530.1:37771885-37806885 GCA_963556195.1 Sepiola atlantica | reverse complement strand
TTCCTAAAAGCCCGCCGTTGACTTCCTCATGAAAAATTCGAATCAAATGGAAGCCACTTAGAAAATTAGCAGAAACTCCCTTCATCTAATTTATAAATTTCATTTCAGCATTCAGCCTCTGTTTCTAGAATACATAAAAACAGAAGACTTCACTCAAAAGCTCTGACTATTTTTTTCCTGAAGACATACCTACAAACTTATTCTGACATTTGATGTGAGATTGTTCTATTTTATTTTTGCTGCTATTGTTGCTATATGTGGAGGGCTGGCTTTTAATAGGAGAGCGCTCTTTGAATTTGGCGCCATTGTTCATTTCCTTGTACTCAGTAAAATCAGTAACACTTATCGATTTTGGCAGGAAACGTCTTTGGTATAATCCCTAATCTGGGGCATTTTAGACAAATCCCTACGGTCTCAACATTGCGGTTAAGCAATTTCATGCTGAATATTCTACCAATACGTTCACCCAGCGTCGTATGTGTTTGAATCAAAATCTACAAGTGTTTCTGACTAAGATCGCATATGTCTTAACTCAAAATCTATAATAAAGATTAGATCTATTATGAAATTGTACACACTTGCACTACACTACCTGACCTATTGAACAACTTTTAATGAGATTTTAAATAAGCATGCTATGAATAAGAATGACACAATAAATAAACGAATCGATTATCGTAGATGGCGATTCGATAGCTTACTTATTATTAGCTACTACATCGAGATGTAAAGAAATGTGCCTTTCTTTACATCTCGATGCACCATTTATTCTTGCCCCTCACATTATAATGAAAACTAAATTGTTCGAGTCCTTGTATGACTGGACAAAGGAGTGAACCAAAGTCTTCCGGGCCCAATAGATTAGTGTAAATTTTATGTATTATTATCCTAATAAGGGGAGTATAAACATCTAGGAAAAATAATTTTTATTCTATATTTGAAACGAACAAAAAAAAATTGAAAAATAAATAAAATGTTTCAGATTTCTAAACCATTCAACAAATTTCGGTTTTACATTTAATATAACAGACTGAACATGCTAACATTTAATAATCTCTAATCCCATAAGTTCAGGTGTGTTAGCTATATTATAATCGGCTTTTAGCTTGTTCGATTTCTCTCCTTATTTGTACTGTGCCGTGCCTATTTGATGACATTACAAATAGCGAATGAAGTAAATACAAGGCGATATATATATATATATATATATATATATATATATATATATATATATATATATATATATATATATATATATATATATATATATATATACAGGGTGGGCAAAAATAAGGGTCCTATTTTTAAAAATTCATAACTTTTTTATTTATTGATTTTTTTTTTTTTTTAGAATAAGTAAAGGACCCCTTCCGAAGCAAGCATGAGCCGTATTAGCCCTAAGGAACGTACCCTCATTTAGAAAACATTATTTTTGCTTAAAAAACTCAAAACAGTGTAAAAAACAATACTTTAGTTTTTGTAAGTTTTAAGAAGTGTTTTTCGGCTAAAATTTGTTTTGTTTATTTCAAAAAATCTCGGAAGGGTCAGTCTACACACACATAAAGTTTGGTGAGTTTAACTTTTATTTTGTGGAAGTTATTCAAATTCAAGTTATTCAAATTTAAAGATAGGACCCTTATTTTGGCCCACCCTGTATATATATATATATATATATATATATATATATATAGTCTTGGAAGTTTCTTAACCATTAAAACTATATTTAAAAATTTAAAAAAAACTGAAGACCCAAGTCGTTCAGTGGAAAATCACTCATGTAAGTAAATTTAACTTCTTCAGTTATTATATTAGTTTGCTTCTAACATTATTTTAGGGATCATCAGTTGTTTACCATGAAAAACTGTTTCAGGAATTTATATATATATATACATATATATATGTGTGGGTGTGTGTGTATGTGTGTGTGTGTGTGTATGTGTGCTGTTTTCTGTTTCATTTTACTTCAGTCGAAGTTCTCAGATATCAAGGGGTCTCTTCGTGGGGCTAAAACTGACTCTATATATGAGATACATAAATACTCGAATATTCCATTAATGTCCTTCTTTACCTGTCCAACATTGATTTAGTAAAGAAGTTAAGAATATTAATGTTCCTCTCCAATTGACCTGTGAACTATGTTATAGTGAATATTTCTGGTAGTCTCTTGGTCTTACTGGATTCTAGGACAAGAATTCCCTTTGCCTTGTGGAGAATATAGCTAAGTGCTGTTACTTGAGATAACATTACTTGGAAAAGCTGCACTATTCCTCGTATAAGCCAGGGTATAGCCGTGTCGAGGGGATCTTATTTGTGCTTCGAATACAATGTTACTTTGAGTATTTGGTCAGGGTTTACTTGTATGGGAAGTATCTTCATGTCAGTTTACAAACCCTTGTACAGAGAGACCGAATACACTTGACGATGGTGTCTAGTAAGTAATTACAACCTCCCTTAAAATGAGTTATATTTTTTCTATACTATATATTTTTATGTAATACATGATTCTCGAACGACTCAAAGGTAGTGTAGTAAAAAGATAAGAATTCCTTCCGACTATTAAAGAGAAAATCACCAAATAAATCTTTCCTCTCTCCCTCTGCATTTTACTCGTCTTATACCTCTCTTTAACACGTAATCTCTCTATCTCTCTCTATCTCTCCATCTATTTATATCTCTCTATATACATCTATATATCTCTCTATCTATATCTATCTATATATGTCTCTTTCTGAACTATCTTACTTTATGCGAAAGTGTTTAAAGGTTTTCAGGTCACAAATTAGGATATTGGATGACATGGGAAGAAGTGTGAAATGATACTAGCCACCTAGTCCCACCCTTCTGTATTTGCGAGGACGTGATCGGGCGCTGCTGAGAATCCATGCAATCCAGCCGGTTCTTAGATAAATTAACAAGTTAAGATGAAGTACAAAATAAAAGTTGTTTATAAACAGAGTGGTCTGATGTGAAGTTTATCAAACTTACCAACGGCTTTGTCGACATGTGTGGCTTGATAATTCTCTCATGGAACAACGGATAACAAATTGAACGCAAACGTTAAAAAAAAACTTCCCCAAAACAGCTTGTTTTATTAACCTTAAGAGGGATTTGACTTTATCGTATTTTCGCCTTATTATAAAGTCAAACATAGCGTGTATAATATATATATATATATATATATATATATATATATATATATATATATATATATATATATATATATATATATATATATATATATATATGAAACTAAAAGTATACTTTTAGTAGATAGAACCTATAGGGAAATGGTTTAAGCTCAATATACGAGATAGAGGAATTATAAAATAGATGAAAGAAGAGGGATAAACATGTAAGAATGACAACAATAGTTTAATGGTAGATGACATGTCAGAAGGGTAATATATTCTCGATGCGGTAAGCAAACTTTCGTGTCTTCGGTGGTAGTTGAACTAATAAAGCTCCCAATATTCTTATTCCAACCATTCCGCCCAAGTTCTGTGGTATTGAAATACACTTGCATAAATAATTACTTGCGACCTTATATATATATATATATATATATATATATATATATATATATATATATATATATATATATATATATATTAATATGTGTGTGGATGTGGATGTGTGTGTTAGTGAGTGAGTTTTAACTGTATCCTGCTCGTATTCTGCATTTATTTCGGGTTACATAAGTTAACTATATTTTAGTTGTCTAATGATCAAAAGCTGCACGTCTTTCAGAGACACCGCCCCAAACTTAACACACCAGTTTTCTATCAATCTCTTCCTACTGAAAAAAGATGGTCATTTCAGACGTTTTAAGTTCATTTTTTGTCGAACTGGCGAATACTCCCTTTTATATGGAGAATAAAAATTACGAATCATTTTTAACTCTTTATTGATTTGTTCAAATCAGTCTCACTGCATTTCAGTTTTATCGAGTCTGTTGTGTACAGCACAGGCGCTTTTTATAGTTTACTTCACCGATTACAATATATATATATATATATATATATATATGTGTGTGTGTGTGTATGTATATGTTCATATTTAGAGAGAGAGCGAGAGAGTCATATATATATATATATATATATATATATATATATACATATATATATTCTTATCTTTCGGTTTTTGCTGGAGATGGGGCATCTTACCGGATGCCAGACATTCACCGGCTATTTCAGACACTCCAGCCTAGAGATCTTTTTAAGATTCTAACCGTCCCTTTAAGTGCAATTGTTTGTGTTTCTCTTGCACTCAATTCACCCGGTATACTCGCCAGATAGCTCTTGAAATTATTTTTCATTAGTACTGTTGCTCCTATAATTACTGGTATGATGGATATTTTCCTAAGATTCTTGTTTCTTTTCATGTCGTACATAAGACCTTGGTATTTCGTAATCTTTTCCATTTCTGCTCTGTTTAATCCGGCATAATTAGGGACACTGATTCAACTAGGGTTGCTACTTTCTGCCGTGTGTCCCATATTACGATGTCAGGTTTAACAGCTCCGTTTTCTAGATATGTAGCTGTCGGGATTGCATAGTCATAGAAGATGGTGTATAAATTATTTCCAACTGTTATTTCTGGCATATGCTCCCAGGACTTGTTGCTACATTAGATATTCAACGTTTTACAAATTATCCAGTGAAGATATTTACACACTCCGTTGTGTCGCATTGTATAATAGCCTTCCCATAGGAAAACCTTACAACTGGATGTCAGGTGGCTCACACTCTCTACTTCTGTGTGGCAGAACCTGCACTTGTTATTGTTGCTGAGACCACTCATCTTTGTAAAGGCATCGATCATATGGTGTCCAGGTCTCTGCTCCATATCTAATACTTGATATCTAGCATCTGGAGAGACTTCAAAGACTGGCTAGTCTAATGGTGCAGGATCTATGGGGTCTTCCCTATTTAAGTCGACTCAAGAAACTTAACCTTTACTTCTTTGAGCGCCGACGATTACGCGGTGATATCATTTTAGCATACACTCTCTTAAATGGCAATTACGATATACCTCAGAGCCTATTATTACCTCTGGCACCAGAAAGAGGTCTACGTGAACACAACAATTAAACTATTTCACCGCTGATTTACATTGAACCGGAGGAGAGCCGCTTTCTCAATCAGGATCCATGGATCTAAGAATAGACTTTCAAGAAAGGTAATAAATGCGCGAACAACGCAGCAATTAAAGGTGAATCTTGCAAGGTGCTGGGATACTGTATCCTCTTTTGTGTAAATTCTACCACCCTTTTCCTAAATTGCATATGAAACATGCTTGTTTTATTTTTTGCGCAATTAATTGAATTTAATTGAATTTGAAAGATATTTTCAATACCTGAAAATAAGCTGGGGGATGTTCTCTGTTTAACGAATTGTCTATAAATATTAACAGAATATCACCTAACATATGTTCATTACTCATATCATTCAATATTTAACTACACTATTCTAAGCATCACACGTTCGACAAACATCGATATGAATATTTCAAATATGTAACCTCAGACAAAGCATATTACCACTGAGACGTAAGGGCTACTGTGATGAAGCGTCCAATTTATGGGAGCAATATGTGAGGAGTTGTGCAGAAAGATATTTCTTCACGGTACATTAAAATGTCTGCATATTTCTACAGTCGGAGACTAAGGGAGCAGGGGGAGGATTCTAATAACAAACGGTCCGAGTAAAGTAGTTGAATGTTTTCCCGTTCTGGGTAACCTGACATTGAGGTGGCATGATTTTATTTAGGAGTTGGTTGGGAGTATTTTTGTTGAGAGTCTACAAGTGCAGTAAGTTGGTCAACGCACATTCCGTGAAAGTATTTGTAAAACAAGCACAGATATGCAACAATGCTGCGATGAAACAGGGGCTAGAGCTTGGCAGACAGTGAGGGGCCTATTAGATTAAGAACTACCTTGGGCCAGTCATAACTTTTGTTATACATTTCTGAATCAATTACAATGGGTACTACATAGACCTAAATCATCACTTCAGCGAGCGTTTTAAGAAGGAAAAAAACACGCTCAAAGCTAATACAGATTCTTCTCCTGTAGCCAGTGATTATCAGCTCGAAACTATGTCCGACATCAAACGCATTGCATCACACACAGTATTCTACTCCGCTAACACACTCGTAAAATGGTCAAGTCTAATATATGAATGAATTACACACAAATACGGTTTCAATTTGAATATGGGTTTTTCAAAATTTTAATTTTTGTTTAATTACCGCGTGGGTGTACATGCGGAATCGATACAGGCTGTACATTTAAAATTAGCACACAAGCCATTCATTTTAAGATCGACAAATACATAGGAATTATGTAAAAATGTATGAAATAAAAATAAAAACACATTAATTGTTTGCTTCTAGGCTCAACGTCCTAAAGAACTTGCAAGCTACATTTATGTGTTTTTTAGCTTTGACGTTGTCTATTTTCAGTTAACATATTTTCATCTCTCTCTCTCTCTCTCTCTCTCTCTCTCTCTCTCTCTCTCTCTCTACATATATATATATATATATATATATATATATATATATATATATATATATATATATGTATGCCTGTTGGGGTTGTGAAGATTGGGTTTGTATAGATATGCGTATATATTAGGACATATCTCTCTCACACAGTCTCTTTTTTTTACACACACGTACGAACACATAAACAAACATGTTGTCCATAGGCAAGGTATTTTGGTGGGTTGAAACCTTCTGGGTTTCTTCAGTGGGTTTCGTTGGAAATGATCTGAAAAGAAGAACAAAATTAAGCAATTTATTAATCTTTGAAAATAGTTTTATATGCAACTAAATACAACAAATACAAGAAAAACAGTTACATTATCAGTCATTATATATAACACAACTCTATAACAGATAACCGATTGATACAAAATAATCCGTCGTCATGAAACTATATACTGAAATCAAGCCATGATATATGTATATATATATATATATATATATATATATATATATATATATATATATATATATAGATAGATAGATAGTTAGATAGATAGATAGATAGATAGATGGACGAAGAGTGATAAACATGCACGAATGTCAAAATTTATATCAAACTTCGATTGTTCAATGCAAGGTATATTCATTAATAAAATTATGTTCATTATTATAATTTTATTAATGAATATACCTTACATTGAACAATCGAAGTGTGATATAAATTTGGACATCCGTGCATATTTATCACTCTTCGTCTATCTATCTTTATAATAGCTCTATCTCGTATATTGAGCTTTTACCATTTCACTATAGGTTGATATTTATTCTATATATATATATATATATATATATATATATATGTGTGTGTGTGTGTGTGTGTTCATATTTCTCGTTAAACATACATACATACATTGGTATAACTAGAAAACCCCCTCTCGCCGTCTTACATGTAACTACACTCATTATTTAACAACTTTAAACCACAAACAAAATACTCATAAAAGACAAACCGAGTACACATCTATCCTATCAATTTTTAACTGCAGTTTTCGCGTCCCCATCTTTAAAAAAATACTCATCCCGTCGTATGAACCCACCATCAAGCATGCCCAGTATGAGAGTTGGGAAAGAATTTAAAAATGTTTGTAAAACATCTTTAATGTGAGATATCATACTGTGTGTGTGTGTGTGAGGGGATAAAAAAAAAGAAAATAACAATGTTTTACTGTTTGTCTTTTTCATATATATATATATATATATATATATATATATATATATATATATATATATATATATATATATATATATATAGAGAGAGAGAGAGAGAGAGAGAGAGAGAGAAATGGGATTTGATATCCATAAAAAAACACTCAGTATAAAAACTTGTGGATTAAAAGTAAGTGGAATTATTGTAGAAAAAGAGTAGCAACCTGCACTACACCTCAGACTGCAAGACTTTAGATTGCCTTCAACAATGGTCGCCTACTTTACTTGTAATACGCTCTACCTATTTATTGAGCAATCTTTAAGTAAATAATGATAATATAGATATGCACATATTATATTACCTTATGATATTATATGTGTATATACATGAACTATTCATATATATATATATATATATATATATATATATATATATGTATATATATATGTATATATATTTAAATAGTATTATTATTATTTTTATTTTTTTTTATTATTGTTATAATTTATGTTATTTGATATGCAAATTACTATATCATACGGTAGTCTTAAGGGTAATATATTATTATTATTATTTTATTATTATTATTTTTATTAGTGATATTTTAAGCTGAATTATTTCGACACTTGATTATTGGGGAAATGGTCGTACCATTGGAGAGCCATGAATATTATAACTGTCCTGTTTTTAAATCTCCGAAACAGTTACATGGTAAACAGCTGATGATCCCCGTGTTAATATTAGACGCTTAAGGTCTCCTGTTTTTGTTTCACTCTTAGATAATTAACCCCCCCTTTTTTTTCTTTTTTTTTTTTTATTTTACTTATATTTTTTCATTTATTAATTTTCCAACGAATGTTAAGTCTGCAATATCTTGGATTTAGTTAGTTTTCCTGGGAATTTAAACTGCATTTTACATTTTTTTTTTTTAATGACTCAGATCTTCTTTAGACTATATATATATGTATATATATATATATATATATATATATATATATATATATATATATATATATATATGTATATATATATATATATATATATATATATATGTATATATATATATATATATATATATATATATATATATATATATATATATATATATATATAGGGTTGGTAATATATCTAAGCGCAGATCTTTTCATATCAGGAAATTTTCTGAATTATTTTTTTTTTATATTTACGAATTCTCCATGGTAGAGCCTATGATCGAACAATACTTGAAGAGACACACACAGCTTATCATAGCAATGTGTTATTAGTGCAATATTACAATAAGCTAGGTCCTTCGTCTACAAGATTTGCAATTTGTTAGATGTTAAATGTTGAAATGTTCGTCCAATATGAAAACGCAAGAAGCATTGTAGAGGAACCAACAATATTAGGGCACATAAAATATTTCAACAAGTATTGTTGGCATTACACTTTTCTTAATTCCCAAAAGATCAATGAGACAGATAGCAAAAGAAAACCATGTGCCAGAAAGAACAATACGAAACGTTGCTCACAAAGACATCAGATACAAATCTTATACAATAAGAAAAAAGACATTTAATGTCAGAAATATGAAGAAAATTGCTTAATCAGATCCAGAAACAGTACTGGAAAAATATTTGGTTCTTTCTAAGACAGAAAGAATTCTGATCAAGATCAGAAAGTAAATAAAAGAAATGACAAGTCGCTTTGTGCACACCTCAGAATTTCCTATTGTATTTCATATAAAATTCCCTGCAATTCTCATGGTTTGTGGGGTTTTCAGCGATAAAGGATATGTGATGCCACCTCAGTTCTTTTCTCAAGTTCTTCCAGTAAATTCTGCTCATATTGTATCGAGGTTTTGAATAATGTTGCTAAGACACAGATTGAGAAGATAAGCATCGGAAGAACTTTTGTGTGTTTCAACACGTTTCGGCACCGTCATACAAAACTCTAGCAAAGCAAGATTGGATGGAGGATCATTTTCGCGACAATGTGTTGTTTTCTATTTCTTATTACATGTGACTACTAAAGATAGAGTCTAATTAGAAAAGCGGTTAATAAGCACCCTAATACCAACATAACTTAAAGGTTCTTTATTAATCGTAGTATGTATGCGTTTCAGACCTCGCATAGCAGACCTCATAATAGGTGAATAGATCTTAATTGAGGAAAGTTACGAAACAATTTGTTATATTTATTGTGAAAACTTTCTATCGTATAAATGCATTGTTAACAGTTGCTTTTATTCATATTTTTTTAGAAAATGTTCTCAAAGCTTTTATGCATCGTGTATATGTATCCATAAATATAGTCATCCACAGAGAAATGTTTCGTCATACTACGGCCTTTTAGTGTGACTATACGGACGAGATTTACTCAACAGCTAAACACGACGAAGTGTGTTCATTGTCCGAGATCAAACTACTGACCTAATTTAACATATTACAAATAACTAGAACTGTTTAAGGGGGACTTTTAATATATATATATATATATATATATATATATATAAATATATATATATATATATATATATATATTGACATCACCATCGAAAGTTCGATCTTTGTCTAAGTTAGCCATGATGATAACGGTTGTGTAAACCATGGATTACTTCTTTCATTTATGTATTCTATGAATACAAATTTAGGAATATATATATATATATATATATATATATATATATATATATATATATATATATATATATATATATATCAAGCAGTTGGTCATTATCATACAAATCTTGTGAAAAACAACGTTACTTTCTATTTTGATGATTTTTTGTGATTTTTCTTGTCCGACAATTTCCCCTATGTTGTGGTCTGGGTGATCGGGAAAATACCCTAGCGTTTGTGTTTTTTTTCGTCAAGTGCTTACCACTCTTATTGACCATAGTAATGGTGGACTTTATATTACATGCGTTGCTATACATGATGCATAACATCTTACATTTTTCTTTACTTTTCATATGTATTTTTCTTTCAGTCTATCAAGCTGCCCTCTTAGTAAAGTACGATTAGACCATTACTCTTTTAGTCCGCCAAGCAATTCTTCAACTCTAGGGGCACGTTTACATTCGGCCATCGTCGTAGTTAAAAACCAGCCGACCAGGCAGATCACCGACTTTGCTTCGACGCCGGTGAATATATATAAAACACATTAGGAAGAACCAATGTAATATATCAGTTCCAATGCCGCATGGGAGAATGTATCTCAGAAAATAATAAAAACACTAATTGTTACATCGGCTTTTTATGCTAATTATCTAAATAAGCCATTAGATCGGGAATTAAAAACTTATATGCTATGTGAATTCACAAGCTAAATACCTGTTTCCGAAGAACAGTATGTTTGCTAGTTTATGTACATGGGAAACGATCATTGTCATGGGATGTGTTCGATAATATATTATCGACGTTAAAGAATAGCTCAAATGGAATAATTGTTGCTTAAAGAAAAAATGGTTATACAATTTGTATTGCGTAAAAGTGTCATTGTAAGCTGAAATTATATAATGATAAATGCGAAGCATGAATGATGAATTTGTATTGGACAAAAACATTTCCATAGAACGAGTACTCATCCATTACATTAGTTTTACAACAAAGACACTCCCAGAATATATATATATATATATATATATATATATATATATAAACCATTATGTATATGTATACATTACGTACGTGTTAATATATAATTATATTAGATAACATTTGGCTTATTTCTAGAAAATCTATATGAATCAATATATATATATATATATATATATATATATATATATAAAATATATACATATATATATATATGTATATATATATATATATATAAATATATACATATATATATATATATGTATATATATATGTATATATATATATATATATATATATATATATATATATTCGTGTGTGTGTGTGTGTGTGTGGATTTCAGAATATTTACATATGTTCGTTTAGTGGAAGTTAGTCTTAAAAATAATAAATACAATCATCACAAAATCTGAATAATAACATATATATATAATATATACACATATTTATATATGTAAACACATTCGTGTATATTTAGATATATTACAGTATACACACACACACATATATATATATATGTATATATAAATATAAATATATATATATATATATATATATATATATATATATATATATATATATATCATTTTTGTCTATGCCTATCGTAGTAGAGGGTATAAAAGAGTGATAAATAAACAGTTGTCGATATTATTACAACCGTTTGATCCGTTGTATTTAACGAAATCAGTTATATTTCTGTCTTGTTATTCGTTTTTCTTTCTTCTTCTATGCTTTCTGATTTTATTATGGCCGCGGCAATGGTCAACGATTTGTATCCTTCCATGTACAAATAATTGTTGTTTCATCTTTACATCAGGTCCCGTTGTTTTTTCTTGTGTTTGGTCATGCCAAAAAAAACAACAAAAAAAAAACAACAGCATGACAAGAATATTTTTGTTTAAATGTTAACAACACCCTCGCCCGTTTGAAGTGTCCCTTAACATATTTTCTATATATTATATCATTTCTATCAAACGTAGATGATTTTTGCTAAAGCCGTTATCACTAAAGGGAGATAAATGTGTTGTTTTTTTCTATTTCCCGCTTTATTGCTGCTCTCTTTTGATATTGTAAATTTAAGGAGACCGTCCACCGATGGGCAAAACAAACAAAAAATTCTGTCGTTAAAGTCGCTGTTTTCACGCAAGGATTCATCGGCGTCCAAATTAATTTTTTTTCAAATAGATTCGAAGCCCGTGGAGATTTAATATATATATATATATATATATATATATATATATATATATATATGTCTGTCTGTCTGTCTCTCTCTCTATATATATATATCTGTCTCTCTTTCTCTTTCTCTCTCTCTCTCTCTCTCTCTCTCTATATATATATATATATATATATATATATATATATATATATAGAGAGAGAGAGAGAGAGAGAGAGAGAGAGAGGTAGACAGGCGGAGAGAAAGAGACAGACAGAGAGACAGACAGAGGGAGAGAGAGAGACAGTCATCCACAGACAATCTGTTTTGCTGTCGGGATCGAACCTACAACAATCTAGTTTATAGTTGGAGATCCATTCTTCTCATTTGGTAATGAGGCGGAATATCTTGACGCGTGATATCTAAAAGGTATATATGAACATTATTAACCACTAGACAGTGCTCTATTTGTTCGTTTACACAGAGCTTTGTAGTATGCTTATAGTAGTAGCTGGCGATATCACTTTAGCGCAGTGCTAAACTCGACGAGGGGGGGCTCATGTCGTCATCTACAACATTTTCACAGTATTACAGTTCTTATGGACGGCAAGCCTAGCACACGATTCAAGCTGGTATTGATTGATAATTGCACTAATGTAAATGTGACTTGAAATATATATATATATATATATATATATATATATATATAATTTTTTAAATGAATTTGACAATGTGATTACAAAATTACTTTTAGTACCTAATTAAATTATATTTATGTAAACGTTATTTTACAGTACTTAATGGTATCAATTGTAAAGATATAACAGGCTGTTACTACTCTAACGTGATTTTTCTGGTAGATGTCCGTCTAAGCTCCAATTTCTGATCGCCCTCTTGTAAACATTCAAAGCAAAAACTTGTCTTTCTGTGTACATGAAACTGAACGGAACCATGATAATCGCAGTTTGCCTTCTTATGAACTTCACATATGTGGAATACAACACCGCGAGGCTGCTTTCCAACTGAGTACCACAGGGTTGTTATTTAAGTCCAATTTTAACAAATCGTTGTCGAGCCACCAACTTAAATATTGACATTCTGATTATTAAACGCATCGTTGTCAATCCTCTCAGTGTATTGGTCATCGACAACTGAGAATCTCATTGACCCTTATCCGCTTTGATAAGCGGTTTCTCATTAGTATAAAAAATTACGTATATTGAAATATAAATGTACTTATCCGTCTTTATTTTAATATTATATTTCCCGTTAAATTCTGTTTCATCTACAAGTAGTGAAAAGTAATAAAAGTCAATTAGCTTTCCGACTGTAAAAAAACATACAAAAGCTAACATGTCATTTAAAAAATATAATACAGTTCAGGAAACTAATTTGTTCTTTGACTACGTCCGCAACCAAAATGTTTTAGAGCCAAAATTATTTTCCCCAGTAAATTTAATGTAAATCCAATGAATCTGTTCCCCACTTCCGGAAGCATACTGTTTGTCATTCATCAATACAATCAATGGTTTATTTACTCCTAACGCTCAGAACGTTTGTTTTGTTTACACTGTATTTTTGTTTGGCAAGATAAGAAACACAAACACAATCGCATGTATATCAGCATATCACGAACAACGCACTGGCTAACAATGTTCACAGTACGCAAATCTGAGTACAACTGATGCTCAGCGAGCCATGGCGCATTAACCAGCGTATCTACACCGAATGCTTTACACTATAAATACATATATTATTTACAATATAAATTTATCAAATTATTTTTTAAATACGGACATTCACTTAATTCTCAGTAAGTGTGATGTATTTGGTTTAATTAAGTTGTAATTATTTGCGTGTAGAACTAAGGGACGTAATTCAGTATTCAGACAAAAGCAGACACCACTGCAGTTGCTTAAGTATGTGTAGTGTTTATAACAGGGCAACTGATTTTTCAAGCGTGTTAATTATAAAATCTTTCTTTTGTTTTACAATGTTTACAAATTAAATGATTTTTCTAAATAGAGTAAATTCTCTATTTAAATGGGTACTGGTAAATTGTAGCGATAAACTGTGGAGGTGTATGTTACTGTCTCTATGTGTCTCTTTATTTAAATGACAACTACTTTCTACAATTTACTTATAAAATTATAAAAGATGTGGGTATGTATGCCGCCATTATTAACGGTTTGGTTATTTGGTTGTTTTGTTGTTTTGTTTTACGGCATATCAACCCTCCTCGGGTAATTTAATGTTGACTTCGATCATTTCGGTAAAAAAATGTTATACTTCAAATTCTTTATATGTTTTAGTCTGTATTCATTGTGTTTCCTATTGTTGTTTTGTAGAGGAAAAATGTGATGTTATTTTTGGCTTTGCAGAACATGATTTAGTTTTGCAAAAGGTAAGGATAAATAATAACATCAATGTTTGGTGCATTTTTGATTAGGAAGCCAGCATCTTCAGACATCCAGAATATTATTAACGGCACTGACACGCTATTTAATGAAGATTCTGTATCACCATGGAAATGCCAAACCTATTTTATCAACTGATAAATAATCCAGAAGAATAATAAGCAATATAAATTTGCAAGGGGTCAAGATGGTTGTCATTTTTTTACTAGAGATCATCATTATGATATCTTATCATCTTAATGTTGGATCAATCGTTGGGTACGAATCAACAAGATCTTGATCAGTACAAGTTGGTCAATAACTGCAGTCGCTAGGGGTGTGTTCCACTGTGTGTCATTTTCTTGTTGTTGAAATATAAAGACGTGCTGAAGAAGTTTCCGGTGATGTGGTTGCTCTCCGACTGAACACATCTAAGCAGCACATGACAGAAAAAATTGATCCACTATCAGAAAAATAGCACCAGATAATTTTGAAGACGGGCGTTGCAACAGAAGAAAATATTTCTCTAGAGAGCGTCGTCATAGAAGGGCAGATACAGCTACATGGACATCGACACATTTCAAATGCAATATCCATCTTGGACTATAAAATCCTAGGTTTGTTGAATGATTCTAACGTTAACTCAGTGACAAATCAATCAAATGAATTCTACTATATCTCCGGAGAAGCGAGCAAAAACATACGAAATTACTCTTCTCTTCTATCTCTTCCTCCGTAAATATCTCTCTTTTTATTTATTTCTATCTATTTCTGTCTCTCTTTTTCTCCTTCTCTTTCTCTTTTTCTTTCTCTTTCTCTCTCAGTCATAAAAGACAAAAGAAGGAAATAATATACATTTGTAATGTTAAATATGAAGGTTAGTATTTCAAATATTGTTCGAATATTCCTATATTTGTTATGCACATAAAAATAGATACAATTATAAGAAACTATCTGATTCACCTTTAATAACTTTTAGATTTGAGATAAATTTACTTTACAAAACCTATGGCATTCCACAGGTGCAAATGTTAGTAGACATATAACAAGTATATTGTGTTACATATCTAATACATAACTTAAGGTCGTTCTATTCATTGTTTCGTTGCCACTAATAGCTTTCTTCTTAGAAAACCAATATTTGATTCTTGTTCTTAAGTTATTCTTGTTGATTGCTACAGCATGTTGTTAAGAAGTATAAAATGTAATTGGAAATTCTTTGTCCGGGACGGAATAATTTGAAAATGTTCGCCATCTTGAAAACAAAACGTGACTCTGTATGCGTCCATATAGGGTTAGTTCCCTTTGATTGAAACTAATATATTATAGATAAATTACGGCATAGTTCAAGAAAAGAAAAACAAAAAGACATTCAAGTAAATATACTACCAGGCAACACCGAGTATGTCCAGCTTGATGAGAGCAATTAGCTTGAAACGCTATCGTCTGTAGGTATTAATAATTTAATATTTATTTATAAATATTATATATATATATATATATATATATATATATATATATATATATATATATATACCGATGAGGGCAAAAATCCCGAAACGTTATCGTCTGTAGGTAAAAGAACACTTTAATATTTAATAAAAAATATCTATAGTCAAAATCCCCTTAAAAGATGTAATAGTCTTGAAAGTAGAGCACTGTGAAATTCAGAAAAAGTGTGTTGTCATTTGCGACAAAGCGAGTTCCGCTTGAGTGTTGAACACTATAGACAACAATAACGCTTAGCCTGCCTCGTCGGGTAAGTGTATCTTAATTTTAATTAGTCTGTACTGATTGTCAGTAGCCGTGTGGTCCCTAGCGTTTGTCTCGTAATTCTAGCTTCAATCTACGAACGGCGTTTGATCCCATGCGACTGCCTGCGGCCACCACTCCTGCACTGATGAGGCAACAAAGCCCGGAACGATATCGTCTGTAGGTAAAAAAACACTTAATTATTTAATAATATATATATATATATATATATATATATATATATATATATATATATACATCATTTGTTACAATAACTCTTTTTAAATATATATATTCTTTAACATACAATGAAATAATTATCAGTTCTATAGAGTTTTCCATATATTTATGTACGACGAAGACTTTGTACATTGAAACAATCCATCTTCCTTGGATGTTGGGTTTTTGCTTTCTATTCTTTTTTGCCATATATTCCTAACAAATTCCGTTTACGCTGGAGAAAGTGGGTACTAATCTTTTTTCCTCATAAACAAGATTGTAGTATTCGCTGTTGAAACCAACGGTATTGAAAACATATTTATTCAATAATATATTTAAGACTTAACATACTATAGCTCTGACACTGTTCATTTGAGGTGATTTCTCCAAAAAATATGGTATATCTTATCCAGAGATGTTTTGAATGTTTTCTGAGATCCATTTTTACAATCTCATTGTTATTGTCCATTTGCGAAACAATTTTGGAATGGGTATCGCAGCTAGTAATATACATGGGTTAATAATAGTATGACTGGCGCCGAATCTGCCATTCTCAGAATAGGAGTGATAATGCTGATGATGATGGGAAAAAGAAAATGAAAAAAAATAATGTAATAAGAATAACGGGGACTAGAAGGAAAGTGAAAAAGCAAATCTGACGTATTCCATCTGTCCGATCAATATCTTTATGGCAGTGCGTTGAAATTTCATTAATGATTGGAACTTGTAGCGTATCTGTCATCCTTCTCTTCTGAAGCTTTGGTTGCACTCGCTACGTCACATCATGGCTCAACCAATCTTCCGTCCTACAACCCCCATCAAACAATATATATATATATATATATATATATATATATATATATATATATATATATATATATATATATATATCGCCAATCAGTCATTTTCTTGCTTTCTTTTATATCTTCACATTCTTCAGTCGACATCTTCCAATTTTTCTCCCCGACTAACACGCTCCCCACCGCCACCACTTTTATTTCCTCTCCGTGTTGAAGACCTATACCTCCCCTCGTTACCTACCATACACACGTTATTCTGGAGTGTGTCTCTTAAGCTACCTCAGCCTGTGTGTCTTTGTCTTCGTTGTGATTCCCTGGACCTGTCACCCCCACTAACTATTCCCAAGCACACCCACTAATGCCTGTCTGTTCGTCACTCCAGTCCCCCTCGCCCTCAAACAACCGTATATATATATATATATATATATATATATATATATATATATATATATATATAGAGAGAGAGAGAGAGAGAGAGAGAGAGAGAGAGACAGACAGACAGACAGACAGACAGACAGACAGATGGACAAACAGACAGACATACATAGTAATGGAAGTAGGTCTGTATAGTGCTTACAAGTGCTAACTATGAGCTTCGCGTTCGAGTTCTCGACAAGACTACGAGATCACGTTCGGTAATACCTATTGGAAATGGTATGAGTCAAGATATCAATGGATGAAATAATAAGTTAGACCAGACTCTCAAGTCTTAATTGTGACACTAGTCTAGGAGAACTTTGAAATAACACGTGTTTTTCTGCTTATTTTTGGCATTGTTTTACGTTATGCTGGTCTTCTACTTGCCACTGGATTAAGGAAATTATGTGGGAAATGGCATCATCATTGCTTCATTATATACATTCCCGTTCAAGCAGCCTTACAGAGAGTATCTATTGCCTATCGAAACTGAAAGAAAGCGTCTCTCTATACACATACACGTGTGTGCGTCTATATGTATCTAAATATATGTCGGTGTGCATATATATGTAATCATATTCATGTATGTATATAAAGATACACACGTATGCATTTATATATATATATATATATATATATATATATATATATATATATATATATATATATATATATATATATAAAGAGTCTCCAATATGCGAATTAAATAAATTAGTATTTAACCTTTTTAACAGCAAAAACAGTTTTCTTTGTTTCTCCATATATTTTCTTTTATAATGTCATTTTATTGACATCTCTCATACTTCCAGTTGATCTCTTTTGTTCTATCGTCGCCTCCTCCACTTACCCTGCAGATCTCCCATGCCCCTCGAATCTAATCTTTTTCGACCGAAATGGCCCTATCGCCAGCGGGTTTCTTTAGCTTCCCTTCCCTTTTTTATCTATCTATCTATCTATCTATCTATCTATCTATCTATCTATATATATATATATATATATATATATATATATATATATATTTATATATATATGTGTGTGTGTGTGAGTACTTACTAGCGTTGTGCAGTAGCCTATATCGAAATATTATTATTTAATGTAAATCGATGGGACGTATTATAAGGAGTATCAATTTAAATCACAAAAATATCTTAGAAATGGGTTTCTTTGAGATGAACTTTTATAAATAATAAGAGGTTATAAGTCGGTGTTGTATTAATCTAATTGTGAAAAACTACTATTAGTAATACTAATTATCATAATTTATGTTACAATTATGTTAACAAAACACATACCATGTTCTTCCTATCATTAGTAGTATTAGTATTAGTATTGTTATAAGTAGTAATAATAATAACAATAACAAGAAAGTATTCCAAAAATATATTGAGGTGCATAGCTTATATATATATATATATATATATATATATATATATATATATATATATATATATATATATATATATATATATATAGGTTCATTTTATATTCCAATAACCCTGTTTTCATTTTATTATTTTTATTTTAATTTTTCCACATTTCCAAACAACATAACATTTCTGTGAGATATATTTTTACGGTCCGTTTCATTTGTCGTGAGCCAAACAACATTTTTATGTAATTGTTATTATTTTTATAATTACTTACACACACACACACATATATATATATATGTATATATATATTATATATATATATATATAAGTAATTATAAAAATAATTACAATGCAATCATCAGCATCATAATCAAATTATCATTATTATTAATAGTACACGACGAATAGTACGTGGTCTGTCAATATATTTTAAAAATAAATTATAATTATATATAGTAGTAGTATTATTATTATTGGAAAAAAACAGTCATTATATGTGCCTCTGTGTCTGGTATTATGTAAAGTAAGCATGTATTTTGTAGTATGCTTGTTTATTATTTTTGTATTTTTTTAAACAAGTACGAAAGTTAATTTTAAACATTACATTATCTTCTTTTTAGTCAATTATAAATATAACTAAATTATTATGTAACTGTAATTTTTTTGTTAAGGAAACTATGTTATAATTGCAGTTAAACTGTGAATACTTGTTTTCGTTTTAAAGACCACTAGAGACATTCTTCAAACGGCATGATGGCAGACATACGGGCTGGGATAGAACTGTATTATCTGTACTGTCTTCAGTCAGAGTAGATGGCTTTCGCAAAGCAAGTAATATATTATTATCAATAATAACAATTACGACATTTCCGCAAACCAGAGGATGTCAGACAAAATGTAGTATATAGTCTGTTATCAGCGTTAGAAGGCTAGGTTCTTTGCTGCCTGAAGCAATTCATTTATTGGTCTATTTTATTTTTTTGTTTGAAATGATGAACGAATATTAAAGTGTGTGTCATGTTAATGAAAAAAAACGTAATGCATTTGTGTTAGTGCGTTAAGATATCATATTTTATAGATTTAACTAAGCAATATATTAATAATAATGAATAGGTTTTCAAAACAAAGAGGAGAAAAGAAGAAAAAATGATGATAATTGAATAATGTTACTATATTAAGATCGTAATGCAAGAAAAATAGGTAAACATAAATTAATAAGAAGCTGATGGCGATTCACGAGATTTTACTGCAGTTTGGCCATGCTCATTATGTAGCCAGAAGTGCTGAACTGGTTGCGGTCGGTCGGAAGACTACATGCTCAATATGTTGTCGAAAGCAAATTATTGTTACGACTATTATGATATGCAAAGAATAATGAAAAATAAATTATGAAATATTCAATGTAAGCAAGTGTAATTCTTATGCGAAAGATGTCAGGATTTAGTATAGTAGTTTTTGTTAGTTGTTTCTGTCATCAGCAAAAAATCCCTATTGCAACAATCTTTCTAATCGGTATAAATATAGCTTGAAAGTAAATAGAGCAAAATACATTAATTTGTTGCAAAGAAGTTGACGGAATAAGGAAACAGGAAAAATTGGAATGGAAGAATAAAATATCGATTTGCCAGATGACAAGGCGTAGTGGTCTAATTTTAATTAATCGGGCGACTATATTAAATATTATATATATATATATATATATATATATATATATATATGTATATATATATATATATATATATATATATATAAATTTAGCTCGTTGAGTGTTCAAAGTCAGACCTAAATAGGAACCCACCTGACATATCGATACTTGATTCGGATTAGGAATTTAAAAAATTAGATTGAGTAGATTCTCAGACTGTTGAGAAAACGGTCGGGTTTCAAACTCTATTGCTAGTCTAGCCACACTGAAAACATGTGATACAGTGAAAAAGTCTGTATATAGATGTATCTATATATATATAATTAATTAATCAAGGTAAAATATATTGAACACAAGACAAATAGTTTTTTGAAATGTGCTCAATACAGAGTAGAGCTTTCATACTAAGGTTTATTTATATTTTGAATATATATATATATATATATATATATATATATATATATACATTCAAAGAACGGGCACTTCACTAATTTAGAAAGTCTCTATATATTTTACTACAGACTGAGTAATGAATGGATGATCTTCAAGTAAACTTACATACACACATACTTCTTTTTTTCATTCCGGTCCCTGCCATCACCCCCTTGACAATCTAACACCCTACCCCCTCATATGCCCCGACATCATCATCATCATCATCATCATCATCATCATCATCATCATCATCATCATCATCATCATCATCATCATCATCATCATCATCATCACCATCATCATCATCATCATCATCATCATCATCATCATCATCATCATCATCATCATCACTACTAAAACCATCATGCCATCAGCATAACCTTCGTGATCATCTTCTTTCCCATTATCAACACGACTATGGGAATCAGCAATTAACCACGCCGAGCACCTCCCTACAGAATCACCCCCACGCCGCATCTTCGCAAGCATCAGCTAAGCCAGCTTCACCATCAAAAGACCCCCGTGCACACACACGTACACACACGTACACACACGCACACAAACACACAACAATTCTCCGTCAGCTTCCATCATCCCATCACCCATCCACATCATTATCACTAGGGCAAAAACGTCTGCATTGCATGATACTGCTTTTCTTTTTTTTCCTCTTCTTATTTTCTTTCTTTTCTTTCTTTCTCTCAATTCGCCTATCTCTTTCTGTCACTCTGTCTCCGTCGCTGTCTCTCCCTTTCCCTCTCTCTGTATCTTTACTTAGTTTCTTTCCGCCCTCCTTGCTCTCCCTGCCATCCTTGCCCCCCTCCCTCTAGCCCGCTTAAAATGTCTGACCTACCGCCATTACATCTATCTCTGCGCCGTCGCAACTATTCCGACCCCGTAACCATTACCTACCACCACTGCTGCCACAGCATCCACACACCCATACCATTTCCTCCTCTCGCATGCTCGCAATCACTAATCCCGCCACCTCATCACCGTATCGCGTCTTTGTCTTTCTATAAGTGCATACACATATATACATATATATATATATATATATATATACATATATGTATATATATATACATATATGTATATATATATATATATATATATATATATATATATATAATATCTATGATTTTGCGTGTGCACGAGATTTTGTGTGTATGCATGTTTATTGTTTATTTTAGCATATATTAATTTTAGTCACAATGTAATTGATAATCAATTTTGAAGGCTCTCTCTCTCTCTCTCTCTCTCTCTATATATATATATATATATATATATATATATATATATATATACATGTATATATATATATATATTTATATATATTTATATATATATATTTATAGCAAAATGTGCGTGTATTCATATCTATACATATATATAAGCATGTTCGTTTATATGTGTGTGTCCTATAGAAATGTTTTAATCGTACGTGTACACTTATCACGTGGACATCACGTATAAAATATTCTTATATCCGCTTGCTTATCTTTGACGTACGCACGTATACACACACTCTAATGAAGGCAAATGTACCGACATATTCTGATTATAAATATTTATTTATTTATATATATATATATATATATATATATATACATAGTATTATAGTTTATAGGTATAAGTGTGTGTGTGTTTGTCTACGACGTTCCTATATGTGCATACCTTTCTGAAGTGTTCTCCTAAGTTTCTGTGTGCCTGATGTGACCTGCGCGAATTCCATCTCTCTTGTTTAATCTATGTCAATCTACGTACGTATTGTGAACTGTATCACACATTACATCTGTGCGTCCAGGGTTTCGCTGCTCACCTCTGTGCGTGCACTCGGACATCTCCGTCTCTTTCCGTGTGTCTCCGTTTTTACGCAAATGAACACGTTTTATCCTAACGTGTGTTTGTGTATCTAATGATATTCTTTTTCTTGATTATTCTATCCATCAATCTTTCTTTCTTTCTTTAGCGCATTCTTTCTCTCTCTCTCTCTCTTTCCTTTACTATCTCTCCTCCCTCCCCCCCTCTCTCTCTCTCTCTCTCTTTCTAACTCTCTTACCGCTTCTCGTTCTCTCTTCCTGTCCATCGATTTTTTCCCAATTTTATTTCACTTTTATAGTATTATCATTAATCCCTTTCATTACTTCATTTCCCCTTTTTTTCTTTACTGAATAAAATAATTATTTTAATATATAGTCCTTCATTTGCGTTATTTTCCTTGTTTAAAAGTTTTTCATCAATTTTCAATATTATTAGACAGATTTATTTTTTATCTTCCTTCCTAAAAAAAAAAAATCATTGTTTCTTTTCTCTTTCTCCAGTTGTCACTATTTTTTGGTAATTTTCATTTTTGCTTCTATTCATTTTTTTACATGTTCCTTGTTCAAATAATTATTTTCTTTCTTTCTATTTCTCAATCTTCAAACAATTACTTCCTGATTCGAATAATTCTTTATTTTTCTGAATTTATTTAGATTGATTTATTGTTTATTAAAAAACTTTCATTCCATTTTCTTTCATTCTTTCATTCTTACATTCTCTCAATCTTTCGGTCTATTTTGTTATTGAAGTATTTTTCATGTTGTTTGATTCTACCAATAAATTAGTGTTTGCTTCTCTTTAACTCTGCCTCATACGAGAATAATTCCTTTAGACGCTTCCTTTACGTTGTATTCTTCTTCACACATATGTAACTACTTCAACACGATTTTACACAAAAAAATGAACTTATCTTAAACCATATACATATGTACGCAGAATATATATATATATATATATATATATATATATATATATATATTCCTATAACCATATTTTTATTTTATTATTTTTATTTTTTCAAATTTCCCCCAAAATAACATTTCTGTGAGATATATTTTTACGGTCCGTTTCATTTGACTTGTGCCAAACAACACACACACACACACACACACACACACACATATATATATATATATATATATATATATATATATATATATATATACACAATTAAGTCAGTCGGATTCTCTAACTTTGAAAGTGAAAGATTTGAATCATAGATATAATTGTTTTATCTTAAATATGAATATATATGTATATAGATTTATGCATATCGAAATATGAACATATTTATATATAGTATACATTCCTTTATGTATATCAAAAGTCATTGCCTATATATCTGCATTGATGCTTCAGCTGCGATCTCTTTCGAAATCCAGGAAGCTGGATTTCTTAAAAGATAGCAGCGTAAACATGTATGCACATATGTAGCCAAAGATGTTTGCATAAATACAGAAATGTATACTATAATACAGCTCCACCTGTTTTTGAGCACTGGATTAACATCCGAAAAAGTAACAAGAATATAGTGGCTAAGTGGTAAACGACGCGGACTGAGGACCTGGCTGTGCCGGGTTCGAATCCAATTCGTTCCACAGAGACGCTTTTATAAAAAAGCCACACCTAACATTCGGTCTAAACTCCTGGAAAGATAGTAAATAATGTACAATCACTATATATATATATTGCACAAAGCTGACAATTATAATGTTTTTTAATAAATATATAGATGTATAAATGTGTATTTTTAGAAATAATTCTAAATGTATACTTGCTTATATATGTATACATCCATTGTGCATGTATATTTACATCTCTCTCTATATATATAGAGAGAGATATATGTGTGTGTATATATACATATATAAATATTTATACATACGTATATGTATACATACATAGGCACAGGCTATATATATATATATATATATATATATATATATATATATATATATATATATATACATCGTTTTAAATATGTATTCGTATATATCCTTTATATATGTCTACATGTGTATAGATGCTTGATTTTTCTACATATATTTATATTTGTAAACAATAATATATATGTAGGTCTAGATACATATAATATCAAAATATATGTATACATTCTGAGTTTTATATATGAACTTTAAGATTCCTATATAATTATATGCACATATATTTTGGCATTTTCATTTACTATATATATATATATATATATATATATATATATATATATATATATATATATATATATATATATATATATATAAGTAAAGAACAGGAAAATAAAGATATAATATATACCCTTTTTATTAAGGATCTAAAATGATCTCTAAATGTATATATGTGTGTAAATATGCAGACTTCTATATAAGTATTAGGCTCTTCCGTTCTTTTCCGAATTTTTGTTGGATAAAAATATAATAAAAAACTGTTCTTTTCGCCCCCCTCATTATTTTCCTACAGATTTAAACGTAAGCGTTTCTCGAACATTCTTTTTACCTACTCGATGTTTGAAACAAAAATAAATAAATAAATAAATAAATTTTATTTTTATTTCTTTTTAATTTTTACTTTTATTTAGTAACTTCATTTGCTTTTACCTTCTTTTTTTTCTTTTTTATTTCCTTGGGCGACTTTTGCTTTGTTTTTTTTTTTGTTTTTTTGGTTGTTGTTTTTTTTGTTGTTGTTGTGATTTTTTTGTTGCTTTTTTGTTTTGGTTTGTTTATTTCATTCTTATTTATCATACCTTTTCTTGATTGAGCACGCAGTCACAATGACGAGCGTGCACGCCCAGACGCAGACGCACACGCGCGCACACGCTCGCACACATGCACGCGCACACGCACCAGAAAAGGAAAGAGCGATAGATAGAAGGAGAGAAAGAGAGAGAGAGAGAGAGAGAGACGGAGGGGGTGGGGGAGGGGGAGGGGGCACGGACGGCTAAACATGCATTTACCAAAAACACAGAAACCATACAACTGCTTCTACCTCCTCTACCTCCTCTTTCTCCCTCCTCCTACCCTCGCCACCCTCCACCCCCGGCTATTGATCTCTTGTTTTTTCTCCTCCCACTTCTCCTCCCACACATTATCCTGTCCTACCCTCGTACGGCCTTTTTCCTCTCTATCGAGTGTAAAAATCTTTTTTTAAGAATGAACTCATTCCTTTTTTTTAGTTTTTTTTTTTGGGGGGGGGGGGGTCGTTTATTATTATTATTATTATAATTATTATTATTATTATTATTATTATTATTATTAGCTTGCGTAAATGTTACCTTCCTTTTTTGTCATTTTTCCTGTTTTTCTAGTTTTTATTTTCGTTTATTATTATTATTATTATTAGTAGTAGTAGTAGTAGTAGTAATAGTAGTAGTAGTAGTTGTAGTAGTAGTAGTAGCTTGCGTAAATGTTACCTTTTTTTAATTCTTTCTGTTCTCCTATTTTTTCTTTTCGTTTTCTTTTTTTAATTTCTTATTTCATTCCTCTGTTTCCCCTTTCGTTCTTTCTTTTCTTCTCTAGATCTTAAAGTGATTTATTTTATTTTATTTTTCTTTTCCATATTTTCAGTTTTTATTTCGTAATTCATACTTAATTTCTTGCTATCTACAGTTCTATCACTCTTGGCTAAGATCAAAGTGTAGTATCTGTTCCGATGGATACTGCACCCCATAGACTGGTATTGTCTTGGCCTTTGGGTCTTGATTTACGCCTGTCTATTGGTCTGTCGTGTGCAGTTCTAGGAGGTCCACTCTTCCAGGCTTCGCCTCCCCTCTTTGGGGAAGAGTAAGTTTATTGCTTACTGTCTGAGGCGCCCCTACCGGGGAATGCCGACGGGGCTGCCCAGGCAATTTTTAAACCCCACTTTCCCGACCCGACCTTGGGTCACATCTTACTTGTGGGAGTAAGATTAAAACTGGCCTTGTGCCTAACTCCTGGAGAGGAGTAAATCAATACAGTTCTATCACTCTTTCCTTCTTTTATATCTCCCAATCTGTATTTGTGTCGTTCTTTTTTTTCAAATTTCGTTCTTTCAATTCTTTCTTTCATTCGTTCTTTCTTACTGTCAATCATACTATTTAATTATTCCTTTTCGTATTTGTCAAATTCTTATTTCATCCCTTTTTTCGCTCTTCATTCTTACTTTCATTCTTACTTTCATTCTCTCATTGTTTCATGATGTATTTGTACATTATTTCTTCGTGTCTTTCTATCTTTATTTACTTTCGAGTTTTTCAAACGTTCTTTCATCGTTTTCTTCTTTGTATTCGTCTTTTCATCCGTTCTTCTCTTTTATTAAATTATTCCATTTCCTTATTTGTCATTCTAAATGTTGGTTCTTGTTGTACTTTATTCTTAGGTTCATGCTTCCTGCCAGTCTTTTTTCTCTCATCATGTTTTTTCTAATGTATTTCCATCTTATTTCTTTCAACGTGTACTCATTTTTTTTATTTCTATTCTATTTTAATTCATTTACCTCTATTCTTTTTTTATCATTTATTTCTATATTGTTCAGTAATTCAACTTGTTTAATGTTTGCATGCCTTACTTTTCATTCTCTATTTCAATCCTTTTCTAGTAGATCATTTTTCTTTTATTTTCAGTCATTAAACTTATTTAATTCTTGCATGCCTTACTTTTCATTCCTTATTTTAATCCTTTTCTAGTAGATTATTTTTCCATTATTTTCAGTCATTCAACTTATTTTATTCTCGCATGCCTTACTTTTCATTCCTTATTTCAATCCTTTTCTAGTAGATTATTTTTCCATTATTTTCAGTAATTCAACTTATTTTATTCTTGCATGCCTTACTTTTCATTCCTTATTTCAATCCTTTTCTAGTAGATTATTTTTCCATTATTTTCAGTCATTCAACTTATTTTATTCTCGCATGCCTTACTTTTCATTCCTTATTTCAATCCTTTTCTAGTAGATTATTTTTCCATTATTTTCAGTCATTCAACTTATGTAATTTAAGCATGCCTTACTTTTCATTTTCTATTTCAATCCTTTTTTAGTAGATTATTTTTCCATTATTTTCAGTAATTCAACTTATTTTATTCTTGCATGCCTTACTTTTCATTCCTTATTTCAATCCTTTTCTAGTAGATTATTTTTCCATTATTTTCAGTCATTCAACCTATGTAATTTTAGCATGCCTTACTTTTCATTTTCTATTTCAATCCTTTTCTAGTAGATTACTTTTCCTTTATTTTCAGTCATTCAACTTATTTCATTTGTGTATGCCTTACTTTTCATTCTGTATTTCATTTATCTTCTTCTTTGCTTATTACTTTTTTTTTATTTCTTTCTATTTTTATTTCCTCATTACTTTGTTTGTTTCTTTCTTTCATACTTTCGTTCCTTTTTTTCTTTATTTTTTGCTTTCTTTTATTTTGTCGTTCGTTTTTTTTCTCATTTATTTCTCTCTTTTCATTTAATTATTTCGCTTATTCTTAATTAAGTTAATTCCTTCTTCTTTTTCTTCATCTTCTTTTTTCTTCTTCTTCTTCTTCTTCTTCTTCGGGAATCGCTTAATTCTCTTAAATTGGTAAATCTCTTTTCTTTCTTTTTTTTTTGTCACGGTGTGTTACTATGCCTTTCTGCACAGATGCATGCTTTTCTGTCCCACGGATCGTACAAGCGTACACACAGCTTGGTACATATCTTTGAGTGTAGGTACGTAAGGAGATACGAAAGCGCGCACACACACACACAGATACGCTTAATATATATATATATATATATATATATATATATATGAATTTATAAATAGTTCAACTGCGATTATGAATTAATACCGGCGGTTTCAGAACGAATAGACAATCCACCCCATGGCTCGGAATACAATATGCGTCTCGTCCCTCAGACAGTGATATATATATATATATATATATATATATATATATATATATAACATTTTAAATATATATGTATTAGTATTACCTACAGACCTAGATGTTTCATGCTTATGCAATCTTTAGTGTAGGGAATGTTAACTTTTCGGGACGGACGGCACGAACCCAGTTAAAAAGTCAACACTGACTCATAATTTGGTATTCTACCTCTCGGCCACCACCAATTAGCACCGAACAACAAGATAAATTAAATTTTATATATGCTAAATCAGCGAACACGCATAGTAAACAGTCGAACAGTGTTCCACAACAACAACAAAGGGTCGTAACATCGCATGTAAGCTATAGTATGACTGTGTATTATTAAATTCTCTAAGAGCACAAACCCTTGTAATAAGGGGGCTATATATAGTCTTGAAATATATATATGTAGTTTTAAATGTTAATAAACACATTTAACACTACATGGAAGAAAAAAACAAGACACTTTTCGCCCCTCGTCCTTCGTTGGAAAATTCCTATGCTTGTAAGTCCAGTAATCACTGATTAGTTTACTTCTAATAATTTACGCTAGTCTTAATATGTTTCTAGGGATCATCAGTGGTTACCCATGAAAAACAGTTTCCGGGATTTAAAAACAAAATTGTATGTTATCATGGCTCTCAGCAGTGTTGATAAGAAACCACCACCCTTAACACAAAAACAAGAACATTTCGGATATCAGATCTCGCTATTTGCTCGACATTTTTTTTTCTAAACCTATTTTGTTATTAATAATAATCTTCCTCATCTGTCTTTATTAATTGATATTTTTTAATTATTATTTCACTCACTAAGTGTTCTCACATAAGTTATCAGTGATTGTTCACTTACAAGAATTAATAGTATACGGCTGGAGTTTGAGTGACAAGAATGCTTCCCAGATTTCAGTCTCTTCCACCTCTTTCAGCAAGTTTTTCAAATAATTTGGCGTTATCGCAACAACCGTTTACCATTGATTTTTCGCTACCAAATATCGTTGAACTTCTCAGGAATTTGTGTGATAATAAGCCTTCCAAAAATTATAATACTTTCGCACCCTTTCAGTGGAGGTCTTGTTGGTGCTTTCCCTATCCGCTGATTACGATCTCTTTGACCTTTCATGAACATGTGCATCTCGAAGCTTGTATCGCCACTTTTTTCCTCCTTCCCTTCAGGGTTGTGTAAGTTTATGAAATATATGCAAGTTTTAGTTCCTATTATTATTATAATTATGATTATTATTATTTACTCACTAGGAGTTATCACACTGGTCATCGTCAGTGTTCGCCCACTGCCAACAACCTGTGGTATTCCCTGGAGTTTGAGTGACAACAAGTCTCTTCAGACACCCAGTATTATTATTATTATTATTATTATTATTATTATTATTATTATTATTATTATTATTATTATTATTATTATAAAGCTCTATTAATTTGACATCGAACATTATATTAATATATATTGCAAATCTCATTTACTTTCATTCATAATAGTCTTGTTAATTATAATGAATTGCATCTGCGAAATCGCATCTTGATGATTATGACCTCAGATCTCCAGTACTCACCATAGCGTTTCATTATTGTTATATACTACTGTTCTCACATTAGTTGTTTGCAGTCATATCTCATTTATAACAACCGGCGTGTTTTTTCTTAATTTAGCTTGCAAGAAACCTCCTCAAATTTCTAGTTCTTTCCGTAGCATTTTAATCGACGTCGGTCTTGTGCTATCCCTGCTTGTTCTTTCAATCCTCCCACACCTAGCACTGCCACTTCCCGTGTGATCAAACCATGTTGGTGTCACTGCCTGTTTTGCAGATGGGTCAGATTACAATATAGTCTTATATATTTACTATTGTATTAACAAAACTCGTGTGTTCGTCTTTGTAGTCTATTTCTATCGGTTTTTCGTCTCAGCGCCGTTTTATTATAACTTGCCTGTTGTTGGTCAGTGCACCTAATTATAAAGGTTGGTTTCCGTACTCAAACATTTTTCTAACTAAAATTTCTCACTCAGTACGTTTTCCAACATCAGTCATAACTAGTGATCCATAGCTGGTAAAACCATGTGGTTCTCCTGGAATCTGAGTGACACTAAATCTCTTTAATATCATTAAATCACTTGAAATCCAAACACGAGTCAATATTAGCAACAGCAGGGAGTTTTTATTTGAGTATGGGTGAAAACAAGTCTTCACAGATCGTAGTTTCTCTCCGTTTCTTGCGATAACCGTTGCAAATCGCTTTGTGTTTTCGCAACAGCTGTTTGTCATGCATTTTTTCGCTGATAACAGTAGTTGACTTTTATCTAGAATTTAAGTGAAAATAAACCACCGCTAGATATTATTGTTCTGCGGGCTCTTCCAGTAAATGTCTGAAGTGTTCTATTTTTTTTAGGTTTTTTTTCCATCCTTTTTTACTTTTCACGCCCAGTTTGTGTGTTATAAGTCGATGCTGATACTACAATGTGTTTTTCAGGGAGGGGGTGATATATATATATATATATATATATATATATATATATATATATATATATACAATACTATTTTTATAAATAAATATTAAATATTTAAATACCTAGAGACATCGATGTTTCATGCTAACGCAATCTTCAGTCTAGGAACTAATTCTCAACGGTCGGTAGGCGCGAACCCCGAACACAAATCGCCACTGATTTGTAGTCGGGGATCTTACCCATAGACAACTAGTTAGTAAATAGAGAGGAACTTTAACTGTAAATAGCGGAAATCGGCGGCTACTTACAAGGCAGTATAGAGTGATCTACGAAACGTCGCTCGGATCATGCATATAGCTATTTGTACTCCTTGTTATTAAAGCTACTCGAAAGTGCCCAGCCTCCGTGGGGGGGGGGGCTGATAAACAATAATATTTTTATAAATAAATATTAAATATATAAATACCTAGAGACATCGATGTTTCATGCTAACGCAATCTTCAGTCTAGGAACTAATTCTCAACGGTCGGTAGGCGCGAACCCCGAACACAAATCGCCACTGATTCGTAGTCGGGGATATATATATATATATATATATATATATATATATATATATATATATATATATATATATAGATATAGATATAGATATAGATATAGATATATATATATATATATATAGAGAGAGAGAGAGAGAGAGAGAGAGTGAAATTATATTCATTTCACTCTCTGCAACTGACTGACTTCTCTCAGCCCGGACCCTGGTCCTGCGCTCTTAGTAGCCACGGCTACTACTTTTTCTGATCAACCCATCATGTCAACCCAATATTTCGATGCACTTGCATGACATTTTTCTTAAAATTATCATACTGAGGAAGTCTTACAATAAAGACGAAACATTGATGAATATATAAAAAATATCTCTTTGGTGTTTCCTTTTTCATTTCACACACACACACACACACACACATATATATATATATATATATATTTGTACTTGTACACACAGCTGGTTCTCTATACACTAATATTTCCATACATTCTAGGGTCATATGAAGCTCACTATCATGATAAATATAACAACAATTACCACTGCAGTATAATATATTTATATACTAGCTGTCTCCACTTGGAGTTACCCGACTGTTAAAGTAACATATTCTTCTTAAATTATTGAATGGAAGTAGTTTTCTAAAACTGTCAATATTTTAATACAAGAAAAATATAAAATAATTTTAAAATATTAAACAAGAGAAAGTGACTAGCACAGAGCCATTTATAGAAATCGCTAACTTGTTTATGAAGAAACCTAAATGCATTCTGATAAATTTAATGTATTAATGAAAACTATGTGTGATCAAATTTATTTCTCTAGATATCTTTTAATATCGTTTTATTACTGTAAGTAAGGTATGTGTTGTGTTGGGTTTGAGAAGAGTAAAGAATAAGCAAAAGTTATCTCCACCTGGTTAACCTGAACTCCCAACCTTTTCGTTAACAGTCGGACTGTTGCACAATGAACGTTAAAAATTACATTGCCACTGAAAGAGGTCCTTTAAAAATGTCTGACTGACCGTTGTGTGTGTGCGTGCTCACGTTTCTGCTAGTCATGCCAACTGGTCGCCAGACATTCTTGTAATGGAGAATACCAAGTAATGAAACTTTGTGTGATTACGGTGTACGTGTATTTATAGCCATTCTGTAATTCTGCTATCCTGAGAACCGAAGTTGGACAATTTCACTAGAAATTTACTGTTATTTACTTGAAGACAAAGTAGTCGAATTGTAGGTATTTAATAACATTGCATTAAACGATGTAAAATAATAATAAATATTTGATTTAATTTTTCATTTATTTTAACATAGTTCACCCCGAACAAGACCGTCTGCCACTGTAGACGTACGGGCTACTGAGAAAAAAAGGGTGAAGGCTTTTTTTTGGGGGGGGGTCAACCTTAATTAGGAGCTGCGCAGCGAGATGTATGTGTACATTAGTTTTAAATTCATGCATGTCAGTAACATCAGGAAAGCAGGGAGCAGGGAGGGATTTCCAGAGGCCAGCAGCACGATGAAAGAAGCTTTTGGAGTAGAAAGCTCTTCGGCATCTGGGGGCCTCCACAGTGTATGGATGGGATTTGGCAGATTGTCGGGTTGGTCTAGGGAATTTATATCGCGGGTGTACCGGAGCAGCAAGCTCATCAGAGCACAATCCATTGAAGTACTTGTAAAACAGGCACAAGGAAGCACCATTGCGGCGATGGGACAGGAGATGGAGCTTGGTGGATAGTGAAGGACCTATCAAGTTGGCGACTCTTTTTTTTTTACCTTTTCTAAGAGGGAGAGACTAGTGGATGATGCACCAGTTCAGATGTGGCAACAATACTCCATGCTTGGGCAGATGGTGGCTTTGTAGAGATATTGTATTATGTCGGGTGTGAGAACTTTACTGGCACGGCTTAGAGAGTGCACCTTCTTTGCAGCACCCCTGGCAATGTCTTCAATGTATTTATTCCAATTCATGTCATCTGTGAAAGTTACGGCGATGAGTTTATGGATGAATGTATAAAGGAAAGTATTATGTATGTCTAAGTAATCGCACTGTGAAAGGTTACGGTTTAATTGGGGTTGAACAAAGAGGCTAACACGTTGGTCGTTGTGTAACTCTTGTATTTTGAAAATGCGATTAACAAACGCAATCGAGATACAAATTAATTAAGTAATCTACCATTTCGTTTCCATGCTGTGTTTAATATTGGTAGAAAATTAAATTAAATAAACGACGAGAGCTCGACAGTTTCTGGTGTTGACCTCTTCTGAATTTAAACCAAAGCCCTGTGAGCCGGGTAGCTCAGGCGCCACCAGGTTGGCATTGTTCTTGCCACGGTGAGAAAGTCACAAACTTCAGGGAGCGCTGTTGCTGTACGTAATCTGAGCTGGTAACATGCTGAAAAATATATTGCTCTATTAGTGAACAAGTCACTTATTAGAACTAGTTCGTAAACTTCCCTTTGAAAATGATTCACCATTTTGGGGGAGAAATATAAAAGAAAAAATGTTTAACATAGTAAGAAATAACATCATTTATTTTGAAAGTTTAAATTAAATCAGAACAACATCTTCTCTTAAGTAAAGACGTTCGTCCTATATTTTCTAATTTCATCCGGTAATCGGAGTTTTTTAACCGTTCTATTGGTATTGTCACCCTGATTGCCTTAAAATAATAACGCTGATCCGTGTTTTGAAAAGATGTTGAATTTCATGCTATTTGTATGTTGTTTCAAATTAATTACAATAGGACATTTAAAAAATGCGGTGAATATTGTATGCCCGCTTAATAAGACAAACATAAATATCACGATCCAAAATTAATCTGGATGACTGGCGA
>OY744530.1:37761885-37766885 GCA_963556195.1 Sepiola atlantica | reverse complement strand
ATATATATATATTAAAACTATGTGTATGACAATGTTTCTTACCTGAAAAAAAATCCAGCTCAAAGGATTCTTCGGGAATGAAACATTAATCTTTACTTGCCATAAATATATTGTCATACTACTACTATGCTCTACTCGCGTATTAAGCACTGTTGAGAACCATAGTGAAGTATATATATATATATATATATACACATTACTTTTTAATAATATATGTGCATGTACATAATATATATATATATATATATATATATATATATATATATATATATATATATATATATATATATATATATACTACCGTATGTTCCCGGTGTTGTCCGGGACATTTTTTTTTTACTTATCTCCTTTTCTTTTATTTACAAAATTATGATAATAATAATAATAATAATAATAATAATTATTATTATTATTATTATTATTATTATTATTATTATTATTATTATTATTATTATTATTATTATTATTATTATTATTATTATTATTTTAAAATAGTATCATGAAACTAAAATGTCATTATTATGGATATATAATTATTAGCAAGTTCTCTTGTAATAAACGATTTAAAATGTTGACATCTGTTTACTACTTAGAACTTTTATAACAATTTTGTAAAATTGAATTGAATTGAATTGAATCGTCAAATAATATCACAATATTAACATATAAAATCTACTTTTTAAAAAAATAATTAAATGATTTATTAATATTTATCAGTTCGTTTGGTAAACACTAACCCATTTAATTCTGAATAGGTGACTGAAATGGTGTCTAACCTATACACCTGGATTTCGCTTAATTTCTAACTAAATGTATTCAAGAAATAACTCTAAAGATGCCTTTCACTAGAAGTTCGTCTATTCACGAAGTATAAATACCCATAGAATCGCGTTCGTTGATGTCAATATGTAAATCTTGTATTCTGGTAATCGAGATTCTATGAATTTAAATTTAAACATTTTTTCTAAATTATTACATTTCACTGGAATAGAAAATCGTTATAGTTCGTTTATTTATGTTTGAATAAAGTTAATGTAATCTACTGTTCTTCTTTTCGGGTCTTCGCGATTCAACAAATTCAAAATTAACATCGATTTTGTAATTATTTAGTTAGTTTTCAGAACGTCATTAATGTTAAGAAATGTTTTCTTTTATCAATTAAGTTAAATTGTCTACAATTAACACGTAATTAAATGAATTTTCATTTGTATTATAATAATGATATGCTGTGGTTGAACTTATGTGGAACACACGAAGAGACTGGTGAAAACTATAACAAATTAATTAACATAAGAAAACAAATCTCGCCTGACAGAAAAATGTCCGTTTCTCTAATGAGTGACCTTTATTCGAATATGGAAAAATTCTCTCCTCCTACTATTACTATAAAATAACTAATCAATATCACTAATTAAAATCGCTAATTAATATCACTAATTAATATCACTAATCAAAGAAAAATATCAATAAGATTAAAAATAAACATATTAACATTGATTGTATGTACAATGTGTCAAGAACACAGGCTGATATGTTCCGTACAGAATTGAAAACACAGAATTAAGTATATAACCTGTAAAAAATAGCTATATATTTCATCCACATTCGTCTTTTCAAGTCTCATACGTAAGGCAGAACATGCACTTACCTGCTGAGCCAACTGGCCTGCTGCCGAGATAGATATATTTTATAATTCTTCATTCACTTTTGACGACATTGATAACCGTAGTTAATTTGACGAAAGAATCATGCTTTTTAACATAAACATTTATAAGGAGATATAATTTTTTATGTATCCATTTTCAGTATTTACTCCAACAGTGCTCGATACGTAAGTAGAGCTAAGTATAAGCTATGAAAATATATTTATGGTAACTAAGCTACACAGAAGCTCCCGCGTTTCATCCCCGGGGGGGGGGGGGAGATATTCAGGCATTTTAGCCTGAAGATCCCCCCCCCCCCCACCGGGGATTAAACGCGGGAGCTTCTGTGTAGCTTAATTGCCATGAATATATTTTCATAGCTTAATAATATATATATATATATATATATATATATATATATATATATATATATATATATATATATATATATATATATATACTAGTACGGCTCTCAGGTTTTTCCTCCGTATTATATAAAACTAATTTAATTGTTATATTTGAAAAAAAGTTAAAAAGTTATATTATGGGTAGCATTTCTTATATTTGTTATGCAAATACTGTGTACGTCCTTTGATCATTTGTCTACATCCGAGGTACACTGAAAAAGAACCTTAAAACACTTTCCGTAAAGCACAAAAGTTTCCACTACTCGATTTAGAAAGGTAGCGAACGTAAAAAAATCAATATCTCTTTATAAACACAAAATACAGAATTTAAAAGCCACTTTCCCCATGTTATTATTTTTAATAGCTAAGTACATTTTTATTTTTTAATCTTTTTAATATTAAAGTGCGGAAATTTACTCGTGAAATTTTTCTGACATAAAAATGTTATTCTATTTTTGAACAAGGGTGAAAGAAACCGTGACAGAAGTGCAACTTTTTCAAAAGCTAATATAACTTATTAATTTATTCTATGATGACCTTAAATAAAATGCCAGCGATTGATTCACTATGGAAATTGACAAATGAAATAGGTATATTTGTTGTTTGTACATGATTTTGTCGTAAACTGCATAACTGGAGAAACGAGATATCACAAATCTTTCCCATACAATGTATAAGTCAAGTAAGTGATATATATATATATATATATATATATATATATATATATATATATATATATATATATATATATATATATATATATATATATGTGTGTGTGTGTGTGTGTGTGTGAAAATAAAAATGGAATAAAGAATAAGCAATTCAACAACTAACAAAAATAAACTCAAAAACTCATGTTGTAAAGTTCTACCGAGATATTTCGGCCGTCAAGATACGACCATTTTCGTTCGGTTAGTAAACTTTATTTCAAAACGGAAAAGTTTTCAAATTTATACAAAGAATGCGATTGGAAGAAAATGTCACGTGCAGAGAACAACAAAAAGGGGGAATATGAATAAATTTGTCTGAAACATTGTTTCTTTTTTCTCATTCTTTTATATATATATATATATATATATATATATATATATATATATATATATATATATATATATATATATATATATATACAGGGTGTTTCATAAGTCACTTAGCTATTTAAAATGATTACCATATGAGGCACAAACATACTATGAACTTTTGATAATTGTTATCTTACTCTCTAATTACTGCTATTCGTTATTTTAAATTTGTTCGTTGATATATTTGTTTCTATATATATTTATTTTTATTTATTTAAATTTGTGTAAATCATCATATGTGCTTTTTTTTCAGGCAGTATGTCATTTACAGTTGAAGAGCGAATTTTTATTGTTATTCATATGGCCAAATTTGATGAATCTCCCACACTTGTTGAAAGGTAATGGAAACGTGATGTGAACAGAAAGCCTCATTCACACAACACTCAATCAGTCAAATATGCTACAAAGAGTCGTAAATTCCTTGCAAAAAAGAATGGAGCTATGCATGCAGAACGAAGGTGGAAATTTTGAAAATTTGCTGTAATTTTAAACTCCCATAAATGAATTTGTTGAATAAACTTTCTTTTTTGTATTACCGTATTTTTGAACTTTAGAATTTCAAAAATAAATAGCTAAGTTACTTATGAATCACCCTGTATAACTTAATGTATATATTATGATGTTGGGGAGTTAGAAAGCAACGTTAGAGAATCTACATTAACTCTAAAAGTATATTTCTATGTAAAATTTACCGTAGAAGACAATAAAAGTGTTACCTTAGAGAGCTATGAGTGCATAACCCCCTTTAAACTTCTAATAGACATGTTTTCTTACGAAATTTAAATAATATGTACAATATTATCTGGGTAAAACAATGGTTATAAACCTGAATCTCCAAGTGCCCTCCTTACCTAACGCTGATATGTAGGCCTAACCTCCAATAAAACTTCGAGTATATCCTATTTCTATGAAATTTGTATCATATGTATGTAGGATCAATGTGGGCAGAACCCTTAAAAGTTCAAATACTAATATCTAGTTTTAATAAAATGTAAACCCCATGCATAATAAGAGAGTTTACAATATTTCAGTGTTTTTTTTACTATCTTTGTGAACGAAACGAAGTATTATTTTATGTATATACACATAAATTATAAGGTGATAAATTTTATATAGATTTTTAATACATGAAATATATCTGGGATAAACATGGTCCCCTCTGTGTAGCTTACTTGCCATATATATTTCTTATGCTATTATATATATATATATATATATATATATATATATATATATATATATATATATTTATATTATTTTTTTATGAAAATAGCTCCGGACAAGGCATGTATCCACTTGATTTTAGTAGCCAAAAATAAAAATGCTACTTCGTCAAAAACTAGCTAACGATAAGTGTAAGATGGATTGATTCCGACTCAGAAAACAGACATTCTTCACCCGTTATCAGAAACATCGCTCATGGAATGTAAGGCCTAAAGGACAAAATATAGGCAGCAAGAGTTTACATGCTACCGTAAGGAAGCCAATAGTCCAATTTCTACTCTCCTATTGTATGAATTACTTCAACGGACACTTGTTTCATCTCTTCATACAATCATAGAATCAACGCATCCACCTTGAGAGTTGAACCCTTAACTTTAAATCACCATAGACAGTATAAGTCAAACATCTTAGCTGTTTCAACCGACTTGCTAGTTGTTATAAAATGACCGTGTTTAGTTACGTAGGACATTCATTTCTGTTCAGGGAAGAATCTCGCATATTAGCTGAAGTCGAAACCGTCTTACATTAGTGTTCTACCCGTAGGGGAGCGAATATATATAATATAAATATTAACATCCACAAAAAATAGTTTCCTTTTTTCAAGTCTCATCAAACTGGCATTATCAACCCAACTCATCGACCTC
>OY744530.1:37741885-37756885 GCA_963556195.1 Sepiola atlantica | reverse complement strand
ATATATATATATGTATATATATATATTTACATATATATATATATATATATATATATATATATATGTTTGTGAATGTGTAGCATTTATAGCAATGTGTACAGATATCTGTACATCTATATATATATATATATATATATATATATATATATGTAATTTATTTATATATGTATACGGAATTTATTTATATATGTTCTTATATATACGTCTTGTATGTACATATTTTACTATTTTAATAGTCACACTGCTAAGAGCTATATATATATATATATATATATATTTATATATATATATATATATATTTATATATATATATATATATATATATTGCAATATGTCTAGCTATATGTGTCTATATATATATATATATAAATATATATAAATATATATAAAAATATATATATATATATATATATATATATATATGCATATAGATAAACACATAAGAATGTCTATATGCGCATGAATTAATATATATGTTCATACACATAATCACCCTCTGTCTTTCTCACAAACACGTCCACTCACGTACTCAAATACATATCTATGTACATAAGTAAAAACGGAACAAACAAAAAAGGTTCAAATAAAAAAAAATAATGGCGCTGGGTTAGTAGAAGAAAAAGGTTGAGATTGCAGAGAGCTGGAACCCAGCCAAACTGCCTGAAGAGAAATTAGATCTCAGTGATTAATGATGCATCCCAGATGTAAGAGACCCCCACCCGCCACCTTCAAGTTTTTGTCATTCTTCTTCTTCGTCTTCTTCTTTCATTTATTCTTCTTCTACACCTTCGTTGTCTTATGCTTATTTCTTTTTATTCTTTCGTTATTTTAACGATGATTAGTTTAATTTCTACTTCTTTTTCCGTTTTTTCTTCTACTGTTTCACTCATACTTTTAATCATGTTTATTCTTATTCGCTTGATTTTTTGTTCATTTTTCTGTGTATTTATTCATCGGCTGTCTATTTTTCACATTCTTTTATTCCATTTTTATCCTTTTTTCTTTTATCTCTTTTTTCTCTATTTTCTTCCTCATTTACTTCTTCTTTTTCTTCTTCTTCTTCTTATTATTATTTTTCTTCTTCTTTTTCTTCTTTTTCTTCTTCGTATTCTTCTTCTTTTTCTTCTTTTTCTACTTCTTTTTCTTCTTTTTCTTATTGTTGTTGTTGTTGTTCTTCTGATTCTTCTTCTTGTTGGTTTTCTTCTTCTTCTTCTTCTTATTGTTCTTCTTCTTTTTCTACTTCTCTATTGTTCTTCTTCTATTCTTTCTTCTTCTTTTTTTACTTCTTTTTCTTCTCTTTCTTCTTATCATTTTTTCTTTTTCTTCTTCCGTCGTTTATCGAGTGTTTCTCCTGATTGTTCTGTTTCTTTTTCTTCCATGTGTTTTCTTGTTTGTCTCTCTCTTCCTTTCATTTGTTTTTCTCTCTACTACTTATTGCTTGATTTATTCTCTCTTATTTCCCCCTTTTCTGTTTATCATGTGTTTCCCCTCTTCGTTCGGCATTCATCTTTTCCCCACTTTTTCATTTTCCGTTCCTTTTTTCGTCTACCTATTATCACATTTCATTCACCCTTCTGCCTTTTTTTAGTGTATCCTTCTCTCCTTTCTTTTGTTTTAAATCTATTTTCATTTATTTCCGGTTCTTTTTTCCTTCTTTGCTTATACTTGTTTTTAATTTTGTCTTCTTTTTCTTCCGTTTTAACCTCTTACATTATTTTTTTCTGCTGTCAAATTAGGTTCCTTTTTTTATTTTTTCATTGCCTCTTCTTTCTTACTTGTAGTTTTACTTTACTTTCTGACATTACATTTTTTTTCTATATTCCCATACACTCTTCTTTCCTTATTTTACTCTTAGTTATCTTTTTTAGTTGTTGATATTATAACTTATGCATTAATTATCCCACCATATGTATAATCTTATCATCTCTTATTATTTTTCCCTTTCATTTTTGGCAGAGTTCCTCAATGTCCTTGTCATTGCTTCATAGAGTTTAACCTTCATCAACATTTGTCTTTATAAATTATTTTGCCCTTCTTTCCTTCTCATTATTGTTTGATATATTCGGCTCCTTGTTTTTCAGATTTTAACTGCGTTCTCTTTCTTTTCTTCTACCGCTTCACCTTTCTTAATTCGCAAGTTTGTAGAACTTTCATTACTTTCTTAATTTTTATTCATTTCTCTTTTCTCAGACCAGTTTCTTTAAACCAGCTTCTATTGTATTGATTATTCTTCGTTTTTCTTTCTTTACATTTCCTCGTCATCGCGATTTCGCTACTCTTGTTCTGAAATACTTATTCCTTTCTTTTCTTTTATTGGCTTTTATCCTTCATTATTTCTCTTTTTACAATTTATTTTGTGTTTTTTTTCTTCTTGCTGTGTTTATTATTTCGTGGTTTCTCATAAAATGTGCATTTTTTTCTTTCTTTCTTTCGTTTTTGCTTCGTTTCTTTTTGTTAATTCGTTCTGTCTTATTTTCACTTTTATTTCATGTTTATCTGTCGTTTTTGTATGTGGTGTTATATTTCTTTCTATCTGTTGTATTGTATATATTGTTCTTTCGTTCATTCGTTTCTTTTTGTTTTCGTTTTTTTCTTCTTTCTTATTGGTTCTCTATCTCTCTAATCATTTATTTCTTTTAATCCATTGTGTTAATTCTTCTTCCTTTTCTTTTCTTTATCTCATTTTAGTTAAATTTTCGTTTCTCTTCTCGCATTCTTTCTTATTGTCTTTATTCTATCATTCGTTTATGCCTGTCTCGTCTTTTTGTTCTTAATCCTAACATGTACTTATCTAAGTTTTTGTTTTACGTTTTTTTTATGTTTATTTGATTTTATCTCTTTCATTATTCTCTTATCTTTTATTTCTGTTATTTTTCTTGCCCTTCTTATTCCTCGCCTTCTTTTTCTTCTTGATGTTATTCTGTTTATTCTCCTTTGTTTTTTCATCTACTTTTAATCTTCCCCATCATCGTATTATCCGCCATTTTCGTTTCCTCTTCTTCTTCTTCTTCTTCTTCTTCTTCTTCTTCTTCTTCTTTCTTTCTTTTTTCTTTTTTCTTGCCTAGTTTTCTTTTTCAAATGATGATTCTTCTGTTTTCTTCTGTTTCATCATTTGATCGGTGCAATAATTATTTTCTCTCTCATGTTACTTATATTTTCTTTTTATTTCGCTTGCTTCTGTCTTTGTTCATTTCATTTGTATTTATTTCCATGTTTCCGTACACATAAACATGTTGTGTTGACTGAATGTTTCTCTTTGTACATGTGTTATCCTATCACCACGTTCGCGCTCTTCATTCACTTCCAATGTTTTATCTACTATTTAACTAATCTGTCTTTTCCATTCCTACACTTCTGCATTTACCGTTTGAATGTCTTCAAGAATTTTTACTTGTATATATTTGTATTCAACTATATTTTCTTTAATATCTTATCTGTGCTTCTCCAATATCTCATTTCTCTTTCATAATATTCTCCTTTTTTCTCTCTCTTATATTCCATTTTATTTCTTACTGACTTTTTGTGTTCTTCATTTTCTTCATCAATATCTAGTTCTTCTTTAATTGATTTTTACGTTATTGCTTGGTTTCGTTTTTCGTTTACTTCCGTTCTTGTTCTTTCATTCGTTTTTCTTTCTTTCTTTCTTGTTTACAATTAATAAAAAACTGAACCACATTGTTTCCTTTACTCTTTCGCCTTTACATTTTTTGGTTCCTTATACCTTTGCAAACATTTCTTAATCTCTTTTGTATTTTCTTGGTCTGTTTCGTCCTTTCATCTCTCACCCATTGTCTAAAATGCTCTTTGTTTCTCTTAGTTTTTAATTATTTTTCATATACATTCCATTTTAATTAGATTTTTCTTGTTCCTTTCTTTCTTCCATTCTTTTTTTAAATTAGTTATTTTCTTTATAAATCATGTATATGTTAACGGTTTACCCGTTTTCTGATATAATGTATTCTTTCAGCATTTTATTTTTGCCTTTACTAGGTGTTCTATATTATTTTTTACATGTATGGTTCAATATCTATAGAAACCATTTCTTTTCTTATTTGTCAATTCTTCATTCCCTTATTCTCTTTGATTTCCTTATCATAATTCTATTTCTCTTTTCTTCGAACATTCTTCTTCCGTATTCCTCATAATAAATTCATTCGCCCATTTCCTTCTTTCAAATATGTTTCTTCGTTAAATCTCGGACGTATACTTTATTCTCATTCATTTTATCATCCGTTGATGATTATGATTACCTTTCACCTTCTTTTCTTATTTGTTTGATCCTTCATTCATTGAATTAGTTATATTGAGCTTTCTAGAGTTCATATTTCTGTCATTGAAACAACATAATCGTAAATAAATTAGTTCTAGTTTCATACCAATTGGGCGTAATTACTAATTTTATGACCACACAAAATACCGTAATAATATAAACTACTTAGTTTGGTATTGTTTGCTTATTAAATTATTAATTGAACGATTTTCATGAAACGAAAACTAATTTGGTTCAGACAATGGTGTTTCAATAGCAGCTATTTTAAAGCTGAAAAGTTACAGAGAACCAGATTTTCTTCTTTCTGTCGCAAAGTGAAATCTTAAAAATTATATTCAGTCTTTATTTTTTCTTTCTGTATTTCTTTCATTTATCTTTTCATTTTCGTCATTTCAGCCATAGTTAGGGTTAATGTTAGGGTTAGGGTTAAGATTCTTCATCTCTTTTTCTTCTCTGTATTTGATGTTAAAGATTTTCTATATTTTTCTCGTTAAATTATTTTTTTATCCTTTTTTTCATAACTATCACTTTTTTTATTAATTGAAATATTACCTTCTTTCTTTCAATGCACATACGTAAATGTTCGATTACTTCGGTTGCGTTAATGTTTTCCTCGTTGTTTCTTCTCTTTAATAATTAATATTTCTATATTTTATATTCTTTATTTATTGCCAATCCTAACACAAGTTCTCCTTTCTCTTTCTTATACTAAAGCATATTTCGGAATTTTTCAACTGAGGATTAATAATTTGTATTATTTAGATGATTCGGTCCACTGTTCTCATCTCAGATGTTATTCTCACAAATATTCGCAGATATACCTTTCGCCCTTCTTCAGGTGTTTCTTGTTTAACTTGCCAATCTTTATTTCGAACTCGTAAATCTCTACGGAATTTCGAACAGAAACCTTTATTTAATCGACGAGAGTATATTTTTCTCGTCCAATAAGCCATGGCCGAGTATACGTCTGAAATAATTCTTAATTATATTATTAGTACCGCCCATACTGATTATTAAAAGTTTAACATGTGAAGACTGTCGCTGAGAACTGACGGTGGTTAAGTGGATATCGACTGAAGACCTGGGTGTTCCAAGTTCGAATGCAGTCGGTTCCACAGTACTACTTTCACTTAGGGATGTTGGCAACCTACTGGTCGTCCTTCCCGTAAGTACCCGATGTTTTTCCAGAAAGATTTATAACTAAAAAAACATTGGGGGAATTTAATGCCAACACCAGAATCATCTGATTCACACGAAAGAAGACGAACTGATATAACTTATCCGTTGCGCTACATATCCATTATTTATTTAATTATTGTGTTCTGTCGTTCATGACTCATGTTTTCTGTATTTTCATTTGCTAATTATTATAAAACTTCTCTTTGTTCCCTTTTGTTACTCATGGGTCACCGTTTGTCATGACACGGGGTCCATTCGAAGATAAGAGTTACAGAGATCGTCAGTAGGACAATGATCTCCATAATAGATGACCGGAAACAATAGGTGGGATAGGCAGAAGATTAATTAAGAGAGAATTGATTATCCAAGAGAGCGGCTCATCAAGTATTTGTTTACATTAGACTTGAAATCGACCATGCTGTAGTCGACTGAGATACAGCCTACTCATATCTTGTTCCACAGATGTGATGTTCTTGGAAATAACCTTTGTTCATGGACATTTTCTTTGAGATTTTTGTAAAGAGAAAGAATGAAAAGTATTTGTAGCTAGGTATGTTTAATAGAATTATTTTGTTTTTTATTTATTTTTGTCGTCTTTATTTTTGTCTTTTATTTTTTTACTTTGCTGTCATCTTATCTTATCACATCGAGATGTCTGAAGATTCCTGCTTTCTGACAAAAAAATGTACCAAACATTGATATCATTGTTTTTGTATTGCTATTTCTCTTTGCAAAATTCAATCATGTTCTGCAAAGCCAAAAATAAATATAGTTTTCCTCTACAAAACAACCAAACCAAACACTATGAATAAATATTTGAGACTTATAAAGAACTTCAAGCATGAAGACTTTTACCAAAATGACCTCATTCAGCATTAAATAACTCGAAAAGTGTTCATATACCGTAAAAAAAACATAAATAAATACTTGAACATGTATAGAACTTGAAGCATCAAAACTTTTACCAAAATGACCGTATTCGGCATATAATAACCCGAAAAGATTTGACATGCCGTAAAACAAAACAACTAAACCAAACACCATAAATAAATACTTGAAGATATAAAGAACTTGAAGCATAAACAGTTTTAGCAAAATGACCGGATTCGGCATTAAATAACTCTAAAAGTGTAGATACGCCGTAAAGCAAAACAACCAAATCAAACCAAACATCATGAATGAATACTTGAACGTATAAAGAACTTAAAGTCAAAAAACCTTTACCAAAATGACCCGATTCAGTATTAAATAACCCGAAAAGGCTTGATATGTCGTAAAACAATTACTTTGTTGTCTATTTTTTACTTTTCATTTCGTTCTTTATTTAGTTTATTTATTTCCATATGTGTTTCGTCATTCATTAAGTGTGTGTACGTATGTAACTTTTGTTCTTCTTTCTGTTCTGTATATTTACCTATCTTTATTTATTACCTTCGTCTATATTTCTATTTTATTCGTGTATTCCGTTTTTTTTCCTTTATTTAAATCTAGCTGTCTTTTTTTTCTGTCGTTCATTTATTATTTGTTTTATTCCTATTTTTTTTAATTATTAACTTTTACTGATTTGTCGTACTTTCTGTAAGATATTTTTAGCTCAGTTTTGATGTTTCTTTTTGAAGTATAACCACATTTCTTTATTTCTTTTTTAACAACTTATTTACTTTTTTATTTTGAGTATTCGTATTTTTTCCTTACATACAACTTATTTTATTACGGTTACTAAAATCTATTTATATCTCTCTCTCCTCTCTTACTTCTTTTCTTTCTTTCTGTCTTTCTTTCTTTCTTTCTTTCTGGTTTTCTTTCATACATGATTTCCCTATTTCATTTATTCTTTGTTAACCCATATACCTATGTTCCTTTCTTTCAATTAGTTTTTCATTTATTTTTATTTTCATCTTCTTTTTGTTTTTTTTTCAATTTTTTTATTATTGTATCTATAATCTTTTTTTCTTGCTTGTCTTTCGTTCTTCATCGAGAAGATTAGTTTTTCATTTAACTGCAGTCCATTCGAATTTTCTAATAAATATGTGTTACCCTATTAAACATACTCGTGCATATTTTTCATTACTCCTCTTTATCAATTACACATTATACTTCACTCACATTTTGTTCTGGATTATTATTTTTTAAATTCTTCTGTAAAATATGTTGATTTTTTTATCATATGCTAATATTTATTGTCAGTCATTTCTTCTTCATTTTATTACTTCCATACGTTTCAGTTTTCTAATTCTTTTTTTATGAATTTTTTTACCTTCTTTGAACTGTAATATATTTTAAATTCTAGTTATTAATTAATGTTGAATATTTCTCTTCTGTTAATCTCCTGATTTTCTTCCGGTCTTTTATATGTCTTTTATATAGTTATCTCCCTTTCTAATACGCTCTTCCTGTCTACAATTCTTTTATTCATTTGTTTGTATTACCTTCTTTCTTGTTTGCTTTCTGTTTATTGTATTGATTCGATTTTACTCGTAAGTTACTTGATTCTCTCTCTTTTACATAACTATACTCTTCTTTTTAATTATTAATGTAACCTTAGTTTTTTTCATTATTTTCCCTTTACTATTTTGATTTTTCTTTCATTGTCGATAATCTACTAATATAGCATTCATTATCTCATTCTTTTACGGTTGCTTTCGTTTTGACTTCTTTTTTAATTGTATTTATCTCATACATCATTTTTTCTTTCTTTTGATGAACTCTACTTATAATTTTTTAAATTCGTTTTTCTTTCTTTTGATGAACTCTACTTATCATTTTTTAAATTCGTTTTTCTTTCTTTTGATGAACTCTACTTATAATTTTTTAAATTCGTTTTTCTTTCTTTTGATGAACTCTACTTATAATTTTTTAAAATCGTTTTTCTTTCTTTTGATGAACTCTACTTATAATTTTTTAAATTCGTTTTTCTTTCTTTTGATGAACTCTACTTATAATTTTTTAAATTCGTTTTTCTTTCTTTTGATGAACTCTACTCATAATTTTTTAAATTCGTTTTTCTTTCTTTTGATGAACTCTACTCATAATTTTTTAAATTCGTTTTTCTTTCTTTTGATGAACTCTACTCATAATTTTTTAAATTCGTTTTTCTTTCTTTTGATGAACTCTACTCATAATTTTTTAAATTCGTTTTTCTTTCTTTTGATGAACTCTACTTATCATTTTTTAAATTCGTTTTTCTTTCTTTTGATGAACTCTACTCATAATTTTTTAAATTCGTTTTTCTTTCTTTTGATGAACTCTACTCATAATTTTTTAAATTCGTTTTTCTTTCTTTTGATGAACTCTACTTATCATTTTTTAAATTCGTTTTTCTTTCTTTTGATGAACTCTACTTATCATTTTTTTAATTCGTTTTTCTTTATTTTGATGAACTCTACTTATAATTTTTAAATTATTTTTTTCATTTGTTGCTTTATTTATTTCTGACTATCCTTCTGTCTCTTATTAATTTACTTATTAGTTTCCTATTCGTCCCTTGTTTTTCTTTGATTGACCAAAATCGAATTATCTTTCTCTTTCCTTTTCTTTCATTTTTTATTTCATTATTTCTTTTAATATTCTTTCATTCATTCTTTTCCACACATGTTCCTTGTTTTGCTTACATTTACTAAAATCTAGTTAACTTTCATATTTTATTTCCTCTTTAATTCTTTATTTATTCTTTTTTTCATTCTTTCATTCATTGACGTTTACATACTTTCCTTCTTTTTCCTTATTTTACGAAACGTACTTTTTATTTCATTCTTTCTCTTTGATATTCCATTAATGCATTGCCCTACATACATTTGCTAACGTCTACTTATTTCTCTTTCTTTCTTGTCTCTTTTCACCTTCTCTGTATTCTATCTATCTCTATCTATTTCTTTTCTGTCTTCATTCCTTTATTTCTTTGGTTTCTTAAAAGTCACGTGTTTCACTTTCTTTTACTAACATTTATCCGGTTTTCTTCTTCAATCAGGCACTTACCATTCCACAACATAGTCAACTCACTTTCGTTTTCCAACGCTCATTCGTTGGATTTTCTTCTTCTGAATTATTTCCCTCTGTTTTTCTTCTCAACACATCCAATGTTTGTAACCAACATTTTGTTTATTCTAGACCTTTTCTTTTCGTATCCAAAATCTCTCACTCTCTCTCTATTTATCTCTTTCTCCCTCTCTCTCTCTCTCTCTCTCTATATATATTTTTTTTTCTCTTTCTGTCTCCAACTCCCCCTGCCTTTCTTAACATCTGTATTCTTATACAATTCCCTACACCTTTGCCTTTTCGTTATCTTACCATTATCATCGCGCTAGTCAGCCACAATCATCATCGTCTAGACAAATAAGGCCACTATGGCGACAATCACCATCCCAATAAGCAACATCAACAAAACAACCACGATCCGTTTTTTCCACCGTCTTCTTGCAAAGCAATTTTTTTGTTTCGTTTTCTTATTTTTCTCTCGTTTTTAGCACCCAAATCTATCTCACTTATCGTTTCCACGACCCTTATATAGTTCTTGCTTGCCCGGCGACCTATTCCAAGATTTTATCAGCCTCCTTTTTCTTGGCTTTATATATATATACATATATATATATATATATATATATATATATATATATATATATATATATATATATATATATATATATTTGTGTAATTTTAGGTTTTTATAGACGGTGCATATTTATAAAGCATCCACTTTTTCGCTAACCTTGCCATTCCGTTGTAATATAAATATTTTATACATTTACATTAAAACCTTCTTTCATCTGTTTTTCTTTATCTTCATTTTATTATTTTTCCTTGTAATTTTTTCCATTTTCTTTTTCTTCTTTTCTTACCATTCTTCTTCTGGCATTTCTTCTTTTTTCTTCGTCTTCATTATCATCTTCATCTTCTTCCACCTTTTGTATTCTTACATCCTCATCTTCAATATGTTTGTTTCTTTTTCCTCTTCTTCTTCTTCTTCGTCTCTTATTTCTTTTGTTATTCTTCTATCCTTCTTGTTCTTCTTTTTTTCTTCTCTTATCCTTTTTGGCTATCATCCTCATCATCATCATCATGATAATCGTCATTAATATTATTATTATTATTATTATTATGCTTGTTTTTTCTCATTTTACTTTTTGTATTTCTTCTTTTTCTTCTCTCTCTTCCCCCCTTCTTGCATTTCACTTCCTTCATTATGATCGTAATTTCTTCTTCTTCTTTGTGTTTCTTCTCTTCTTCTTCTTCTTCTTCTTCTTCTTCTTCTTCTTCTTCTTCTTCTTTCTTCTTCTTTTACTTTTTCTTCTACTTCTTTTATTTCTTATTTTATCATATTAATCTTATTTTTTACTTCTTGCATTTCCGTTTTATAATTATATTTTTTCGTTGTTGTCTTCTTCTTCATCTCCTCTTCCTTATTCGTTCTTCTATTTATTTTATGTCTTCTTCTTCTCTTATCCTTCCTATTCTTGCATGTTTCTAAATCTTTCACTTCTGCTCCTTCTTCATTTTCTTCCTTTATTTTCCTTCGACGTTTTCGCATTTCTCCTTCTTTTTTCATCATTTGTTATTTCACTTATTATTTCTCAATTGTATTCTTACCTTCAAAAAGATATTATGCCTACCTTCTCCGATTTCATACATCACGTTTTATTATTTCACTTTTATTTTTCTCATATTATAAAGTTTTATTCGTATTCAATTTTCTTTCTCTTCTAGTTTTTCTTTTTCTTAATATCATAATTTTCCGCCATTTCTCGTTTATTTCTCTTCATTTTTCTACTTTTTATCATCCTTATTTTTCTGTTACTTTATATGTTCTTTCTCATTCTGTTTTTCATTTTTGTATTCTTATAATTCTATTTTCATTTTCATCTCTTACTTTTATTCTCATACATTAAATATTTCATTATTTCCTTCTCTCTTACGTTCTTTTAACTTTCTGTCTTTCTTTTAATTCTTTTACTTTTTCGTCTCCTTCGTCTGATGCATCGTATTATTTTCCCATGTTATTTTCTTGATTTCGTTATTTCATTCATCATTTCATTGTCCTTTTCTTACTTCTTCTTCAGCACTGAACTTTCTCCCTACCCGTCCTACAAACAATCTCATATCTATATTTTTCGTCCAATTTTCTTCTTATCTAAGTAATACTTATTCGTCGCGTGTTTCACTTGATTTACCCTTCATATCATTTTTCTCTTCCTATTAAAATGTCATGTTTTTCTTAAATTCTTTGACCTTCTATTATTTGTTGGTGACAATTATCATGCCCGGTCTTTTTTCTTGGACGATTGTGTCTGTTTATTTTTCCATGCCCGGTGGAATTTTATACCTTAGATTTTCTATTGCTGCTTCCGTTTTGTACTTGTGCAATTACTCTGAATGGAAAAATGGCAATTCTTTAGAACAGTCTCAAGTGAGTTCTCTTTCGAACACAGCCATGTCGATTTTTGTATTCCGTGTGGATTAACTTGTTGCATTTGCTTATTACTACCGTTTCGTCTCTTTGTACACATAGTCTGTATTTATAGTTTCCCCGGTCTTCTGTTTCTTGGTAGGTATGTAATTTATTCTGATCGCGTTGTTTTGTTTTCCTCGTGTATTTTTTAGTACATGTCCATGTGATTTCGTGCGTTGGTCCTTTTTATAAATAATACATGTATGTAGTCATTTCTCTTCACATTTTTTCAACTTTTTGGTTTCCCGTTTCGCTGCTCCCTTATTATTCACTTTTCATTAATAGTAATCAATCTGTGTGTATTTTTCTAATCCTTTAATCTCAGCGTGCACAGCATATTTTATACTCACCAGTCTGGTTTCTCTTTCTTTCTTCGTCGCCTTTGTTCATGTAATATCGGAATAAAAACGAACAACCCCATAATGTTATCAAATGCGACTTGTCCTGTTCATAGATGACATATGAGATACAATCGTTAAACTTAAGTGATTTTTTCTGTCACCCGTTTTCAAGGTCAATTGACTTACCAACTGCTTCACATTCGGTTGACTGTCACGAGGATACATTTTGCCAACCCATCTATTTGATCAGGAGGCACGGCGTAACTGTATTCGCTTTTTTACTTTCTGTCACTTTCTTCTGAAATCCTGTTGTCATTAGCTCTTCTCAATCCTAGTATAAAAACCTTTTCACACATTCAGGCGAAAATCTGTTGCCTCTCAATCTTTTCACACCTACATGATATGACGACAGAAGTATCGTTTGTACAAAAAGTTAACATCTAATAACATGTGTCGTCAATTCCCGTCCAGTATGAATCTGAGGTATTCTATATGATGACGGAGACTGTCCCAAAGTATTTCATGTATTTCATCAGTGCCCTTTATTTGTAAATTCTTCATTTTTCACAAGTCTTCCGGAACCGTTCTCAATCACTTATACTTATAATACCATGGGATATTTCTTCTGGTTTCATATTCCCTTCAGCTCTCTAGCAGGGTCCATGTGTTTACTTAGTTTTTCTCTCACCTTCACTTTCACTTGTGAACTGCAGAGACGGTGACATGAATTATTTCTCTTCCTTTTTGATGAATATCATGATCGGTCGTCTGGTTTGGACGAGTTTATCCGTTAGTACTTCAAGATCTCAGAATATTTTACGCATTTCCTTTTCCAATACCGGTTTGGTTTTGTTCTTTATATTCAATCTGCAGATATTTAAAAAGTTTGCAGTTGACTATCTGCTCAATACAGGAACGTCTATTCTGTTTGGACTAGCTCGCTGCATACACCTATGATGTAATTTACCGTTTCACATCTTCGTTCACAGAGTTTACATTTACGGTTTTCCTAGGTTTTGTCAATGTTTGCGTTGCTTCGTGCAATGATGAATAGTGATTCCGTTTTACTTCTTAAGTGTCCATTCTGTAACAATGTTAAGGTTTTCTCGTGGGCTATAACATTGATTTGCATTATGAATAGTGTATGCAGTTGCTTCTCTCGCTGTGCTTTTGCTTTTTGTATCTCGTTTTGCTCATATTAATGCTGCTTGTAGTCGTCATGATAAGCCCTGCTATATTTTTGGATTATGTATTCATATGTTCTTTTTATTGCGTCGTCTAGCCAATCTTCGATACTTACGGGTTATCTTTCTTCTCCTATCCAATTTTATGTAAAGTTGAATGCAATGCATTTTTCTAAGTCATCTGTGCTTCTGATTGACATTCCTAAGTTTTTCTTTTGTTTAGTTCATGAAAGGTCCAGATTATCTTATCATATACTCGCTTCATTTTTACTGCTTTCATTACGTGTATGCTATAAAATTTAGTTTCAAGGATCTTTCTTGTTGATTTTTTGTTCCCGTTGTGTAAAGACCAATTGTTGGACCAATATTAATTTTCTTCGTTAGTATACCTAATAGTAAAAGTAACGTAACGTGGTTGAGGGCCACCCGAAGGCTTTCTTTCGTTAGCTACCACACCGAGGTGTAGGCTAGAGCTCTACTACTTTCTCAGCCGTACTCCACTTACCCTTGATCTTAACCTTATAATATTACCCTTATAATGCTGAGTGTTTAGCATTTTTTAGTCTTTGGTATCACTCGACTGAGGATTGTACACCGATCTCCCAGCCCATTGTCGAACACTCATACAATTAGGCCAAATGATCCGTTTTATAGTATAGTAAATGCAATTATCTTTATAATGATTATAATATACATCGTTATTGCTTTTAATATGCTTATTATAACTATAGATTTGCAGAGGTTGTTAGTTATAATTCAATAGTTTGATCACGATTAGCGTTAATAATGTAAAACATTATTTGTATTCTTGATATTATTTCTAAAAGAATTGGAGTTCGAACATGAGTCATTACCATAAAAAACTCACTGACAAATCAGTCGAAGATACGTCCTAACTATTCGTCTGACAGTCGCCTTGTTGCGGTCTGGGTGAGGTCTGGTTCTGTTCAGTCCTAGGAGGTCCATATTCCCAGGCGTTATCTACTACTCGAGAAGGGGTTTGTTTGTTGTTGTTCGCCTGACGCCTCCTACCGAAAAATGACGAGAAGTTAGCTCAGTCAGTTTTTGTAGAAATGAATGCGTTTTCCTAATGCGCTGCCTTTGAAAAAGCACACCGGATCATGTGTCTAACCTCCTGGAGAGAAGGGGCTAAATAAACAATCATTGACAAAATCTCGTGGTGTTCCATGGATTCCTGGAAATAAAATTTCTCTCATAGTTGTTAGTACTTTCCGCTCCTTTTGATCACTATATATATATATATATATATATATATATATATATATATATATAAAAAATATTTGTTATTGTTTATATTTTTATCTATGGACGTATAATTTTTCTTTTTTAAGATTTGCTAGTTTCTGACACTGTTTTACTCGTTATATATATATATATATGTATATATATATATATATATATATATATATATATATATATTTATATATATATATACTAGCAAAACCTACCCGCCCTCTGGGTGACAATTAAATGGGTTGAAGGCCGTTAATAGAAAAAAATTTGCTCAGAGAATTTAAAAATGTTAACAACACACTTTGGTAAATGTGTAGATTAACAAACTCA
>OY744530.1:37734385-37736885 GCA_963556195.1 Sepiola atlantica | reverse complement strand
CTCTCTCTCTCTCTCTCTCTCTCTCTCTCTCTCTCTATATATATATATATATATATATATATATATATATATATATATATATATATAGTCTTTTAAATACAATTGTAATTCATAATGATTAGAAAAATACTAGAATATTCAAACAAAGCAAAAACTACGGTGAAACCTGTGCGAAAATAAAACTTAGATTACTGAGAATGTTCTTAAACATGTTCATGTTATTCATTAATATCTTTAATTATAGTATATAGTTTCTCATCATTTAACATCACATAATTTAGTGATATACACACACACACTCACACACACATTTATGATAATCTTTCTGTCTATGCATAATGCGATGTTCCGGACTCAGCTGTTAAACACTATGATTAAGCTTACTATATATGTCCGCCGATTTGACATCATATAGAATTTGAATTCTCTTCTTTTTCATTTATATTGACGGTTTCAGAGTCAAAGGTGTTTTAGCAACTATATTCAAATCCTTCAACCGGCAGTAATTATCATCTACCTCACTAAAGATTGCGTAAGCATGAAACACATGTTTCTCTAAGTAAAAATAATAAATATTTATATAACAATATTTTAGGCATTGTATTGTATATATATATATATATATATATATATATATATATATATATATATATATATATAGAGAGAGAGAGAGAGAGAGAGAGAGATGTGTATAGGTACACAGTTTTAATAAACAGTGAAATAATGTTGGACGCACTGCCATTATTATCTATGAGGGTTTCTTTTATATGATTTATATTACAACAGAGGAAAAAGACACAGGAGAAGGGAAACAAATATATATATATATATATATCGTTGAATATGACAGAAAACTTATGTCTGGATATTTTGTGAGGATTCTTTCCATTAGCCGAAGCAGGGTATTGGCCGATGAATCTGCCATAATCGTTTGTGTCCCAAGTACTTTTGAGCCCATCCGGGTCCATCTTCAGGGGAATCAGGTAATGTGTGTGCAAAATACTCGTTCAAGGCGGATATAAGTAATAAATATAGGCTTTTTTTTTCTTTAGGTCGTATGGTTCGGTTTCATTGGCACCCTGTAAATAGTAAAGATTACGATAAAAATGAATAACATTGCCACGTTACACCCACGGTTATCTAGAATATATTCCAATCACATGCATATTATAGACGCTCACGCTTTTACACCAATCCTTTCAGAAATGTATTACTCCGTATAACTCCAAATTTAGTTTTGAGAAATTATTTCTCTATAATTTTTTTTAATCCAATTTACTTTATTATTCTATACGTTTTGAGGGAGAGGGTGCGATTTTGGGTAGGCGCACCCCCCTTCAGAGTAAAATTAAAAAAAAAAATATAATATGTAAATGTTACTTAGCGTGTTGCTGAGAATATATATTCTAAATCTGTATAATTATGTGTTCAATAGTTTTGCAGTAAATCTTGTCCAGAGGAATATATATATATATATATATATATATATATATATATATATATATATATATATATATATATATGGATATAAATGGATTTTCATATCTGATGAAAGCGGGCCACCGCTTGAAACGCGTTATATATAAAATCATAAAATGGTAAAATAATAAATAAATGTTGAAAAAACAACAAAATAATAAATAAATGTTGAAAAAAACATTCTACAAATGTTGGTAGCCTTACTCCTTTACATATATACTTTTCTCTCGTTGGAACTGCACTAATACTGCACTACCCTCTTTTATATATATATATATATATATATATATATATATATATATATATATATATATATATATATATATAAAATACCAAACTTTATATATATATATGCACCCCATCAATATTAAAATTTACAAAAATAATAATGTGTCCATGTTACTTACCGTGTTGCCTAAAATATATATTCCAAAATTCATAATGATCCGTTCAGTAAGTTAACTTGTATATATATATATATATATATATATATATATATATATATATATATATATATATATATATATATATATATATATATACTAGTAGAATACCCATCTAACACGAGCCTAAGCAATAAATACAGAATTAATACAAACATTTAATGTCTTTTTTACCCTCATAAATTGGTCAAGTCTACAAAAAAGTGATCACGTTACATACGTTGCTAACAATTATTCCATATAATACATGTTCCATAATTATTATAAGTTAAGGAATTTTGCAAGCACATCCATACTATTGATACTTTAAAAACAATTTAATTACTCAATATAACTCAAAATGTAATATTGAGCAATTCTTTTCTTTCTTAATTTGTTGGTATCAAACTTATGTTGAACGTTTTTTGGGGACAGGGAGAATATGGGGTGGAGAACCCCATAAATCATAAAGTTTACCGAAAGATAATGTGTAGATGTAACTCACTGGGTCACCGGTAATATATATTCCAAAAATCATAATTATACGTTTCCTAGTTTAGTAGATGAGCCTATACATATATATATATATATATATATAT
>OY744530.1:37711885-37714385 GCA_963556195.1 Sepiola atlantica | reverse complement strand
CTATAAAAGATAGAACAATGATTAATGATAGACGAACATTTTTCTTTTTCGGACACTAATTGAAACTGTATTCGAATTGAATATTAAAGACGGACATTATTATTTTCTGAGAGTAACTAAATTGAAGTAGGTTTTTAATTGCAAAACAACGTAGTGTAATGATAACAAATAAAAAGTTGATAGTCCAAAATTAAATATTGATTGGTCATATTAAATGTTATCGATGACAAACCTCTTTATTTATTTATTACGAAAGTAGTCAATATTTCTCTCTATATTTATATACACAATATTATATATACATATTCATATATACACATGATTATATGAATATATATAGATACACTATATATATATATATATATATATATATATATATATATATATATATATGTATATATACATGTAGCAATTGAGCGAGGATAAATGGCAATAATCAAATATTGATTTGTCAAATTAAATGCTATCGATTATAAACTTCAAGTACCCACTGGTTTCTATCTTTCTCACTCTCTAACTAGTTCAATATGTGGTGTGTATAATAGTATATAATATATACTTGTATATACACAATTATATATATATATATATATATATATATATATATATATATATATATATATATATATATAATTGAACGCAGTTACATAATGTAATGGGCATATTAGGGAAATAGTTCTATTTTAACTTCTCAAAAAACTTGGAAACAAGCAATTTCAATCTGTAGTGTGCCGTAAAACTGAATAGGTAATAACAAATAAAAAAACATTTTACATAAAAAAACAATGTTAATAAAAGAATTGGTAAACTTTAACAACGAAACACTTTTAATTGACACGCGAAACATTTAAAGAATTAAAGAATGTTAATAAACAAATAAAAAAATTGTAATATTTCACCAGACTTATACCCTAGTTATCATTTTTAAGTTAATTATTTTTCCTTTTTTATAAAAGATTAACATTTACGAATTAATGCTAATGAAATTACTTCATCCAATTAAAATAAATTCTATAATCAATCTAAAAAAGTGAAAATCTTAAACAAATAAGAATTGTTAACAACACTTTTTTTAATTACATTTATAAAAAACAAAAGTACGGAGAAAATGTTAATAGTTTTAACGAATTTGGAATAGTTCATTGCTTAACATTTTGTAATTTTGTAATTTGTTTTTATTTTTTTACACTTATGAAGTAAACTATTTCGTTAAAGTCTACTATTTTTTGTGTTATTACAGTGTTTCATTGTTAAAATTTGTGTTCATTAATTTTTAATTAACATTGTTGCGTCGTTAAATTGTATCATCGTTAATTAACATGTTTTTATATTGTTAAACAAAAATTAAAAATTAAATTAAAACTTGTATGATGAATTTTAATAAACACACTTTCGAAATAGTTTTCTATTTATTTGACTATGTCTTTTCTTTATTATTATTATTTTCAGTTTTGATGAAAATGAACAATTGGAATTACCTATTTGTTAGGTTATGAGGTAAATTAAAATAAGGTTATCTCCCTCGCGTTCCCATCACATTGTGCAACTGTGTATACGAATACACACACACACACACACATATATATATATATATATATATATATATATATATATATATATATATATATATATATATATATATGAATAATATATATGCATGTCTTAAATGTGTTTATGTATTGTTATCTATCTATACATAAACTTACTCAGATATATGTATTCAAACAAAACATCGAATATATTCAGTCGATCAGAACTAACTTAAAACTGGCGTATAGTTTTCGAATAGGCCTATTTTTATTACCAATTATTGATATAAAACTATTTGAATCACCCATTCTCAAAAAAGAAAAACAAATGTTATATCCGTCTAAAGGAAAGAAATCTTGTATATATATATATATATATATATATATATATATATATATATATATATATATATATACATACAATGTGTCTTTCCTTTAGACGGATAGAAAATTTGTTTTTCTTTTTTGAGAAGGGGTGATTTTCTTCCGAAATATTAACATATTTCCATAATCCCGGATTTTATTCATATCACCGGTACGTCTTATAATTACTGATATTTTATGTGAAAAGCTTATTGAAAAATAAATAGATACGTGTGAGGATTAATAGCAAATATTTTGTCTTCGATTATTCGTTTTTTTTTTAATCTTCTCTATTTACCATTCCGATTTTCTGCATTGCTTCAAGCATTAATATATATTAATATACTAAGCAGACTATCATGCAGGTTTCGCTACTAAAATACAGTTTATTGTTCGTCAGCCAAGTTTGAGCTCTCTCTTCCTGTCTCTCTCTTTCTTCCTCTCCCTCTCTGCCTCTCTCTCTTTCTCTTTTTCTCTCTCTCTTTCTGCCTCTCTCTCTTTCTCTTTTTCTCTCTCTCTTTCTTTCTTTCTCTTTCTCTCTCTCTCTCTCTCTCTTTATTTATATATATATACTTATATAGTCATATATTTTTTTATTTATACACATA
>OY744530.1:37704385-37706885 GCA_963556195.1 Sepiola atlantica | reverse complement strand
AAGTAAAGTTAGTCGGTCTGTTACAGACAGACATACACACACACACACACACACACACACACACACACACACATATATATATATATATATATATATATATGCGTGTATGTGTGTGTGTATCAGACCGAAGAACTTTACTTTCTAACTTAAGCGTGACAGAGAGATGAATGGCCAACAGAGAATGAGAAAAAGAAAGAGAGGGACGGGGTTATAATAGAAATGCTAGTACGCATCCACAAACACTTACTTATAAAAATGAAACTAACAGCTGATAACACCTTCTAATACGAGACCATTAAATGTACTAAAATATAAGTATATGAATTGAAATAAGCCGAATGTGGCAACTTCATAGTCGGATTATTCCCGTCGTGATTAGAGATTTTTGAATGAGTAAAAATATGTTTAGCTCTATGAGGGATTAACATGTTGTCACTAAAGAAAAGTCAGTATTGCCCTATACTTGTATGCGTTCTTCTTTACGAGTACTCGCCTGGGTACATATCTACCTATGCATATGCATATAATACATATTTGTGCATAGATATACAAATATATACACCAGTTTACAGATGAGAGTATATTTAATATATATATATATATATATATATATATATATATATATATATATATATATATATATATATATATATATATATATATACATATATAATTTATTCCTAAAAAGACCACTGTAATTCGGCATTCACATATTGCCTGTTTTTACCGGATAATTTCAGAGTGACAATTTTAAAAAATGAACATAAAGCTGAAGATAATAATTATCATGAAATTAATAAATAGCAAAATTACCGAGTGTTTCTTGGATATGAAATATGTTGAACGAAGAATAAAGGGAAGTCCTCATTGACGACTATAGCTTTCAATCCAAAAGCTGCATATGTGAATCTGCTTTGGCAGCGATTGAAGCCAGGTTATGATGTGTGTTTTAGGAAAATATGCTTTTGTTTCGTTCAGTTTCAATACTTGTGTACATTTTCTCCGGCTCGACAGATTCACCAAACATAGTCATTATAACAGTAAGCCGAAATGTTAACTCTACCGCTCATATCTACTGCCATCGGGGCATCTTCTTCGTAGGTTAACTATTTCGTCTTATCACCGTTATTATTTCGATGTTTATATTGTCTGTTAAATTCTCTACATTCCATACCTTATACACACGCTCCTTTCACTTATATTTTCTTTTTTGATGGTGATTTGACTTTATTGTATCTGCTCAATATAACCAGTTTGAGGAATGGCATTCAAAGAACATGGAACTATCTTCGGGGTTTATACGACAATATTTTGTTTACAAGGCTCACATCATGCATACTTAATTTCTTCTCATAAAATGTTCTTTTTCAAATGTTTCAACTCATATGATCCATGTAAAAATTAATTTATTAGTCATGTAAGGTAGATATAGCTACTTATTATCCGGTGAAATGTAGCGCACTTCTTTTCTTTCCAAAAGCATGGATTTTTCATTCTCGAATAGCAGAATTATATTTCCGAACAGTAACCAGCAATTACAGTCAATGACACAATTTTTCACATGATGTTCTCTTGCATTATTCAAACACACATTTATTTACTATTATTTTCATTCTAATTAATAATATCGGCAAAATATAAATTCAGTAACAGCATTTGACAACAGAACCGATTTCTAAACAAATATAAACATTACGTTCTATCCTGAGATTTTTCACTAATACCAGACGATATGTAATTGCGTACACCCCGTTTCACGTCGCTCTCGACAGATAGTTCATTGCTAGGATTTAAACAGCTGGTTATCATGGTTCGGAAAATTGTTGCTAATTTTTTTTTTTACCTACGCTCAGACGACTTTTTAAACGTAACTTTCAACTACTGGGCGTGTTCGAAAATTTAACGAAGTCCATGTTAAAATGAATATCGTACGTCAAAATTAGCGGCATTAATCAAAGAGACTGTCGTCAACGGTATTACCATCTCTATTCACATGGAAAACGTGTATATTACCTGTCGCTTAAATCGTCTCATCCGTGAGCAAGTGCCGCCGAATCCAAGTAGGATATTATTGAGGAAATTGAATATTTTCTTTTCCTTAGACTATAGATCGTCTTTTCTAGTTCAGGTATTAAAATGAACATGTACCGTTACCGTTATTTTTTATTCTATTGCCACTTATTCTTATGGTACCTGTTTGGATACAAAGAAACACAGCACCTTTGTGTTAGTTCGAATTCATCACAGCTTTCAAAGGTAACGGGAATCCCCCATCTCACGCATTATTATCTCATTTCGAAGAATCAACGTGATTATCTTGCCTGTCGTCTGCGCCACACTCACGCGTGAACGAATGTTGACGGGATTGGTGAGATCATTTTCGGGCGAAATTATTTTTTATCGATCACTTAGACTATAAATATACTTTTAACGGTTCCGTTGCTCCAACAACGTGTACATTACTTCCTTCTTTTTTTTCGTAGTACTCCTCAGAACGTAC
>OY744530.1:37694385-37696885 GCA_963556195.1 Sepiola atlantica | reverse complement strand
AATGAAAAATCAAGAAAAACATCAAGAGAAAAACGGAGAAAATCTAAACTTACACTCACGTGAGATATAGTAACGTATAATAAAATTTACAAAATATGAATAAAAATACAAAATAAAATTAAAATTAAAACTAGAATAAAAATTTAAATTAAAAACTGAAATAAAATCAAAATTAAAAATTAAAATAAAATAGAAATGAAAATAAAATTGAAAATATAAGAATAAAAAAAATTTATATAGTAGTTGGGAGCCGCTTAATTTTAGGTATTAGTGACCAGAAAAGTTTGTAATTATAAATCTGCGCAATGTATGCTGCTTGAAATGTCTGCAATTTAGAGTCGTTTCTTGTCTAAGATAAAGCAATGTTTACCTTTCGTTAAAACGTATTATTTCCAGTGTCTCGCCAAAGCACAGCCACAGGGTAAGTTCAGTGACCAACAGACAAGAAACAACTATGAATTGAAGACATTTCAAGGATCACTTACTGAGCATATATATACATGGACGGCGGCACCGGGGGGAAGGGAGGCTTAAGCCCCCCACCCCCACACTTTTTGACTCCCCCCCCCACATTACGGTCATCAATAATGAAGTTATATATGCATGTGTTTAACCGCCCCCCCCCACTTTTTAGGTGAGCCCCCGACTTTTATAACCGTCTCACTGGCCCTGATATATATATATATATACGTCTGTCTGTATATATGTATATTTGTATGTGTATAACTACGTATAGGCGTGTGTATGTATGTGTGAATATGTGTATATATATATATATAGATATGTGTGTTTATTTATATATATATATATATATATATGTATATATATATGTATATATATATATGTATATGTGTGTTAACGGGTGTGTATATATATATGAGCATATGAATAAAGTATATATATATATATATATAATTCAGTTTTGTGTAAGAAGTTATCTGCTGACCGTTAAAATATTTCGACTCGCTTGAATATTATAATATTGAGGCGACGGTGAATATACTCTCAAGTGGGTAATGACATGTATAAAATGATATGAAAACGGCTAAACGTACTCGATAAACCTAAATAATCAAAAGTAAAAGAAAGCGTGTAGCGCGAATATGTAAGTGGATATGAATCTTGCCCGTTTAATAATTTTCCCTTTCCCTCCCAACCGCGATAATACACAGAATAAGGACGTTGGTTATCTCTCATTTCATATTTTCTAAAGAGCTGAGGGAGTGACTCTCGAAGGAGGGTGCAGCTGAAACAGTTATGCACATATGTAACCTAAAAACGTTTGTAAAAATTAAATGTATACTATATACATACATGTATATATATATATATATATATATATATATATATATATATCAATGTTGGTAATGCACGATCAATTTGTTGTTTCTTTTTTTGGTAATATCTGATGTTTATTTCTAATTATATTTATCCAATAATCACTTCATCGATATATCAGTAATGTCAAACTGTTATGCATTGAATTACAAATCAAAAATTTAAACACACATTTTTAAAGAATATACAAACAAAAAAAACATGTACTTCATTTGATGTTACGGAATGTGCATTACGATCTAACGCGGGAACAATGAGAGGATGGGGACCCACGATGTTCGATGGTATATTTTTGTTTGTTTGGTAAGTTAACGTCACGGCATATCAACCTTTTTTCTGATTATTTAATATCAAACAAAATACTTATTTTTAACTATCGATTGTATACGATTTATTTCACACACGTATTTGTTTTACACATTGCTGGGATCATGCGGGCTCATTCATTTACCAAGGGAATCAATGTGTTTTAGTTCGAAAACACAAACGATATGTAAAGCATTATATGGATATGACTAGTTTAAACATTCTGTAAAAGATGAAAGAAAACAAAAGTATCTTTCGCCAGTACAACTTATCTAGAGATATTACAGAAATGTAAATCAAACATTGTAGAATTACGTCAGTAATTTAATTTTTCATATATAAATTATCATTCTAATTTCTGATGATCTAAATAAAATATATTTAAACTTTTGATTTTTTATGATAAAATCTTTAATAATATATTTAATTTAGATCATCAGAAATGGGAATAATAATTTATATATGAAAGATTAAATTTCTGACGTAATTCCAGGATGTTTGATTTACATTTGAGGTGACGGTGTTAGTTGGTGATTATCTTATTTTCAATTGACTTCCTCGCTCCCAACCCACCCACAGCTTAAATTGGTTTCGTCCTGGGTTTATAAAAAGAAATGTGTTTCATTCGTATACTTTTGCATGACGGGATTGAAATATATCTATTCATATACTCCAAATTACACATTGACCCCGCGTTATAGAGTGTAGGATAAGTATGTATTATTGCTATAAAGCTCTATTAAAAAGGATATCAGTCCCTTGTGCGTGTGTGGGAAATCTGGCCTTTTACCTAATATAATCATACCTTTTGTAAAATCAATATAATCCTTAAATTTATTCGTGTTCTCATAATCAG
>OY744530.1:37664385-37684385 GCA_963556195.1 Sepiola atlantica | reverse complement strand
TTTCTGTTCTTTTAATGTTTATATTACGTATACCCTACTAAATGTAAGGAACGCTCCTTATAAATTAATTTAAAATTATTTGCATCATGATATATAGAATGGTCAGAGTATATAATTTTCTTGATTAGGCTGTCGCCAGTGGCTATAAAAAATATATTACATTTTATTGGAAACTTACTTCTGCCCTATTGAGCTATTACAAACACCTTTGTAGTATACAACTTATATCTGAACACCTTTATATATATATATATATATATATATATATATATATATATATATATATATATATATATATAAAAGATTAATGAAAGATTAATGAAAGAAGAGAGATAAATGTGTACGAATGACAAATCTATTTCAACTTCGATTGTTCAATGCAAGGTGTACTCAATAAAAACATGTTTATTTTTCTTTCTTAAGCCAAGGCTTTTCAAAGATTAAATCTTATTATCAGAGGAATTACATAGTTGGATAAGTTGGCAGTGGAAAAGCCAAAATTCAAAATTTGAAAAAATATAAAGTAATGGAGAGTAAGTGTATACGTGTAAATATATATATATATATATATATATCTAAAGAAGATTGTAGTTTGCTTGAAGCGTAGCTGGTAAATATAAGTGTTGGTTTGTAATCCGAGGCTGGAGCAATGTGATATAGGTACCGGAAGGTGAACAAAAACAAACGAGAAGAGAAAACAAGAATGGAATCTCAAATCAATTTATTAATATTTCACGTAAAACAGATACCGGAACAGTAAATAAAAAGGGGTTACTGTTAGGCAAATAAAAGTTCCGGAATAAGGTAATCTTGAATTTTCGAAAGAAAACTTTCATTATCAAAAGACCAAAAATTAAAGACCGAGTGGTCGAAAAAACGAACGATGGAGTATCAAGCTTCGTGTTGTTACTAGAGGCAATATCACTTGGAGAAGGTGCACTATTCCTTGTATGAGTCAGTGTGGAACAAATATACAAATGGAGAGTTTATTTTAGCTCATAATACTATGTTATTTTAATATTTGGTCAGAATTTACTTATTTGGGTAAGTATCCTTATGCCAGGTTGTTCTGACAAACCCCTGTTAAGAGAGACCTTTTATTCGCAGCACGAATCATGTCCCATCGTTATGGCTATCCGACACTGGCTTATACGATAGTATATATATATATATATATATATATATATATATATAGAGAGAGAGAGAGAGAGAGAGAGAGAGATTGATAGATAGATAGATAGATAGATAGATAGATGAACATATATTTATAATTATATATATATATATATATATATATATATATATATATATATATATATATATATATATATTATATTATATATATATTATATATATTGCATTAGTTTCTGTCGATGTTAATCCGTTAAAACTCCAGTGTTTATCAATAACAAGTACAGCTGTTCTATAGTATACATTTTTATGTATACAAACATTATTGGTTACATATGATTCGGTTGTACTCTTTACAACGAGTCCACCTCTTCAGACCAAAGAAGACAAGGAAGCCTATATATATATATATATATATATATATATATATATATATATATATATATATATATATATAAATATATATATATATATATATATATATAAATATATATATATATATATATATATATATATATATATATATATATATATATATATATATATATATATATATACATTAGAGTTTTAATTATCTACTAGACACCAAACTCGAGTGTCATCTGTCTCTCTGCACAAGCGTTACTCAGGATAACGTAACGTTAGAATACTTTCCCCTACAAGTAAACCATGAGAAAATATTCGATAAAAAATAGTATTCGTGGGCCAAATACGACTCCCTCAACACAGCTATACACTGGCTCATGCGAGGAATGGTTCACCTCCTCCAACAAATGTTCTCTTAAATAACAACACTAAGCTGGATACTCCACCAGACTAGATGGATTGTTGTCCTGGAATCCGGAAAGACCAAGGGCCTATAAGAACGATATACTATTACATAATTTACTGGTCAGTTGGGGAGACGGAAAAGAATGTTCTTACATTCTGTGCTTATTCAACGTTTGACAGGTAAAGGATAACTTTAATGGAGTATCCATTTATCTCATATAGAGATTAAGTGTAAGTACCAATGAAGGGGCCTCTTAATTTCTGAGAACTTCGAATGAAGTAAAATGAAATAAAAAGTGTATGCATATATATATATACGTGTATCTCTCTCCTTATATATATATATATATATATATATATATATATATATATAGTGTGTGTGTGTTGTCACCACTAGATGGACTGTTTCCCTGTTGCTAGACAGTAAAGTTTTTTAAGTGGATTGAAACCCGACTGTGTTTTCTACTTTCTGAGCTTCAATATGCAATAACATGAGCTCAATGTCGAAATTACTTTGTGTTTACATCTTAAGCGAATGGTATTAATTACCTCATTAAATAATAAATCATAGACGGAATAAGTATTTAAAAAAAATAAACTGAATCCAATTACGTTCTAGTCTACGGAGCATGGCGCAATCATAAAAAAGAGAACACCGCTAATCAGAATCACATATCGATTTGTCAACTTTAAAAATATCTTTGTCAAACTTCAAGAATCCCACATTAGTTTAATTTGGGAATGTTTAAAAAAAGGATTGATACTTTGTGTTATTCGTATTATCCGAGCTACTACTTCTTCTGTGATGTCATTCTTATCAGCGTTTCAGCCGATGTAACCTTCGATCTCCTATATTGTCATCTTGTCAAATTCAAGAATCACTATTGAATTTTGAACTGCACCTAGTATGAATCAACGATGATAAAGTGTTCTCGTTCCATATTCCATTACCGAGTTCAAGTATTTTATTTATTTTGTTTATATTCTTAGTTAGAAAAACATAAATATTTCCGAGTTCGGCAAGACGCAATTGAAGAAGATTGGAACGTTGTGATAACAACATACAAGATGAGAACAATAACACAAATGATATCATTATATATATATATATATATATATATATATATATATATATATATATATATATATATATATATACATGTGAGAACCTGTGTCTACTTGTATATTCCAATATGGCTGCTTTAAATAAGGTTCACGTTATACCGATGTTTGGGGAATTTTACTTTAATAAGCTTCTACAATATTAGTTGTGCATGTTTTTCCTGCTGTTTTTCATGTTTATAACTTTTTGATTTGGGCCAGTATGCTTATGTCAATAATTAAATAAAAATCTCTGATGAGCAACGTGTTACAACTAAAGACTGTATTTTGTTTCTGTGTTGCGAAACGTTTGTAAGACAATAAAAATCTAAGCATTTGCAAAAAAATATGATTGGCGACTAAGGTTTTGTTTTTGTCATAAAAATGTAACCAATTGATATATGTATACATATATATATATATATATATATATATATATATATATATGAAAAACCAAGGATGAAGGTAATCTGACGTAATGAGAAATGAAAAAGGAAGAACCAAAAGGATGTTTTTTTTATGTATTCATTAACGTTTCGTCTTAATTTGTAAGGCTTTTGTCAGGATGATAATTTTAAGAAAAATGTTATACAAGTACATGAAAATATTGGGTTGACATGATGGGTTAATGAGAAGAAGTAGTAGCTACTACTTGGAGCACAGGACTGAGGTATGGGTTGAAGGAAGTCGTTTTTTGTGGGGGGGGGTTCCATGCCCCCGATTTCCATGAACTCGAACCTCGGTCCTGTGCTCACAGTAGTGGCTACTACTTCTTCTCATTAACCCATTATTTTCATGTACTTGTACGACATTTTTCTTAAAATTATCATCCTGAGGAAGTCTTACAAATAAAGCCGAAACATTGATGAATACATAATTTTTTTTTTGTTCATTTCCCATATATATATATATATATATATATATATATATATATATATATATATATATATATATTTGTGTGTGTGTGTGTTTGTGTTTGTGTCTATTATATCACTAGATAGTTCACATTCAAAATGTGTATTCTACTGTCCAGAAATAAATTACAAATTGTAGGAAAATTGAATAAGCCATGAAACAGAAATGAGATTACAATAATATGCATCTATATATCTCTCTTTCTTTCTCTCTCTCTGTCTCTCTCTCTCTCTCTCTCTCTCTCTATATATATATATATATATATATATATATATATATATATATAATAGTATTTGTATGTCACTGCTGTGAGTATGTATGTATGTATATATATATATATATATATATATATATATATACATATATATATATATATATATATATATATATATATATATATATATATATATATATAATACATATATATATATATATACTATCTGGACAGGACACTGTCTTTTCGCGTGGGAACCCAAGTCACTCCTGCTCTCATATCTGAACCCAATATTATTATTTTTATTCGTATTCTTCACTTTTAGTAATCGTATGTTTTCAAGTTGTTATTTGAAGCACCTTTAATGCTTTCTTTGTTGTTATTTTGGCTGACTGGTGCCAACGCTTACCTTAAAATCAAAAATCATTTTGGCGTTATGCTATTAAAGCCACTCAAGTTAGTGCGAGTAAATTTAAGTGTACTGTAATTTAAATTATGATTTTCGATCCTTAAACTACGCTGAACAAAAGTATTTTCGTGTTAAATTTATGTGTGCTTCATTAGTAGCACGGGATGGTTATTAGTGTTTATATTTGAATCAGTAGAACATTAAAGTGCAGAAACAATTAAAATACAAACAATAATTTTTGACAGAATTTCTATATTCAATGTGAATCGTTTTTTTTTATCAAATAACGTAATTAAAAGAATAGTATATTCTATGACATCACTGTTTGTTTCATTAGTAGCATAGAAGAGGAGCAGGCTAAACATTTGTCGTCATGTATAAATGTTTCGAAAGTAATGCATTAGGGAATGACAGAATAACGGAATAACTGGTAAACGATCATAACACGATTCGTTACTGCAAACACACTCATGCAGAAGACTTCCTTACAGTGTTTCGAATGCATAACGGTGGCACGTGACGAAAACGTCCCGTTGAATATTACTAAAACAGTATAGTATTAATTATCAAATATATGTCGGAATAGTAAAAAAATAATTTTTTTTTGAAGGAATTTCAGTGGCATCATGATTTTGTTGAAATGATTGATAATGGAATAACACAATAACGGAATAACTTATATTCGAAAATAAAAAGCCGAAGTTAAACTACTGCACTAATAATTTTACTTCTTAACGATGGAACAGTCTACTTGTAGATACAAAAGTTTGTGTCTGGTTTTCTGATAAGTGGGATTATCAAATACAACAATTTGTCGAACGAAAACGAAAATGAGTTGGAGTATCCGATGAGCACGCGTCTCAACAAGAAAATGTGTATGAAAAAAGAACTTCTTTGGAATAAGAATAGCAAGTACTTTAGATAAAAATGAAAGATTGGAATACGAATAAATCGTAACGGTGTTAAAGAAATGTGTGTCAAAAAAATGTCTTCCCGGTTTACGTGAATAGCAGTGGGAGAATATCTGAGCGTGAAGTGAAAACTCATCCGATTCTCTTATTTATAACTATAGGAAACATAGAGCAAACTAGAGTAATTGGCAAAAGCACAGAGTAAAATGCTGTTGTCTAAAAACATAAGACATGTGGCAGATATCACGAACTGAAAATAATAGTGTTATATATAAATATATATATATATATATATATATATATATATATATATATATATGGCGGGGTGATGGGTATGACAGATTAATCTAAAATTGTATAAAAATGACACATTGGTTTCCATTTAATCGAAATGATTCGAATCAATGTATGATACGCCTATCTAACTTTTGTAAGTTAAATTCAAATTTAAATATTAACTGTCAGTGCTGTAAGCTTTTTAATTGAATTTGCCAATTTATGAGTGAAGATCTGACAAACAATCAAGATTCTGTGAACATATATGTATATGTATGCATGCACGTGAATTTATACGTATAGACACACACACATATATATACATATATATATATATATACATATACACACATACAGATATATATATATATATATATGTATATATATATATATATATGTGTGTGTGTGTGTGTGTGTGTGTGTGTGCGTACATGTGTGAAGACATTTATCATAGACAAATGTAATGGTTTGCTACAAACTTACTCACCGATCAATTAATTTCATGCCTTTCACTGAATTATGAATTAATTTTATGGAATATAGCTTTTACCTCATACATAATCTAGTGTAACATATATATGTATATATATATTTATATATATATGTGTATATATACATATATATATATATGTGATTTTATGAAGGCTTACCAAAGCATTCCTTTCAAGACACCAATGATCACCATTAAATATATTTTTTCTTAAGAAAAAATATCTTTAATGGTGATCATTGGTGTCTTGAAAGGAATGCTTTGGTAAGCCTTCATAAAATCACATATAAATGCTCTGTACTCTGTAATCGAGTATCATCGAGCTTGTTTTTTATTGGAACAACCCCGGTCTTCACTGAATGATCTATTTTATAAGTGAAAAATCTAAATCTATATATATATATATATATATATATATATATATATATATATATATATATATGTGTGTGTTTGTATATATATATATATATATATATATATATATATGTATACTATATGTATTTGTACATAAATGTATATATATATACATATATATATATCAGGAGCAACTGTCTTGAATAGGCTCAATTATGATTTAGAAATGTGGTTGTTATGTTATTTTTATTTATATCAAGGCATTTATGTACATGCATAGAATTCACTCTTAGACTAAATAACTGATCATTTTGAAATTTGTAAACACAGCTGCTAAGCCTGACCGTGGCTAATATGGGCTTTATTTAATTTAATATTGTTTGAGGTAAAGGGTGTAAAAAAATGGAAGCCCTTTATATAAATTCAGATACCTGTAAGTTTGTGAAATGTTAACAATAGATATTAGACATCACTTTATAACTATACTTAACATTTCGGTGGATTTGGAGTATTAGTATTTAGTCGAAGTCATCATTCACTGTAATTAAAGTTATAGCGAACATACATTTCATGAAGACTTAGCTAGGATATACATCTTTCTGTTTTACTTACTCAGACACTCTCTTAGAAGAATTGGATAGAAAGGTTTGTGACACGTTTTTGAAACGGTATGACACAACGTCATTTCGAAAAAAGAAATACTTATGACTTGAAAAGTAAAGCGGAATACTTATGAAAACGTAGTGTGAAAAATATCTTCGTTTTAACTGATGATCCAACAAAGCGCAATTACAAAACGAATGTAAATGTGTGAAAATAGACATGTTTTGTGTTTGGTGAGATTACCAAGGTTCTATTCTCCAGACGCATTGAGAGGAGATGACGACGTTAGCTTTTGCAGTTTTCTTTTTGGAGAGAGCTACCGTCTGGTATTCTACAATGGTCGCTCATCTGGTACTGACCAAGTGAATCATCGGTTCGGTGATCTAAAGATTAAACGATATGTCAATGTGATTATACCATATATATTCTCTTTCGTGATCATATTTGAGCCTAGTAGCAAAAAAAATACGGCTGTAGATTGTCAAAGAAATATGATAGTGTTCCAGCAACACTATTCCCAACCACATGTGTCAATGTCTACACGAACAAGTTTATATGAATTTCGTTGATCCCTCTAAGACCATCTACCATATTCTCCTTATATTGCGCCACCCGACTACAACTTGTTTCTGATCTCCACACAAATCATTGAAGGGGAAAACATTCATTTGAATGGATTTTAAATGTATTCAGGGGGACAGTCTTTCGCAAAAAAAACAGCGAAGGCATATTTAAGTAACCTGAGAGATGGGCTGAGATTATTTAGAGTAATCGAAGCAGTTTCATTGATTGAAACTTGTTTAAAGGTATTTGATTGTTATGCCTTTCTGAAGGGGAAACATCGCCCAGAACAACATCATTTTTTAAAAGCCTCGAAATAAAGAAGAAGTAGGAAGTAGACAAAGAAGAGGAAGACGAAGAAGGAGAAGAAAAAGAAGAAGAAGAAAAAGAAGAGACGCACATTCTTTAATTTTGCTATCTAATTTACATACGTGTCTACGGAGTTAGGGAGAATCGCTCCAAACTGCCCGGATTATTTGATAAGGTAAAAGCTATACTACTACTACTACTACTACTACTACTACTACTACTAATACTACTACTACTACTACTACTACTACTACTAGTACTAGTACTACTACTACTACTACTCATAATAATAATAATAAGACGAAGAAGAAGAAGCATAAAGAGTCCTATTATTTTGCTATCTAATTTACATACGTGTCTAAGGTGTGTACACACTATGTAAATTATTTGGAAAGAGATTCACACTTAACGGCGCATATGTGTGTGCGCTTATCAATATATCTGTTTATATGTGTCTGTTTATTTAAGTATGTGTTTGTGTAAACGGGTGATATTTCCTATTTTATTCATGCGTATATCTGAAAGCAAACACGCCTTATAAATCGATATCACTTTAAAGATCTGAACATATCGATACACACACACACACACACACACACACACATACACACGGACGCAATATATCTCATATATGCACATAAGCAAATGCACAGGCGAACACAGGTCGAAGTTCATCCATATATTTGCTGTTTATTTCTGATTAACTAGAAAATCAAGTGCTCCTAATTCAGAGCCATACAAAGAAGACAGACAGAGTAAGGGCAGAAAGAACCGAGAGTAAAGAAAAAAGAAGCAGGCGCCCAAATGAAAGTCATATGCAAAACGGTCATAGGTTACGCAGTCACACGTTTTATCATTACGAAACAGGATATTGGAAAAAAAGAAAATATCGAAAAATGTTGTCATTAATAGAAAACGGTTCATAATATTGATACAAAAACGCAAACAGCGGACGAAATTCTGCATGCATATCTGGACCCATATATATATATATATATATATATATATATATATATATATATATATATATATATATATATATATATATATATATATAGTCAAAAGAAGCTTTGAGTCATTTAAAAAAAAAAGAAAGAGTAAAATGCAGTTTAAATTCCCAGAGAAACTAACTAAATCCAAGATATTGCAGACTTAACATTCGTTGGAAAATAAATAAAAATAAATAGAAAAATAAGTAAATAAAAAAATAAAAGGTTTTTTTTTAAGTATCTAAGCGTGAAACAAAAACAGGAGACCTTAAGCGTCTTATATTAACACGGGGATCATCAGCTGTTTACCATGAACTGTTTCGGAGATAAAAAAACAGGACTGTTATAATATTCATGGCTCTCAAATGGTACTGATTAAACTACCATTTCCCCAATATATATATATATATATATATATATATATATATATATATATATATATATATATAAATATATAATTTATTTAGATACTGTATATTACATATTTCAGCAATGTACCGCGGTTTCATCCAAAAGGGCAGATTTAAAAGGGCAGATTTCGACATTGTTGACGCCATTCCCTATCGGACGGTGACTACAATCGTTTCAGCTTGCCGATGATCCCACTGGGCACGGAGATTTACTAAAGATGTCTAAATCTGCCCTTTTGGATGAAAGCGCGGTACATTGCTGAAATATGTAATATACAGTATCTAAATAAATTATAATAGCTCTCTTATATGATCGAGCACTTTATTTGATTTCTTTTCATATACAACCTGACACACTATATATATATATATATATATATATATATATATATATATATATATATATATATATATATATATATATATATATATATTGCGCTATATAATGAAGAGTAATTTGTTATTCATATATATATCCATCCTTTAAAATAAAATTCCGCCCTATTTCCATGATAATCTCTTTTGTTTTGTTTCACGTTTCTGGAGCGTAGTTTTACTTTCCTCTTTTCTTGTATTAAACTTTCAAATAAGATACGTTTTTATATATATATAGTATGTGTTCACTATATATAGTGAAAAGCTTATCGCAACCTTAGTAAATTATGTAGTACTTCGGCATTTAAATACACACACAAAGCCTGTCTAAAAAGTATCAGACTTTAGGCAAGAAAAAATATTTCAAATATCTGACGGGGTTGGGACCCTAATCATTTTAAAAGTAGGTCTCTTGTGCTTGCACACACTTAGCCCAGCGATTCATTCACTACCGAAAAAACTCCGGAATCTTCCTTTGGAATGGTGTTCATCTTCACCGTCACGTTCCTCATTATCTCTTCTCTAGTGTCAAAACAGGAACCTTTCACTGGCGTCTTCAATTTTCGAAACAACCATGAGTCGCAAGAGGCCATGTCTGGAGAGTTGGGAGGTTGGCGAACGACTGTAATTTAATGTTTGCCCAATAAATGTTGGATCAATTGTCGTAATGCAGTAGCCAGTTTTTCGCCGTCCACATGCCTGGTCTTTTGCGCCGAACTGCGTCACGGAGACACCGGAGAACATCTTGATAGTACTCCTTTGTCACTATTTGTCTTTCTGGTGGCTATTCGTGATGCACAATTCCACGGATATCAAAGAAGACAGTCAGCATCATCTTGATTTTGCTTCGGACCTGTGGCACTTTTTTGGCCTTGGAGAGTCGGGAGGCTTCCATTGCAACGACTGTCCTTTTGTTTCTGGGTCGTACCCGTACACCCATAACTCATCTCCATTCATCACAGTGTTCAGAAACCCAAGATCAGTGTTTAAGGTTTCGAGAAGGTCCTGTGCATCATGAAAACGGAGGTCGTTTGTTCTTGCGACAACAACTTGGGCACAAACTTCGCAGCCACTCAGCATGTGCAAATCATCACGCAAAATTGCTTGTGCAGATTCTTACTCACTCTAACCTCTTGGGCGATCTCCCGCACGGTTGTACGATGATCTTCCATCACCAAATTCCGTACCCTCTCAACAACAGCTGCCCTCCAAAAAGTTTGGGACCTGCCAGAACGCTTGCCACTCTTTGCTGATTTACGGTCATTTTTGAATTAGTTGAACCACTCCTTAATTTGTGTCACACCCATCGAATCTTCTCCAAACACCTGCTGAATCTTACGAATTGTTTTGCTTTGAGAATCACCAAGCTTTAGACAAAATTTAATGCAGTACATTTGCTCGACACGTTCAGTCATCTTGAGAGAACCAGTAATTCGACGAACACGTTGTGTAGCACCTCATTCAGCGACTGATAGGCAGCGACTAACGCGTAGGAAGGGTGTGATACAATTCTCACATGTCCATGAATGTGTCTTCCTTTAATGGGTCGAGTTGCCCCGCCCTATCGTCTCTATTTCGCACGGAAGAAAATAGATGTTGTATACTTTTAGACAGGCTTCGTATATATATATATATATATAGGCAAACATCGTTAAAAATAACAGTAATCTGCAGCTTAATTATACTTTTTATTTTTGTATGTTTCTAATGATAGGTTTTGTTTATATATATATATATATATATATATATATATATATATGTAACTTATATTGCTAGAGGAACCGTTTCAATCAATTGTGTTCTTCACATTCTAGAAAATAATTGATCTTTTTTTCAAATTTCAAAGTAAACTACTTAAAAGATATTTTCCCGAATTCCCTCTCACGAAGAAGATGATCTGAGCCTCTACCGCGGCCTCCAGCCGGGACAGAAAGCTCTAGCACATAGCCAACATGGTGTTATTTGAGAGCTGCCTGAACACACGTTTGATCCTGACATTCAGCTCGACCTAGGGTTGCAATTGCTACGGTCGGTACCTTTCTTAACTGCGCCCCTAACACACATAATAGTTGATGGGGTTGTTATCAGAAGGGGTTCCAGATTTTTGAGATTGCTGAAGTTCTCAGACAGCCACTTTAGCGTTTTCTCAAAGGTGTGATACGGAGCTGCTTTTTCTGTCACATGTATGACCTTCCCGCAAAGAATATCGCAATTTGAGGGAACTTGGTCTTGATGATAAGTGGGAGGTTGTTTCGACACTCAACCAGCCAGCTGTTGTTCTGCGTGTTGTCTACATTGTCCCTTGAAGAATCAGAGCATTCCCGGCTCTATTGAGTGTTTGATTTTATTAAGCCATTTCTTGAACTGTGTATAGCGGTACTATTGGGCCTTTGTAGTGAGCGATTAGCCCTTTTATTCTTGTATGAGGTGTTGTGAAGAACCTTGTTTAGCGAAGTCTTCATATTCGCCACTCCGACGGCTATTTCTCTCGGCCAAGTTCGTTTTGCCTTGAATGTATCTCGCCGATCCTTTTTACAGTTTATCGATGAATTTCCTTGAGCAAACACAGTAAACACGCCTGCTATGGTCTTTCTTGATAGCGACTGCTTCCTAATCGCCATCGCAATTCTCCAGTTCACATTTTACGACTCTCAAATTATTAAAGGATACATTGAGCTGCAGATTTCCGATGTTTTTCTATTAAGCGTGGATCTCTATGATCAAGGTCAGTATCTACCAGTGATTTCTTCTGGTCTCGTTCTCAAACCCACTAGTAGCACACATAAACCTACATACCTTATACTTTCTCGTTATTTAATACTTCAAATGGCTTTGAAATGAATGGAAATAAAGGAATGATCAAATTTCTCTTGACGTTTATGAGAAATGAACACAGAGGACACATTTACGTAAGGGCTAACTTTACGTTTTGATATATGATACAATAATTATGATTTCAATACTATTGTTTTTTAGCGACACAACATTAATTTAGTAAAATTATTGTATCCCCCTTTCGTAAAATCGAATCGACCGATGCCAAAGTCAAAAAGCAACGTGTGTGGACAGAGTTTGTCGGACACATTTGTTCCGTCCAGCCATGTTTCTTTGTAACTCTGGCATTTGACGTTTGAACTTAATTAAAATGCCATCCGATATTATAGCTACACTTGAAGATTTATGTCCCTGATCTAGAAATCAAAGGTACTCAAATCATACTTTATTCATCAACATAGTCTCCTTCTACAGTGATACACTGATCCTAACGTTTCTCTAACGATTCGGTGCTTTTTTTGTACAACGATTTGTCTTTGGTCTAAAAATAGACCTCAGTTTTCTAATACCACTTATTCATTGGAAGTAAATTTCTCTCCTTCGAATAATCTGTTGAGGTGTGCAAACAGTTATGAGTCGCTGGGGTCATGTTTGGAGAAGAAGGTGGGCACGAATACAATTTGAAGGGCAACTCATGGAGTTTTGCAATCGTTGGGATTCACTTGTGACCCACTTTGATTTATAAGTATTTATTCCATCAGAGATCAAGCTTTATTTACACACAAAATTCCGATGTGTCCATTATTTCTTTTCGTTTGCAACAATAGCTTCACTTTAATAACTGTAATCTGTGAAGTAATCATCTGATTTGGCTCAAATTGTAACACGTGCCATTTGAAGCTTAGTACTTTATAAAAATCATATGTAATTTTTATTAGTCGCGCCATCTTAATGACTTATTAAGTGATCTGTTACCTATTCGCTAGAGTTTCTTTACACTAATGATATGAGAAGAAAAACATGCAGAAGTTGTAACGTGTTTTTTTTTTCATTCATTCCCAATTGCACGGAAACACACTTTACTTGTGTTTGTGTTATTTAGTTGACGATGATTTTGTAGACTATTTGCTGATGTGAGGCTCTTCCCTAATAAGTACAATTACAACCAATGTTACTTGTAGAATGTGTTTCTTGTAATATTTTACTCTTGTGTGTGTATATTATTTTGCCTGTAACTTGATCAATAGTTACTTGGAAGGTGACGGTGGTTAAGTGCATATCGATACGGACTGAAGACCTGGGTGTTCCAAGTTCAAATCCAGTCGGTTCCACAGTATCACTTTCACTTAGGGATGTTGGCAACCTTCTCGTGGTCCTTCCCGTAAGTACCCGATGTCTTTCCGGAATGATTTCTAACTAGAAAAACATCGGGGAAACTAATGCCAACACCAGCATCATCTGATTCACACGAAAGAAGAAGAATAGTTACTTACATCAACATTATTTTGGTAAAAAGAGAATGTGTTGTAGAGTGAAATACCGAAATGTACTTCATTTGCTTCAGGAAGATCTACACCAATACTTCCTTTCACATATGCTTCATATAGTGGTTAAACCGAATAATTATTCTATGTTTTAAATTGTATTTCATAGGAAATTAGAAGAATATCCGTCTCAGGACGGATAAACTTAATTCTACGAACAGAACAGTTTTGCACCACTTTTACGTCACTTTACCATGATTAAAACCAATATGTAATACTATTGAACCTTATTTATATCATCTTTATTTAAATTTGAATAAACATTCATTTCATGATTTTTATTCTAGAAAACGTTTGAAACGTAAGGCTTAAGCTTAAGGGGTCATAAAAAGAAATTGAAATTCAGGGAATCTTGTTGAATTGGTATCTAATGACTATAGATAAAATGTAATGTAAATCTGATATATTAGAATTCTCAAATGGGACATTATGCCCCCTAAAACCCTTTAAAGTACCCCAACAAATTTGAGGGATATTTATTAATTGAACACCTTTACGACTCACAGCTGTCTCCTGAAATACATAATTATCGTTTAATAAGTTTAGGAGTGAATCCATTATATAAAATATATAAGCGTATAAAAAACTAAATTTATAAAAATAGAGACTTTTCTTCTGTTAAAAGTTCAACGTTGCGGACATTTGTAGATGACCTATAAGCTATGGATTTATAGATAGTTTAGTAACTATTGGCGGGTGAATTCAATTAATATTATATATTGTAGTTTGTTTTTATTCTTTCCATATGAGTCGTGAGTTTATGTCTAGCTTTGACTAATTATATTTAAATATTTTACTTATTTATTTTCTATATTGGCGGATTTCAGTGCCATTTGCCTGCACTAGCTATATTCAATCTGTAGATTCCATAGATTTCTTGTCGAATGTATATGGCATTTTTCGTATACAAAAACGATCTCTAATATCGGCGACACCAGTTCCACACGAAGATCTTATTGTTACAGATCTTATTGCTTTGGTTCTTGCTTGCCCCAAATCAGTTGTTATAAGTCTGAATTGATGCTTGGTAATTGCCGTATCTTCATCGTTGATTTTTACAAATTGCTAAACTAAATATAATTGATTGTGTACGAGCTTTTCGGTTATGAGGGCTTAAAGTCTTCTATGTTTAATTTTATCATAAAAGTGGTCCGCCTTATGTATTTTTTGTGGTTTTAAGATTTTACCCTAAAACCCCCTACTTCCTGCAAAAGTGAAAAATACAATAAGGCTAATGCTATACATATATATCATACCCGTCGTGGACCGGATATTCTTCTAATTGAATATATATGGAACATAAATTTTCCTTCTTAACACCGTAGTGATTTTTGGTACAGGTTAAAATACGCGTCATAGGAACGTTGTTTTTAAAAATTGTCATTTCTTTAAAAAAATTACTTTGTACATTTTCCGAAAAAAAGATTATACAAATATTTCAAAATCTTCAAAAAAAAAGTAAGAGGCCTCCAGAGTGCTAATTAAACATAATACTGTATGATGTTTAGATCCAATCAGGAGCTGAGTTTGTTTACATATACTAGCACTCGCTCTATACACACAGAGTCTTCAATCTGTTCTGTTCTTGTTAAGTCGAGTAAGTATCTTTCGTGACGTAAGCAATTTTTTCAAATGTTATGTCCCTATCAAGAAGGTACATTTTAGGGGTAGCATAGTTGGACCCATATTAAAATCCGACATAGTGTCTTACTTCGCCTTCGTAGAGAGGCAAGTAAATTGGTACAGTCTTAAGCAAATATAAAAAAAGTATATATGCATACCATTTTCTTATATTTAAAGCTATCTAAATTACATGAATTTATTAATTACGGCAAATATAAGTGTGAAGGTTTTTTGTAAATATTCACACCTAAAAAAACGTAATTTATTATGTGTTTTATTTTGTTTTCTTTCTGTAAGGAAATTTTACCTATTAAAATATACCATCTGCATTTTTCATACCCTCAATAAATCTATTCAATTCTTTGACGCCTGCATATTTTTACATTTTATTCAACTTCAACAAATAAGAATGTCTTTCCCGGCAGAAATATTATAATTTAAACATTACGAAATTTACAAAAGAAAATAAATGTATATGTACTTTTTTTATATCCTATGTAAAAAAAATGGCGGTGAATTGTTAAAATATTTAAAATTGTGAGAACTCTACAAGTTACCTTTTTTATTATTAAATTTTGGTTCGATTTTTTCTTCCATTTTTGTTTTTTTCCTGGAAAGCAATATGCTTTGTAATTTAAAAAAATGGAGGCTTTAATAAATGAATAAGTGAATAAATAAAAATTGAAGACATTTTCTTCCTGTTGATTTAAAATTTTTTGACATGTTAACAAAAGTGAAAAACGATGTAATTTGTTGCAAAATAAATAAAAAAAATAACTAAAAAGCGTTTTTGAAAAAAAGCGTATTAACAAAAACAAAAATAAACTGAATACAATTATATGATTCTTTAGTTTGTGGTGTTTGCGTTTTTATGTTTTTAATTTTCATTGTACTTTTTTAATTCAATTTTATATTTTGTTTTATTTTGGGGTGAATTTATTTATCTCTCTTAGAATGCACTGCTTAGAAAAAAGAATAGATCGTAAAGAGAATAAGAAATTGAAAAATAAAACGTGCAAAAAGAAAAAAAGGTAAATAAATGAAAAGAATGAGAGAAAAAAAACTGGTAACAGAAAAGCCTTTCGTCCCATTTCCAAGGTTTTAAACCACTCTTAGAAGCATTCGTCTTCGTAAAACCGACGTCATCATCATCAGCAGCAGCAGAACTTCCAGCTCAGCCTGGCTAAATCGTCTCCCCCACTTTTAATTTATTTTCTTTCGGCACAAGCGACATCATCAGGACAGCCGTAAACTTCAGAATCCCGTACGCGCAAGCACGCACGCACTCACACACACATGAATGCGCACATATACACATCAACAATTATGAATGTATATCTATGCTGGCCATTTTCCACAGTTTAATAACTTTTTGCATAACTTAAAGAAGAAGAAAAGTGGAATTGAAAGTTATCAGTTTTATAGAATTGTGTTTCTTTCCTGAAAATTTTAAAACCATAAAAAAACATTTGGAAACGTGAATCAGTAACAGAAGTCGATTTTATTAAATACATTTTTTTTAATGAGAACATTCGATCTCAGATACACATGCACGTATTGATTCTCTCTATATATATAAATCTATCTATATATCGATCTGTATATATACCTCTATCTATATATCGATCTGTATATATATATATATATATATATATATATATATATATATATATATATATATATATAAGGATAAAATGTGACGATGTTTCACCTGTTGAACTCGGAAAGTTTGTTTGAACAAGCCAAACGTGACGTTGCAAAGGCAGAAAGATTTTACAACTAGAAAAAAGAATACAGAATCAGTCGTTCTGCTCGCGATATCTCATTTCCGACTTGCTCTCTCTCTCTATCTGTACCGCTCTTTTTTCTCCAGCTATGTTTTAAATAGTATCACTATTGTGGGAATATCCACTATTGTTTATAATGAACGATTTCAATTATTTCTGGGCTTTATTTATCATTTTTGACTGAATATATCTATCTATCTCTCTCTCTCTCTCTCTCTCTCTATATATATATATATATATATATATATATATATATATTAGTACTTCATGTATCCACATAAAATATTATAAGGAGATGTAATTTTTTATGTGTCAGTTTTCAGTATTTACTTCAACAGTGCTCGATACGTAAGTAGAGCTAGGTAGTAAGCAATGAAAATATATATGGCAATCAAGATACACAGAGGCTCCCGTGTGTCATCCCCGGGGGGAATCGTCAGGCTACGATTCCCCCTGATGATGAAACACGGGAGCCTCTGTGTAGCTTGATTGCCATATATATTTTCATTGCTTACTATATATATATATATATATATATATATATATAATATTTATGAATAAATATTAAATTATTAATACCTACAGACGCTAGCGTTTCAAGCTTATTGCTCTCATCAGTGCAGGAAAGTAATACTTTCAGATGATCGGGGGGCGCGAACTTGGTTCACAGAGTCAACCTAGAATATGCAAGCAGTCATCATATACACTCGGCCAACAGAAACTGTCACGTATTTAAGGGAAATTAAGATATATATGTACCTAGAAGCGGGCACATATAGAAGACTAGTCGAGAGTGTTTAACGAACGTATTCGGAACTTTGCATTAGAGCTTTTTGACAGTCAATTCTTAACATCCTCGAGAGTGCTCAACTTAATTTCTTAAAGAAGCTTAGTATAATGAATATATATATATATATATATATATATATATATATATATATATATATATAAGACAGAGCGAATAAGAAAAAAAGAGAGAGAAAGAAAGAGAGTAAAGAGAGAGGGAGAATAGCAGAAATGTAAGTCATAGATACCCTACTCAAATAGAACGGAGCTCAAACAACGTACACTGATAGAATGTCAAAATGATAGAAATAAACTTTGTAAGAATTGTGTCAATTGATACGTACATTGTAAATTACAGCTAATTATAAATAGAAGGTGTTTCAAACGTAAATCAATTTGTAGAATAAAAGTCTCAGAAGAAAAACTCAGCTTAAGTATATATATATATATATATATATATATATATATATATATATATATATATATATATATATATATATATATCATTTCATGTATCCCCAAAAACCTATTAAACTGTAGAAGTGAGATAGCAAATAGCTGCCTGCACAGAATAAAATTTACCTTAGGCTAACAATACATGAATAAAAAAATAAACAAACAAATAAGTATACAAAACTAAACCAAACTAAAAACTACAAACTTAAAAACTAACCCCTAAAATAGCAATACAAGGAACCACGTGTTAAAATAACGTTACGCATAATATTTACACAACCACACAACAGGAATAGTCCACTCTATAGAAAACAGAACAATGGAATAGAAAATAGGAAGTAAACTAAACCGAACCTTTGCCTATGAGAAGCCTAACGATTGGCTAAATCAAAAACAAAGAAACCGGTACGAATCATCATATAGAAAAAGAACAATAGAATAGGAAGTAAAACCCACTGAACATTTGTTTGTGAGAAGCCCAACGATTTTCTAAGAGAACAACAAAGAATCTGATTGGTTAACTAGCTAGTCGTATATATTAAAACACCCGGCAAAACTAACTCCATGCATTTTAGCCTTACGATCCATCTGGGGATGAACCAGGGGAGCCTCCGTGTAGCTTGTGGCCATAAATATATTTTCATAACTTACTATATATATATATATATATATATATATATATATATATAGTGCGTGTCAAGTTATATTGAAAATAAATCAATAATGTGTTCGATCGCCAAAGAAGATTCATTGAGTTTAAAACTCAATGAATCCCAACCAATATATAACTCTGTCCCTTAAAAAGAGCACTTCAGTAAAGCACCGGTTTTTTTTAAACGATGTAGCCAAACGTCATTTCTCTTTGTGTTTGATCTCATTTCAGTACGCTGACGAGTCCCCTTGCCTTATAGACCTTTTTAAAAATGTAAAAAAAAAGTCAACCCATCTGGATGAAACCGCGGTACCATTCGGAAATATGTAGCGTATAGTTTGTAAATAAATTATGCGGACGAAGAGAATTCTTCATCTATTTTAAATCAATAGACTTCACGAATGGCCTATGCTGGAAATCTCATTTCTTTGATCAATCATAACTCAAAAACCAATAAACCAAATTACCTAAAACTTTGCACAAAATTTTTATTTGATAGGTTCTATAAGTGTATAGAATTTCAGCATCATTAGGCAAGGCAACCCAGAGATCCAGAAA
>OY744530.1:37629385-37651885 GCA_963556195.1 Sepiola atlantica | reverse complement strand
TAAAAACAAAATTCACAAGAAAATATCCATTGTAAAACACCTCGGTAAAAATCATAAATCATCAAAGTGAATTCTACATTAAAGTACATATTATCAAATTCAAAAACGATATACAAGACACAACAATTCGCCATATTTATTTATTCGTTTTCGTCATATGAAGAAAAAAGCCAATAAAAATAAAGCAGGGTAAATCTCAATCATTTAGAATACTCACTCTCTCTCTCTCTCTCTCTCTCTCTCTCTCTCTATATATATATATATATATATATATATATATATACATATATATACATTCAAAAATAGTTAAAAATAGAAATGACTCAAAATACACAACTCAGACAACAAGCTATATACCCTACACATACAAATGTTGTTACTAAAAAACAATAACAAATACAAAATTATATATATATATGTTTAGATATATATATATATATATATATATATATATATATATATAGTGAGAGAGAGAGAGAGAACGAGAGAGAGAGTAAAATACACACACAGACACACACACACATACACATATATATATATATATATATATATATATATATGTATATATATATATATATATTACACACGTACTTATACATAGACAAATACAAGAGTATATACACAACCACACCTTGAATTTCGTACACCAATATCATCAGCAGGAGCAGTGAATCTATCGACGGGTGCTTCATTTCGAGAGCGATATTTTAAAATATATCAAAGGCTTCGATAGGGTTTGGCATAACAGTTTACTCAACCAACTTGTTAGCTATGGGATATCTGGAAATGTCCGCTTAACCATCACATCCATTCTCTTCGCTGGGTTTATACAACTAGTTGTTGACGGGGAGAAGTCCGTAGCACACATCATCTATGGCGGCGTGCCTAAAGGATCCATTTTGGGGTCAACGCCCGTCTTATATTCCTAAATGATCTTACAAACCATATTCTGAAGGCATCCGTGTATATTGATGTAGACGACTTAACTACTTCTGAAAGAACTTCGAAGAGCATTGATGATCAAGATCTTTCTGTCACTCTCTCTCTCTATATCTCTCTTTATCTCTCTAACTCTCTCTCTCCCCCTTCTCTCTCTCTCTCTATCTATCTATTTATATATCTATCTATCTATCTATCTATCTATATCTCACTCTCTTTATATATATATATATATATTTCTCTATATCTATATCTATATATCTCCCTATATATAACAATATATATCTCTCTCGATATATATATATTTTTAACTGTCTCTCTCTCTGTCTGTCTCTCTCTCTCTCTCTATATATATATATATATATATATTTATATATATATATATGTGTGTGTGTGTGTGTGGGTGTGGGTGTGGGTGCATATATATACATATATGCACCCACACCCACCCACCCACATATATATATATATATATATATATATATATATATATATGTCTCTCTCTTTCTCTCTCTTCTGACTTGGAGCGCATAGTATGCTTGGGGAAAATTAACTTGTTAATTTTAACGGCTCTTAAACCAAACTTGACTCGTTTCATCACTAATACTCAGATCCTCAATTTTTTATCCAGTTGAAATAAATGGCTCCCTCCTTGAGGAAGCTCAATTCTTTGATACACTTCTTAGGACTTACTTTCACGCATGATCTGTAACGGAAGACTTGCATTAAAGATGTTGCTAAGGTTGCTGGAAAAAAATGATTGGATCATTCTGTCACTCTAGAAACTACCTCACTCCTGACGCAATTAGCTACCTGTATGAAAGCCCGATTCTTCCTCTGGTGTCATATGTCTGCTTTTGATCGGGAGGTCGCTCTTAGAGCACTCTTACTTTGTCTTGCTAGCGTACAAAACTGACTTCGCAATCTAGTGGTGGGGGGGGGGTGATCACTTCTCTTCCCTACAACTTCTTTCTCACAGAAGAGATGTGGCGAGCTTCTCTCTATTTTATCTTAATGATCATGCTAGTGATCCAAAGAGCTCCAATCCTTAGTTCCGCAGTTAAACATTCACAACAAGAACTTACCTAACTACAACCAAAGCAATGTACTTTGCTTTATCCTTATCTGTAACAAAAACCAAACAGAACTTCAATGAACATTTTTTCTTTCCTAGAATATCACATCCGTGGAAACAAAATATCACAATGCTGCTTCCCAACTAACTACAGCATGGTCGTCTTCAAGTCTAATACAAACAAATACTTGCTAAACTGTTCTCTTAAATAATGAATTCCTCATGAGATAATATTTTGTCGATTCCAGTCATTGTTTCCAATCTTTCTTTCTCTCTCTTTCTCTCCCCCCTCTCTCTCTCTCTCTCTCTCTCTCTCTATATATATATATATATATACATATAGTCACTAATATCTAAACTTTGATTACTAGCTTTTACAGGTTAAGATTTGACCCTGAGGAGACCCTAGTGTTAAAATCTTAACATTATTACGTCAGTTAAAGAAATCATTAATAGATCTACGCTACTAGGAAGAACACTTTTATTATTAAGTACTATCCGATGGTGTATGTATCAAATTTATTACTGGGTTATAAACCTGAACACACACCTCCACATACGTATACATATATATATATATATATATATATATATATATATATATATATATATATAAAACTCACTCGATTTTCACGTTCATCATTAGTGAGTCAATACATCCTACACGTTTCTTTTCATAAAGAATATATTTTACCTGGAAGAAAAAAAATATTGGTAGAAACCGTATTCGTCCAATACATGTGACCTGATGTCACCGGACGCTATCTCTATTCGCATACATGACACGGCAATGTCCATTAGTAACTTTAATTTTGTTATTGAGCCCTTTGTGTTTTTATATCTTAAATGTAATTCAACATATAACTTAATTACACGCACACCCACACGCACACATACATATATATGTATATATGTATATATATTAATTTCACTCTTCGCCACGCCTGACTTTTCGCAGCCTGGACCCTCGTTCCAGCGCTCTTAGCTACGGCTACTACTTTTCCTTATCAACCCATCATGTCAACCAAATATTTCGATGTACTTGCATCACACTTTTCTTAAAATTATCATCCTGAAGAAGTCTTACAATAAAGACGAAACGTTGATGAATACATAAAAAAATATCTCTTGGTTTTTCTTTTTTCATTTCCCATATATATATATATATATATATATATATATATATATATATATATATATATATATATATATATTAGTAGTATGTTTTTAAACGGCTGTAGGCAATGCAAATTCCGTGTAACAGCCTTTTAAAAACATACTACTACTATACTCAGCATTCTTTCAAGCAAACTACCATTCTCTTTCTTTCTCTCTCTCTCTCTCTCTCTCTCTCTCTCTCTATATATATATATATATATATATATATATATATATATATATATAGTTTTAAACCTATTGTGGGCAGCCGACGTAAACAGTGTCCAACTTTTGAAGGACTATGCATGAAAGCTATAACTTTGACGTATTTATAAATGCTACTCATTACAGTGCCCAGCTTTGATTAGGGTCGACAAATAATTTTAAATATTTATTTTCTCTACATACGTACGTTTAATCTTTGCGTAATTTTGAATGTAGAGATAAATATTCAAGCTGGTATTGGAAGTTTTTCAACCATTAAAATATATGAAAACAACACTTTTAGTCTCAAGTCCTTCGTTGAAAAAACTACTTTGCTTGTAAGTCAATTAATCTTTTTCAGTCACTACATAAGTTTGCCTCTAAAACCTTACACTACTCTCAATAGTATTTAAAGGATCATCAGTTATTTACCATGAAAAACTGTTACAAGAATTTATATATGTCCATATCTATAATTTTACAGAAGTTCTGAACAACATGGTATTGAGTTCTCAAGCTGGGAGAGCAAAACTGGCGTAAAATACTGTGTGTTCTCGAGTTTTAATTATAAATCGTTCACTGGATTTCGTCAGCAATAGCTGATCCGTAGATAAGTGGATTGGACTAACAAAAGGCAGTGAGTGTTTTGTCATTTAAACTCAAGGAAACATATTATTATTCGCCTTGGTTTTTTATCTTCAAGCTTGACACCTTAAGTACCATGTTTATCTTAACTTCAGTAACATCATGAATAAGTAAACATATCTTTGAAAGGTATGAACAACCTAAAATCTAAGAGACGAATTCAGAAGTAAAATCGAGAAATAGAACTGAAATATTACGAAGAATTAAATAAAACAGATTTCTGTATTTGGATAAGGGTGATAAAACCCTCAAATGTATTCATCCAGTTACGTCCACTGCCCCTAAAGTGTAACTATTGTACTGTAAACCATGAAGTTATACATTAGGCCCGATCCGTTGTTCACGTGTATGAAAATGTCCGAGATTGCGGAAGCGGATACTCATTTCTACATTTGAAACTCCATCGACTGAAGATTTATCCAGGTGTAAAAAACAACGATCGAGGATTTATTTTCGGGTTTGATTTTTCTGTTAACTAGATCGGGTCCCCTCGTGAAATCCCGGTTATCTTAATGCATTAGTACCGTATATTTATGAATAAATAACTATTAAGCTCTACCACCACAATCGCGGATTTTCTTGGTTTTTATATGTTCACACGTATGTATATGTGCATGCCTATGAATGTGTGAACGCATATGATTTACATGAACATAGGAATGGAGGTCGTTTCAATGCACATATGCTTAAGGTATACCTTCACATACACTCAAATATATCTATTTATATAAAGTTAGGTATGCGTGTGCGTTTATATATGTATATGTATAGTATTCTAGTACTAACTTCATTAACTGATCATTATGAATTATGGCACACAGCTGCTCTCTGTACAGAGTCTTAATGTGGGCGTTATTTATGTTAATTTAGTTTTATAAAAGGGGAGGAAATTATTCGTGAAAGTTCAGATATCTCCAAGTTTTGTGAAATTTACTAGACATCAATTAATAAATATTGCCCACATTTCAGTTTCATTGGAGTATTTTGAAAGGTTTTAAGTAGAGTAATATGAGCACAACATCCCATTTAAAAATTCCAATATTTCTGATTTGCCTTTAATTTGATCTAAATCATGAGACACTAATTACGCAAGATTCCCTGAATTTCAACATTGTAATTAAGACCTCATAAGGCGTTAACTTTAGAGATTTTTGAACCCAAATCATGTCATAGATTTTGATGAAAATTGGAATAATGAGTCAATAATTAGTAGAATTAATAATTTATTTTAGTATTCAGGGGAGGAAATAAAGTGATCCAATACTCTTCTGTCTTGGGAATTCATTTTACCCGTCGATAGGGTTTCTTCTAGTTATATGTTATATAATATAAATATATATATTCATAAACAGTTTTTCATGGTAAAACAACTGATGATCCATTAAATAATGTCATGACTATCGTACATTCTTATAAGCAAACTAATATAGTGACTGTCAAAGTTAATTGACTTGCAAGCAAAGTAGTTTTCCAACTAAGGACTTTGGACTGAAGCTGTTTTTTTTCATATATATTTTATGCTTGAAAAACTTCCAAGACTATATATATATATATATATATATATATATATATAAATGCGTTTATTGGAGATATCGAACAGTATGTGACAACTTACTATATGTTCGCTCGTAAAGACATACATAGACTTTAATATTTTAGCTTGGCCGTAAATACAAAAGGATTAAGATTTAAGTTAACAGGGGGCTCGTGTCCGGCAGTCGAACCGTGTGATTAGAAAAAAACCCGTCATATCCACACTGACGATTACCGAAAATGATGAGACATATATGTGTTCAGATAATAAATATCATAATATTATTTACATATATATATATATATATATATATATATATATATATATATATATATATATATATATATTGTATATAATATCAAATTATTTGTAACATTTAACCTGCGTACGACGTTGTGTCGAGCTGATGGCTCTCATCAGCTCATAGTAATAATAATCTCAGACGGTTATAGGGCGCGAACCCGGTTCACAGATACACCTTGAATTGTCACGTAATAATGGAGAAATTAAATGATATTTACACTGAAAGCGGCAAGCATATATATCTAAACATTCTATGGCACTCAACGACAGAGTCGGAGCGTTGCACTGAAGCTTTTAGGTTAAGGTTCATTTTTAATCTTTTCGACAATGCTCAATTTACACACACACACACATACACACACACACACACACACACACACATATATATATATATATATATATATATATATATATATATATGAATATATTTTAAGATTTATCATTATATCATTTTATACTAATTATACACAGGGGTAATCATCAGATTTACAATTTTTTTTAAATTCAGGTAGTTTATCATGAAAAAGCAGTTTCTTACGAATAGAATACTGGAACAAAATAAAGATTCGTCAAGATTGGTACACAATCCGAAATAAATAGCAGACTAGAAAATGATTTTGTAATAGTCGCGAAATCGTGCTTAAAGATCAAATTCACTCTGGATGCAATAGAAACAAAAGATTGAAGGAAAAATTCCCAAAATAAAATATCGGTGTATTTTCGTTTCTATTCTAATAACACATTTAATGCTAAATATTGATCTTGTCTTATGTAATTGAAAGTTGATCCTCTCGTAAATCAATTTGATTGATATAAATTTAATTTATATTGTTATAATTATCGCTCCGTAAAATAATTGATATATATATATATTAAAACTTTATTGTCTCTACTTATTATTCTGTCATAGAGGACAAGCAGGTTTCTAAAATGTATTTTGTTTCGTGTCTATTATTATTGAATAATTCAATCGAATATATTTTCGTATTGATAAATAATATTGTGCTGATAAAGATATTCATACAATTAGCAGTCTTTGCTTTAGAGCTGATAACACATGAGAATTTCGAAAAAATATCTAAGAAAGGACAAAAAATGTTGATGCTAGAGTTTTGCGGTGCATGATTATTACGAAATATTAATTATGTCATAAATTGTGCATTCTACTAAATTATTATATATATAAGCTCTGTTTGATTTTAAGTGTAAACTCTGAAGCTAAATTTTAGCTGTAGTATTTGTTTATGAATTGTGGATCTGTAACATTTTATCTTTATAACTTTTCATAAAAAATAGGTGATATATAATGTCTTTGTGATACAATTAAAGTTATAGTTATCGAACTGAACTGTATTGTGTGTGTGTGTATGTGTGTGGGTGTAAGGTTGTTGGGAGGCAATCTTAGCAGGGTGCTCGATTATTAAGAAAAATAAAAAATAAGGGCGTGTAATTCAAACATAATTGAATAAACATATATATATATATATATATATATATATATATATATATATATATATATATATATACAGGGTGATTCATAAGTAACTTAGCTATTTATTTTTGAAATTCTAAAGTTAAAAAATACGGTAATACAAAACTAAACGTTTATTCAACAAATTCATTTATGGGAGTCTAAAATTACAGCAAATTTTCAAAATTTCCACCTTCGTTCTGCATGCATGGCTCCATTCTTTGTTGCAAATAAATTTACGACTCTATGTAGCATATTTGATTGATTATGGTGTTGTGCGAAGGAGGCTTTCTGTTCACATCACGTTTCCAACAAATAGCAGTAATTAGAGAGTAAGATAACAATTATCAAAAGTTCATAGTCTGTTTGTGCTTCATATGGTAATCATTTTAAATAGCTAAGTGAAGTCACTTATGAATCACCCTATATATATATATATATATATATATATATATATATATATATATACAGAGAGAGAGAGAGAGAGAGAAAGAGAGAGAGACACACAGACAGACAGAGAGAGAGAAAGAGAGAGAGACGAGGGAGGAGAAGAGGCGAATAGAAAAACATAGAAAAGACGAATATGGAGTAAGACGGAAATACTCGCACCTTTATAATCTATAATGATTGCTTTTCAGTAGGTGAGGTTAAATAGAAAATATAGAGAAATGTCAAAAAAATTCATATTTATTTGCATGTATTAATTAGTTTAGAAGAATTGTGTTTTTCGTGCAAACCATGGTAATTATTTAATGAAACATACTAAATCCTCTTTTTTTCTGTTTTTGTTTCAGAAGAAAATACTGCCATACTTAAGATGTTTGGGATCAGTTCAAAGCATCGCAGTCTTCATTCATTTTGGCCATTCCTCATTCCCACTCTGACCCCATAAATTAATTCCAACAATTGCGCCTGAAGGCAGAGACGGTGGAAACGTGCTGCCCCTGATGGACCTTGAGTCACCTGCACTTGGTGACATGTATAACACCATGGTGACATGCATAGAGGCATGTAAGCATCACACACACGCATTCACAAAATTAATATTGCAAATCTTGCCAACGAAGAGCTCGATATCTTATCGAGCAGAAATATAAAAAAATGAATGATAAAAAAATGTACGTAACTCTAACACTTACTTCACGGGATTGCTGATCATTATACATGTATCGGACTGAACTAAATGCATTTAATAAATTACGTTATTAATATGATCGCTGCTACCGAAGTATAGTAATAGCGTAGGACATTCTTGTATCATATATATATATATATATATATATATATATATATATATATATATATATATGACTGTTAACCAACCAGGTTCGCGCCTCCCGACCGTCTGAAATTGTAACTTTCCTGCACTGATGAAAGCAATAAGCTTGAAACGCTAGCGTCTGTAGGTATTAATAATGTATTATTTATTTATAAATATTATACTAAGTCACTTTAAGAAATTAAAGTTGAGCACTCTCGGGGATGTTAACAATACACTGTCAAAAAGCTCGAATGCAAAGTTCCGAATACGTTCGTCAAACACTCTCGACTTGTATTCTATCTGTGCCAGCTTCTAGCTACATATAGATCTTAATTTCCCTTAATTACGTGACAGTTTCCGTTGGACTAGTTGATATGGCGGCTGCTTGTAGATTCCAAGTTCACTCTGTTAACCGGTTTCGCGCCTCCCGACCGTCTGAAATTGTTACTTTCCTGCACTGATGAAAGCAATAAGCTTCAAACGCTAGTGTCTGTATGTATTAATAATGTATTATGTATTTATGAATATTATATATGTATATATATATATATATATATATATATATATATATGCGTCTGTTTTATTAACCAGAGGTGAAATATATATATGTTTCATTTACCAGAAGTGAAAGTTCTTGTGTATACCTTTACAGATCCAATATTTCGAGTTGGCAGGCCAACGATCCAATGTAAATTAAAACCCGCCATATTTTCAAACGTTTTAGACTCTCGTGAGTCTTCGCCAGGCTAGTGAGTAGGTTACAAAATAAAAACTGGTGATGTTGCTGCGAAAGTCAATTAAGAACGTTTTAAAAACATTTTTCTGTTTAATGGAACATGTAGCCATAACAAAATGCTACTCAAATGTACACACACACACACACACACACACACACACACACATATATATATATATATATATATTTATGTGCGTTTTTGTGTGTATATTTATATATATAATATTACTGAAGATCAGATCGAATCAACATGGTAGCATAGGTTTCAGACCGAGGGTAACCAGTGGGAAACTCTTTGAAAAAGACTTTTAAAAGAGCGCTGGATAAAAAAATGATTAGGAAAAAGGAGGGGAATGGAGGAAGTAGAAAAATAATAAGAATTGTCCCTCCCTAGTTAAAATATGTCTACTGCATTGTAAGAGTTCAATTCGAAAAACATATTTTTTTGCTTAATTCTGTTCATTACTATCGCTGATTGGTATTACTCATATTTCTCTAGTAAACACATAGGTGTAAGCATTCCTATAAAAATCAACGAAATCGGTATAATGTTTCTGTCTGTTGCAAAAAATGTTCGATATCAGTGGCGTATTTCCATTTGAAATTAAAATCGGCGTTTTGTTTAAAGGGAAGTAATCTCAAAATTTTTTATTTTCCTTTCATAAGAAAACTATCTTAATCTATATCGACTTTTAATCTATATCGAATTGTTTTTATCTACTATGTAAACGCTATATTTAGCTAAACAATATTGTTAATTGTCCATATATTAGTAATTGTCTTAATCTATATCGACTTTTAATCTATATCGAATTGTTTTTATCTACTATGTAAACGCTATATTTAGCTAAAAAATATTGTTAATTGTCCATATATTAGTAATTGTCTTAATCTATATCGACTTTTAATCTATATCGAATTGTTTTTATCTACTATGTAAACGCTATATTTAGCTAAAAAATATTGTTAATTGTCCATATATTAGTAATTGTTTACTTCATTTTCCAAAAATGTAAAAAAAAGCCATTTAAGGACATCAATGTGTCAATATACTAGAATATTTTACAATATATATATATATATATATATATATATATATATATATATATATATATTTGTTTTTCATTTTTTCCAATTCTGGTTTCCTAAAACAAACCAGATTCTTTATGGGTCACAAAATAAAATCTCTATTTCAATACGATTTATGTATGTTTTTTTGCTAATGTTTGAACATGTGACATATGCATAAACAGACTAACATCTCTCAAAAATTATAATCATTATGCCAAAAATTATACACATCTTTAAATTTATTTCAAAGAATTCCCTTCTAAAAAAAATTTTTTTATAAGATCCTCCCAAATCTGTTTAATTCTAAAACTTTAAAAATATACTTTTTAACAAAATATCCACCCCCTGAAAACAACTATTTATACTATACTCCATTTAAAAAAATCTTTAGTCAAAAATGTTTTTTGAGGTTTCGGAAAAAATTCTGGTTTTTAGACATTCACAAAAATTATATATACCGATTTCTTTAATTTTATAGGAATGCCTACATTGATGTTTTACTGGAGAAAAAGCAATAGTAAAAGAATATAGTCAACAAAAGACATATGCATCACAGATATTTAATCAAGGCAAAAGCCATTCTTCTTTTTCTTTCTCCTTCCCCATTCTTCATTTTTCCCCTAATCATAATCTTTTTGGAGAACCCTATTTTGAAGTCTTTTGAGAAAAGACACAACCTGATTACTACAGAAAAGAGTTAGTTTCTCAAAGAATGAACCTCATTAATCAAGGAGGAGAACTTTTTTAGTCTGGGGCAACTCTTCCGGTTTAGAAACCTATAGTACTATGCTGATGTTATTTGGTTTTCTGTAATATTATTAAAAATACATATTATTCTCTGGTGTTCTTTTTTCTACTAAACGAAATCAGGAATTTTATATTCATAGTTAAAAACCCATTTGAATATGTAATAGTCTTAAAAGTAGAGCCCTGTTTGAAATTGAAAAGTTTGTTGTCATTTCTGCGATAAGCAAATTCCGTTCGAGCATTGAACACTGTAGACTACAAGACACTTTCCCCGCCTCCCGGGTAGCGTATCTTTATTTCAATTACTGTCTCTGTCGATTTCTCGCGGCCGTGTTGTCTTGAGCGTTTGTCTTGTTATTCTAGACTGAATCTACAAACGGCATTAGCGCCCATTCGACCGCGTGAAACCGGAACTCTTACACTGATGAGAATAAGAGAGCCCGAAACGACGTCGTCTGTAGGTGAAAAACACATTATGATATAAAAATATTAATATTTATGTATATATATATATATATATATATATATATATATATATATATATATATATATATATATAGGTATATATATATGTATATATATATATATATGAATATATATAATATATATATATATTTATATACATGGGGAATATCCATCGAGGAAGGGGTAAAATTAATTCCCCTAACAGAGCCGCTTATCTCCACTTCTATGCCCCCGTACGAAGATAAAAATAAATATATAATGCTAATAAACCTCATATCTAGCCCATTTATTAATGTTTTTTATTAAAATCAATGACAATTTCCTTGAAACCCTTTTAAAATGCTTGAACGACATTGACATTTAGGGTATGTTTATCAATGTCTGTTTAATACCTATTGCCAAAATTTCACAAAAATAGCAGAAAAAAGAAATTAACGCTACAGCAATCGAATATATACTGCTATTGTAAGGAGTCTGTTTAATTGCAGATTATACGAATGCAATTATGATATTATAAAAGTTTATCTGAAGTTTTGATGTATACGTTATTTTATATATGTATGCCCTTATTGATGGGTGTAAAGATCATTTATACTCCGTGCCGCCGCTTTCGTCGTTCGCTATAATCACCATCATCGTTGTGAACCCAGGCTGATTTTCCGGCTCTTGATAAACTCACACTGACACTGGTTGTTTTGTTTATAAAAGGTTTGTTCAAACGGACAGAAACAGAAACTTCCCATGCCTGAGCTAGAGAATGCCAGAGAGAGAGAGAGAGAGCGAGAGAGAGAGAGAGAGCGAGAGAGAGAGAGAGAGAGAGAGATACGGTAGATAAATAGATCGACATAGATCGACAGATAGTCTGTTTCACTACATCAGCTGCTCGACGCGTGCTGTCCCTATTTTTGACGGGCAGCACTACAACCCCGTCTTTCCTCGTTTGTCTCGCAAACTTAGAGAGAGAAAGAGGATTCGCCTGGAAATCCCGTGGGTTGCATAACTCCTCCACGATGTACCCTTCTGACCATTGACCTCTAAACTTTCCCACTTTAACATAACTACAAATATGTAGCAGTTATACAATTATCAGAGTTTACTAAATTGTTTTAATTCTTCATATGTTCACCTGTTTCCGACTACATCAATAATAAACATGGTGGCATTTTAGATTAGGATATCATATCCCCTCAATATGACTACTTGCGGTGGTTTCCCTATAGTTTATAATGCAATATTCCAATTTGTATATTATGTCCTTCTTTCTATTAACTTCGACTGTTAAGAAATAGAGAAGGAGAGAGAGAGCGCGAGAAAGAGGGGCAGGGAGAGAAAGAGAGAGAGAGGGATAGGGGGAAAAAGAGAAAGAGAGAGATAGGAAGATATATATATATATATATATATATATATATATATATATATAGAGAGAGAGAGAGAGAGAGAGAGAGAGAGAGAGTTTGATAGGAAGCGAGAAGGATAACGACAGTATAAAATAGACCCAGAAAAGATTCAAACAAGATACAGTGAGAGAGTAAGAAAGTTATAGCCAAAACTTCGTAAGAAATGTTTCACTAGGTGAGGTTATTAGAAATTGCGACTAATTGATTAATGAAAATGTGTTTTAATACCCAAAATTGATGAATATTTTAGCACGTATTTTGTGTGATTTAAATATATAAAAATAATGGCTTAGAGAAACAAACGTTGAATAATTAAGATTTAGCATAATAATAGATACTCGTCTAGTCATATTAAGGTGTAGGTCGTCAAGCTACACTGAAAAGTCATGATACTGTGGAATAGTTATATGTGGCTAACTATATAATAGCGTTACCGACAAATAATGCAGATCTCATTAAAACGAATGGAACACGCTTGGTGGTTGATAGTGTGTATATAAATATTAAGATGTCACTAACTTGTGACTTGTTGCCGGTAGCGTAATGGTTAGAATCACCGAGTTACGATTTCGGATTTAAGTTTAACTGTCTAACCAAACTAAAGAGGTGTGATACAGCGAAACTGTCTGTGGATGACAATATATATATCTATATATATATATATATATATATATATATATATATATATATATATATATATATATGTGTGTGTGTGTGTGTGTGTGTGTGTGTGTGTGTGTCCATTAGGTGTTACGTAGTCCGTAAGTGAAAGGAAAAGAGGTAATGCAAAAACTCCTTGTGTCTGTGTGCGCGTGTCGCTGTACAACTGCAACATCGATCAAAGAAACTGTAATACAAACAATACAAAAACGCATATTCTTTAGATGCGCTCGTTCAAATTGCGAATTAAGTGATGAAAATGCAATTTTAAACTTAAGCGTGACAGACCAACGGAAGAAACCACCGAAGTGACAGACCAATGTAAATGTCATTTAAAATTGAAATCTAAGACCGACTGACAGAAATAGCTTCTAATATAACTATTTTCAATGGACATTATAGACTATTTTGATCATCAATCGGGACATTCGGTTTCACGGAGACACTGGAAATGTAACTTGCAACTTTCGGATTGAGTTTAAAGTGTCTCTGTAAAATCTAAATTACCGGTCGATGATCTAAATAATGTATAGTTTCCATTGAATACGAAATATATACTCTTTAGCAATTGAGAACTGTTTTTATTTCTCTTATAGCACTATATATATATATATATATATATATATATATATATATATATATATATATATATATATATATATATATATATATATATATATATATATATATAGGCAGCGAGTTGTTATTTATACAAGTCTGATCGAAGATTACTGAATTTTTATGTTTCGTAATGTTATGAATTACTCTCTACACAGGGCGAGCACATTTCTGGGTCTTTGGTGGTAATTCGTTAAGTATGGCTCCGAGAGATCCTTTATCTGCCATCTTGAGCACTTTCGATATTAGCGATCGTGTATATATATATATATATATATATATATATATATATATATATATATATATATATATATCTGTAGAATTTTATATATTCGGACTACTGTTTTCATCTTGGGTGTTTTTATCACAATGTTTCGGCAGAAAGATTCCCGAGTTCGACAAAGTACACATGAAGAAGGTCGGAGGTTACATCGGCCGAAACGTTGTGATAAAAACACATAAGATGATAACAATAGTCCGGATATACAAAATTCTACGAATTATCATCCCTCATCTAAAAAATTCCGAAGTATATATGTATGTATATATATATATATATATATATATATATATATATATATATATATATATATATATATGTATATATGTATATATATACATATGTATATATGTATATATACACATATGTATATATATATATATATATATGTATATATACATATATATATATATACATATATACATATATATATATATATATATATATATATATATATATATATATATATATATACATACATACATACATGCCTAACGTTATATATATGCCTATTCTAAATATTTAAATTAACAAGAACACAAATAATGTGTCTAAGTTACTCTTGGTGCTGCCTATAATATATATTACAAAATTAATAATCCGAATTAATAAATTATACGGATCTAAATTTTTCTAAGTATTTTTGAAGGAAACAAAAACAACAGCCATCCAATACTTACAAAGGCTCTTGCATTATCGCTGAGAATCCAGACTGAAACATTGTGCACGTTATTTAATCTGACCAAGACCTGAATAAAGGGCGGTATACTCATATTGGGACTACATCAATGTGTACTGCACTAACATTCAAGTAAGTGAACAGCTACAAATACATTTTACTCTGTGTTTCGTTCCATCACCCAAAAATGTACCGTGAAGTTTTTTATCCGTGTTCTCATAAGGTACTTGGAATTCGACACAAGTATTCTGTCGGCTGGTCATGTCACTTTAAAGAACAGTCAGATTATATCTCTTGCAGTTGGTACATGATGTTAACGCGCTCTTATCTGAGGGGCCCAATAGCTACAACATCTTAACTCAGCCAAGGTTGACTCTAGATGGGAACACTTATTAGGTTTTTGCCCAGCAATTAGGAATTATTAAGCTCATAAGTTAAATGCGACGACCAACCTAGATATCCACTAGCGCGGATACTACTCATGATTTAGGAAAAGATGAAATGTATGGACACGATTGACGGACGTCATTTGGCTGTTGTGATATGTGTTCTAAGTAAAGTGTAGCTTTCTTCTCATGATCTTCTCTATTTCCTCGTTAAGCCGATGAACTGGAACACCAAACATGTTACCCTTAACAAGCGAGTAAACGCTTCAGACCGCTGTAAAGATATTACTGAAAGACACACCTCCGTTATAACACTAACGAAATTCGCTGGGGAACAAGCGAACCGCTGTCGTCGATACTCACGATAGGGTGTGCTGATCATGAAACCACATCCTAACGCAACCAAGAAGTTGGACTGAAACTTTTTATTGTTAATCTTCTGGTGATTAAGTCTACGGGATTCTAAGTGCTGAAGGTTTCTTTGATGTCATACCTGGTAAAATATCCTTTAGCCTATTCATTGTAAAAATATTTCCCTTATTTTGTCACATTCCATGTTTCTGACAAAGGAGAATTGTTGTTGTCTGGGTTGGAATCAATCCATCTAACGCTTATCGTTGGATAATTTTTTTCCTTAGAGTAGTATTTTTTAGCTCCTTACATCGAGTGGCTACATGCATTGTCTTGAGCGATTTCCATTAAAAAAATCTTTTTACTTGTCATGATTTGTGACAAAATTCATGACAGTACTCACACTCGTCATACACAGACCATAAGTGCAGTCGCCCTTGCTTCAATCAAAGACAGCAGACACTTACGGGCAAGAAAACCGGCCATCAATTCCAATGTGGGTAGCGTTTTATCCTTCACCGTCGCAGCCTAAGCTTTAACGAAAATTTAGACAGACTGTTGGTCCTGTACTGAGTAGGCAAGAAAACCGTATGCTTCCTTTGAATCATCACAGAACAAATACAATTCTTCAGATTGGCACTCATCACAGACCTGTCTGCAGAAACGTATATCACTTAATCTAAAGAGTCCATCCGCAAGGCATTTCCAAAGCGATCGAGATTCCGTATGGACTTGAACATTCCAGTCAAAACTGCACTTCCATAATTATCCTATCATAATCCGGCTCATCGTTACTAGTGGATGCAGTTGAATCTCATCTCACTGAGGTTTTGCGCATCTTCTCCTTAAAGAGGATCCTACCTGTACTCCTGCAACATATCACATCAGCCTTCATGAGCATTTAGCGTACCGTCCCTTCCCATATAACCAAAAGGCGGTCACTTTAGAGCTACATAACGGAACCAAACATTAACTCTTCTTTAGACGCTGCCTGACTTATGAATACACTTTTGAAAGCTTCATCCGCCCATACTCACTCACCACTAGGTTGTAAACATAAAACTGGTCCTCAATCGCTGCTCGACATTTATATAGGTCGTATTCGACCGCGTGAAACTTAACGGTACTCTCCGGAATGAAGGGCGCTGGACGCGAACCCAGCAATTAGCGTGGAATAACCGAAAATATTGAAGCTGGTCATTATCCCTAACACATTAAACAAAACATGTTGCTCTCCCTCTAGGCCAATATGAGCAATAATGAACGCGTTCTTCGTATCTGCGAGACAGACAAAATCATTTCATGAGCAAGTCCAACATATTTCTCATCATGCTCACACAGGAGTACGCATCCGCATAACGCGAAGCCGAGTCACCCGTTTCTAACCTACAGTTAAATACTGGCCTGATCTTAGTAGTTGCCGTAGAATCTGTTTTAAATGGGTCGATTAAGTATCGAGATATAATTCCTAAATATATGCGGGGCTACGTGAATTTTGTCAAGGATACCCGCCAGGTTCTGCTGGATTAACAGCTTCATATACTCCTGGCACATGCTATTCTTCTACAAGTGCCTTACCACACTATCAAGAACGTGCAATGCAATTGTGTGATTCGAAGAGACCTAAGCCAGTTTGTCGAAGGTTATGGACTTCTTGAAAAGCTGGATCTGATCCCGGTTATAAACTGAAATCTCTTCTCGGTCCTGAATCATAAATGACTCACTGTTAAAATTTCTCTCGGATCCTCTCTCCACATCGCTGAATGACCACACGCCCATCAATGGGTCTACATGAGATCAGTCTCTAAGACGAATCAAATATAGGCTTATTTCACCTGGGGTGTATGTTCCATTAAAAAGTTAAACAAAAATAGTTTCCTCAACCAAGGATTGGTTTATGGAATAAAACGTTTACCTAACCAAATGGGATGAGACAAGCAGGGACAGAGAAAATCCGACCCAGCAGAAAAGGCACCAACTGCAAGCGTCCTAAATGTTGTAGCTGATCAAGACCAATCATTTCACCTATAGAGACCAAATCAACACTAGATTCAAATTGCCCAGCCATAGAACATTCGGTCAGCCTGAACACCTTCAACAGCAAGTCCTAATGTTTCAGATCAAGAGTTAAGTCAAACGTGTCGGCAATGTATCGAAAAGTGTCCAGTATGACTGTGCCCTAAATACACCTCCAGCACCACATCTCTGAATTTCCGGTCACATTTTCCAAAAAGGGTAGTCAGCTTTAGGCGACTATCCAATCCGTCAGAACCCAAGGTTATCTAAGGAGTGCAAAACGTCACCAGACAAATAAGTTCGGCCACTTCCAGTATCTAGTAGAAAATCCGCTGAAACAGTCGTCCCTACAAGGTAACACAAATGACAGATGGTAATTTGCTAGAGTATCCAGAGGGAGGTTGACCTCTTGATTTAGAAAACGTTTCACGTAGATTGCTACGGTCGATTCCCAGGGACGGACGAGCTAATTCGCCGCCTTTAATTGGTAGGCATTTAATCGCCTCCCTGTTTTTTTGCAGCAAGACAAAAGAGATGAAATTGTACTACTTCCACATAATAGAATCAGCTCTCCCCCAACTATATCATAGATTTCAAGAATAGTCATTTGGGCATTAGTCGTGTTCCTTCCGAATCATCTTTGTAGAAGTCGCAAGGAAATAAGTGGGTCAACTCTTCCAAGATCGAAACAGTCCGGCTAAGGAAACAGTCATGGTTCGCATAAGAACCCTCCCTTCTGTAAGTTAAATCGTTGACATTTTGGAAAATCTTGTCAATATCTACATATCCTTTTTTTTAATATTGAAGGCGCATGCTGATAATTTGCAATTACACCACTCAAGTGATTAGTCTCTCAGACAAAAAGCATTTGTAAAAAATGTGATTACTCAGCACTGTTTGCCATGCCTGTTACAACATTTTTTAATCTGGATAAACATTTGTGCGAACTCATTCGGTCGTTCTCCATTAAATGAATGCTGAACTTAGATACTGTGATCTACATCTAAGTAAGTCTCACGGCAAATGATGAAAGAGTCCTATTCAGATTAGATTCTGACTTATAGGAAAGTGAAGGTATGGTCCAAAAAATCACTCGTCTCTGGGGATGTAAGGAGGAATAGAGATATTCTAATTCTTTTCGTATAGTTCTTTGTGTATTTACTCAATCAGATTCCATCTGCTCTCTTTCCCTCCTTATCAGAGACACATGACATCTGAAGTTGGCAGATAGAGATCTCTATTTCAATGATGTATTCCAATATTTCCAGACACCTTACCTTAATTTTCATTTTCAGAATGGAGGTTCTCGTAAGGTAGTGCTAACTGGAATATACCACAGTGAATGTGTAAGAGGCCTCCATCTCCCAAGAGAGGAAGTAAAAAAATATTAAAGACAATAATATCGAAGCCGTTGCCGCTGCTGTTGTAAAAGTTTAGACATCTGTCCTTTAGGAAGTCGTGTCGTATTCTTATTTTTTCGTAAATTGTCGAAAAAATTAGATAATCCGAAGATGACCGAATGGTAGTAGCCAGACACTTCTTTCCGACCCTCTCGTAACTGTAAACTGTAAATCAGTTAACGAAATAAAAACATCACGAGTGCTCCTCAGTAGTAAGGATGGTTTTTATAACAATTGAGCTCCTTCTACTTTTCTTGGTATATATTTCTTAAAAAAAGTTGGGAGAATATCTATCTATCTTTCCATCTCTTCTCTATATGTATATATATATATATATATATATATATATATATATATATATATATATATATACATATATATATACATATATATATATGTATATATATATATGTATATGTATATATATATACATATATATATATGTATATATATGTATATATATATATATATATGTATATATATATAAGTATATATATATATATATATATATGTATATATATATATAATTTTCATATGTATATATATGTATATACCTATATATATGTATATACATATATGTATATATATATATGTATATATATATATATATATATATTTATATAATTTTCAATTATAACCCGGAACTAAATGTCCGGGATTATCTGTGACCATACAATGTCATTTATTGGAGCACTCAAAGTTTCGAAATAACATAGAACATTGTTCTGTTTTTTTTTGTTTGGTTTGTTTAAAAAGTTTGGATCTTTTGAAATTTGATACAACATTCAGTGCATAGTCCGAATCATGTTTGATCTCTTGCAGGACTTATATTGAGACATCTTTCTCCTATAATGTTTTTCAAAAAAAAAGTTGTGACTTTTGCATTTTCAAGATATTCACCTCTAATAATCAATTAATATTCAATTGTTATTGAGCAGCAATTCTGACGATAAGAGCGTTATCTGTGAAAAGCCCTGACTCAAATCTCAGTTTGTATTTGTATTCTTTGTTTGAACACTTGATCAGTTATTAAAATTGCGAACTATGCAAATGTTATCCATTTCATCACTTCACCATCCGTATATATAAAACGTTTTACAATATGAACATCTTGGTGAAAGATCAGACTTTTTTCTGCCTGATGTGATCTTAGTTTTTAATAACTATTCAACAATAACAACGACATGCTAGTGTAGCGGCTTTTTATGCATGTATATATTAATAAAAATGATTATATGAAAAGCTCTATTTTCTATTGAGCACTTGTTTATAAGCTCGATATAAATTTTATGGATTTTAATCCTGTAGATGTCTACTTTACCTAGATTATATATATATATATATATATATATATATATATATATATATATATACATATATATATATATATATATATATATATACAGAGTGGCACAAAAGTCACGCATTAGTTTGCATCAGTAACAACTTTCACATTTAATCAAATTTTCTCCTTATATTTCAGAATATTACAGATATAAACATTGGTAATTCATCATGGAAAAATATAGCACTGAACAACAAACCAAAATTATTGAACTTTACTTCGGAAACCATCGTTCAATAACCTTAACCCAAAGAGCCTATCGTCGGCATTATAATGTCAGACAATCTCCCAGTCAGACCACAATTGATCGTCTTGTGGCCCGATTTCGGCAGCAGGGTTCAGTCAGTGATCTTCCACGATCTGGCAGACCAAGTTCAGTACGGACAGCGGAAAATGTAGCACTCGTTAGGGATAGCATTGCTGAAAATCCAGACACCTTAACTCGAAGACGAACCACTCAGATTGGGATGTCCAGAAGGTCACTTCAAAGAATTTTGCGTGAATTGCATCTGTTTCCATACACAATTCAATTGGTACAGGGATTACAACCCACAGATTTGATATCACGCGTAGCTTATGCTGTTCACATTCAGCAATAAGCCAGAGAACAAAATGAGTTCATCCATAAGCTGATAATGAGCGACGAAGCCCATTTTCATCTGAACCGGTTCGTTAATAAGCAAAACTGAAGAATATGGACCATTGAAAATCCAAGAACCGTTCATCAGCGTGAATTACATCCACTAAAATGGACCGTATGGTGTGGTGTTATCTCCGAAAGAATGATCGGTCCATATTTCTTTGAAGACGAAGAAGGTGTCACGGTGACGATAACTTCACAGCGATATCAACAAATGATTGATTTTTTTTAAGGCCAGCTGTTCAGGACAACCCAGAAATGTGGTTCCAACAAGATGGAGCTACTGCCCACACTGCCCGACAAAGTATGGCGCTCTTAAGGGGATTGTTTGGCGAGCGCTTTATTAGAAGATTTTCTGATTTTAACTGGCCTTAACGTTCACCGGATTTAACAGCCCCCGACCTTTCCCTTTGGGGTTATCTTAAGGAAAGGGTATATGTGAACAAGCCTACTAAGATTCAAGAGCTTAAAAACAATATCAGACATGGAATCCAAGAACTCGAGCCAGTTATTCTAAGGACTGTAATGGAAAATGCCCTAACTAGAGCCCGTCTTTGTGAGGCCGAAAATAGGGTCCATTTAAAGGATATTATTTTTAAAACCTACTGCAACAAAATTACCTAGTAAATGTATTATTAATCAGAAAATCCTAGTAAACCACTTGAAATGTTGTAGTTTCTATCACGTAAACAAACCAATGCGCGACTTTTGCACCACCCTGTATATATATATATATATATATATATATATATATATATATATATATATATATATACTGGAAAAATACAGTTCCATGACGAAGTTAATTATCCGAATAGAACAGTTTTTAATCACTTTTATGTCTCTTTAAAGAGATTAAAATCAATATAAATGATACTAAATATTTACGTCAACAACATTTTCCTACTTTTAAGAAAAATCCATTACGTGATTTTTTGTCTAGAAAATGTCTAAAGTTACGGGCATATATATATATATATATATATATATATATATATATATATATATATATATATATATAAATATATTCCGCTGAAAAGAAAGCGATTCAAATACACCTAAATAATATCAAAAATACTAATACATCTCCTAATACTACACAACCCATATTAAGGAATG
>OY744530.1:37619385-37624385 GCA_963556195.1 Sepiola atlantica | reverse complement strand
CTAATTTTGATCAAAATCTATTACATGCTTTTGATTCTAGAAAATATAACGCTTACAATTGAATGGTTTTCAGAAAAATTAAAATTCAGAGAATATTGGTTAATTGGTGACGAATGATTATGGATCAAATTAAGTACAACTCTAATATTGTTCAATTTGAACGTTACAATTTTTCTCTGCGTAGCCATCTGATTCACATACGTGTGTCAGTACCCAACAAACACATATGACAAAATAGTAAGTGTCTGTACTTTTATATAATAATATGATTGGATAATAATACTCTTCATACTCTGCAATAACAATTATAATAATAATAATGACAATAATAATACTGATACTACTACTACTATTACAACTGCTACTACCACTACTACTACTACTACTCCTACTACTACTACTAATAATAATAATCAGAAGAAAAAGTAAAAAAAAAGATTAAAAAGAAGAATATCGAGGTAAAGCTACTTAGTATTTTAGTTATGCTCGAAGAATATATTATGTGCGGCATTTTATGAATTTTATAATGAAAATAAATAGTGGTTGTAATTGTGGTCCAACAGGTAACGGTGACGTCTTGTATTCATATGTATCCTTTGATACCTGCGACTGTGAATATAAAGTCTTGCATTAGGTCAGTTTAGTTTTCAAAATATTGTAATCAGTACTGTAAACATATAATCTTCAGTACTTATTACAATATTTTTTTTTGATCCAACGTAATGCTGATATATATATATATATATATATATATATATATATATATATATATATATATATATATATATCAGTTTAGCGGGAGAGATCCCTGCAGAGTGCACGATTTTACAGAAAAAATAACAGATAAAAGCGTAATATTTATTTATATATGTAATTACAGAAAATTAAGACATCATCAGTAGCGTCGGTTTAAAATCCAAACGCAAAAGGACCTATAGTTGGCTCATATGCCGATCTCTCTTCAGCCTCTATTCATATCGGTGTCCTCGGATTATGTCACCATTTATATATATATATATATATATATATATATATGTATGATATTCGCACATTATCTGAGAAGACAGTGAAAAAATGAATAGAAATATCCGGATCAAAACTAAAAGAGAATAGAATATACTACTGGAAATTTTGAAACTAAATACTGTTATTTAGATTGTAGATAAAAATACCGACTGGCAGGACCGCATACGTATATATATATATATATATATATATATATATATATATATATATATATATATATATATATATATATAGTTTGGCAGCAAATTGTTATTAAGACAGGCTTCATTAAAATCCACGGAGTTCTGCTTCTTTTGAAATTTTCTTGGTTACTCGTTCGACTCTTCGAGCGATTTTACGATCGTGTGGTAGTAGCTAGTGCAGTATAGCACCCATCGTCCGAAAGCGCTCGAGATTTGACCCAAACCATAACGATGGGTATTATACTGCAACAGCTACTTCCACACGATCGTAAAATCGCTCGAAGAGTCGAACGACGTACCAAGAAACTCTCAAAAAAGCAGAACACCGTGGATTTTTATGAAGCTTGTCTTAATATATATATATATATATATATATGTATGTATATATATATATATATATATATATATATATATATATATATATATATATATATATATATTGCCTGACTTTTCATAGTATACTGGCTTTTAAATTAAACAAACAACATTTGAAAAAAATTACACAAACAAATTCCATAGTCCTGTATATTGGTACAAGTTTACATCTTCCGTAAAACAAATACGGAAAGAAATTATACTTTGCCAGTATTCGCAATTGTTATTCATTATATTACTAAAATATGGATATAAAACAATAAACATACGTCAGCAATTTTATTTTTCACATATAAAATATTATTATAATATATAACGAACGAAATAAAAAGAACACTCACCTAAACATGTTATTATATCGTATCAGTTAATTTTCTATTGGATTGATGAGATAGTGATCTCGCTACTTAAAGGTAACATAAATTCAGTATACAATACGTTTTACCCAATGCACATAGTTACTTTATAACATATATTCGGATGATATATGTATTTAATAATACTGAAACTTCTATTTGAAATGTAAAGAAAACTTACTTTTTAATGTACTATGTGTTCAGCCGAGATGACTAAGCCAGCGGAACCACGTGATTCATGTGTTGTACCGCCTTCAAGCAATAGTATATAAGGTTTAAATGTTATATTATAACCCTCATAAAAGCGTTTACTGGTGTTCGTTATATTTTTCCTTATTTGAGAGAGTCTATTTACCTCGGTTAATTAGTTAAATTTAAGATGTATTTTGACTTTTACTTTTTACAATAGGTTCCCTTTTTATAGCTATTCAATTAAAAAACATATTTTATTGATTTCAAATAGATGGCTATCACTAACTTGTTTGCAAATTTATCTGACCCTTAATAGATAAAAAAAACAATCGTTTATAAATTGTATATATTTCGTATTCTAAAAATCAAAATGATTCTGGAAGAATATAGCATGCTACTTTTAAGTATATATTTTACCATTGAAACTTGGAAACAGCGATCGATGGGTCCATTTTTTCATCAGACATGGATCTGTCAGTTTGTGCTTCTGTGGAATGAAACAATATAAGCAACACTCACATTTCGCTTAAAATAAAACTAAATAAATTAATGAAAAACGAATACAGAGTTTTAAAAAATAGAGAAAATATAAAACACCTAGTGCGGCACACAGTATGTGGGACCCCCGAAAATCTCACTGGCTTTACGTAATTTGGTGTAAAAGAGATGATAAATGCGAACATCGCGTGTACGCTTGTCGTATTGCCCTGTAGAGCATTTTCCATTTGCATAAGTATAAATGGAATAAAGTAGAAAACAACAAAGATGAAGCCGGCACGTCTTCATCTAGTTATCTCGCTTACTCTCCCCATATATATATATATATATATATATATATATATATATATATATATATATATATATATATATATATATATATATATATATATATATATATATATATATATGTATGCATAATTATATATATATATATATATATATACATATATCTACATATATGTACACATATATATAAACAATAACAAATATTTATATAAATATATATATATATATATATATATGTGTGTGTGTATATATATATTGTTGTATGACCGTGTTTCAATATTACATATTGCATAATGTTCAATTTTTTTAGTCTAGTTGAAATCTTAGTAAAGTGCATTATTCAAAAGAAGATATTTAGAAAATAATTATGTTCCCTCGTGAAGTTGTGTAAGTAAACACAGAGACAATAACAGAGACTTTATGGACTATGAATATTAATCTATCTCTATCTCATCGGTGATGCAATTGAAAACAAAAACCTATAACATGATCAAACACATTTTCTTTCGGGAGAAAAAGGGCGAAAGTTTTGGAGGGGCAACCTAAATTGGGAGCTGCGCAGCGAGATGTCTGTTTACATTAGTTTTACATTTCTGCATCTCAGTACCGTCAAGAAAACAAGGAACAGGGAGAGAGTTGCACAGTCTAGCAGCACGAGGACAGAAGATTTTGGAGTAGAAAGCTCTTCGGCATCTGGGGACCTACTTGTGTCAGGTTGGTTTAATGAATTTACGTCATGGGGGCACCACAGAAGCAAGTTCATCAGAGAACAATCCATTGAAGTACTTTTAAAACAGGAACAAGGAAACAACATACCGGTGATTGGAGGTTGGTTGATATTGAGGGACCTAATAAGTTCGCGACTCTTTTTTGGACCTTGTCTAAGAGGGAGAGACTAGTGTATGAATCCGCAACCCAGGTGTGGAAACAACACTCTATGCATGGGCGGATGGTTACTTTGTAGATATATAGGACAATGTCTGATGTGAGGAGTTTACTAGCACAGTAGAGGGAGCCCACATTTTTTTGCAGCAGCTCTGGCAATGTCTTCAATGTATTTATTCCAATTCATGTTAGCTGTTAATGTTATGCCGAGGAGTTTGAATGATGAACTCTCAGGTAGGGTGTTATTTGTCATGAAAACACGTGGTCGAAGAGGTTTCTTGTAGTTATTGAAAGAAAGTAGCTTTATCTTTGCGGCATTAAAAGTTACCATCCATTTTTGACCCCAATCCACTACAGACTGGGGGCCATTTTCTAAGGATTCAGCCATTGCCTCATATATGTTCTCGTCGGTTTTCCCAGATTACGAGAGTAGAGCGTGGTGTCGTCGGCAAATATTCCTATCTCACTCTCAATTTCATCAGGGAGGTCATTTATGAAAATCAGGAACAGTAGAGGTCCAAGGAGGGATCTTTGGGGTACGGCAGCATTTATGTCATGTTGCTTAGATGAACGACCATCGAGGAAAACCTTGATCCTTTCTTTTGTATGGAAGGATTTAATTATATTTAATATTTGTCAAGTAATACGATATGAGTGCAGTTTTAGAAGAAGCACTTTATGCTAGACATTGCCAAAGGCGTTAGATATATCAAGCGCTACCACCCTAGCTTCACCTGCTTTGTCGGGTGTATGCTACATGCGGTCAGAGAATGAGATTGTGTTTGTTTAAATCAGTATTTATGATCAGAAAGAAGTATATCATTAACTAGGTGCCGGACTATCGCTAGATTGTTCATAAAAGTGCTTAATAACAAGTAGAGCTGTTATTTAGTATAACACTTTATTTATAAAAACATTATTTGTTACATATGTGCATACATGTTATATATATAAAAAGTAACGTTTGTCCACCCATTTTCGTGATAATTAGAAAGTATATCACGTATCATTTTCTAATGTCCGGCCGAAACCATTTCAAGTGAAAATGGGAAAGGGTTATGTCAGATAAAACATCAGAGTTAACCTGCTCCCTAGTATAAATCCCGAAGAAAACTCTACACTTTATAATACAAAGTGATCGGGTTTTTTTCTTCTTCAAATTGTTTTACGGTAATCAGAAATAATATTAATAATTTAT
>OY744530.1:37606885-37611885 GCA_963556195.1 Sepiola atlantica | reverse complement strand
GTATCTAAAATTTCACGAAGTGCTTTAACATAATTTTACCTATTTGCATGATACTAAATTAAACGTTATAACTCCCACAGTACGACCCGAGGTCCCGAGTTGGGTAAAATTAATTCCTCGCACAGAACAGTTGTGCACCACTTTCATGCCCCTTTCAAAGGGAAAAATCAAAATATAATTATACTAAACCTCATATTAAGTATTCTTATTTTAATGCTGATTAAACTCTATTATCTGATTTTGATTCTAGAAAAATTTTAAAATTAAAGGCTTAAAAATTTATCTATTAAAATTGAAATTAGGAGAATTTATTTAATTTGTATCTAATACTATGAGTCAAATTCAATGCAAATACAAAATATGTGAATTTTCAAAAAACAAGTAGTGTCCATATTATGCCTCTAAAATCTCTTTTAAAATACTTTAAAGCAACTGAATTTGGTACAATATTTATTAATTGATATCTAATACTAATTGTACAAATTTTACAAAAAAAAACAGAAGTATCTGACTGTTGCCCTCATTGCATGAAACTACATGAAACTAAATATAGCTTACATTACTTAACTTTCCGCCTAAAAGCTGTGTTCCAAATTTCATAATGATCAATTATTAGTTTTGCCGAGATATACCCAAACTCATAATCGGCGTGTCACTAGTTTAGGAGTGTTTTTTCTCTACAACGAAATATATATATATATATATATATATATATATATATATATATATATATATATATATATATATATATATATATATATATACATATATATATGTATATATATATAAATATATATATATATATATATATCAAAATATATACCAAATACCAAACTTTATATTCATAAACAACAATATGTTAATGTTTACAAAAATAAATAATGTGCCAATGTTACTACCCGTGTTGCTCAGAATATATACTCATGAATTCATAATGATCCATTCATTACTTGAAGAGATTATCCTGTACATATAAGGATATAAATATATATATATATATATATATAAATGTTACGTAAGTGTCATTGTTTTTATAGGTGACAGTAACAGTGTCTGTAATTTTCTACTTTCTAAGCGGTAAAGAAAAATGCAGAATATTGCATTGTCACCCTTAATATGGCGTATTTTCATTTTCATTACATCTATCTATCTATCGATCTATATATATATATATATATATATATATATATATATATAGGCAAATTTTCTTTGCAGGCAAGTATTGTTGAATATAAGAGACAACTCATGTCTAGAGATGCTTTGGTAGATCTTTTCAATAGTCCGAATCAGGATCTTACTTTGGAGACAAATCCAAACTATGGCAAATTCATCAGCCAATTCCCCTCCAAAACTAAGCTCCTGATTCGGACTATTGAAAGGATCTACCAAAGGATATCTAGACATTAGTTGTCTCTTATATTCAACAATATATATATATATGTATATATATATATATATATATATATATATATATATATATATATATATATATTGTACGTCATTTTTTCAAAGAAGTTGTAAAATGAATTTAGTAATTTTCGAATTTTACATTATGTTTTAACAGCCACTAGAGCTGTTTATATTTTTAAAACATTTTAATTCCTACATTCATATTCAATGCAATAGCCTTAAGACAGTATTTTGTTTATATGATAATCGTTGGTGTTAGTAGAGAGTTCGGTTTCCTAAACACATACTTTAATTGAATGAAACTTTTATATTCTTTACGGGGATGGGAACATTGAAAAGGGAAACATTTGAACTATCTGAACAAGATTCGAACCTGTATCTCAAGAACAATGGCCGATTTTAAACTCGTGCCGAAAAAAATGCTCACTTAATTTCAAGAATAATCTCATCTTTTACTTTGTTTATATTTTTTTAAACATTTTTTTACCCTCTAAAATATATAGCTACTGAAACGTAGGGGACAATTGTAATTAGGAGCCAGATTTATAAGGCGTATACCAAGTGAGTAGTTGTGAAGCAAGATGTTCATTTATATTACATTTTAATCGCTGCATGTTGGTGTAGTCGTGGAAACTAGAAGCAGTGAGGGGATTTCAAAATCAAGCGGCCCGGGGGAAAATAGCTATAAGACTAGACGTGTTTCCAGGGCTGGCGAAATCTAAAGTAAAGAGGTGAGATTTTGCTGCTAGTCGAGTTGGTTGGGTGTATTTCTGATGAGGGAGTGCAAATGCACTTGGTTCGTCGGAGCACATTCTGTGAAAGTAGTTGTGAAATAAGCACAAACATGCAGCATTGCAGCGATTTGAGCTTGGTAGTAATAGCGGAGGGTAATGGGAAACTAAAATTAAAATGCCATCAACTAGACCCTAGAACCTCTATCTCTGCCAAAAATCAGCTTAATCCATCAAATAGTTGATGAGATACAGGGTGGCACATACGTACGTTCGTACGTACGTACGTACGTATGTGCACACTGATAACATGATTTCATGATTGAACTTTCTGGATCTCTGGGTTGCCTTGACTAATAATGCTTAAATTCTACACATTTATAGAACCTATCAAATAAAAATTGTGTGCACAGTTTTAACTAATTTGGTTTATTGATTTTTGAGTTATGAGTAATCAAAGAAATGAGATTTACAGCATAGGCGATTCGTGAAGTCTATTAAGGGATAAATATATATACACCTTTTTTCTTCATTTTTCTCCTCTTCTTTTAATTGTTTTCTGTTATCTTACCAAGTTCGTTATATTTTCTTATGTACTTGAATTAATATTACGGGTGTTAAATCATCTGTTTTTCACTATTGGCTTTGCATGATTGACGATGTAACATACTCTCAGTTTTCCGAGTCGTCTTATACCCTATATATATATATATATATATATATATATATATATATATATATATATATATATATATATATATATATATAAAGTATGGAATAATAAGTAGGATGTACACTTTTAGGAATTTGAACCCATCGTTAAATGTTTTAACCTCAATATACGGGATAGAGCTATTATGTAGATAAATAAAAAAGACAAATAAAAAATGACAAATCTATTTCATCTTCAGTGGTTCAATGCAAGGTGTATTCAATAAAAGCACGTTTATTTTTCTTTCCTTAAGCCAAGCTATTCAAGGAATGGAATCTTATCACCAGAGGAATAACACAGATAAATAAGTTGGCAGGGAAGTACCCAAAATTAAAAATTTGAAAGATTTGAGAAGATAATAGGAAGTTGCTGAAAGTATATGGGTTGGTTGTCAAAATGCAGATTATGTCCAGATAGAAAAAAGTCTAGTCACAAAATGTGCAGCGAGGAAAAGGTTAAGAATGGAAACACAAACTATTCACTGTTAAACGTTTTATTGAATACACTTTGCTTTGAACAACTGAAGATGAAATACATTTGCCATTCTTACAATGTTGATTTATCTTTTTTCATTTATATATGTGATAAACATGTGACCCCCCCATTTAAAAATAAATGTTCTCCTAAACGTGTCGCTGGTTTTCATCACATTTAAAACGTTTTTAGTCGTATTTGCCGAATTATATCCACGTAGTTACTCTGATGAGTGTGGACGAAAGCCGGCTCAGTATATTCATGAATTTGAAAACATTATTTCCTCTCGTTATTATACTTTTTCAATTTCAATCCACCCCCAAATATGTCACAAACGTCTGTATTCCTTTGTGCAATTAAATTTTGTACCACGAAAAATGTATTTAAATATATATATATATATATATATATATATATATATGCATACACACATATATCTATCTATCTATGTATCTATATATTTGTTTATCTATCTATCTGTCTATCTATCTCACTCTCTCTCTCTCTCTCTTACAATTGTTATTTCTATTTATATATTTATTTGTATAAATATATATAAATATATATATATATATACATGCATATGCACATATTTCTATCTATCTATCTATCTCCTTCTCTCTCTCTCTATCAATATATATATATATATATATATATATATATATATATATATATATATATATATATATATATATTAGCAGTATTCATCTGTCGTTTTCCGTGTGGTGATATATTGCTTGTCGGAAATAATTTTGAATATAGTCATGTTTAAAGTTTTGCCATGACAAATTGTTATCAATAACATTTGCAATATGAGGTAAGAAACTTCCAGTTAGCACTATGTTATTATTTAAAATCAACTTTTTGACGCTGCGTTTGTTACAGGAAGTTGTAAAATAGCAAATAACTGTAGCGCATCAAATTTTCTAAGTAAAATAATTATTTACATATTTTTAGCGATTTGAAATACATTTTTTACTAAGATCTCCTTTGTTTAATTTTACTTTTGTTTTACTGAACGAAATATCTAAGTGACAATACTATTTAGTTTCTTCACGTTATGATATATTTCACTTATTTTATAGACCTAACCGAGAATTACCTTAGTGATTGAATCGAAAGAACATTTGAATCGTGTCTTTAGATTCTTTGTGAAATGTTACACCTATTGCAAACATTGATATATATATATATATATATATATATATATATATATATATATATATATATATATATATATATATATATATATACTCCTAATCAATAATTTAAGACCACTTGAAAATCTTTTAAAATAAACCTATTTTTAAGAATATATTTTAAACTCCTCCCACTTAAGGTTACCAATAATACAATCTAAAAGGTTATGGAAACAAAAAGCTACATTCCAAACATTTTATTTAGAAATTTATATATTTTTTAAATATGCCATTTTAACAATTATAATACCAGGGCTATAAAGTGTTAGATCTATTGTAATTCTAATGTTTTCGTTCAGTTCGAGATTAGAACTTACTGGGTAAATATTTCACAATGCCTAAAGCAAGTACACTTACCGAAGTTGAGCGGGCTTGAATTCTAGATTTCCATATGCAAGGTTTGTCACAGCAAGCGATCGCAGCTAAGGTAACTCGCAGTAAAACTGTAATTTGCAACTTTCTTAAGAACAGTGA
>OY744530.1:37574385-37601885 GCA_963556195.1 Sepiola atlantica | reverse complement strand
TAATTACTCGTGTTAAAAATCTAGTAAGTAAGTTAGTAAGTAAGTAAGTAAGTAACTAATAATAATAATAATAATAATAATAATAATAATAATAATAATAATAATAATAATAATAATACTGATTCCAGATATGACAAGAACACAAACCAAAGACAAGAAAACCAGAGCGAAAACAGCAAACTGAAAAGATATAGAAAGAAATGGACCACGAAAGAGAACAGCCTGGTGATGGAGTGCTATTATAAAAGCCGCTACCCTACAGAAAGAGGCTACCGAAAACGAATGAAACATCTCTAGGACATTGCTAGTGACTACCATACAACGGAACAAATGATAGCAGATCAAGCAAGACAGATCCTCAAGCGAGGATGGTTCTCGGAGATGGAACTGACGGAAATCAGACAGAAGGCTAATGGCGAAACGGAGCAAGTAACACCACCGAAGGAGAACCCACAGGAAGAGGACGGGCAAAACATACAACCTGAAACTGAAGAGATTGAAGACTACGGAATCACAGAACCATGTGAGATAGAAGACTGCGGAACCATAGAACCTGCTGAGATAGAACTCAACGAAAAAGAAGCAAGTGAAGTGGAGAACATTAGACGATACATGTTAGAAAACAAAACAAAACTCCCATCTCTCAGGAATGAAGTAGCGAAGAAGTTAAAAGCAGAAACAGAAAGAGTAAACAGACTCCTCACACACATCCCAACAGAAACTATTACAGACCTAAACAACCTGATATATGCAGGGGCAAAATCGGTAAGTATGAAACTAAGAAACGAAGAGAATGGACAAAAACAAGGACCGACAAAACCTGGATGGGAAATCAGACTGAAAACCCAGATCACCAAACTTCGGAAAGAAGCTAAAACCGTGAACAGAAGGAAAGAGGACATGAAACGATTAAGAAGCAAAAATCAGAAACGCAAGGAAAAACTAAATGAGAAACATGAAGAAATAAAACAAAGGATAGCAGCAATAGAAGGAAGACTGAGACGATACAGGTACAAATCAGAACAGAGCAAACAGAACAGGACCTTTGAAAATAATGAAAGCCAGTTTTACGTAAATGCAGAAATCAACGACAGAGCAACCGAACCCAACAGAAACAAAACAATTCTGGAGCAAGATATGGGAAGAACCAAAAAAGCACAACAAGAATGCTCAATGGTTGAAAAACATGAAAGATGAACTGCAGGAAATCGAAGAACCACCGAAACAGAAATTAACAAAGAAACGATCAAGAAAACCCTAAGAAAAATGGCAACCTGGAGAGCACCAGGCACCGATGGAATACATGCATACTGCTTTTAAAAGTTCACGACCATGCATGAAAGACTAGCGAGAAACTGAGTGGAGGTATCCACAAAACAGACGTACCAGAATGAATGACGGAAGGATGAACAACATTAATACAAAAAGACCCCAAAAAAAGAACGACCCCCAGCAACTACAGACCGTTAACATGTTTACCAATAATGTGGAAAATTCTCACAGCACAACTGAGAGAACAAATCTACCAATCCCTAGACAAACGTGGACTGCTCCCCGAGGAACAAAAAGGATGCCGGAAAGGACAAAGAGGGGCACATGATCTACTATACATTGATCAAAAGACCCTGAAGGAGGTGAAGAGCAGACAAAAGAACATAACCATGGCATGGATTGACTACAAGAAAGCCTACGACAGGATCCCCCAAACATGGATAATTGAATGCTTAAAAATATACAAGATACCAGACAGAATTATTAATCTCATCCAGAAAGCAATGGAAACATGGAGACTAAAACTGACAGCCGGAGGACAATACCTGTCTGAGATAAAAATACAGAGAGGAATTTTTCAAGGAGACTCTCTATCACCACTATTGTTTATAATAGCCATGATTCCACTCAACTACATACTCAGAAAGTGTGATGCCGGATACAGGTTTACGGATACAGAACAAAGAATAAACTACCTGATGTACATGGATGACCTGAAACTGTTTGCAAAATACAAAAAAGAACTGGAAAAGCTGATAAATACAACCAGGATATTCAGCCAGGATATCCAAATGGAGTTTGGAATAGAAAAATGTGCACTGCTAGAGATCAAAAGAGGAAAACTGGAGACGACAGAAGGTATAGAACTCCCCAACGAAGAGGGGATGAGGGCGCTAGGAGAACAAGTAGTTATAAATACCTGGGTGTTCTGGAAGCAGACACAATCAAATATACAGAAATGAAAGAGAAGATTGGAAAAGAATATCTACGAAGAACAAGGAAACTCTTAGAAACTAAACTATATAGCAGAAACCTAGTAAAAGGGATAAACACATGGGCTGTATCACTAATAAGATACTCTGGACCATTCATAGGCTGGACCAAAGAAGAACTCAGGCACCTTGGCCAAAGGACTAGAAAACTAATGACTATGCACAATGCATTGCACCCAAAAGACGATACGGACAGACTCTACATGAAAAGAAATGAAGGAGGTAGAAGACTGGTAACTATAGAAGACTGTGTGGAAGACACCAAAAAAGAGCTGGAGAAATATGTAACCCAGAACACGGAAAGACGGATCACCACAGCAAGAGACACCAACCCAACAAACAACTCCGGAAGCACTGAACCCAGAAACAAAAAGACAAGAAAGGAAAAGTGGGAAGAAAAACAACTACATGGACGCTTTATAAAACTCACAAGCGATGAAGCCAATGAAAACAGCTGGGCATGGCTAAGTAAAGGACACTTGAAATGAGAAACGGAATCTCTGCTGACGGCCGCACAGAACAATGCGATTAGGACAAACTTTATTAAAGCAAACATAGATAAAACCCAGGAAAACAGCAAATGCCGATTGTGTGGACAAAGAGACGAAACGATAAATTATATAATAAGTGAATGCAGCAAGCTAGCACAAAGGGAATACAAGAACAGACATGACAGCGTGGGGAACGTAGTACTCCGGGAAATGTGCAAACAACTGAATTTCGAATATGCAAAAAAACGGTACAAACACAAACCAGAAACTGTACTAGAAAACGAAAAACACAAAATCATATGGGATATGAATGTACAAACAGACAAACCCATAACAGCAAGGAGACCGGATATGATAATAATCACTAAGAAAGAAAAATCCTGCAAAATCGTAGACTTTGCCGTTCCAGCAGACCACAGAGTGAAGATCAAAGAGACGGAAAAAAGAAGCAAATATACTGAACTTGCCAGAGAATTGAAAGGAATATGGAACATGAAGAAAGTCAGTATAACACCAATAATCATAGGAGCACTAGGAACAGTCCCCAAAAACATGGAGAAAAGACTAGGAGAAATAGGAATCAAAGGGATAACTGATACCATACAAAGGACAGTAATTATCAAAACAGCCACAATCTTGAGAAATGTTCTCGAATGCGGAAACCAACCCACATAAGCAACGAATGGGAACAAACACATGGAAACACAAGACAACAGAACTGGGGAAAATACAACCGCACGAGAGAGGCGCAAGAATAGGCTGACGCCACGAAAATTATGGAAAGAGGGTCGAGGAGGGAAAGCGCAAACCAGACCTCCACTGGAAGAGCGCGGACAGCTCTGGGACCTTGGGGCGGCTAGTTGCCACTCGGGCCCCAGAGGGGACCAATGGCCCTTATCAGCGGGAAATTGGTGGTAGGTGGCTGTTGCGATACCGCAAGGTCATCAGCGGTGATGAACGAAAAGAGGTGGAGCATACTGGAAGTCTGAGGAGACTTGTTGTCACTCAGACTCCAGGGAATACCACAGGTTGTTGGCAGTGGGCGATCACTGACGATGACCAGTGAGATAACTCCTAGTGAGTAAATAATAATAATAATAATAATAATAATAATAATAATAATAATAGTAATAAGTAATTGAATATTATTACAAAACAACGCCACACAAAGAAGCTACCCGAATCACATAAAAAACACATAAAACATATCTGATATGTGTATGCAACAAAAGTATATTTCACGAAGCTTAAGAGCGGGTGGTTCTCGGGTCTTAATCTAATAGAAATAGACGAGTAGGTAAGTAAACCAACATGACGATATTACACCAGTGTAAATTCACAGGTAGAAACCGTACACAGTTTGCACATTTAAACTGTACCAACTACTGAGCACGCGAACACATAACTAACTGAGAATGAGACAACAGAAATCGAAAGCATCAAATAAAGTATAAGCGAGGATAAAATGCATATATCACATCTAAAACAACAAACAATGAATACAGTAGAGTCAGAAGCGAAAAAAGGAAAAGACACTCATACCGCACAGGTAAAGAGACCCAAAGTGAGTAAAATCTGTAATCTATAAACTTAATATAGAATAAATCCTCGTCAAAATATAAAGAGAACAATCTCAGGTAGAATCCAAAAGAAATAACTATGAATGAAGCTAAAGCTGACAATAAAGGTAAAGAAATGAAACTCGTATGGAAGAGGAAAACTATAACTCCAAAGCAAAAAAGAAAGGTTACACTAGAAACAGGAGAAAACAAACTTAAAGTTACTAGCAAAGGAATAGAGACAGAGAAAAGTCATATACAATTCATAAGGCAATAGCTAATCAGGTCGTTTGCAAACAATAAAAGTTAGTTTTAAAAAAAACGTAAATGAGGGTAAGACAAAAAACCGGAACCGTCCCATTAAATCATCTTATTCTGACCAGTCTCAACCATTGTTGCCAACAATCTCGCTTTTCTTCTACTATCCTCCTGATTAAATTATCAATCATTATCTTCTATTAGCTTATAGGACTTGATATGCAGTGATTCGTTAGTACAATCGGACTTGCTATTGGACAAGACGGCATAATCACGTTAACATACGTTAAGCGACGTTGAATCTATTCGGTACCAGATTGGTGACCATTTCGGAATACAAGGCGCTGTACGTTAGAGGACGATTACACATTAATCTTGCTAGGAGCAAAGTAGAAATATTTGTTTAAATACTACACATCAACCTTTCTGTCCTTGGTCAGTGACAGAGAAATCCTCCTAGATTAAGACAATTTTAATGTTTCCATTAGCCAGAGTGTGGTCTTCTGGGAAGCTGGATATTCCTCATATTAAAAATTGACCTTGTGTCTAATTCTGTCACAGTGGGGAGGCCAGTAAATGAGGACACATCTCTCTTCAAAAGTAAGGTCGACATTTTCCTCAACTGGGATATACATTCGGCTTATGGGGACCACTTGTTAATTCTATATCCTAAAGAACTTATGTAGTATTTACTTTTGGGTTAATCGTGTGACAATATATTCAGTTGAATTCGATTGAAGACACTTCTCAAACAATAAGAGAAAATAACATGATAACAAACAGAAAGGCTTAGCTACTAAAAAGCATGAAAAAAAGATTTGCAGGAAATTGAGGCAGAAACATGAACTAAGATTAATTAAGAAACGAAAATTGGTATACTAGAACACATCTTGCAACGAAATTAACAATTCTTCATGAAAGGATAGCAGAAAACTTAAGGAAATGTATATGCAGAACGAATATACGAGAGTAGATAACTAAAGGAAGATACATATGTTTTAAAAAAGTAACTACAGATCGATAACCTGCCTACGAACAAGGTGGCAAATATAAACAGCACAACTTAGCGAACAATCTATGATTTTTTCAATAGCTGCAAATGACTCCTAGCTGAAAAACACATCCTATATCTCTACAAAGCCACCATTTGCCCATGTATGGCGTATTGTTGCCATATCTGGACTGATGCACCAAACACTACTATTTCCCTCTCGGAGAGATTTTAAAAAGTCTCTAACCTAACAGGTTCCTACACTGTCTACCCAGATCCAGCTTATGTCACATCGCTACAAAGTTGAATCTCTGTACTTGTTCAGCAGAATGTGCTCCGACGAACTTGCTGCACTTATGCCCGCTTGATGTAAATACCTCAGACCAACCCAACAAGCACTATAAAGGTCCCCAGATGCCGGTAAAGTTTGTACTCTAATAGTTTATGTCCTTAAATCGCTTTACTCTGAAATTCCATGCCTGCTCCTTGTTTTCTAACTGTTCCGACATTCATCAATTTAAATGTAATGTTAACCAGCATCTCGCTGCACAACTCCTAACTCAGGATGCATCTTATAAATTGTATCCCTAATTCACAGTAGCCCGTTACGTCTCAGTTGCAGTGTTGCTTGTTTGGTGTGAATTGAGATTTTTAAAAAAGAAAAGATGTCGGCAAGCCAGAAAAGGTACAAATGATCTTCTATACATCGACTAAAAGATACCTAAATGTGTAAAAGCCATAGAATAAATATGAAATAGTCATGGCATTGGTTGACTACGAGCAAAAACTACAACACAATCGACCAAGCATTAATAATTGAAATGCAAAATATATCTGAGGAAATTATTAAATATATCTGTAAAACAATGCAAACACGGAGACTGTAACTTACAGCCGAAGAAAAACAACTGACTTAAATTAGTAATGGAAGAAAACGAATGGTATGTATCGAATACTGCGTGGACGATGGGGTAGAAAAATAGAAAACACATCAAACAAAATTGAGAATGGTTAATTATTACCAAAAGTATTGTGAAGAGAAAAACAACGCGATCTGAACAAAATACATAAAATCCATTACGCGAGAAGATATAAATTGTGTGGACAAAGAGACGAAACGGTAAACCACTTTAATAGTTAATGCAGAAAAGTAGACCTAAAGTTGTATGAAAATAAACTTTACTTAGTCGGGAAAGTATTCTACTAGGATCTGTGTAAACGAGTGCCCTTTGAACATGCAGCAAAATGGCACAAGCAAAAAACGTGGGAGAAACCCATCCGAGCCAAAATACCGGTCATTATAGTAGTGAATAAGAAGTCCAAAACCTTGCCAAACAAAAAAAAGATGTTGCCCCTCTCACAGATTATTGGTTGTAGTGGAAGAAACACTAACCAAATAAAGGAACGGAACTGTATATACGGATCATTAAGACTATTACAGTAACGTTAATAATTGTATGAGCACTAAAAACAGTTACGAAAAGCTCGAAAACAATTACGCACATTTTGAATCAAAGCGAAGATTGACGATACAAAGCACGACACTGGTAAAAATAGCTGAAATATTAAGAGAAATACTCGATTGCAGAAGCCAAGTACAACAGTCAGGTGACCGCACCGAACTACAGGTAAGTTGGAATACACTAACCCTGTGTAAAACAACTAGAAATATAAAACAAGTTAAACAATTGTTGCGAAAATAAAAAGGTTATTGCAACAGTGACTTTGTAACAGCACTTGTTTTTTTCCCACTAATATATGATATATGCTATATATGCTACACACGCCATTTGCTTTCGAAATCGACACTTATAAGTATCTGAACTATATGTAAGAATTGCTTTTTTATATTATTTATATTTTCATATGCATACACACACATATGTGTATATATATATATATATATATATATATATATATATATATGTATGTATAATAAAATTAAAATGGAATAAGCGGAAGACCTAAAAAGCTCAACGTTTCGCCCAAATGTATAGGCTTCCCCAAGAGCAATTTTTTCGTTCGCTCTTTACAAAGCCCATATAAAATTTGGGCGAAACGTTTAGCTCTTTAGGTCTTCCGCTTATTCCATTTTAATTTCATACCGTCGGATTATCTTATCCTTTCATCTATTCATATATGTATAATGCATTCATCCGAATAATTATGCCGTAAGATTTGATTGTAAGAGATCAGTAACGTAATGAAAGTAATGAGAAATCACTGTAACTCACTGTTTCGTTCATGAAATCAGTTCGTTATTTTAGAGTATGGCTAATACATTGCTTAATATATAGTTTCTCTAATAAGGCGTAACAATATGTTAAGCATACTTCTAAAAAGGTCTCAAATATCGGACGGATTACATAAATATAACGGTGAGTTACAATAATTTGTAATAAATTGGCGTTCGTTCTTTATTTCTTGTATTAGCATGAAATAACATAATTATCCCACGGCACGCATTAGACAATGTATTTTAAACATTATTTGGAAGAAAAAGTTCACGCAAAAAAAGCAGTAAAACGAATGTAATGTAATTCTTGCATGCATTTCAAAATTAATGGGCTCATCTCCACTGATTTTTGTAACTTCGCATTTGGTTGATAAACTTATTTAGCTTCGGCTAATCGAACATCAAACTTAAGTCTGTGTTGCAAATAAAAGTTCTAGCTGTTCATTGGGCTGTTAACAGTCGATGTTATCCAATGGAACAAAGGACAGTTAAAAGTCGACGTTATTCAATAGAAAAAAGGACTGTTAAAAGTAAATTTCCTCTAAACAAAGACAATTTGTTTGCTTTCATTATGATTATGTGTAATATTTGTACTACGTTTTTATCTTAATTGTTACATTTACACTATCTCGCCTGATTTAATCTATTACCTTTTTTCTGTAATCGGGAAACTTCTTGTGAAATATGTAAAAAGGTCGACAGTGATATCGTCCGTAACATTGTGAATAGAACATTCAAATAAGAATAGTAGTCCGAATAAGCCGAAAAATACTAATTATTAATAGTTATTTAAACATTCTGAAGCTACTTCCTTTTAAGAAGATGTCTCAGGATGAATTGTAAACAAGAAGAAAGAAAACAGTAACAAAAATGGCAATGCTTCAATGCAAAGAAATAAAATAAAACTAGAAGGATAACGTAGCAATCGATATAATTAAAAAGAAGTGAAAGAAGAAAGTAAATATCTCAATGTGAAAACACACCCGAGCATACGGCCGATATATCCATTAAGCTATTCTAAGCCAATATATAAACACAAGGGGTACTTTTGTTTATGATGCACAATTGGTATGCGTTATGTGTACATTTTCATAAGAAAACTAATCGTTATATATATACTAGACGTTGTTAGTTTAAAAAACAGATTATTGAAGAGAATGAAATCGAAATGAGTGACCATGTTGACGATTCTCTTCTAAGCACGTTCTCTCTTTGAAAATTAGTTTCCTTTATTCTTGAATATGTGTTACGACCGTCCCGCTCTTTAATTGCCGTAATGCTAGACTGTTATTACTTTGTTCCATCATTCGGAAATAAGCCCGGAAAGGATAAAGACTATTGAATGTAGAGTCCTGTATGTAAATTCGAAATTTAGTGTAGTATATAGACAATAATAAGAACCAAAATATGAAATAATAGCAGCGGAAACTATATAAAGTACGCCTATTACAAACAGGCACGGTGGCATGAGGATTGGTGGGAGTAGAAGAGTGAAAATGTCTGCGACTTCCTCTATAAATTACTGTGTTACAGCTAAGCCGAAAAAATGTAAAAAGTTTTAAAAGAGAACAAAAGGAATACATATTTTCTGGAAACATGCATACGGTATTGGAATTAGTAGTTTGCGGAACAGATCAGCATATTCAGGTTTGGGGTCGAAAGCTATACGGGTCAATGAAATAGTGGACATTTACTTTACTTTAATATTATTATTATTATTATTATTATTAATATTATTATTATTAATATTATTATTATTATTATTATTATTATTATTATTATTATTATTATTATTAGCCACATTAGTACTGGAGGTAGTAATTGTAATACTAATAGTATCACCACTAGTATTGGTGTTTAGACTTTTTCTATCGCACATTCGTCATCTGCCAAGTGTTGTTCATGTCAAAGGTTGGTGCTATTCTACTTAATAATTACGGAGAATACGCGTATTTACTTTCTTAGTGGTAGTATTAATAGTCGTAGTATTAGTATTTGTAGGAACGGAAGAAGCATCATTAGTTATAACAGTCAAAGATCCCAATGATAATTTATACTAAATATAATTCGAGTAGTTTCAAAGCCTATTTAACGAACATATTTACATAAATGAAATGTCCAGGTATATATATATATATATATATATATATATATATATATATATATATATATATATATATATATATATATGTGTGTGTGTGTGTGTGTTTGTGTGTGTGTTTTTTTGTTTTTATTTACAGAAATTGTTATTTTTTATCTACTTCGCGTATAACTAAAAATGTAACCGTATAAAAAACGAGGTATTTCCAAATTGTGGTATTTTTTTTCTTTTCAATATTTACAAAAATATAACTGTGTGCCAGTTGGAACAAATTTATCATAATATAATTGTTTTTTTTAATTTGTATGTATTTGAATTTCAAAATTTGGGCAAAATAAGTTGATCACTTAATTTTTTGAGTTGGTCGGGCAAAATACTTTCAGCTGCAAGTCTGTTTTTCAGTAGATGAGTACTATTTGTAAGCCCTAAAAAATATAAATCTCGGTTAATTGTTTTTACACAATATCGATAAATCCTGATTCCTTTATATATAATTTTATCACAGTCCATAATTTTCCTCAATTGTCCGGCTTGCTTGGACGGCCGAGAGCAGACTCAATGCGTTTTCACAAATGATGGCGATAGAGAGGCGCTCGTAAAGCAAAGACAATTCGCGATTGTCTCCGGTGTTATGCGTCATTAATAGATCAAGACTGCCGAGGCAGTTGCGTGTGGCAGAGCCAATCACTCCACTCGTCTCCACAACGATCAGTTGAAATAAAAATCTTTCAGGACGATTTGCATATTTTGACCGCTTGCGACTCTCTACTGACGTTGCTGCATGTTCAGGGTGTGTTGCCGATTCTATCACTAACGGGGGCGCAAAAGTGTCGACACAAGTCGCATTCAGTATCAGTGACTTACCGTTTGTAAAGGGAAACACCGTCAGGCTATCAGGTCGTTTGCCAACGCGTTCGAGGATCGACGGGAAGCCAGTGATGTATAGTGCTCATCGAACGACATCATTGAGAGCGCTGTGCCTCGGAAATCTGCCGAAAGAAAGGGTATGGAGTCCATATATGTCAACCAGCAGGTTACAACGGCATTTGTAACTGCTGCAAACTTTAGAACCTGTGTGCAATGCTACAGCGAATCTCAGGCAATCGTCATACACCAAGTTACCAACAGCCGATGATGGGAAAGCTTTTAGCCATGCACTGCTGTGTGCGAACTTGCAGCTTGAAAGCAAGCCAGACGATTCTGGTCACAAGATGATTTTAGAGATTCGACACTAGTCTTCATCCTGATCGTATCCCAGCTCTTCTGTCTCCCTGTCTGCTTCGGAACTATTAGATCAGCTCCCCTCCAGTCGGTGGAATGGTCATGGGTCAGTTGGTCGAGAGGAGATTCGGATGCTTCATGTAGAATACTCTCAACGAGATCCTGACTTGCGCAGATAGAGGAAGCGTAAGCAGGCAATGCAACGTCGGTCGTTAATCTAAGACCAAGTCCACCAAATGAGATAGGAAGAGTGGCCTGGCGCCAGCCTACATCATCAAAATTGATGTTGCAGATGGCCGTTGCTGAGTTTCGAATTACGCAACCCAGCCTACTCAGGTTGACCGGAAACTGGTAGCATGGCGCACTACGTAGCGAAAATAACAATTTTTGAATACAGAAGCAGTTGCGCAAGAGAAAAAGTGCCGGATGATTATCGATGAGTAAGAGCCGGGATGACTCTAAAAGTAACTTTTTCTTTCGAAATAAATTGTCGTTTTCTGATTAATTTCCAATAGAAAAAGAGGCGTAAGACATTATGTCACACTTTCTGGAACTTTAATCGGTAAGTCCATGGTCCAAAGGGGACATCCAGTAGTTTAGATAGACTGACTGGCTTAATGATTTGATTTGTCTTATATTCGTTGGTCCGATAATTACGGAGTGGGGTCAACAGTTTCGTCTTTAAAAGCGTAATTAAACAGCTGTGAGATTTACATCATGGCATCACTTTGCTTGATAACTTCATGGTGTTGCCATTCAGAGAATTATCAATTTATATCTTTATTAAGAAAACTTTATCAATCATTGCATTTCAGACACCTGTGGCTGTCATATCTCTAAACAAGGTGTACATTCTGTAGAAACATGTAAAACATTTATAAAATGTATCGCGATGGTGCTTAAGATGAATCAATGGGAATTATATAATTACCTCCGTCAAGACGGAGGGTATGGTTTCGGGCGAGTTTGTTTGTGTATGTACAGCCTAGCACCCGTATCGTTTGATCAATCGTTACCAAACTTGGTCAAAATACCGGAGATGGCCCAGCTTAGGAGTGATTTAATTTTCGAGTATCTAGGTAAAAGATCAAAGAGAATATCAGGGAAAAAGTAAATGCCACACTTTTTGTGATTACGCAGTTTCTGTTCATCGTATAGACTCGATTTATTCAAATTTAGTGTATCGATTTGATGCTCTTTTAAAACAGTAACAGCCACAAAGGGCGTTTGACTTATCAATGTTTCTATGGCAGAACTTTGGAGATATTTCAAACAATATTCAGAAGTAGGGCCTACATAAACTTGTGCATATCCTTACGTTGTCAATGGAAGGTACGCAGTCTACAGACTGACTTATGGTTTTCTAAAATTCTAATGCATGGATTACCGCTTTAAAAATGTAGGTCATCCTGTACATTCTCCTGATTCGAATGACGGTTGGTTAGGATAAACATTGACGCAAATCGAAGATTAAATGAAATGTTACACGAAGCTTGTAGAAATGTAAAAAAAATCAAGGTGTACTTTCGATGACGACTTAGCTTTGGTTTGATTCGTCTGTTGTAGGTGTTATTTAAACGAAATTACTATTGTAAATCAGTCATTGTGTACAATTACTTCAACACAAGTTGATATTTTATCAATAGCTGCGATGAATATCGGGATATCCTGTCAGTTTTAGTATGTAAATAGATATACTGGAGCCAATGAGGTTTGAATTTAGCATAGTACTTAATTACATGGGCTGTGACGGTATCGATTAGACCAATAAAGAAGCTATCGGTTAGAAAAAATACGGGATCACCTATCTTATTTGAAATACTTGTGTAGAAAGTGAATTTAGGTAATAATATGTTATAATAATCTCTGCTATTTAAAATGTATCTCATAATCGTATAAAATGAATTGTTTACGTAGGTTCCTGTTATTATTCAATTACTGCAAAAAAGGTTGATATTCCGTAAAGCAGACACACTAAAGCTATCGGTAGTGGGTAGCAGTAAATGGAAGAACCTACGAAGATTATTCAGGGTATTGTTCCTGGGTAGATGTTAGGGTGGCTATGATTGACTTTCGCTTTTTTGTTCTGCTCTGTTAAGAGTTTCTGTTCTATACAATGGCGCAGGAAATAAGATGTGCTTGGAATTCTTCCTTTGGAAGAAGTAAAAAACGTAAGACTAGCAGACAATAATGAAGAAGAACTAGATAGGACCAAAAAGATAACGGTAATGGTGGCGGTGGTGTCAGCCAGAAAAAAAAACATGTTTCAGGATTGTAAGAGAGACAGAGAGAAAGAGAGAGGGAGAGAGAAAGAGAGAGGGGAGAGAGAGAGGGAGAGGTAGTACAAGAAGAGCAATGATGGTTGTCTTCTATGGGCTGCGGCCGGGTGGGGTGGAAATAACGCTTGGGTAAGGATGCAGTGGTAGATATCTGAGGCAAGGCTATGGAAGAGTTTTGTAAGGCCAGTGTCCTTAAAACCAGCAACTATGGCCAGCTATCGGGGAATAGGTGGGTATGGCTGCAATGATGCAGTAGCCATGATATAGGCTATGAGGGAGTGAGTTAAGAATTCGGATAGGTAAGATGGAATAGCTTTGCTGAGCTTATACGCGGTGGGTGACAGGTGACGTTGGGAAGTGGTAGAGCAAAAAAGGTGGCTGGGTTGCAAGATGGCAGCATCTTTGTCCTTACCCACCCATAACTTGAGACCTAACCCTCCTTCCACCGTCGCCCGGTCCTTGCAACTCATCTTTCGATGGGTGGGGGTGTAGATACTGCTGCTTGCTTGCTTCTTCTGATTTAGCTGTGGATGCTACCACCACCACAACTGCTTTTTCTAGGCGGGGGTGGAGAGTTTCGAGAGAAGAGACACATGCCGACCTGTGTCGTGAAGGTGGCAGTGGTGGTGTTTGGGGGTTGCGTTGATGCCGACCAAAATCCTGGCTGTCGGGTTAAGAGAAAAATAAGAAGGAAAAAAAATAAAATAAAAAAATTGCAGGTAGGGGTATGGAACGTAAGCGAAGGAAATGGTCGTGATGGTGATTGTAAGGATTCAAATGTGGAGGTGGCAGTTGGGTCCGTGGCGGTCTCGGGGTGGGACGGTGAGGCTAGTAGCCCTGGAAGTGGAAGTCGACGATGAAAAACAGAATCCCTGACCCCCCGACTTCTCCTCCCTCGAGATATTATTATTAGTGGATGCATTACCAGGACTCTTTTATAGAATTTTTTTCTCAGATTTCTTTTTATTGTCTTTCTCTCTCGATATCTATTTTAAAACACTTTTGTTTTTATAAAATTCTAAATATATTTTATAGATGTTTATTTTTTTCTGAATGATTAAAACAATGTTGCATTTTTTAAATCGTTTCGTATAGAAATGTAGAAGAAAAAAATCAAATAAACTTTCCAAAAACAAGAAAAATGTCACATTTTTCAGTAATGTTTTATGAATTTTAAAATTGTTGATTTATGTTCAAACACTTTTTCTATATAAAATGTAAACATAAAATAAATCACAAAAGTAATTAGATATTTTATGAAATAATTTAATCCTTATTTTGTGTGTTGGTGATTTAAAAATTGTTGATTTCTTTTTAAATCGTTCCCCATTCATACGACTCGAGGAAATAAAAACAAATAAACATACTCTTATTATTGTTCTATTTTACATCATGTAAGCTTTTTTAAAACGATTTATTACTTACATCAGATACTTGTTTGTTTATTTTCGTCGTTTTGTATGATCCTATGACGTGTTATATATTAACAATCGATATATGTTTCTAAATTAAACATTAGAGTGCCTTTTATATTATTTTAGAAAGTTCTTATTCATTTTTAAATATGTTTCATATTTGTAGAACTGTAGAAATAAACTAATGTAAAAAAATACATATTATTAATTAGTGTACTCTTCCAGTCGTATGGTATAATTTGAGAGACTTTTTACTTATTTATAGAACACAATACAGTCGATATATATTTAAATTAACATTCCCTGATCGGATGCATATATATATATATATATATATATATATATATATATATATATTAAGAATTTAGTAATTGTTGTTAAACTTCGTCTTATTATTATAGAACCTCAGAATTCTTTTTAATTAGATTATAATTCATCTTGTATAATTTAAAATGTATATTGACTAAAAGAAATTTCCTAGCAAAAAAATTTTTTTTTTTAAATATATATATTCTCTACTTACTTTTGTCGGAGTGTGGGTGAGGTTACGTTATGAATTGAAAATTGTCGATTTATTTTATATTGTTTATAATTTATAGAAATTCAACTAAAATAAATTAAATATTTGATAATCGTTTCGGTATTGAATTCTCCATTTAAGTTATTTAGAAATATTTTACTTGTATAGAAAACTATTTATTATTTATGGAACTAAATAAAATAGATTTCAATGAACCGTTTAATAGTTTGATCATGTATTTTTCTAGATATATATATATATATATTTAAGTGTTGAATTATTTTTTAATTGTTTTTGCTCCAGAGAATTCTAGAAATGAATTTAAAAAAATAACAGTTCAAGCTTGATTTAAAAATGCTTGACTGTTTGATAACATCATAAATCATTTTTTTAGTTTTGTATGCTACAAAAATACGTTCGTATATCAATAATTGAAAATAAAGCTGAAAAAAGCATAGCCAAAAAAAGAAATATGAAAAAAAAGTGTCGGAAAAAATCAACCGGACAGTCAAAGCATTGTATAGACTGAACTGTGCCTGGGAAGCGAGTCTCTGTTGGGTAAAGCCTGCAGACAAATCTGCTCAAACCAGGCCAGCAGACAAAGCACGATATAGATTCGTATATAAAATAAACAGACGATAGCAAAATAATGTTGTTTTTTTTAAATAATCGGGCGGTAACAGAAAATATATACAGTATTTGTTGTCAAAAAGGGTAGAAAAATAATAAATAATAAATGAAAAAAAACAAATTATTACTATGCTTATCTTATATAATTTATTGCAAAAATAGTAATGCATTGTAATTATATATATATATATATATATATATATCGTTACGTAATGGAGTATTATCAATTTTGGCTGTGGGCGTTAAATGTGGTAAAATAAGTGTGATGAATGAAAAAGGAATTAATAGTATGACCAATACAAGACTTGTAATCGTCACATAATATTCACATATATGACATAATTACCATAAAACAATTACCAATTTAAATTATTATATATATATGTTAATGTGCATGTGTGTATATATATATATATATATATATATATATATATATATATATATATATACACGGTGGTTCGAATCGCATAGCCAGTAGTGAATAGCCATACTTATATGCTGATTAGTCCCGATTATAAAGGACGAAACGTATACGTAGATGATAAACAAAACAAATATTTATTATTTGGAAACGCTCTTGACTGCGAATTAGTGGCGATTAGTGATCGGAGTTCGCGCCCGCCGACCGTCGGTAATAGCTTTCTTGCACTAAAGATCGCGTAAGCATGAAACATCGATACCTGTACGTAATATATAATTAATATTCATATATATATATATATATATATATATATATATATATATATGCTTCGTGAGTGTTCGCACTCGCTTTGTATCTAAGTATATTACTTTAATATTCCTATAAAACTTTCAAATTACGCCAGAAATGCTATTTTTTATGGATAAGTGTTGATTAAATTTGTGACGATATAAAGAAGAAGAAACAAAAGCCACCGTGGACGTGTTATTTGAAGATGAAGGGTTTCTTTCGGAATATATTTCAGGCGGCGAGGTAAGTCTAAGGTGGTTGTCTTACTTGCTATTTGCTTTCTCGTATTCTCCCACCACTAGTTGACATTAGTGTGACTATATATATATATATATATATATATATATATGAAGATGATATTTACAATAAAGTGGACGAGACTAAATCTAGGTCCATTAATATTTATTTCCCTAAGGTTTATTTCCTATATATGTTAATCCAACAGAAAACATGATACCATAAATCTTAGCTCTCAGAATAATTAATGTTTTTAACATTTCTGTATTAATTGTTCCAATTAGACGTACGTTATATATATATATATATATATATATATATATATATAATGAAACATTATAAATACGGTTGTGTCTGTTTACATTGATAATTAGTATTATTAAATCAACAAATGCTCAATTTAATATCTGATAGAACAATAATACTCACGATCAAATGATAACTCACAAAAATTCATATATTTATATATTAACTGGTTATGTAAGCTGGTTAGCGTTTCGCAGATTTAACTAATTGAACCCAACATTTTAAATAACAAAAAAAACTTATGCATACGTAACTTGTACACAACACACAATAAACGTATCATATAAATAGATGAATGTTAACTTTTGATGAAAAAGTATTGAGCTTTTAAATAAGACCTAGGAAATGAAAAGAAAGAAGAACTCAATTCGCCTAAGCGATGGTATGTATGGGGGTATAAAAATAACAAAGAAAATTGCGCGTAGCAAGAGAAAGAGGAAGGGTAGAGAAGTGGTGAAAGAGATAGGGTGGAGTAATACGGCCTGAAAGAAGGAGTGATTGCGACTCAAATTTTTCTTGTTATTTTATTTAAAAGAGAAACCTCCCCATACATACAGTGAGAGCGAGGGCAACAGAGAGAGAGAGAGAGAGAGAGAGAGAGAGAGAACAATCACCATCCTCCTCTCTCTATTAACTTATATTCCTTATTGGCATAGCGTAGAAAATGAAAATAAACATAACTTTTTCATCATTTTAATTAAGTACTCGGTACTTCTGCATTAACATGCTATAATTTAGATAGTATTTTCATGTTAAATTGAATTTTTACGGTATCGTTTGTTTCTTAAATTATTAAAATACTATATACATATATATATATATATATATACATATATATATATACATACATATATATATATGTATATATATATATATATATATATATATATATATATATATATATATATATATATATATATATATATATTTAGGCAGCATTTTCTCTGTAATACAAGTGTTGTTGAATATGACAGACACCTCATGTCTTAGTATCCTTGTATGGATACTTTCCATTTGTTGAATCAGGGTTTTTGTTTCGGTGGGGAATTGGTTGATGAATCTCCTATAACTGTACGTGCCCCAAGTACTTTCAGGCCCATCGGGTCTATCTTATGGGAATCAGATAAAGCTAATGCTAACATCAATTAGTCGTTTTGGCGGGAATCATATTATTCCAGTTATGGCAGATACATAAGCCAATTCCCATTGAAACAGAGACCCTGATAAGGCAAATGGATAGGGTCTACACAAGCATATTCAGACATAAGTTGTCTGTTATATTCAACAACACTTGTATTACAGAGAAAATTCTGCCTAAATATATATATATATATATATATATATATATATATATATATATATATATATATATTTATATAATTAACTTGTTACAAATATCCAGGGGATATGAATCCGAAGGAAGTTGAAACCGGGTTTATGAGAGTGCTCAATGAAAATTCAGAGCAAAATATATATTTTTTGATTTTATTCCATTAGTTGCGACAAAACAGGTTTTGTTTCATTGGTGCGGATAGCTACCAATTCATCAGGCCGGCGAAAGGAATTCAAAGGTTTTGAATTCCTTTCGCCGGCCTGATGAATTGGTAGCTATCCGCACCAATGAAACAAAACCTGTTTTGTCGCAACTAATGGAATAAAATCAAAATATATATATATATATATATATATATATATATATATATATATATATATATAAAGATAAAGACTTGTCCGCGCGCTTGACACATTAATAGGACTTCTTTCTCATCTCGTCTGTAACGCTCAGTATTTAAATAAATGTTACTTTTGTTCCGGGGTTCGAAATAAGCGTCTGGTTTAAACGGCAATTTTGCAATGATGAAATGTATACGTATGTAGATAATAATTAATTATTAATTATAAAATAATTGTTCGTAGACTATTTACGGCTGCGTTGTTTAATGAGTATTAATAGCAGCCAACAAATATAAGCTATAAATACAAGGTTCTTTTATGCTTAACACTGTTATGACGGCTTACTACAGTTGCCCGCTCGCTTGACATCAATAGGATTGTTTTCTCACCTCGTCTGTAGCTGTTGAAGGTAACCTCATTGGTAAGGGTGTTCGCAATTTGAATAAATGAGTTCGAATCGGGCGACTGGTTTGAACGGTTTTCTCTACACTGATGATTCTGCAACGATGAAACGTAAACGTATGTACATGATAATTAAATGCACACATATGTGAGAGTTTGAATTACCTACTAGAGAGTTTGAATTACCTACTTAACACTATCTTCGAGTCTCTCTAGTCTCTCTGTACAAGGGTTTGTGAAGACAACCTGACATGAGGATACTTCCCTCTACAAGTAAACCCTAACCAAATATTCAAAATAACATAGTATTCGCAGCATCAATAAGATCCCCCCATACCAGCTATACAGTTGCTCATACGAGGAATGGTGCACTTTCTACTAGTTATATTACATCAATTTACAGCACTTTGCTGTATACTCCACCAGACTTGATGAATTATTGTCCTGAAATCTGGAAAGATCAAATTACAACACGAAAGATAAACTGTTACATAGTAAATTGGCCATTTGGCAACATAAAAATTAATGTTCTAAACTTATTTAATAACTAATTTATTTGCAAAGTAAATGGACAATTTTAATGGAATCTTCGAATATCTCTGTATCTCATATAGATATTAAGTGTTAGCCCCAGGAAGGAGCCCCTTGATTTCTGAGAACTTTGGCCGAAGTAAAATGAAACAAAAAATATATACATATATATATACATATACATATATATATATTTTTTTATTTTTATTTTTTATACATACATAAAAGTAATCCATGGACACTGTTTCCAGCTAACTTAGACAAGGATCGAACCTTCGATAGTGACGTCTATAGCCCAGCGTTTGTCCATCGGACCAAGAACCCCCGTATGTATGATCTCTATCACCTAAATATTTTTATGTATTTTTCTGTAATTATTTTTATTGGTGATTGCAGCGTCCATTGTTCTTTTGCTCACTACTACCCTTATATTGAAATTAAAAAAAGATTAACTGATATATATATATATATATATATATATATATATATATATATATATATATATATATATATATATATATATATATACATATATACAACTTTCAAATAAAAAACATTGTCTATTTAATGCCGGTATCTCTACGTGTGTATAAATATATATTTCTATGAATATAAATATATAATAAATACATACATATATGTATAAAAATATAGATGTGTGTGATGTGATGGCAGGTTTATGCATACCAAATAAGAAAGAACAACTTTCATTATGTGTGTATATGCATATAAAAATATGTAATTGTGAGTGTGAAAGTAAATATATACGTACTGATATGTTTTTGCTATTAAAAATGTACATATTTAGATAATTTGATAGGACTATTAAATATCCTTTAATGCAACATCTCATTATATATATATATATATATATATATATATATATATATATTTGTTTGCCATAAATATATTTTCATAGCTTACTGCCTAGCTCTACTTACGTATCGAGCACTGTTGAAGTAAATACTGAAAATTTCTCTCCTCATAAAATGTTATGTAGATACATGAAATATATATATATATATATATATATATATATATATACATATATATGTGAAGGTATATCTATATATGCATACATATGTGCACCTATATTCATATAAATACGTATACACATTTATATATATATATATATATATATATATATATAAATATGTATTCATAATTATTAATAGATATGTCTAGAAAAATATCGATTCATAGATTAATTAGTAAACACGGTCTTACTTTAGTTATCGCCACGTAGCAGATGGAATAACACTTCATAATTCTACTTCTAATTATCATTATCGCAACATATTTGTGTTTTAAGAACCGTTTTACATGAGAAACCGTTATCTTATTTATTTCATTATACTTGGAAAAACTAATAAAAACAAAAACCGGTTTCGTTTTAGTGCTTACTTCCTGTCAGCTATTATTAATATTTAATCACTCTTTCTCTCTCTCTCTCTCTCTCTCTCTCTCTCTCTCTCTCTCTATATATATATATATATATATATATATATATATATATATATATATATATATATATATGTGTGTTCGTCTTTTCCTTTCTGTCTGTCTCTCTTTCTCTCTCTATCTCTCTCTCTCATACAAAGTATCGTATATTTCCTTTTGCAATGAAATGTTTAACCATTACAAAACACACTTTTAGTCATTGATTGCCATGGGTAATACCACTCTAGCGAAGAGTTAACTGTTCAAACTCTCCGGCCTTACATTCACAGGTAACATGAATTGGAACAACACATAGAAGACATTGCCAACGCTGCTGAAATTAAGGTGGGCTTACCATACCGCATTAGTAAAATATTCACACCTGACAGTATCTTATATAATGTGGTATGATGATTATCGGTTGTAAACAAGAAAGTTGGTATTTCGATTTGGACTATTGCCGATATTTTATTTGTTCATCTGTTTAATAAATAGTTTCTTTGTTTCATGACATATCTTCTATCTCGGAGTCAAATAACACTTTTACATGGTTAACTGAAATACACTTTTCAAATATCTTTTGAATAATTTCGTTTTACAAAATATAAATCAAATAAAATAGTAACTTAATTTTATTTTATTTATATTGCTACTATTATTTGAAAACTGATCAGTCTTTTTATTAGGTAATTATCACCCCAAATATGCTTGCTAAGGTCCTTTCTTATCTTGACCAGTCCAATACTTCTGGTTTTGCTCTAATTTCTGTTGTGGTTCTCAAACGTTATGCTCCTGAACTTACTTCGATCCTTTGGAAAATTTTCAACTTCTGTTTGTCACAGTCTTGTTTCCATTCTTATAGAAATGATCCCTCTGTTGTCCCTATCGTTAAAATGCTGGCAATCTGTTTGACTCTGCTAAGTATCGTCTTGTTAATCTCCTCTCTTTTATGAGCAAAGTTTTTTAAAGGTTCGTTAATGGCTAACTTTAGTGATGTTCAGTAGTGCTTTTGTGGTTTTCGTTCACAACTGATCTATTAAGTTTTGTAACTGAGCGGATCTATCAAGTTTATGATCGATTCAAAAGAGGGTAGGGAAATTGCGCTGGACAGTTCGAAAGTGTTCGGCATAGTGTGCATTCTGGTCTTCTACACCAACTACAAAGTTATGGTATTGGTGGTATTATTGGGTCTTTTCTTCCTCAGCGAAGCTTGCGAGTAACTTTGGATGGTGTCTCTTCATTCTCTTTTCTTATCTATGCTGGTGTTCCCCTATGACTCTATTTTACGCCTAATACTGTTTCCTTCCTATATCATAGAACTTCCAGAGAATATTATTCAGAAAATTAACAGCTATGCCGATGATACTACTATCTATTCTGGTGTTTCTTCTCGCCCATCCCCTCCGGATCAGCTGATCTACGCGAGCACTCTGCTTGGGTTCTCTCCCAATAAACTCTCTCTCTCTCCCACACACACACACACACACACACACACACACACCCCACACACACACATATATATATATATATATATATATATATATATATTATGGTGTCGCTTCTCGCCTATCTCCTGGGATCAGAAATTGGGCAAATAAATGTGTTTGTTTTCGTTTAATCTAGTTAAGTCCCAGCTCAGTGTTTTTCAATCATAGGCGTGTCCCGTTACTTCCTGAGGTTCTCATGGATGGTCCAGCTCTTGAGAATGAATCGATTCTGAAACTTCTTGATTTTTCTTTCTTGTCAAACATTTTTTGGAATTCATATACTAGCTTCATTGCTTATTCTGCTTGTCGCCAAATCGGTTCCATCTATCGCCCAAAACATTTTCTCATACCTGAGGCTATATTCTCTATCTCTACAAGTCTATTATCAGATCATGTATAGAGTACTACTGTCATAATAGGCTGCGGAATCTCTGTCCAATTTGTGTGGTTCATTATTATGTGCAGACATGTATCTGTTATTTGATTGACCCCCACACTTTCTTTTTCTCTGCACCCGCCCTTTCACAGACGTTATGTTGCTAGTCTCATATTTTACTATAACTACTATTATGACATGTGTTCTTCAGAATTGTGTGATCTATTCACTTCTATCTTCGTTCCAGTTCGTTTGATTCGTTGGTCTAGTGGTCTCTAAAACTTTTGCTTTTTGATACCTAATGATAATACAACTTACCATTCCAGTAGGTTCTCATTGGTCTTTTCAGGACTCACGTCAATAAGCATCTTCTTTCTTTGTGATAATCATCTTGTCATAAAGTTGTTTCATTCTCTGTGTGGAACGATTTCTATATGCTAAAAATTGAATATCTCCCAACCCCAAAACACTTATCGCCTCTATAAACGAAATTTGAGACGAGGCTGGCCATGTTTATTGACAAAATAAAACTAGCGTTGTTATCTTTATTAATCTGATTAATTAAAGAACAGATCAATCAGAAAACATAGCAAATTAAAGTTAATGTTTACAACGATGGCGGTCATGATTTTACTAGAAACTAGAAATAAAACATATATAGAGTTTATAGCTTGGAACAGAAGTTTTTTGGTTCCCTCAGTTTTCAAGGGCAATATATATATATATATATATATATATATATATATATATATATACATATATACATATATATATATATATATATATATACATATATATATATACTAAAGATTTATTTAAGTACATCTATCTCTCTCTCTATATATATAGAGAGAGAGAGCTAATATATATATACATAAATATATATATATATATTCTAAATATATAGATATTGAAAACTATATCTTCATATTTATATACTTTTTGATAACTGTATCTTTCTTGTTAAAGTCAATTAGTGAGGTGTATTCATTTAGGAGATTGGAACATTGTCTGAATCTTATTACTTATGCTTATAAATGAAAAATACAAGACGTATTTTCTCGCATTTTTAAGCGTGATCGTCACAACGGCCTAGCGGTTGACGCCATTATTAAAATTATGGATGGGGTTCGAATCGTTCTGCAGTACGGTTAGTTCATCCATACTGACGAGTGCAATGTAACATAAAACGTATATATGTATATTAATATTTCAAAAATAGTCGTTATATATATATATATATATATATATACATATATATATATATATATATGATTTTAGACGTTCATTTTTATAAACTTTCCAATTGATTTATTTTTCAGTTTCCTCTATTATGTTGTTTCATTTTACTTCAATAAAAGTTCTCAGAAATGAAGGACCCCCTTACTGTTGCTATTACATATCTCTACATGAGATACATAGATATGCTAACATTTTATTACATTTCTCTTTTACCTGTCTAACATTCAGTTAGTAAAGAAATTAGGAACATTTATTTTCCTCTCCACAATTGACCACTTAACTATGTTATATTAAATCTTTCTTGTAGTCCCTTTGTCTTACCGGATTCCAGGACAAGAACTCATCTAGTCTGGTAGAGTATCCAGCTAAGTGGTGTTACTTCAGGTAACATCACAAGGAAAAGGTGCACTAATTGTTGTCTATGTCAGTGTATAGCCATACCGGAAATATCTTATACGTGCTACAACTACTATGTTATTTCTAATATTTGGTCAGGGTTTACTTGTAGAGGGAAGTATCATCATGTCAGGTTGTCCTGACACACATTTGTACAGATTGATCGAAGACACCCGAGATTAGTCTTTAGTAGGTAATTCAAACTCCTCTTTTACAAAATTTTAAAATTAAACGAATTGAAACTGAAAAATTATGTGTGCTTTCTAATGTAAATATGTCTAAATATGAAATAATATGATATTTTGATATGTTTTTTACTTTTCTCCAAAGCTGACCCACGTATGACATGGTTAAAGGAATCGATAAACTCACGCCCACGCTCACAACACACGAAAATGGCTTCCACCGAAAGGCCTCCGGACCCACCCACAATATTCCATCTAATATTCCTGTTTTGAAAATGTAGTTCATCAGGTTATTTCTTTTTTTTCTCCTTCACCTCCTTCTCCTTTTTCTTTCTTTCTTCTTCTTCTTCTTCTTCTTCTTCTTATCATTATTATTATTATTATTGGTATTTTTATAGATGACGCATTATGTTTCCGTTACTTCGCGTCGTCAACGTTCGGGCAGGTTACGGAATCGCTCGAGAGTTGACGAGGCGAAAACTGCCAAACACTAAATTGAAGACTGGCAGCTGATAAATTACAACGAGGAAAATCAAACTAAAATACATATATAAAAATAAAGATCGAACAAACCATAGCTAAATAACTGCTATTAATTAGATTTTATTTTTGTTTGTTTTTTTTTGTCAAAGGAATATTGTTAATCAAATATTTTAAAAATTGAATCATCCCTGATAACGACTGTGGCTTTTATCTAGAATTTGAATGATAATAAGTCTCCTTAACATACCAGTATTCCTCGTGTCCTTCAAGTAGAGATCTGCATGATGTTCTCCTGCTCCCTTATTTCAATCCGCCAGAGCCTCACATCAATATTCTATGAATCCAACCGATGCTAGTGTCATTGCAATTTTGTTTTGTTTTTTGTTGGGAGTAGAAGAGGGGATGTTGGATTATCATATTTTTCTTACATATTTAATTTTGCAGTTTTACTCCCTTTTGGATGTGGGAAATGTCCCTTCTATATTTCTAACTGTGTTAACGCAGTGTTATCTGATATCCACGGTGCACCATGGTCATGTGTGGCGACTTCCGGATTTGTGGATTCATCTTAATATTGCTACTGTTATCCACAGCGCTGTGTTTCGTATGGTCTCAATCCTCTGTTTGAATCCAATTTTTTCATAGCCGATTTTTTTTCGGAAATATCTATGGTGTTCATACAATTATTGGTATTACATACATTTTCCTCGCGTTCCATATACCCTTCAGCACTTGATTTGCTTGATTTGTCTACCTCATTTATCTTCATGTTGTGTTATAATCAGAAGATAAAATCTACGATTTAACAGGTTTTTTCAATAACAGTTGCGTCTTCGAAAGAATATTTCTTCATATGTGCATACAGTTTTATCTGATAGATTTCTTTCAGTAGTGTTTTTTTATTCAACGATTTTATGTAATTCTCTCGCTATCTTGGTATAAGTAAAGGATTATGAGGGCTAGGACTGAGTTGTCAAGTGTCACATTCGTTCAAACGCAATGCCCAGGTATTTGTACTTACTCAAGTCTACGATTCCTTGACAAAGATATTTATATAAGATGTTACATACATTGATTTATTGGCACGTCTACATTTCATCTTGAATGATGGTGTCGCATCGATTTGCACATATTGTCAAGGAAAATTTCAATGTTAAAAATATAAATGTATATATTATTACATACACAACGTGTATCTGTTAATAAAATGTGTCTTCTTTTGGAACGTTTCATTAAATAATATATATATATATATATATATATATCAACATACACGTGTTTTATCGTCTCTAGATATCATCAGTGTGGCTAAAGCATATGCAATTAAAAATTAGAACCCAGTTATTTACGTCTGTCGTTATACTTACTGAGTTACGAAACTACTAGCAGCAGTGACGATATTCTATTTTATTTAAATGATAATATTCATTCTTTTACGATACTGATAACAATAATGCTAAATGTTCATATATATATATATATATATATATATATATATATATATATATATATATATATATATATATATATATATATATATAGAACGGAGGGTGTAAAGAACGAACACAATACAATAAAAGCAGGAAATTTGAGTAGATCATATTTCGTTTATATTTGAAAAATTCTTCAGATTTCGATTTCTTCGCAAATTATTACAACTTCGAGAGCAATAGACATTTTTGATTATTTCAGAAAAAAAGTAATTCTACAAAGGTATCTTCATTAATAACGGCGAACTACTAGCTACGATAATCACTTGTGTTTATTATTAATTTATATATATATATATATATATATATATATGTTTGTGTGTGGGGTATATACGTACAAAGTAGCATATACTTTTAGTGAGTTAGATTATATAACTTCACACATAAATTGGATTACATCTAACGAATGAATATTGTATTTTTCTTAATCAATATATATTTATAATTGTGATGCTATGTCTTTAAAATGAAAGTACGAACTTTTCTGCAGCTTCTTAAAAAAAGAAGGTATTCCGGCTTAGAACATTGCAACAATGGAGACATTTTAGAATTAGGACCAGCGAATATCAGCTTAAAT
>OY744530.1:37561885-37569385 GCA_963556195.1 Sepiola atlantica | reverse complement strand
ATTTTAAACTTTAGCGTGAAAGACTAGAACAATTATATTACGTCTTTAAGTTTAACATACACTCGAAAATGCTATTTAGAAATTAAGTGTGACGTATAGAGCAGCTGATCGAAGTACCGACAGATGGACAAAGCCTTTTATAACGTTGCTTGGACACATCTAAAAATAAAAGAGAAAAAGACTTGAAAAAGCATTTCAAAAACAAAAGAATCATATGATTTTGTCTTTATTCTCTTTATCCAAACATACGCTCGTCTCCCTCCACTCCATGTTTAATCTATACGCGTATCAGTCATTTACCAACTGCCTTATTGGTTATGGCTTTTGAATAGTCGGAGACTAGAAAACCAATAGTAAGTAGCTACAAGCAACCATTGTACAGCCAACCAACCAGTACTAAAATTAGTATGTACCAAGCAAGACCAGTGTTGACCAATACACGCGACTCTAAACTAAATCTTCTAGTGACCAAACGCTTTATTCATTGGTCACTCTATTGGTATCAGTCCATTGGCTGCTAGTTCACTAATCATTTTAGTTCTTACTAAGCGGCCAGTTTGACCATTCATTGGTTTTAAGCTGACTAATATTCTCCTCTAACCCCACCTCTTCCAGACCGAAGTGTGACTCTTAGTACTGAACTGACCAATCACTTTGACCGGCTGTTGTCAACGCCAGGACTGTCCACTGGCTTCATAATTCTCAACCCTAAGAGTCTGAGATAATCCCTGCTTTCCAACTGACCAATAGCTGACCACTAATAATTAACACAGACTGGTCGTATTCAACTAGACAACTGACCAGTGACTCCCCGGACAATTCCCCCACCCTGTTTATAGTTTTGCTACTACGTTCACCTCACGCTGATACAGACCAATCATTAGTCGTGGTCAGTCGTAGCCCTTACAAGGGAGCTGGCTGGCCAAAGCGGCCGGAGAGACATTTTAAAGTGGACACTGTCTGGAACCAGGATGCATTACCAGTTTCGCTTCTTCTTTTACATGGAATACAAGCCACTCGGATCTTTTGGTCGAACCGATTTAGCGGTCATTCAGACTCGCCCTCGTCCGACAATGCGGGAGTGGAAATGCGTGTGTGCGCGCGTGACTGCAGGCGTTGAAGAGGGTCAGAACCCGCCAAGCAAGTAAAGAAAAAAAACGAGACTGGATTTAGCCGATGACCAAGAGGCATAGACGAATCTCTTTGTCCGAGATATTACACAGTCGGCCATGTTGGGTTTGAATGGGGTCCCAACCCCTGTACCCCTTTCCTACACCGATGGGAACGCACACACGAGCACGCACGCGTACATATACAACAGAAGGATGCGGTGTGTGTGTGTGTTTCCATTCAGTGTACTTCTTTGGTGCACACAATTTCACACATATATAGTTCTGAGTGACATGGATTAAGGCATGTACGTACGCTTTGGTGAGTTGCACGCAACTGATCCATCTGTGTCCAGCGGACCTGGATAATCGATACCATGGAAAAGGACAATAGGGACGAAGGCTACGGAGGATATTAATGCTTGCTCATTTATGGAGTTTTTTCTCAGGGATGTGGGCAGTTGACGAACACACGCACATGCATTCACTAACATACACACACATATGACACGCGCATACACATAATGCACATATGCATGAATAAAATAACGGCTTATTTATGATAAAGTCGACCAAACACACCCTCATGGTTGCATGTTTCTGATTTCCTCACGCATAGTACACGGTAGAGTATACTCACGAAATTAAAAAAGAAACAACAAATAAAATTAAATAAAAGAAAAAATCAAAGGTAAGCGTACACACAGATATATCAGGACATTTCCTTATAATTTAATATACAACGAAAATATACAGCTGTATAAATAGCTTTATCCACATTTCAATTATTATTATCTAGTGAATAAGTAATAATATTGGAAAGTCTACGTCTTAGAGAAATACAAAATACTTTGTGAAGCACATTTAGCATACAGTGAGCGCTGTGTGTACGTTATATATATATATATATATATATATATATATATATATATATATATATATATATATATTATCTATTTATTTGATTAATTGTGCAATGTACATATGTCTGTATATCCATATAAATACACAATGAAACATAGAGATATAATTACACATCTGTACACACACATATACACACACACTAGAAAACATATACGCATTTTTAAAACAGATATCGATATAGATAGATGGGTATTAGCACGTATATTCTGTGTGTCGGTGTATGTGTGCATCGTTATTCCATATGTATCATTTTTCACGGCTTAGTGTTAGATTTCAAAAATAGTATATATATATATATATATATATATATATATATATATATATATAATTAGATTACTCATTTATTATAACGTTTATGTGTACGTTTGCATATGCACATGCATATGCGGGTGTTTGCTCGCTGGCTTGTGTGTGTATACACATCGATGTTTTTCAAGAAAATAGCACAATCAACAACTCGGCGAATGACATTAAGTTCATTTGCAAAATATGGTTACAATTTATTAAATGCAAATTTATCAGTCTGTCTCCCCCCCCCCCCCCGTAATGTATTCCTTCATTTCGCGAACTTACCAGTAGGCTTGTACATTTACGAAACCTTGTCTCGTCTGGCAGAAGTCGAAATGTCAGAAAATAACGCACTTTAAATCTTACATATCTTAGGGATACATATGCGTGCATATTACTGTGACTACGGATGACTCCTTTGAAAGATTCATATACCTTTCGATTTAAACTTTTTAATAGCGATTTGCATTATGTGTGTACAACAGTCGGTATATAAATGACAGTTATATGTTTATTCTCTAATTCTTACGAACATTATAACGATTTAATTGTCCACATTATACTACATTTATGATCTTTTTGACTTCTAACGGTTCTGCTTTTATGTATTTGATAAGCCAATTGGTAAGGAAATCAACCCGCCTTTTTTGCACGTTTCGGAGGTATAACATTACTACAGTGACAGATGATAATTAAAATTAGATCTTCAGAATTGGCTCGCATTCTTAGTGCGATTAAATATTGAAACTCTTTAATGACAAAACTTGAGATTAAGCATGTTTTTTTAAAATGTACATACGTATGCATACGCATATATACGTATTAAAGTACACGTACATACATTGGCATACTGTCCATTTACAGAAAGTAAGTTAACACACAATTGCTTATTTCTTAAACGTCCACCGCATTGTATTCGTTGATCGAGATGATTACTCAAAACAGCATGTTTTTTCTCGCTCTACTCTCTTTCTTTATCAAGTCTTTTCGTCTCTGACGCATGTTCTCTTCTTCATATTTGTATTAATACTTATAAACACGCAGGTACTTACTCAAAAATATCATGCAAACATTTATACACTGTATCTTTCCTCTGTTTCGTTCTGTTTATCTCCACTTTCTCTATATGTCTTTCTCCATCTCTCTTCGAAGACTTCTGTTTCTGTACAGGTCTTTGCTCGTGAGTGTAAATTTAAACACGTGTTTCACAAAGAAGTCACATAAAGTGTCCCTTGGAAATATACGTCACAAGAGATTAGATATTCTATGTATCGATAAACACGTGCACGCACGTACACCCGCTCACACACATACATACACATACAAGTACACACTTACGCGCGCCGACTTTTATATGCTAAATAGTAGATTGATTTTGCCGAGCACGTGTGCATGTTTTATTGGTTTATTTTTGTTTGTTTTACATCATACGAAGTCTGTTCTAGGCTATTTAATCTCGGAAAATAACACCTATTGAGAAAACGTGTTGTATACGATGAATTGAACATAAGTTGCTATTTTATCAAAGTGTTCGCTTAGGCCAGTAATGTACTCTTTGGTGTTCGCTGGCTCTGACATCGATCTGATCTCCTATTCAGAATAGACACATCATGTGAATAACATATGGAGCATATGTTTTTATCCAGTTGCATTAATAAAATGATTTCATTTTATTCGTCAATACATTTTCTCAGATAACTAAAGAGTAATTGACAGTTTCAATTGATATAAAAAATGTTTTCAGTAGTAAACCATTTTTAATAATAAGCACATAAAACTAAAACACAGAAATAAACTTGAAAATAAAATAAATGTGTATGTATTCCCGCATTGAAGTAAGTTAACATTTAGCCAATTTTTACTAAGTCGCCGAACTTCGCTAATCGTTTGAGCCCGGAAGTTCAAGACGTCGGCACAACGATATACTTTCAGATTTATCTATCTATATATCAATAATTTAACAAATCCATAATGATTTTAAATTTAAATAAAATTATTATTTCTTTTCATCTATATTTGAAATCGCTTTCTCAAATATGCGAGATGAAACATTTAAAATGGAAATTAACAACGCCTAGCAATTCTACATAAAATATATCTTTACAAATAATAATGTAAATTTACCATCTCATTTACGCTGGAAAACGCTATTTTATTTCTAAATGTTTGATAAACTTTGCATATATATATATATATATATATATATATATATATATATATATATATATATATATATATAATGCGTAATAATTCTCTACGGTATATATTATACATAATACAGGATTCTTTTCTCCAATATAATATAGTGGGAGCAAGTATTGTGTCTGTAACCCGTAGGAACCTTACTTGTGAGGGAATATAAAGGGGTCCCCGGCGATCTTTTGTGCCTAGTGTTGAAATCTGAAAAGATGCTGTCCCGAGCCACCCGTTATAAAAAGAAACGATCACGTATCATTTATACCCTCTTTGGGGCACACATTCCTATCGATGTTAAAAGTAATGTTAAAATGTTAGACAAAGTAACAAGAGGTATTCCTCACTAACAGTTACTTCCTGATTGCACACATGTAATGAAATGACAAGCGGACTGTAGTCATTCTGGGACCAGGGTGAGTGTTGATAAGCCACTAAGTCATTCACAAAAACAAAATACAGATTCATTATAACATAATGCTTATTTATAAAAGTCGAAAGCTTTAGTAATGAATGAACACTCGATTTATGTTTTATATTTGATATATATATATGTATATATATATATATTTATATATATATATATATATATATGATAGAATGTTAGATATTATACATATATATATATATATATATATATATATATATATATATATATATGCATAATTTAAAATTAAAATTTAATTTAAAAAAAACTTTTTTGGAGTTAACTGCAAACAGTTATCATCAACTTGCAAAATCCATAACAGTTTGGTATTTCATTGTATAGAGAGATAGGGATAAGAATATGTATATATATATATATATATATATATATATATATATATATATATGTGTGTGTGTGTGTGTATATATACATCATTATTTAAATTATTTTCAAATCATATGTATTTATTGACGTATTTAACATTGAATTAGAGTTTAGAGTTTTTGTATTGTTTTTGTTTGAAAATTTCCTTTGTGAGATAATTATCATTGTTTTTTCCTGAGTTAAATGAAACTGTTCCCGAATCCTGCTCGGAAGAAATACGTTGTTTGAAACAAATGTTGTTTGTTTAAATTAAAATAAACTTGTTTGCCAACAGCTGTAAACAACTTGGATACAATTGTATATACACATAAAAAAGTTAGTTGAGATCAATATATTTGACTATTGTTCACAGAATTCAAAACCAACTACCATTCGGCGTACGTTCTTTTTTGAAAATATTTTATTGTCCATTTTTTTTTAGGATTGTAAAAGGTCCCTTTTTCTATTCCATTTATAACACCACATACAAAAGTCTTTTGAAAAAAAGATATAAATAGATATAAAGAGAGACTGATAGATAAATAGGTAGATAGTAATAGAGAGAGAAAGAGAGAGAGAGAGGGAGAGAGAGAAATAAAAAGCGAGATAGAGAAAGAGAGAGAAATCGACAGAATAAAAAGGAGAGATTTATGACAAATAAATGCACCCAGTTGTATTTTTCCGATTTTTGTTTGCTGCCATTTTAACAGGGTTTCGCCCGGTTTACCCGTCGTTCTTCTTCAGTCCTCTTTAGTCGGAGTCGGTGCTTTTCTGATCATTCTAGAGTGTCACTTTCATTTAATCAGATAACATTCATTTAAACAGATTACATCAGATAACAGGAATTGGAATAAATACATTGAAGACATTGCCAGGGCTGCTGAAAAGAATGTGGCCTTCCTCTACCGTGCCAGTAAACTTCTCACACCTGATATTATCTTATATCCCTTCAAAGCCACTATCAGCCTATGCATAGAGTATTGTTGCCACATCTGGGCTGGGGCATGATCGACTAGCCCCTCTCTCTCTTAGACAAGGTCCAAAAAAGAGTTGCCAACTTGATAGGTCCCTCACTATCCACCAAGCTCAAACCTCTGTCCCATCGCTGCAATGTTGCATCCTTGTGCCTATTTTACAAGTACTTCAATGGATTGTGCTCTGATGAGCTTGCTTCTCTGGTACCCCAACGACGTAAATTCACTAGACCAACCCGACAATCTGCCAAATCCCATCCATTCACTGTGGAGGTCCCTTGATGGCGAAGAGCTTTTTATTCCGAAAGCTTCTTTTTTCGTGCTGCTGGCCTCTTGAACTCCCTTCCTTTTCCCTGTTTTCCTTACGGTATTGGCATGCAGAAATTTAAAACTAATGTAAGCAGACTCCTCGCTGAATAGCTCCCAATTTAGCTTGACCCCCCACCCAAAAAACAAAACAAAAAAACGTTCACCCTTTTTCTCAGTAGCCCCTTACGTTTACAGTAGCGGCCTTCCTTGTTTGGGGTTAACTATGTTAAAAGAAAATCACTTCGGTCGAATGCTCTCGTTTCGCGTGAGATGAGTGTTAGACATCCAGTATCACTTTGTACTTCATTCACCTAGAATAAAACTCACCACGTCTGATATGAAGTCAACTTAAAACATTTATTAACCAAAGCATATATCCACTTGGCCATGTTCCCATTGTGATCATTTTGAATGAGTTTATCAACCTAATCGCTTGCATTATTTTTACGTACATTCTTTGAGATGATCTTTGCTGATATTGGAATTAATTAGTTTTTAAAATGACAATTGTTATTTTTAACAGTTGAAACTTGAACATGATTTAAATGTTTATAAGGCCTCTCAGGAATATCGTTAAATACTCTTTATGAACCTGCTCAAAATAACGTTCAGTGTTACCATTTGAAACTATACAGATAAAGCCGATCTTATAAAATAATAAATCGCCTTAAAAAGAAAACACGAAAATTCCCACCGGCAAATGTCTCAGATCGTCCAGACCACTGACCCCTTCCCACGTTCTTCTAAAATCAGAGATGCTGCCGGTTGTCGTGATATGTACATAAGTAAGCTAAGCAAGACATTCCAACTCCTACTTTCGCAAATCTCGCCTCCTGCACTTCTCCGTCCTACTCTGCTCCCACCAACCATTATTGTGCTTTGTCTTTCTAGTTGTGTCGCATTGTCCCCCTTC
>OY744530.1:37551885-37556885 GCA_963556195.1 Sepiola atlantica | reverse complement strand
TGTTTGAAAAAAACATTTAATTGTTCTAATTCGTCGTAATTCATAATTACTTGCACAAGTAACCCCCTTCTGTCTCTTTTAGCTACCTACGTATTTCGCTCGACCCTGTAACTTTTTTGTCCATTAAACTACACTCTAATATTTCTTAATATATATGTATGCAATGAGAGAAAATGTTACGTTATTTTTATCAGCGTTGTTTCTCATTTACATACGTGTGGCTGGATACACCATAGATATGTACATCAATTAGATGGCATGATAAATAGTTTCTTTATTTCTGCATGAGAATAATAAAGAATAATAATTCGTCTACCTGATAATAATAATAATAATAATAATAATAATAATAATAATAATAATAATAATAATAATAATAATTTAGAATCAAAGGGTTACTGAGATCATACAAAGGACGGCAATGATGAAAACAGCTGAAATCTTAAGGAAAATCATTAAATGCAGAAACCAACCACCATAAGTGTAATGAAAGGGAAGAAACCTTAGCGCATATTGTGTCTTAATGCTCAATGCTAGCACAACATCGGTATAAAAAATGGAGGCACGACAAAGTCGCTCATGTACTACACTGGAATATATGCAAACTTTATGAATTGGACCACAATGAGAAGTGACATAAGCCAGAAGTGGTATAGGAAAACGACAATGTAAAACTTTTTTGGGGCATGTGTATACAGACTGGTAAAGTTCTTGAACATACAAACCCCGACTTAATCTTTCTAAACAAAAATAAGAGAACTTGCTTAATCATTGAAATAGCCTGTCCCTTCGAGATCAGAGTGCAGGAGAAAGAACACGAAACAATATATCAACATCTAAAATAGGAATTAGTTAGACTATAGAAATGTAAAGAAGTAAATGTGATTCCCGTTGAAACCATAACGAAAAGCCACCATAAATGGCTTAAACAGATTGACGAAACAATTTATTTTCCAATTCTGCAAAAGGATTGCTTGTTAGGAACATCGAAAGTGTAAAGGTACAGCTTGACTCTCTAAAGTCAACGGAATTGACTTGGTATTCTAAAAAGAAGACTCCGACTAAAAACATCAAAAAGTTGAGACTACTATGAAATAATAATACTAATAATCACAATCATCATCATTGATATAATCATTGGTATAATGATTGATATAGCCTGCGACTTGATATCAGAGTGCAGGAGAAAGAACACGAAAAAAAATATCAAGATCTAAAATAGGAATTAATAAGACAATGGAAATGTAAAGAAGTAAATGTTATTCCCGTTGTAATGGGAACACTTGGAACCATAATGAAAAGCAACCATAAATGGTTTAAAGAGATTGATGAGATTTTTTTTCCAATTTTACAAACGGCTTGCCTGTTATGAACGGCGAAAATGTAACGGTACAGCTTGAATGTCTAAAGTAAAGGGAATTGACTTGATGTTCAAAAATCATCCAAAACTTGAGACTACTATTAAGTTATACTATAACTACTACTACTACTACTAGTACTACTACTACTACTCCTACTGATAATGATAATCATCTCGAACCTTGGCTAGTACCACATAAATTTGTCGTGAAATTTCAAGAATCGTGACAAGACTGAGGAGAAAGAGAGAGCACCAACCAGACATCTACTAGAAGTGTGTAGGGAGTACTGAAACTTTGGAGAAGTTTATTGCTACATAAACTCTAGATGCGACCAGCGGTCGTTGCAAGAGAAAAATCACTGACTGTGGCAACAATGCAACAATAAAAGAAAGAAGAATGAACGTGCTTAAAATCTAGGGAGACATGCTACTCAGGCTCCTAGTTATTACAAGTTAGCAATCTTGAGATCAGAATCGTAGTATAAAAATAATGATGAAATTAAAGTAAACAGAATTATTATTTTTAGTCATGCAAAATATGTATGTCACATTTTATCACTTTAATCAAAGTAGAATCAGTAATTGTAATATTTGTAACTCAATAAGCATATATATATATATATATGGATATATATGTATATATCTATCTATATATATATATATATATATGTAAATATATATGTATATATATAATAAACCTATTTATATATATATATATATATATATATATATATATATATGAATAAAATAGACGTACCCGTGACACATTGGGTCACATATATTACAATTATTGATTTTACTCCTAAACATGTGCCATGTGTAATGTTGTAGAAAAACTTAAGCGGAATTGTAAGTGTATATGACTTTCGTGTGATTTCTGTTCATTCGTATATGTTTGATTGATTGAATGCTTGCTTTGTATTTAATGTAAGAGAAATAATGGGCCATGGGAGAATAATTCAGCAGAAAAGGTTTTGCCTAATATTTAATCAGTATATTTGTTCACACGGACAGTCATATATATATATATATATATATATATATATATAAATATATATATATATATATATATATATATATATATATATATAGGTAGATAGATAGATAGATAGATAGATAGATAGATATGGATATACACACACACATATATATATATGTATATATATATATGTACACATATATATATTTATGTATGTAATCTGTCAATTTAAATGGGTGTTTAATCATTTGTTTTATTACTAAAAGTGAAAAGTTAGACACGTTCTTAGGTTTTGATGTTGGGGGAAATCCTTCTTCCATGTGATTTATTTTCAATTTTTATTCTTTAATTTTTACGTGTTTATATTTAGTAAGACATATTTCACACGGAAATGTCTGTTCGGTTACACGATTTGTTCGATAACCAACATCTACACACTAGAAAATATACCCACATAACCAGATGTTGTGACAACCATACAACAATTCTTCATTTCTACTCGCCTGACAAAGAACGCGAACACACACAGAAATGCACGCACAAAACCATTTACCCTGGCAACCACCGCAAACGGCTTAATTGCTACCAGCTACATTACAAACATTTGTGAATAATTATTTATACTACAATGGTTTTCTTGCATACATGTCGACCAATGCAATTATCACTTTCTTCTAGGCCCAGAGCTTTTGGCAGTTATTTAAAATTTTCTCATGAATGTTTATAAAATTGTATGTAGGTTGTAAAACTGACTGGAACATAATTGGTTTCGTCGGCAGAATAAAAAATTGAATTAAACGTACAATACAAATAAGCTAATATTCATTAATTTTGAAATCAACATTACATTAAAACAACAGTGTAAATATATATATTGAAAATCTAAGTGCTCTACCTAGTAATTCAATATGAGTATTTACTAAAAGTAAATAAGTTAATAAAATATAATCTGTTATCTGAAAGTTAGCATAGATAAAGACAAGTAGAATTTTGTTTTATTTTGTAAACAACGAAAACATAAAATACTTTTAAGACGAATAGTGAAATAGCTATAGTTTCACAATGTTCCGAGCTAGTATCTGATTTCTGAGAACTTCAACTGAAGTAAAATGAAGTATATATATATATATATATATATATATTACACGCTCGCCTGTTTAAGTACTCTTTGATCTCGGAACGTTTACATCCTGCCGCTTGTTTTAAATCTATTTTACTTTCAGTAATGTACGCGTCGACATTTTTACGTTGGCTTAATGGATTAGGGCCTCAGATCGTGATGCTCTTCTGAATCTACGAACTGCGTTCGAACCCGTCTGGCCGTCTAAAATCACCATCTCCTGCACTGATGACGACGTTAGTCGGAAACAACCTTTTTCTGTCGGAAAATACGCTTTAATATTTACTAAAAAATATTCATAGTAATGGCCCCATTTAAAATAAATAAATCTTAATTATCGAGTTCTTTCTAAAAGTATAAAGCTCGGAGGTCGTTTCACTATGGAAGCAAAGCTTACACGCCCGCGTATTTTAGCACTATTTGCTCTTGGAACGTTTGATTCCTGCCGCTGGCTTTAAATGTATCTTAATTTCTGTAATGCATGTTGTGATTTCCTAGGCCTATTTGGTAAGGGCGTAGAATTGTGATTGTCTTCTTAATCTACGAACTGCGTTCGAATACGTCTGACCGCCTAGAACCACCACGTCATGCACTGATTTGGACATAAGTCCGAAACAACGTTGTTTGGAGGTAAATTTACTTTTATATCCAATAAAAAATACACATAGTATATATATATATATATATATATATATATATATATACACACGGCACAATCACGTTGACACACCGGTTCCCCCGAAGTTAAGCGGCGTCGAGCCTAGCCAGTACTAAATGGGTGACCAGGTGCTGTATGTGCTCTCTGCTTATCTCGGCATTGTTTCCAGTCGTCTTGTACTACTACTTGCCATTGAAATCAAGCAATGCCGACTCAGGAGAGCGGTTGTTGGAGATTGCGCAACCCTTGCAATTACAAAATTTACGCGCGGGCAGCCCCAGTCGGGGCACTCATACGTCGAAAATCGACGGGAGAGTCCATCATATATATATATATATATATATATATATATATATATATATATATATATATATATATACTGTAAATTCAAGCTCTAATTATTTAGTGAGTACTATTGTAATTGAGTTAAAATATTTGTATAATCAAAAAACAGAATACTAAAATTATTAAAATACTTTTATAGGCTGACTAAATTGGACGTTACTCAGTTTAAACTATCATAAAGTACCTGTGAGAAGTGTCATTGACTAAGACGTCGGTTATATTAGTGAATAAAGCATTTTTAACAATCTTAATTAATTAAATTTAGTAATTATCATTTATAAACTTTCAGAGTACTTTTCAAATAATATATCATATGTACATAAACACATACACACTTATATAACCTGTGTGTGTTAGTGCCTACAGTAAAAGTTATATATATATATATTTATATATATATATATATATAAATATATATATATATATATAAATATATATATATATATATATAAATATATATATATAAATATATATTTATATATATATATATATATATATATATATATATATATACTTATTCAGTATTTAGAAAGTGGTA
>OY744530.1:37496885-37546885 GCA_963556195.1 Sepiola atlantica | reverse complement strand
AAAAATACAGACTTCAATGTAACACTCCTACATATATATTTTAGATGACCATTGTTTTTTTTATAAATTATACTTACACAATATTGCTATTTAAACTGTAAATTAGTATGTATTTCATAAAGAAATACTTTTGAGTCCACTATATATGCAGCCATCTTTTTATTGTAAACTTTTATATAAACAAAGTTATATTAAACAATAAATATACCAATTAAAATAACAGTGAAGGTCATACAATAGAAATAATACATTTTCACAAATAAATTATATAAAAAATTAGATATATTCTCATTTTCTTATGATATCAATAAGAAAATCCAGCACCAATATTTTTCTCATCCCTAAGTATTTAGAATTACCTCCCTTGTAAACAGAGTTTCATATTTTATCATTATTCTTACTAGTCAGGGAAATATGTTCATTTCGAGGACGTAAATCATATAATTTTTCTCTAAGATGATCCTAACAATTGATGAAATTCGGATTGAACCTGAAATGGCGTGGACTTAGCTGGACAGACCAATTGATATTTTCTGGATTATAATAGAGTATTTAATTATCTATCCAAACTGACGCAGAAGAAGAAGAAGGATGGGCACATATTTTTCCTTGACAAATCAGCATGCGCGAAAAATATAATTTCGTCTATATAAATAAATACATCTCCATGTATGCAATTGAAACATTCAAACCAATTTTGTCAAATAATTTCAATTTAAACCAATTCGTCATTGGTCTCAAGCGATCATTCTCCATTCCGACCTTCAACATCAATTCACTACCACACCCACCTTCAATCGGTTTCTCTTCAGGCCACCGATGAAGGGTTGTGGATGTGAGGGAATGAGATTGAGAAAAAAATCTGGACAGAAGAAAACCTTGAGGAAAAGGGTCAGAGTAGTAGAAGAAAAAGCAGAAGGAGACTGGTTTTGCTCTCCGTCGCCCCTTACTCCCCCCGCGTTCCATACTTGCTCTCCACTCTTAAGATCTGCCTTCCAGCGCTTGATGAGACCGATGTGGCTTGATGGTGGACACGTATGGTGTGTAATAGCAGGGTTGTTGTCCAGTAGTAGTGTCCATGCGGACAGTGGATGTTGGGGGTGAGGTTGGCGCGGATTTCGATTAGAGTAAGGAAGGGGGCAGTTTGGAATGTGTGTGCATGTTTGCGTGTGAGTAAAAAAATGATGAAGACATTACAGTCAATTGTATACGTATGTAGGTATGTACGTGGGTGAGGGAATATGTGCATGTGTCCCTGGTTGTGTGTGGTCCGGAAAGTCTACAAGAATTGCTATCGATAGAAAACAGGGGCTGGGTAAGAAATGGTCGCTGAAGATGGCCGGCTGAGAGGTGAATATATTTCTGTTTATAAAAAGAAAGATTGGAGATGGATAGAGAGGTATTTAAGGGGGGGCAAAAAGAGAGTGTGAACTGGTGTGAAATGGGAAGATTGTAATATAAAGAATACGCATAACGGAGTCTCTTGTGGAGGTAGTTGTGGAGGTAGTTTTGGACAGAAAAAAGGAAAAAGCGACATTAAGGGGTATAAAGGGAGTAAAAGAGCACGAAGTGAGTCATTAAGGGCTTAATAGTAGGGGTGAATTAATGAAATATATAAAAATAAAGTCATACAATGAGTATGCATGCGTGGCACTGGAAAGAGGGAGAAAAAGAGCATTGGAGTCGAATGAATTAAAAAGGTAAGACAATGACAGGCGGATGGGCAGAGAGATGAAGATAGATATAAAACAGAGAACACGGATAGGCGGAAGTGTATAAAGTTAATGAAGAATAGAAAAGGAGAGATAAGCAAAATAGAAGAAAAATAAAAAATAAACGCATAGTCCAGGAATTGAAAATGAGGAAAAAGTAAGAAGGAGAAAAAATATTAATATAATAGACAAAGAAAATTAAAATAATGCCTTTAGAAATATTGGAGAAATGTGTTCTATAGAAAGAATATATATAAAAAAGAGATAAATATTTTTTAAAATGACTGAACGAGGAAATGGCAAATAAAGAAAAATGTTTGAAAATATAAATGAAAAACTAATTAGTATTAAATAATAGTAGGTCTAAAGTAAATCTAAAATAAATAAAATTTAAAAAAAAACATTTAAAAGGAGAAAAATGTTAGGAAAAAAAAGAAAAAAAACATTAAATACAAAATAAAACAAAATAGATGGTAATCTACTATGGAATGGCAAAAATATAATATAATAAATTAGGAAAAAATAATTTAAGATAGCAAAACTCTGAGATAAAAAATGTAATAGTAATGAATAAACGTAGAATAATAAATATTAAGGGTGATAGAATGATATATAATATAAGCTAATGTGGAAGAGCGTGAGAAAAGAAAGTAAAAAGATAATTAAATAAAAATGATAATATAAATATATACGAACCAATAGAATAAAAAAAACGGAAATGTAGATGAAAAATAGAAAGAAATTATGAAATAAAGTCAAAAGGAAACATTAAAATAAAAATCGAATTAAATGAGAGAAAAAAAAGATAAGTGAAGAATAATTTGAAAAATAATGAAAAAGAGAATTACAGATTCTAAGAATGGTAATGAGGTAATAGTTAACAAATGGACAAAAAACAGAAAATATATTTCAGTGGAAAGAAGAAGAAATAATAATAAATATATAGACCAACAAAAATAGGTAAACAATAGGATGCAACATAAGTTAAATTCATATGTAAAAAATAAAGAATGTAAGAATAAAAGAAAGAAAAATAAATGCGAAATAAAAAATCAATTAAATATTATATCACAAACACATGTAAAAAAGAAAAATATTTAATCTAAAATAAAATAAAAACAAGCTATGTTGCTTGTTTTTATTTTATTTTATATTAAATGTTTTTCTTTTTTACATGTTTGTGTAATATAATATTTAATTGATTTTTTTATTTCGCATTTATATTTCTTTCTTTTATTCTGATATTAAAGCAATAACAATTAAAAAATTTTTTTTTAAAAACGAGGAAAACGAGGGTAGGAACCGGGAGTACAAAGTCGAACAGAGAGATGAGAAGATATAAATCAATAAATAAATTAAAAAAACGAAGGAATGACGGAGAACTTATTAAATGAAAATTAGAAAAAAGAGTAACTAGTAAAAGGTGAAGAATAAAACAGACAGATGTTGGAATTGATTATTAAAAGAGAACAATAAAAGAGTACTATAAAAAAGGGAGAATTATTGAAAATAGAACAAAGAAAGACAAGTGAAAGAACTAGAGATATGTGAAACGAAACACCACAGAAAGTGTTAAAGTAAGAAAAAATAACTCAATAATTACTTAACGCATACAGCAATAAATGCTGCAAAGAACAAAAAAGAGCATGAGAAATAATACACGAATCAGGGAATGCCTGCTGTTAAGAACCAATGAAGAAAAAAAAATAATTATGAAGAAAAGATAAAATAATTAATGAATCAAGGAATGAATGACAAAAAAAAGCAAATGCGAAATGAAAAAAAAAAAATTGATTAAGGGAATGAATGCTATATAGAACCAACAAAGAAATGGAGAAAGACATAATTAATGAAATAAACCAAATAAGAAATAATTGAATAATTAACGTACAGAGTAATCATTTCTATACAAAACCAAGGGAGAGAGAAAGAAATAATAAACCAATAATGGAATGAATGGTGTAAAGAATAAAATATAGGAAGTGAAAAATAATTTCTAAATCAAGGAATAAATGTGTTAAAGAACAAAAGTAGAAAGAAATGATAACCGAAATAAAGAATGAATGATGTAAAGAACAAAAGTAGAAAGAAATGATAACCGAAATAGAGAATTAATGCTGTAGAGAACAAAAGTAGAAAGAAATGATAACCGAAACAGACAATGAATGATGTAAGAAACAAAAGTAGAAAGAAATGATAACCAAAATAGAGAATGAATGCGGTAAAAAACAAAAGTAGAAAGAATGATAAACGAAACGGAGAATGAATGATGAAAAGAACAAATATAGAAAGAAATCATAACCGTAACCGAAAATAAATGATGTAAACAACAAAAGTAGAAAGAAATGATAACCGAAATAAGGAATAAATGCTGTAAAAAACAAAAGTAGAAAGAAATGATAACCGAAATAGAGAATGTATACGGTAAAGAACAAAAGTAGAAAGAAATGATAAGCGAAAAAAGGAATAAATGCTGTAAAAAACAAAAGTAGAAAAAATGATAACCGAAATAGAGAATGTATACGGTAAAGAACAAAAGTAGAAAGAAATGATAAGCGAAATAAGGAATAAATGCTGTAAAAAACAAAAGTAGAAAGAAATGATAACCGAAATAGAGAATGTATACGGTAAAGAACAAAAGTAGAAAGAAATGATAAGCGAAAAAAGGAATAAATGCTGTAAAAAACAAAAGTAGAAAAAATGATAACCGAAATAGAGAATGAATGATGTAAAGAACAAAAGTAGAAAGAAATGATAATCGAATAGAGAATTAATGCTGTAGAGAACAAAAGTAGAAATAAATTATAACCGAAACAGAGAACGAATGATGTAAAAGAACAAACGTAGAAAGAAATGAAAACATAAATAGACGATGAATGATGTTAAGAAAGAAACTTGAAAGAAATGATAACCGAAATAGACAATGAATGCTGTTAAGAAAAAAAGTAGAAAAATTGATAACTGAAATAGAGAATACATGCTGTACGGAACAAAAGTAGAAGAAAATGATAACCGAAACAGAGAATGAATGATGTAAAGACAAAAAGTAGAAAGAAATGATAACCGATATAGAGAATGAATTATGTAAAGAACAAAAGTAGAAAGAAATTATAACCGTAATATAGAATGAATGCTGTAATAGACAAAAGTAGAAAGAAATCCTCATCGAAATAGAGAATGAATGATGTAAAGAAACAACAATTTAAAGAAATGATAACCGAAACAGAGAATGCATGATGTAAAAAACGAAAGTAGAAAGAAATGGTTATTGAAATAGAAAATGAATGATGTAAAAAACAAAAGTTGAAAGAAATGATAACCGAGATAGACAATGAAATATAAAGAACAAAAGTAGAAAGAAATGATAACCGAAATCGAGAATGAATGCTATAAAGAACAAATGTAGAATGAAATGATAACCGAAACAGAGAATGACTGATTTAAAGAACAAAAGTAGAAATTAATGATAATGGAAACAGACAATGAATGATGTAACGGACAAAAGTAGAAAGAAATGATAACCAAAATAGAGAATTAATGCTTTAAAGAACAAAAGTAGAAATAAATTATAACCGAAATAAATAATGAATGATGTAAAGAAACTAAAGTTGAAAGAAATGATAACCAAAATAGAGAATGAATAATGTAAAGAAACAACAATTTAAAGAAATAATAACCAAAACAGAGAATGAAGGATGTAAAGAAAAAAAGTAGAAAGAAATGATAAAAGAAACAGACAATGAAATATAAAGATCCAAAGTAAAAAAAAATCAATACCAAAGCAGACAATGAAATATAAAGAACAAAAGTAGAAAGAAAAATAACCAAAATAGTGAATGAATGATATAAATAATAAAAGTAGAAAGTAATGATAATCGAAACAGACAATGAAAGATGTAAAGAACAAAAGAGAAAGGAATGATAACCGAAATAAAGAATGAATGATGTAAAGGTCGAAAGTAGAAGGAAATGATAACCGAAATAGACAATGAATTGTGTAAAGAACGGAAGTAGAAAGAAATGATAACCGAAATGGAGAATGAATGCTGTAAAGAACAAAAGTAGAAATAAATAATAATCGAAATAGACAATAGATTATGTAAAGAATAAAATAAGAAGGAAATGATAACCGAAATAGACAAGGAATGCTGTAAATAATAAAAGTAGAAAGAAATAATAACCGAAATAGACAATGAATGCTGTACAGGACAAAAGTAGAAAGAAATGATAACCGAAATAGAGAATTAATGCTGTAGAGAACAAAAGTAGAAAGAAATGATAACCGAAACAGACAATGAATGATGTAAAGAACAAAAGTAGAAAGAAATGATAATCGAAAAAGAGAATGAATGATGAAAAAAACAAAAGTAGAAAGACATGATAACCGAAATAGACAATGAATGCTGTAAAGAACAAAAATAGACAGAAATGATAAATGAGATAGACAATGAATTATGTAAATAACAAAAGTAGAAAGAAATGAATACCGAAACAGACAATGAAATATAAAGAACAAATGTAGAAAGAAATGATAACCGAAACAGAGAATGAATGATATAAAGAAGAACAGTAGAAATTTATGATAGGGGAAACAGACAATGAATTATGTAAAGAACAAAAGTAGAAAGAAATTATAACTAAAATAGAGAATGAATGCTGTAAAGAACAAAAGTAGAAAGAAATGATATCCGAAACATAGAATGAATGCTGTAAAGAACAAAAGTAGAAAGAAATGATAAGCGTAATATAGAATAAATTATGTAAAGAACAAAAGTAGAAAGAAATGATAACCGTAATATAGAATAAATGATGTAAAGAACAAAAGTAGAAAGAAATGATAACCGAAACATAGAATGAATGCTGTAAAGAACAAAAGTAGAAAGAAATGATAACCGTAATATAGAATAAATTATGTAAAAAACAAAAGTAGAAAGAAATGATAACTAAAATACAGAATGAATCATATAAAGAAACAAACAAACAAAGAAATGATAACAAAAACAGAGAATGCATGATGTAAACAACGAAAGAAGAAAGAAATGATAACGGAAAAAGACAATGAAATATAAAGATCCAAAGTTTGAAGAAATGAATACCGAAAAAGATAATAAAATATAAAGAACAAAAGTAGAAAGAACTGATAACCGAAATCGAGAATGAATGCTATAAAGAACAAATGTAGAATGAAATGATAACCGAAATAGAGAATGAATGCTGTAATAGACAAAAGTAGTAGAAAATGATAACCAAAATAGAGAATTAATGCTATAAAGAATAATAGTAGACAGAAATGATAATCGAAACAGAGAATGAATGATGTAAAAACAAAAGTAGAAAGAAATGAAAATCGAAATAGAGAATGAATGCTGTAAATAATAAAAGTAGAAAGAAATGATAATCGACATAGACAATATTTATGTAAAGAATAAAAGTAGAGGGAAATGATAACCGAAATAGACAATGAATGATGTAAATAATAAAAGTAGAAAGAAATAATAACCTAAATAGACAATGAATGCTGTACAGAATAAAAGTAGAAAGAAATGATAACCCAAATAGAGAATAAATGCTGTAAAGAACAAAACTAGAAAGAAATGATTATTGAAATAGAGAATGAATGATGTAAAAAACAAAAGTAGAAAGAAATGATAACCGAGATAGCCAATGAAATATAAAGAACAAATGTAGAATGAAATGAAAACCGAAACATAAAGTGACTGATTTAAAGAACAAAAGTAGAATTTAATGATAATGGAAACAGACAATGAATGATGTAACGGACAAAAGTAGAAAGAAATGATAACCAAAATAGAGAATTAATGCTTTAAAGAACAAAAGTAGAAATAAATTATAACCGAAATAAATAATGAATGATGTAAAGAAACTAAAGTTGAAAGAAATTATAACCAAAATAGAGAATGAATAATGTACAGAAACAACAATTTAAAGAAATAATAACCGAAACAGAGAATGAAGGATGTAAAGAAAAAAAGTAGAAAGAAATGATAACAGAAACAGACAATGAAATATAAAGATCCAAAGTAAAAAAAAATCAATACCAAAGCAGATAATGAAATATAAAGAACAAAAGTAGAAAGAATAATAACCAAAATAGTGAATGAATGATATAAATAATAAAAGTAGAAAGTAATGATAATCGAAACAGACAATGAATGATGTAAAGAACAAAAGAGAAAGGAATGATAACCGAAATAAAGAATGAATGATGTAAAGGTCGAAAGTAGAAGGAAATGATAACCGAAATAGACAATGAATGATGTAAAGAACGGAAGTAGAAAGAAATGATAACCGAAATGGAGAATGAATGCTGTAAAGAACAAAAGTAGAAATAAATAATAATCGAAATTGACAATAGATTATGTAAAGAATAAAATAAGAAGGAAATGATAACCGAAATAGACAAGGAATGCTGTAAATAATAAAAGTAGAAAGAAATAATAACCGAAATAGACAATGAATGCTGTACAGGACAAAAGTAGAAAGAAATGATAACCGAAACAGAGAATGTATGATGTAAAGAACAAAAGTAGAAAGAAATGATAATCGAAATAGAGAATGAATGATGTAAAGAACAAAAGTAGAAAAAAATGATAATCGAAATAGAGAATGAATGCTGTAAAAAACAAAAATAGACAGAAATGATAAATGAGATAGACAATGAATTATGTAAATAGCAAAAGTAGAAATAAATAATTACCGAAAAAGAGAATGAATGCTGTAAAGAAAAAAAGTACAAAGAAATGATAAGCGTAATATAGAATAAATTATGTAAAGAACAAAAGTAGAAAGAAATGATAACCGTAATATAGAATAAATGATGTAAAGTTCAAAAGTAGAAAGAAATGATAACTAAAATACAGAATGAATCATATAAAAAAACGAACAAACAAAGAAATGATTACCAAAACAGAGAATGCATGATGAAAAGAACGAAAGAAGAAAGAAATGATAACGGAAAAAGACAATGAAATATAAAGATCCAAAGTTTGAAGAAATGAATACCGAAAAAGACAATGAATGATGTAAAAAAACAAAAGAAGAAAGACATGATAACCGAAACAGACAATTGATGATGTCAGAACAAAAGTAGAAAGAAATGAATACCGAAACAGACAATGAAATATAAAGAACAAAAGTAGAAAGAAATGATAAACGAAATCGAGAATGAATGCTATAAAGAACAAATGTAGAATGAAATGATTACCGAAACAGAGAATGACTTATTTAAAGAACAAAAGTAGAAATTAATGATAATGGAAACAGACAATGAATGATGTAACGGACAAAAGTAGAAAGAAATGATAACCAAAATAGAGAATTAATGCTATAAAGAATAATAGTAGACAGAAATGATAAACGAAACAGAGAATGAATGATGTAAAAACCCAAGTAGAAAGAAATGATAATCGAAATAGAGATTTAATGCTGTAAAGAACAAAAGTAGACAGAAATTATAACCGAAAGAGACAAACAAATATAAAGTACAAATGTAGAAAGAAATGATAATCGAAATAGAGAAGTAAATCTATAAAGAACAAAAGTAGAAAGAAATGATAACCGAAATAGAGAATGACTTCTTTAAAGAACAATAGTAGAAAGAAATGATAATCGAAACAGAGAATCGATGATGTAAAGAAGAAAAGTAGAAAGAAATGATAACCGGAATAAAGAATGAATGACGTAAAGAACAAAAGTAGAAAGTAATGATAACCGAAATAGAGAGAAAAGGATGTAAAGAACAAAAGTAGTAAAAAATTATAACCGAAATAGAGAATTTATGCTATGAAGAACAAAAGTAGAAAGAAATGAAAATCGAAACAGAGAATGAATGATGTAAAGAAGAAAAGTAGAAAGAAATTATAACCGAAATCGAGAATGAATGATGTAAAGAACAAAAGTAGAAAGAAATGATAATCGAAACAGACAATGAATGATGTAAAGAACAAAAGTTGAAAGAAATGATAACCGAAACAGACAATGTTTCATGTAAAGAACAAAAGTAGAAAGAAATGATAACCGAAATAGAGAATTAATTATGTAAAAAACAAAAGTAGAAAGAAAAGATAACCGAAACAGAGAATGCATTATGCAAAGAACAAAAGTAGAAAGAAATGATAACCGAAATAGAGAATGAATTCTGTAAAAAACAAAAGTAGAAAGAAATGATAACCGAAACAGACAATGAATTATATAAAGAACAAAAGTAGAAAGAAATAATAACCGAAATAGACAATGAATTATGTAATGAATAAATGTCGAAAGAAATTATAACCGAAATAGGCAATGAATGCTGTGAAGAACAAAAGTAGAAAGAAATGATAACCGAAATAGAGAATTATAACAGTAACAGACAATGAATCCTGTAAAGAACAAAAGTAGAAAGAAATGATAACCGAAATATAGAATGAATGTTGTAAAGAAGAAAAGTAGAAAGAAATGATTCATGAATCAACGAATGAATCAAATAAACAGAAACGCTTAATAAAATACGAAATAATTAACAAATGAAACAATAATTCCTGTCAAAAACAAAAGAAGAAAAAGAGAAATAATTAACGCACAAAATAAAACAATGCTTTGAAGAACAACAGAAGAATAAACAAATTACGAAATAATAAAAGAATCAAGGAATAAATGCTGTACAGAAAGTAAAAAAGAAAAAATAGAATTAATAAATAATGAATCAATCAACAAATGCATTCTGTAAATGACTAAAGAAGAAAGAAATAATTGACGAAACAAAGAACGAATGCTGAAAAGAACCAGAGAAGAAGGACAAAAATAAATAAAGTATAAAGGTGAGAATGTCGTGCAGAACTTAAAGAAAAATGAAACAAATAAATAACGAATCAATGAATGAATGTTAAAAAAACAAATACGAAACAAAGAAATATAAATGGATAAGGGAATGGATGCTCTGAAAGAAAACAAAGAAGAGAAGAAGAAATAATCAATGAATAACGGAATCGATGCTATAAAGAATCAATGAAGAAATAAAGAATTAAAGAATAAGAAAATGGGTACTGTTCAGAACCAAATATAAAAAAGACAGAATTAACGAATAAGGAAATGAATGATGTAAATAATCAAGACGCGTAGAATTAAATAATTAATTATTCAAGGAATTAATGCTGTAAAGATCTACAGAAGATAGAAATAATTAACGAATCACAAGATGGATGCTGTAAAAAACCAAAGCAAAAGTAGAGAAATAATTAACGAATCAAAAGATGGATGCTGTAAAGAACCAAAGCAAACGTAGAGAAATAATTAACGAATCAAAAGATGGATTCTGTAAAGAACCAAAGCAAAAGTAGGGAAATAATTAACGAATCAAAAGATGGATGCTGTAAAGAACCAAAGCAAAAGTAGAGAAATAATTAACGACTCAAAAGATGGATGCTGTAAAAAACCAAATCAAAAGTAGAGAAATAATTAACGAATCAAAAGATGAATGCTGTAAAGAACCAAAGCAAAAGTAGAGAAATTATTAACGAATCAAAAGATGGATGCTGTAAAGAACCAAAGCAAAAGTAGAGAAATAATTAACGAATCAAAAGATGGATGCTGTAAAGAACCAAAGCAAAAGTAGAGAAATAATTTACGAATCAAAAGATGGATGCTGTAAAGAACCAAAGCAAAAGTAGAGAAATAATTAACGAATAAAAAGATGGATGCTGTAAAGAACCAAAGCAAAAGTAGAGAAATAATTAACGAATTAAACAATGCTTTGAAGAACCACAGAAGAATAAACAAAATAACGAAATAATAAAAGAATAAAGGAATAAATGATGTACAGAAAGAAAAAAGAAAAAATGAAATAAATAATGAATCAATCAATAAATGCATTCTGTAAATGACTAAAGGAGAAAGAAATAATTGACGAAACAAAGAATGAATTCTGAAAAGAACCAGAGAAGAAGGAAAAAAAATAAATAAAGAATAAAGGTGAGATTGACAGAGATGAAAAAGCAAGATAAAATACAAAGTCTTAATCTGGGTGAATAAAAGTATACATATCAGATACGAAACTAAAGGATATAGCTAATGAAGGAATTAAAAATATATGACCTGTAAAACTGAGTGATACAAAGTTCTACAAACACATTGGCTGTAAATTATTGCAAGACTGGATTAATATATAACTAACGAACAAAATACATTATTTATGTAAATATTTAGAGAGAGAAAAAAGAAATAATTAATAATTCAAGTGATTAATCCTGTAATGAACAAAGAAAGAAGAAAAAATAATAATTTAATATGAACAAATATTTAATTTATAAGACAACATGATGGAAGAAATTGATAAAAACAAAATAATAAATCATGGTATGCGTGATGTAAGAAATATATATTGAAAGGAAAAGAGGAAAGGTATACAGAATATGAAGTCTGTAAATGGGGAAAATAAAATCCTACAAAAACCAAGTAGAAAACTATAATTTAAAAAAGACCAGATAAGCGAAGACATTTTAAATGTTCTTTAAGTTATAAGTGAGCAATAATCCACGCTAAAGAACCAAATAACAAAGAAAGAATTAATGAATCCGGGAATAAATAAAGTACACATAAGGCTTAATAGATTGATTATCAGAGGAATGATAAAAATATTATTTGTTATGATGGTGTATGACAAGTATTTGTTGACATTATATTTGAAGGCGACTATGTTGTAGTTTGCAGAGTAACAGTACAGTAGCAGTCTGTTCCGCATATAAGAAGTTCGTTGACAGAAAACTCTTCGAAATTCCGTTTTTTTGTAAGGCACACAGAAGAAGAAAAAAATGTTCTTTGTCATTGTTTTAGAGAAACGAGTTCTTACCGTAAATATTTTACAATGTGAAACCAGATATTAGAGCCTAGTTGAACGGAATAAAGAATGAAAAAAAAGAAAAAGAAATGCGAAAACAAAAAGAATCGAATGGAAACCGATAGAACCACATTAATTAAAAAAATATAGATAAAAAGGACAAGAGTGAAGAAAGAACAACTTTGGAAATCAATGAATTAAAGAAATATGGAAGAGAATTCCAAACAAATAATTATAACACTGAGAAGAAAAGAAGTGCATACATCTAGTAGGTAACTAAAAAATAATGAATGCAATAAATGTAAGATTTTCAACTAAGAAAGGCAGAAAGAGAAGGAAGTCGTGAAGGAAGACAGAAATATCTAATTGCATTCAAACAGAGTAAGATCAATTAATACAAAGAACGAGATATAAGAAAGCAAGATATATAAACATGGATAAGTTAACGAAAGAAAAGAAAGAATAATGACAGAGATGAAAAAGCAAGAGAAAATACAAAGTCTTAATCTGGGTAAATAAAAGTATACATATCAGATACGAAACTAAAAGATATAGCTAATGAAGTAATTAAAAATATATGACCTGTAAAACTGAGTGATACAAAGTTCTACAAATACTTGTGTGAAAGCCTTCTAATGAGTAACAAATCATCAAGGTTAAAAGCCACTAGAGGATCACAGTTTAAAAGATCGATACATTCTCAGTCGAATGGTGGGGAATATTATGAGAGCATTTAAAATGATTAATTCAATGAACATAATTACTTATGAGAACGATCGATAAGTGTTTGTTTACACTTGAAGTTGACCATGTTGTTAACAAAGAAGAAATTCTGAGGTAACGTGTTCCACTGATAGAAGATTATTGGAGAGACACTCTTCATGAAAATACCGTTTGATATTGGCACATGGGGGAAGGAAGGATATTTATTTGCAGCTGTGGTAGATAATGATGACTTTATGTAGAAGTCGTGCACGTGGGAACCATCGATTGGAGCTAAATGGAAGACCTTCACGCCCAAGACCTATAAGAAGCAAATACGACAATTGACTTATTTTATGTCATTTATGACTTGAAAATTGAACATTATGCAAATAATAATATAAATAATCAAATTGTCATATGGGGTTCAGGGTTCGAAGATAAGTACACATAAGTATGACTTTATTTCCCGGCAAAACCAGGTCAGCCGTGTAATATATAATAAACATTGCATACCAACAATATGAGCGAACAGCTTTTAGTGTGTTGCGTATTACAATACGTAAATCCAGCCCAAACGAGCTTGATTATAAACATTACGTCTCCCATTTTACAAAACGGAGAGGGGCAGATGTATTGTCTGTCGCCTTATGCGCCCTTACTTTTGATGGAATTTCTAGGGTACTGTAGTAAATTACTTGATCATGAAGACACATAAGACAATGGTATTACACACATAAATTAGTAATTGTATCACATCTCACATTTGTAAAGTACGGCGTATCCTAATACGTACTAACGCTTCTTGATAAAATGCATATAAAAAGAAATAGACGTAGTTTTAGAACTACTGTATCTTAAGTAGTACATCTACCAGTTCTTTATAACGGTGATGCAGTTTAATTTCGTTTGTCGGCTTAGACGCCTTTCTTGTAATTGAATACCGATGGAAATGAGGTAATAGTGTTTTTTACTTAGAGTTTTACTTACATATGATTACCCGAATAAACACGACATCATTTTTTTTTATTTATAAGGCACCACTTATCAGAGATAAAAACAACTGAAAGATAAAAGACAGTGAGATTGACAGATTGATCATGCAATGGTAATGAATACTATGAGAGGATTGTCTATCCCCACAAACCATCCACTAAAAACAAGAACTGAAACAGAAAACAGCAATCTCCCATCGGAAGAAATATTGCTCATTAAATATCAGGACTTAAAGAAAAATATCGACTAGAAGGGTGATTCACGAGGCTGCCGCAGATCAACTGAATGCTCACTTTATACTCTTCATTGTGGAGAGGCAGCAACATTCCAATACGTATAAACACATACTGCTATTTATGCTTGTTTCTGAAAACTACAGTAAAACATGTGTCAGGAAAAGTGGACATTTTTGACTTGCGTCATACATTACAAACCACTGAGTTATCACAATTAAACCGACCCTGTATCACATGTTTCCCTTCTCGCATTAACCGATAAATAGTAATACATGTTATTGACAGATTTTGTTTTGTATGGAAAACCTCTAAACCTATAGGTTTATAGTGCCAGAAGTAGTACCACATATGACAGTACACTTTAATATTTTAGATTAAAAAAGATCTTTGAGAATATGATGTTATAGACAGACATCGCATTATTTATTAGACTAGAAGAAACTCCACAAAATTCTAGAACCTGCCAAAGGCTATTGGGAATTATTCAAGTGTGATATACAATATTCTTTATCTCATTAGATTATGCATTTTGGTGCAATAATAACCATTCGTTTTGGAGCATGTAAGTGTTTATGAGTATTATCAGCTGTACTACGTTCATTTTCAACCCTCTATGTCATATCTCGCATCGTAATGTACCTTCCCAGAATCGTACTAGAAAATATGACGAATGTACCATAGATAATGATGATGATAATAATAATAATAATAATAATAATAATAATAATAATAATAATAATAATAACAACAATAATACTTGTAGTAGTAGGAGGAGGAAAGGGAGGACTAATAGTGTAATTCTGATCCTTCATGATATACCTGCCATCTAGAGAGTCTCTTATGTGCGATTTGGTGTCATTCTACCATATCATTTTTTTTATATAAGTAGAGGTAGCAATAGATATTGCTCTAGTAAAAGTGATTCTAATATTAACATGTATTTCAAAGTTTCTTAATGTCCAACTTTGTTTAGTTTTGTCGTGTAGTATAAGAACATATAGATGACCAATAGGTAGGCAGAACATGTCATCAGTTATAATACAGGTGCACTTAGTAGAAGTGCAAGAATAGAACGCGCGTGTAAGAAGACAACTAAAAAGCAGAACCCTAAGGCCCACTTTCTACTCTTATACTCCCCTCGAAGGAAGGCAGGTAAAATTTCAATACGTATAAACGCATTCTATTATTATGCTATTTTTTTGCAAACGGCACCTGATGCCGTAGTAAATTGAGCAGGGATACTTTGGTACATTTATAACCATCAGTATGGAAGCGTATGTGTTATTAGCAGAAGTTCAAGAGAAAAGATAGTATGGATTAAAACGAACATTAAATGAAGAAGGAATTGAAAAAAGTAATACGATCACTGTGAGAATACAAATCTAGCTTAGAGGGCGAATACAATAAAGAGAAAATATAAGAAAGAAAATTGGAATCAGATATTTCAAGAAAAATAAAGATCGATAAATATTATAACAAATGAATAAAGAACGTTGAATAAAAATGGAAGAGGGAGAAGAAAAGACTACAAAGATTTAAAAATGAAATAAAATATTGAACGAAAGGGAAAAGCAAGTATGAAATGACAGTGGATAAATACAAATATATAAAAAATACGTCAAAGAACAAATTGAATGAAAGAATAAAAAGAAGTGTAAAGCAAACTGAAAATGATTAATATCTATGTTAATAAAATTATTAGACAACTTCGTGTGTGTCTGTATATGTTTTCCTCGCGAATACTAAAGTTTTACATTAAGTTAATGTGGTTTATATTTTTTTTTAATTTATCGAATATTTATTGAAACAAATTACAATAGCATTATATTAAACGTATTTTAAAAAGTCCTATAAACTATAATTTGATTGCGAAACATTTTTTTTTAGAATTTAGTTATAGTTTTATAACTATTTCATTATTTAAACATACTTGACAAAACGAACGGAATAGTTAAAAGAATAAAAGGTTTTCAGACGCTTTAAACATGCCGGACTGATTTTTTGTTTCAAGTATAGTATATCATTTTATTGAATTCGGTTTCCTGAAATGTTAATATTTTCTTACAACACAAAAGACAGAAAAGAGTTTAGGGCTTTTAGCGAAGCATAAATGTAAATAAAGACTCATAGACAACGCCGAGTAAATACAGCTAGCAGAAAATAAAGATAGAATAAGATAAAGACGTGCTGTAAGAAGTAACATGTCTGAAAATGCAGATATTCTCAGACTTTAAAAAAATATATATAATTAGTAAAAAGTGATACTTAGAATGGTAACAGAAAAAGAGCAAAAAAAGAAGTTGTTAAAAATTACAAAAAGAGAAAATAAACGAAAGGATATGAGATGGTTAAAAGAAAAAGAAAAACACATAATTGCATAAAGGAAGGAAAAACAAATAGGACTGACAGAGGTTAGAAAAACACAGGAAATGAAGAGAATCACCAGGCGAAATCAAAGAAGATTTCAGAAGGCTAGAAAGAGTAAAAAGGCGGGAAAATTAAGAAAAAAAACTTATGAGTGAAATAAACAAATTAGAAATGTAGTTGAATGAAAGTGGCAGATCAAGCGAAAAAAGATGAACGAAATGAAGAAAATAGAGACCTTTAAAGGGAAATGAGAAAGTCCTGAAAGAAAAGGAATTTAAAGGATGTGAGATGCATGGTGTATTGTATTGTTTTTCTTCCTCATTCCTTCGTTATTTAATTTATTTTTTTGTACTTTTCATTGCTAATCTGAATTATGTCGTTCTTTTCGTTGCCATCTTTCATTTTTAATTCATGCCCTCCTTATTTATTTCATTTTTAACGAAAATGACAAAGAGACAATATTATCGAAAGTTACTGAACTTTTGAAACAAATACGAAATCTGTTGAAATCATCGTCGTGATGAGAAGAAAAAATAACGAACGGGAAATAAACAATCGAATAAAAAATAAAAAATGGACACATGAATGAAATATATGAATTCAGTGACAGGAGAGATTGCAAATACTACCGGAAAAAAACATGGGTAAATTTGAATGAAACAAAAAATTACATATATGATAGATTAGTTGAAGAAGTAACAATGCAGAAACATGAAAAAAAAGAACGGGCCGATAAATGAACGAGATTAATTAAAATAGAAACAGATCGTGACATAACTAAAAATAAGGTTAAATGAAAAAAAGAAGATGAATGAAATAAACATTGAACAAAGGAAAACGACAAGATGAAAAATATATACTAAACAATACTAATCTAACAAATAATCCAAATATATAAATATATTTAAAAAAATACGTTTCTAAAAAAGGAAATACATTTGAATAGAGTAAAGATTGGAACGAAACATATAAAGAGAAAGGGAAATATAGACGAAGTAAAGATGAAAGAAAAATGTCAAAGAAAAAAAAAAAATAATCAAAATGATAATAATAATAGTAATAATAATATTAAAAAAAACAAGCATCAAGTCAAAAAGAAAAAAGTGGCTAGAATAGCAGATTAGTAAATAAACATTAGATACATTAAACTAATAGTAAAATACAGAAAAAAGACGAATATAAAAAGATAAAAAGCATAAGATAAAAGGTTATTAAAACCAGATTAAAAGAAAAAAATGAAATTAGAAATCATTGCGGGAATGAAATAAAAATAGAACGGTAAAGAAGAAAGAGAAAGAAGAATGAAAAGTCTCAAATAAATAAGAAGGACATAAATTAAAAAATGAAAGATGGCAACGAAAAGAACGACATAATTCAGAAAAGCGATGAAAATAATAAAAAATAAATTAAATAATGAAGGAATGAGAAAGAAAAACAATACAATATACAAAAGTAGAAGTATAAAAAAACAAAGAAAAGTTAGCGATAGAATAATAAATAGAAGTTTAACAGACGTAAGAATTAAGTAAAAATTGAAAAGAAAACGATAAAACAAAAGTGCGGAAAATGAAGAAATAAACATTGAACACAACTAGGCTAAAAGCAGAAAAAAATATCTATATAAAGGAATGACAAAATAAAAAAATTAACATTAGCAGAAAAAAGAAAGACGGAACCTAACAGAAAAATGAGAAAATTCAACTGGACAATTAAGGAAACAAAGTACTGCTATGATTAAAAGAAAACGATAAATTAAGAAAAGAAGAAATGAGAAAATGGCGGGATAAAACAAGGCAGTAACACAATATAACGAGGAAAAAGACTCAAGCGGTCTGAATAAAAAAGAAGAGAAAAATCCCAAAATAACAAACAAACAAAAAAAACAAGGCAGGTTAAAAAACGGGGAAGAAAGAACTACTTATAATAACAACAACAACAACAACAATAATAATAATAATAATAATAATAATAATAATAATAATAATAATAATAATAATAATAATAATAATAATAATAATAATAATAATAAAAAACAGAATGAGGAAAAAAGACAGGAAGGTCTAAAGTGTAGGGAAATAATAACAATGGCGGCCGCGCATGCGCAAGGCATCAGAAATGGTTTTATGCACTCGGTGTAAACCGTCGCGTATCTTCAGAAGCATGTCAGAATTCATATCGAGGCGTTTGTGTACGCATCGATGTGTTTGCGTTTGAATGCGGGAACGCAGGGAAAGGCACGCTGGTGGCCAGGAGGATAGTCGGGCAGAGTGGTTTTGAGCGATGGTGGTGGATGACAGTGCATGTACGTCCTACCAAGTACGCGTAAACCCCCAACAAAAACAGCAAAAAATGGGGGGTGGGTATGTTTTATTGTTAAATGTGCGTATTAAAACCATCCTTATATATATATATATATATATATATATATATATATATATATATATATATATATATATAGTAAAGTATGAAAATATATCTATAGCAATTAAGTTACATAGGTTCATCCGCGTTTCATCCCTGCAGGCAATAGTCAGGCTATATTATATCACCATATACATATGAAATAAATATATATACATATATACGAGATGAATTAATTTATTCCAAAAAAGTGTTCACTACTTTTATATCGCCGTACTAAGATGAAAATTAAAAAATAATGAGACTTAACCTTATGTCTTGAATCCTTATTCCAAAGTTGATAAAAAAAAAACTATTACATGTTGTTTATTCTTGAATATGTGTAAACTTTAATATTAGGTGACAATGGGTCTTAAGAAAGAATTGAAATTAAGTATATCTTGCTTAATTAGTGTATGGATCAAATTCAATGCAAATCTGATATATGTGTATCTCAGAATGGAGGGGCGTTTCTATTTTATGCCGAAAATGAACTTTAAAATACTCCAAATAAAATTAATAATTCATTTATTGATGCCTCATACCTATGCTAACACTAGAATACTCAAAGGTATTTAAATTTTAACAAAGTGCTTTCAAGCTTTTTCTATCCCTTTGCCTAAAATTTACTTAAACAAAATATAGCCTACAAAACGACACCTTACGCATGCCTAGTAGCTATATTTATAATGATCAAATAATTATTTTAGAAGTGAATTCTGTACATAGAAATATATAACATATACACATACCTTAGTTATATATATATATATATATATATATATATATATATATATATATATATATATATATAGGTGTTTTTTATATATATATATATATATATATATATATATATATAAAAACACCTTGAATACACGTTTCACTGTTATCTACTGTATCGATAGCAATCGAACTTCCTGCCTGGATAACTTTTTTCGCTTTTCGACCACCATTCACCACTTGGATTATTCTTTAATCAACATCTTGGATTTCTTGCCTTGAGCTATTTTAGACTTGTTGACTTGGATGAATTGTATAGTTTCACTAAATAGTATGTTTTGGGCCGATATATTTTATGTTTTATATACCTTTATGTATTTTTCAATCTATAATTTTTAAATATATTTTCAAAGTTTTATTTTTATTACCTGCAGTAATGTCATTGCGGTAATGGTCCTCTGAGGAGAAGATTTTTTTGAAAGCTCATGAGTTAAGGACTTTAAAGATCTTTGCCTGAACATTGAATTGTAATAAAATGTGATTCGTACCTCATTTTATTCTTTCACTTTATCTATTGCTATATATATATATATATATATATATATATATATATATATATATATATATAATAGTATCGCAATACAGGGTGGTCGCTAGAGAAGCGGGACTTTTGAGCAAGCCCTTCAGTTAAATTACGTCAACAATCTACTTGTGATTTTATTGCACCGGAGATTTGACCCTCAAAACACCCGACGTTAATGTCATGGCTTACTGTGTTTGAAACTTGTTATTAGCAGAAACTCAGAAATACCGACGATTGATTATTTGAAAACGTGCTTGCCAATAGCTTGAAATGATATCTCACAGGTTACTATTCAATACGCTGCTACGAAGTGCACGCACGACATTTTGAGCATATGTGAGTGTATTATTATATTAGTCTTTGAATAACTTCATAAAAGTTTTTCTTTGTAAAAGTACATTACCGTTTGACAAATTTTTCTTGCAACCACTTTGCATATTAATGACAATTACGCTATGCAGAAGCGTCTATGTTTCATCTCCGCAGCGAACCACCAGGCTTAGTGTCAGAAAAGGTAAAATTGATTCCCCGAACAGAAAAGAAACCTGGTCGCTAGAAAACTTTCAACTGTAACAAATGATGTCAGAGGTCTTACTAGATGAACAAAATAATTCATTACTCATTGGAAGAAACTAATTTTCTTCCATTTGTTTATAAATTTACGATACTGGTTTTCTAGCACCCACCATATATATATATAGTGAATTTAATAACAAGCAGTACTACTAGCTGCATTGCAAGTTCCAACACGATTTGTTGTTGTAGATCACCCATCACCGGTTGCTGTGAATACCCGCCGACTTGGTATTTACAAAGTTAAATTTCTCCTAAAATTCCAAACTAATTTCTGGTAGCCTACTGGTAAGTCTCTTGACTGCGAACAGTGCCAATTTGTGATCGGAGTTCGCGCCTGCCGACCGTCGGATGTTAGCTTCCTGCACCGCTTATTGCGTAAGCATGTAGGATATATATATATATATAGATATATATATATAGAGAGTGAGAGTCTGAAATAGCCTTTTAGGCATTATAAACAGAAAAAGAAGTATATATTTATAAATAAATATTTTAATACCTACAGACATCGATGTTTCATGCTAACGCAATCTTCAGTGTAGGAACTAATTCTCAACGGTCGGTGGGCGCGAACCCCGATCACAAATCGCCACTGATTCGTAGTCGAGGGTCTTATCTCATCGGCCATAGCCAATTAGTTAGTAAATAGCGAGGAATGTAAATAGTGAGTCGGCGGCTAGATTTACCCAAACAGTTTAGAGTGATCTACGATGTGTATACTCATGTGTTAGAATATGGCCGACTAAATACCTGTCCTGGACAGCAGTTGCTCGCTTAGCAACTGCATGAACTACTAAATCTATATTGCCGGTGGTCTACTCTTTGATAACCCGCGTCTTGGTTCTAATCTTTTTTCTCGCATTTACTTGTCGATTTCTTTCCCAGTATGTTCGGTTAGAGTAGATAAAAGTCTGTGCAATCTTTTTAAGATCATAATCTGTACATGTACATATTTTTACTAGAACAATTGAGTTAATATCTTAGCGATGGCTTGTGTTCGTTTAAAGAGGTAATACCTATTTTATAAGTAGTATAAACCATAGTTTAGTCAATGATGAGTTACGTAGATTACACTAGATTTGTGCAAATAGGATCTTTAGTAATTCTCATTAAAATCATCTTGAGAAAAGTAACTGTAATTCATCCTTTCATAATTAAATTATCCCAACTATGAAAAAAGTTCTTAAAGAATCTTTTATTAATCATGCGTCACTACGTCTAGGCACAAAGCGACATGAAGATAATCGTTATTTTACATCAGGTAGGAATGAAAGTTATTTTCTGTTTTTAGTCACAATTAAACAATAAATATAAATATCAGATTTATCGTATCCGGAATATAGTCACTGTTTTTTTCTGTGACCTCTTCCTATCTGTGAATAAGTAGTTCAATGCCACATTCATAAAATATCTTAAGTTTTAAACTGAAAAGTAATTCATTTTAAGCCTTTTCTTGTTAGATAAATGTTAATTTACTCAAATAATCTTCAACCCTCTATGTGTGTAAGTTCTAGTTACAATGTTGAATGATGCATTATAAGAAATACAATTCTAGGAAATGTGAGGTCTTTTGTGAAATGTGAAATCTAGTCTTATCATGATGAAAGATGAGAGAGATCATGTGAAAATGATTTTCCAATCTTGAACATCATCTGCTGCATATTCTTTCAATCTTTGTTCCCTCATAATGACTGTACTTTGAGGAGCGTTGACTTTAGCAATGTTTTAAATTTATAGAACACATCATGACAAATTTCTTTTTGGTTTTACAACAATGTACCAATTTAAATTAAGATAGAATTGACCAGGCCTGATTGATAATGAAATATATTTTGATGTCATCCTATTTCACAGAGAATGGAGAAGTTAGACGAATTAGTATTTAACTTGGTATTTCCTCCAAGAAACACAGACATAATTTTCGTTCTACCCCTGTAGATATAATAAACTAGTAAATGATAGTATAATCCGAAATTTACAATTTACAAGCGGGACCCGTGTCTCTGTGCCCTCTAGGATAATTCATAAAACAAAGATCCCCCCTTGGAAGAGGATTGACTGGAAATGACTGACAAATACGTTTTTCACTCCAAATACTAAGCCATCATTCACGATATAGAAGATATTTCAAATAAACTGTGGTTAATCATGAAATGAAAATAATTATCCAATAAGAAAACAAATAAAACGAATAGTATATAAGAGTTTGTTTTGAAAAGCAACATACAAAGTATTAAACCTCGGACGTTGTATCATTAACACGGCGGAGTATATCAGAAATATTGTTATATTGTGAATAGTGGGCCTCATAATCTCACTATAAGTGCGAGAAATAACTTGATTTTATAAATATATAGAAGATTATTACTGTAATCAATTGATTAATAACCTGAGTAATCACCAGCCACCCCTTAATATACCATCAGTATCGACTAAGTTTAATGACATATATAAGCTTGTGTCACAATTGAAATCAGACATCTTAGAACATGTGCAATTAAAACGCTAATATACTTTTTTATAAATCTTAATTGAGTCCTATCAAAATATATTTAATTTCAAAGCTGAATAATCTAAAAAATCTTAGATTGTGTCCAACAGCAATTATTATAATAACTAACCAATATGTTATATATTCCTGTTGTGATGCACTAGTTACATTTAACCGACATGTTTAACCTCGTTCGTGTACATTGATAACTGTGTTGCCAAAAGCATGACGACGACAATTAAAAAGCAAGATGTTGTTAATGTTCTGTTGACACATTTTGCCAAGTAATTAGATCACATGGTTTCACCCTGAACTATTGCATTAGCTTTCCCCCGTCTATCGCTATCATAGCGACATAGGACTCAGCGTCTTTTCCGTCTACCGCGGTGTGTGTCTGCCAAATACGACTACCTCAATTATCTCTCTTTCAGTCCCTGTGTTTATCGATCTCTCCTAATCAAGAGCTTGACACGTGGTTACTCTCACCCAATCATAAAATATACAACGAGCTTTCTCTTCTACGAATAACACACGTTAAAATATAGGAGCTATATTGATGAAATACACATCTTCTTCGAAATCAAGCTTGAACTTTTAAAAATAGTTTTGATCTGTCCTGTGAAATAGGTCAAGTTTAATTTATATACCATCAAAAAATGTATTTTCAATCTACATCAGACTATCTCAAATAATTTCATTTAACATTTTTTACTGCTTCTTGAAAATAACCTAGGCTTATTTAGCGATTGAAAACGCGAATCAATCCATAAGAATCTCGAACAATTTGTCTACAGCTTTTATCTGAATAATTTAGTATCATATTATGTTAATTTTTAAATAATTTTAAATTTTGGTTGATACAATTTTGAAACGTTGTTTTAGATATTTTTAAACAAATCAACTTTTGGTTTACTAGTCTATTTTTTTTAATAGAAGATGTATTTCTATTTTTCAGGGCTGTTTTACAGTAAAATTATAAATTTATGACCCTTAATATAGAATGACTTAATATTTGATAAGTAATGTGGGAGTTTAAATAAGAAAATACAGCGATGAAAATATACAGCATACATGCACACGATGTCATAACAGAGCGACAAGTAAGATATTTATTTACAAAGTTTCGTTCTAGACATTTGAGCTTGGAAAATAAGACAAGGTCTGGTCGCTTATAAGACATTGATGAAGAATTTTCAATACGTTAGTGGAAAATGATCGTCATCAAAGCACTTGTGAATTCGCAGAACTCAATACTTCACATGCCACCATCTGCCGCCACATAGAAACGATGTGGAAGCTAAGAAAATTAGGCGTCTGAATTCCCTATTCCTTAAGTTTGAAAAATAAGGCAAATCGTCTTTCCATCGCAACAAGTCATCTTTCCAGGCAGCAAAATTAGCCTTTTGTTTATCATGACATAACAGGTGATAACACATAGGTTTCCTATGACAATATTCAACGCAAAAAATATAGTGGGTTTATAAAGATAAATCTTCACAATCTGCAACAAAATCTAAGCTCCATGGAAGAAAGTATTTACTGTGCGTTTGGTGGGATACTCGTTGAATTATCAATGATGAGTTTTTAAACCGCAAGCGAACACTAAATGGGAACTTGTATGAGGAGCAATTGCAGCGTGTGGAGGAAAATCTGAGAAAATCGCCCAACACTTGTCAATAGGAAAAAGGTTGTTCTCCGCTATGAAAACGTAAGACTACATGCTACAAAAGTGACGTAGGTTTAAAATTACGACTTGGCTGGTCTGTTCAACAACATCAATAACATCCACCATATTCCTCTGAACTCGCCTGACTTATTTTCAACTCTTAAGGTTTTTACAGAATGCACTTTAAGGCAGAAAAATATCCGAAGACAAATAGAGGAAAAGGGCACACCCAACTCATTTTGCAATCAAAACCGTCTTCATTTTTTTCGGATAGCATCACAAATTTAATTAGTAAAGCGGAAAAAGTTTATCCTAAACAATGGCAATATACATCGGTTTAATATGTTCATTTTGTTTGGATTATAAATTAAATTGATGATGGCACAGTTTGTAATATTAAGTGAACTGGGGATGGCACGGTAACTAAGTGGTTAACGACGCGGACTTGGGACCTGAGTGTGCCGGGTTCGAATCCAGTTCGTTCCACAGAAACACTTTCATCAAAACCCACACAAGACCTTGTGTCTAACCCCCTGGAAAGAAAGTAAATAACATAAATTGAATTAAAGATCATAAAGTAACAGCACTTAGCTGAATACTCCACCAAATTAGATGAGCTCTTGTCCTGGAATCCGGTAAAACCAAGACACTACAAGAAAGATATACATAGTTTACTGGTCAATTGGGAAGAGGAAAATTAATGTTCATTACTCACTAAAAGTTTGGAAGATAAAGGAGAACTTTAATGGAATATTCGAATATCAAAGTATCTCATATAGAGATCAAGTGTAAGCCTCAGGAAGAGGCCCCTTGATTAATGAAAACTTCGACTGAAATAAAACGTAACAAAAAAGGTAGATTATATATATATATATATATATATATATATATATATATATATATATATTATTAAAAATAACCGCCAATTTTTGTCTGGTTATTTTAGTGTTGATACTTTCAATTTTCCGGATTAAAATCCTAATCTCGGAAGGAAATTGGCTGATGAAACTGCCATAGTGTACATGTTGGTCTAGAGTACTTTCTGACCCGTCTGGGTCCATCGTCAGTGGAATAATGACAAACAGGTTATTTTAAATAATACGTGTCTCAAAGAAAAAATGCTGCCTCGATACACACACACACACACATATATATATATATATATATATATATATATATATATATATATATGAATGCCCACAAAAATATAAAATAGCATTTATTAAAAATCTCGTTCATCGCGCACACACTATATCCTCATCCAAACAAATATTTTATAAAGAATTAACCAATATTAAACAAACATTAATTAACAATTACTTCCCCAATAACATAGTCGACGAATAAATAAAATCATATATAAACTCCATACACGACAAAAGCAAAAATAAAACCCATAACAAAAAAGACACGATCAAATTCTATTACAAAAACCAGACGCACCCTAACTACAAACTCGACGAAAAAGCAATACTTCACATAATAAAACGATACACTAAACCTAACGACCAACAAAAAAATCAAACTAATAATTTACTATACAAAATTTAAAACAAATAACCTAATTATTAAAGATAACACTGTCAATACAACTCTCAGCCAAACTAACGTTATATACATGTTCTCATGCCCTTTTAAAGAATGTCTCCCTACAACCCAAACAGAACAAATACATAACACCTATATTGGCCACATTACAACAACTCTCTCTCGACGCCTACCTTACCATTTATTCGATACCAGCGCCATCCAACGTCACATTACTACACATAACAACAAACTACAGTCGGTCGATATACGGAAAATATTAACATCTAACACCAAAATAATACACAAAAATCACTGCATAAACAGACTTAAAATACTAGAAGCAATATTCATTAAAACTAAACAGCCTAACATTAACAAAATAGCTTTCAACACAGGTACTAACATATTAAAAGTATTCCATAATTAAATGAAAATTAAGTAAAAATAAAATAAATAAATAAATAAATTGATAAATTATTAATAGTAATAATAGCAATAGGAATAAATAATAATACATTAATTAATAATAGCAAACATAAGAACTAATAAAATAAATAAGTAAACAATAAAATCAAACACACAAACGATAGAATAAAATGAACTCAACCACACACCCTTTTTTCTCTTTCATTCTCCCGTAACAATAACTATAAAACATTTACTCCAGTCTCATTTAAATATAAAGAACAAAAAAACAAAAAACAAACAAACCCCTCATCCTGAAGACGACTACGAAAGCGCTCGAGAAAATGGCCGAATTAAAAACTATCGGCGAAGTACTATACGGATTGCCACCTGAAACCAGAAAGATGGCTCGACGGTTTGAGATATATTTATATATATATATATATATATATATATATATATATATATATATATATATATATAGCATACATATATATATATATTTATATATATATATATATATATATATATATATATATATATATATGCATACATATATATATACATATTTATAAATATATATACATATATATATATCTATACATATATATATATATATGCATACATATATATATATATATGCATACATATATATATATATATACATATTTATATATATATATATACATATATATATATACATATTTATATATATATATACATATATATATAAATATACACATATATATATATAGTCTCAGAAGTTTCTCAACCATTAAAACTATATTTAAAAAGAATTAGAAAACAAAAAAACAAAAAAAAACAAAAAAACTTATAGTCCCAAGTCTTTCAGTCGAAAAAACACACATGTAAGTCAATTTATTTTTTACAGTTATTATATTAGTTTGTTTCTAACACTATTTTAAGGGATCATCAGTTGTTTACCATGAAAAACTGTATATATATATATATATATATATATATGTATATATATATATGTAACATAATACGATGTTCTTCTGTGATGTCACTCCAGCGTCGCTGAATTAACATTTGTTAACGTTTTTCTTTGGACAATGCGAAGAGATTCTCCCCGTTTTTCACCGCCATATTTTTACAAATACTTTTCTTTCTTCAGCTTTTTTGTTCATCTGCGTTTAACACCTAAGGATGATTAGAAAACGAATCGAAAACGTTCGTGATACCTATGAGATATTTATTAATTTTGTTGGTTTTAATACAAAAATGACCATCGGAAACATTGAGAAAATAAAAAAAAGTATAATTATACAGACGAATTCTGTTATTTTAAACAGTATTTGCATAAATGAGAATATGCTGCCTAAATACACAAACACACACTATAGATTATTGAAAAATTCAAAGATAATGGATATGATAGTTCTGGTAAGGTAGATAATAATGCACTTAAAATGCGTCTAAATTAAGAAGATGAAATAATTAAGAAAATGCGAGTAATTTATCCATATGGTCTAAATGTAAAAATAAAAACAAGATAATTTACAAGACGAATAAGAAAATGTAGGGCGATTGTATCCAGCTTTGCCTCGCTATGGTACTAGAGATATAACACATGTAAATAGGAACAATAGAGAATCTGCCGTTTCATGCGAAGAATTAAAAAAAAAACTAAAGAGATTATCATGACTTATATTTCCGAGTCTTTTAATTACATTAGAAAACTTCTTAATAATAACACGACATAGAATCTAAGATATTATTAAACCCGGATATGATATATAGGATAGAAAAACTTCCTCAATAGTATGAGTATATCATGGATATAATCGATACAAAAGTATACAAGCCACTTGCTGAGGGTATAAAAAATAAACCTCGACATGTTTGTGTAGTCCTGTATGAAAATAAAGGATTTGATGATATAAATCTGCCTAAAATATTTAATAATCCAGAAATTATTCAGTCACTGCCCAATGAACTTAAAAAAGAAGAACAGAAACCAATAGTAACATATAAACTAGGACAAACTATCCGGAATAAGGTTGTTAACTATAAAAAAACTGTAGAGAATTTAAATATTAATGATAATGATGAAATGTATATACCATCATGTGAATGTGAATCCTCTCCTTTATGTAATACTGACATGTGGCATATAATTACCGGTAATCTAGCGATAGTTAAACATTCTAAATTAAGAAAACTCCTAAGTAAAGGCCCAAACTATAGAGAACCTAAATGTTTCAATTATGCGAAATGTGTTAAGGAAATAAATAAAGCGTTAGATAATTTCACTGCATCCATGGCAAAAAAACATAAACTATTACACTCTACATTTGCCGCATGGAAGAATAATATACTTAGATTCGTAAATAAAAAAGTAGAACGTTTAAAAGAATTTAAACACCCTAAAAAACTAATCCCCTCCTTAGAAATCCACAAATAACTACGGAGCTTGAAATGCTTCAAAATACGTTTGTAATAGTTCCTATTGATTAGGCGACAAATAATATAGCTTTTATCTGTAAAAAGTATTATATACAAGGCTTATTGCTTGAAGTAGGAATAATAGGTGAAGTTTCAGATACTTATAAATTAAGTAATAATAAAAGCGATAATATTATTATAAACAATACTGTTATTTGTGAAAAAGTAGGATTAAAATCAGAAGAAAAATACAAAAAACTTCCATCTATGTATTGGATACCTAAAATGCATAAAACACCAGTTGGCGCCCGTTTCATTGTTGCCTCAAAATGTGCATCACTAAACCTTTAAGTAAGGCTGTGTCTAAAATCTTTAAATTAATTATAAACCAAATAAATAATTTTTATAAAAAAAGTAAATTCTATAGTAATATAAACCTATTTTGGGTGGTAAATAATTCCGATCTAGTAAAAGAAAAATTAGATCGTATTAATTCTCGTAAACAGCCTAAATCAATCTCGACATATGATGTTAGTACATTATATACAAAAAATACCACATAAAGAACTTATTAAAGAATTAGGTAATACTGTAGATTCAGCTTTTGCAGGAGGAAAAGGTAAATACATAGACTTTGCAAAATCTAAAACCTTTTGGTGTAAAAATAAAAATGGTAAGACGAGTGTTTCCAAAACTGGTCTGATAATGCTTATAAGTAACATTATAAAAGAGAGTTACTTTCAAATACGGAATACATTATGACTCCAAACATTAGGTATTCCAATGGGTTTGGATCCTTCTCCATTTTGGGAAAATCTATATTTACATATACTGGAATATATATATATATATATATATATATCATTAATAAAAAAAATGATATATCTAGAGCGTATAGTTATCATGGATGTAGGCGATATATTGACGACCTTGTTTGCATTAATGATAGCGAAGAGTTTGCAAAGACTAAACATTTAATATATCCTAAAGAGTTAAAATTAAACTGTGAACATAAGGGAACACAAGCTACTTTTCTTGATTTGGATATAAAAATTGAAGATAAAGTATTTATCTCTAAACTGTTTGATAAAAGAAATTCATTTCTTTTTTCGTATCGTGCGAATACCATATAAAAATAGTACTAGCCCTGTGTATATTTTTTACGGTAGTATTATGTCTGAATTTCTGAGGATTGCTCGTGTTACCTTTAAATTAGTAAGTTTCATGCCCCCAATTTCTGATCTAATAATAAGAATGATAAACCAAGGTGGGGATCAAAATACAATATTTGGACAATTAAATAAGGCAATTACTCGCCATCCTGATGCTTTTAAATCTTATCAAATTAATCAAAATAAACTGATAGAACAAATCATAGCATATATAAATCAAAATAATGTAGAATATGTATAAACGTACATATAACACATCTACTAATTATAATGAGAAAAAGATAAACAATAAAAATACAGTAGAAAAAAATAATGTTAAAAAAGAAGAGGAAGAAGAAGAAAGAGAAAGAATCGACAGTTATGAACGCCGATTTTAAACACTGGGAGTGGGCAAAGAAGAAGAAGAAAAAGAAGAAAAAGAGAACAATTAACGGTTAACTTATAAACGCCGATTTGAAACACTGAGAAAAGGAAAAAAATCGACAGTTGTGAACGCAGATTAGAAAAACTGTAATTGAACAAGGAAGATCAATATTTATTTGAGGTTGACGACAACGGGGAGATGGACAACAAAGGAGGAGGAGGGAGAGAAGGAGGGACTAAAGGTATATATATGTATGTATGTATATATATATATATATATGTATACATATATATATATATATTATACATATTTATTTATTTATTTATTTTTTATTCTTTGATGTGTTATATTTTTTATATTTATAATATAAAACTAAAAATAATACATCAATCACCTAAATAATAGTGTAATGGATTCGTCCAAACACTTTAAAATGCAGCAACATTTTTGTAAGTAACGGATAAATTTTATTAGACAGACGAACAGCACATGTAAAGAACATCTTTTTTTTTTAATAACTAATATTAGTTAGCAAAACATTTATATGGAACAAAACGTAGATTTAGTATAAGAAACGTTTATGTTTTTGTCTTTTAAAGGGAAGTGAGGTCTGATCAACTCTGCTGGGAAGCCATGAAATTAAATACTGTCTTGTTTTTAAATTCCTGAAACAGTTTTTCATGGTAAACAACTGATGATCCCTTAAAATAGTGTTAGAAATAAACTAATATAATAACTGTAAAAAATAAATTGACTTACATGAGTGATTTTCCACTGAAAGATTTGGGAGTATAAGTTTTTAAAAAAAATTTTTTATATAGTTTAAATGGTTCAGAAACTTCCGAGACTATATATATATATATATATATATATATATATATATATATATATATATATATATATATATACTAGGATAATACCCGTTCGTGGCGTGCAAAATCCGTTCCCCGAACAGAAGTGTTTTGTATCAGTTTTATATCCCATTATAAAGACTAAAATAAATATATTATACTACTAAACTCTACGCCAAGAATACATATTCCAATTTTTTACAAAATCAATTTAATGGTTTTGATTCTGGTAATTACTGAACTTTATCGTTTTAACTATAAAGATCTTAAAAAGAAATTGATATTTAGGGAATAATGCTTAATTACATATTGAGTATTGGTAAAATTTATGCAGATCTGAAATATTGAATTTCACAGATACGCTCGTGCTTACGTTATGCCTCCTAACATCTCTTTAAAATACTCTAAAGAAACTGAAATTTATTAATTGATGTTTAATTTATATTGATTTTATTTGGAAAAAATCCTAGGTATCTGAATATTCACGAAGTGATTCGGTCTCTCTATTGCTTTTTTTGTTTAAACCTAAATTAAACAAAATATAAACAACATTACGACCCCTCATGTCTAGAAGCCGTGATACTAAATTTATAATGATCGAATTATTCATAATGATGGATTAATTATTTTAAAAGATAATCTTAGAATAGAAATACATGAATGTATAAACATACCTATTTTTTGATTAACAGAGATATATATTAGCATTACCCACACGCCGTTACCCAGTGTAATCATTTTAGTTTCTTTTATGTGCATTTGTTTGTACATAAGGTAAGTAACTCTTATTTAAATATTCTATGAAAAATATCAATTATCTCTTTGTTGTTTTTTTCGTAAATTTTTATCCCATTGTTTAAACATGTTTCATATCTCTCGCCTAGGCCGCAGTAAGCTATTTTTGAAATCAAGTATAACGAAGTACGTTATTATATTGCTAATAACACAGTACAACAATACCAAATAAAAATTGGCTAGTCAAAAGCAAAGTTTGATTTGTCAGCTCAAATGTAATTTCGGTCAGACTTTGAAACTCCAACAAGATAACTTTATATGTTAGATGTATTGAATGGGGGCATGTAGTAGCTTGTAAACATGTTTTGTAATTCAATAATTTTTATTTTTACTGTTGAGTTGTGGCGCATGTATTCGTTCTCCTGAGTGCCATTCTGAATTCGTAATAAATGAATGAGTTATTACCAGTTTACTGCATCATGCATGTAGGTAGTGATACTTGTATTTCTCTCTAGATGAACAAGACAAGCACAGGAAAAAGAACGATAGAAAGAAGTTGTATGGGAAAACCCATGTTGTAATAGAGAACATGCCAAGTGGTGTGATTGGTAACTGTGTCTGTGTATCGGGTGGACTTCACCGAAACAATCGATCATCATATTTGTACTACTTTCTTGTTCATTTTTCTGAAGACGTGGGCTAATTATGAAAGCATAATAGAAGGTTTGGTGTTATCTGTGTCTTCCGGCCTATCAACCCATTATGTGTTAGTTAATGCCGAAAAACAATGCGGAGTGTATACACGATTCATTAAATACAAGTTGCTTTTACTTGTAAGGTGTCAAATAGAATAGAGTTATTTCTTTAACTAAGTCTATGCGATTCAAAGCGAATCACATTAACGTTTAAAACACGAGATTTCATCACATATTTAATTTATTAGTAGAAAGATAAGTATCAATTGGTTGAATTTATCTGTTTAACGATCGTCGCTTGATGTCACGTAAACACGGAAAATAGTACTCTGTGCGCGTGCATTTCATCGCTGATTAGCTTTCTTAGAATCTGTTCAGGATCCTGTCGCTCAGTAGTAGGATTATTAACACTGCTAGTGTATACCTGATACTCCTATCATTTTGTTTACATTCATCGAAAGCGGAATAAAGTTGTTCGCACTAGCATTCTTAAATCTTTTAAATTTCCTGCCGTAATCACTCGTGTAAGCTCTGTACAAGCTCAAGTCGTTTACAAGTGGGGGTATATAGAAACATATACATCGCGAATTTAACATCTGATAACACTCTAAATGGGTAATATGCCGTAAAACCAAACCGGTAACCTCCCTTTAGTCGATTCTATTATAAAAACGGCTTCTTTGACCTACTGATCTTAACATATTCCTTATGCACAAAACCCTGTTTCTTTAAAAAAAAAGTAATCATTATGCAGTACATAGTGGCGATGTTAATATCAGCACGAGTTTTGTTTTACCGCATTCGTTGAACAACTTTTTTTCTGCCCTCCTCTGTGAGTACCCCAGTCTACAAATGACAGAAGAACCAATGTCAATAAAACAGAATCAAACGTAACAGCAAACATTCTTATTCGTACAAATTACATTTTTCTTAGAGATGCGTTTATTAAAAATGTTTAAAGGAGCTACATTTTATCTTGTCTCTCTAATTTGTTCAGTTTAACCTCGGTTCATGAAGGTCTCGGGACTCGAACAATTCAGATTACGAACAAAATTTTAAGCCAGATATGCATAAGTTTTCTAAAAAACAATGTCGTTTCCCGAACCACACCGACGGCAACTGTTTTATCAGTCGGTATGACTGATAGAACTGTTACAGTTCGGTGCAGGGTTGCAACTCCTAGGTTTTTAAATATCAATCTGTGTTTTCATGTTGTGAATCTGATTTTTCTTCTCACGAAGTATATTTTCAATAGCTGCTTCAATGTAAAAATAATGTTACAAAATGTGTTGTAAAATGCTTAAATTATACACTAAAATAGACTTTATTCCATACAAAGTTCACAGAGTATATATGTTTAACGGAATAACTTATGCTTATTTTCTTTATGTTAACCGATTTTAAAATAAAATACAGTATATATATATATATATATATATATATAGGTATACATATATATATATATACATATACATATATATATACCTATATATATATACCTATATATATAGGTATATATATATATATATATAGAAGTATATATATATATATATCTAGGTATATATATAGCTATATATATATAGGTATATATATATAGGTATATATATCTATATATATATAGGTATATATATATATGTAGGTATATATATATCTATATATATAGGTATATATATAGGTATATATATCTATATATATATATGTATATATATAGGTATATATATAGGTATATATATATATAGGTATATATATAGGTATATATATATATGTATATATATATATATAGGTATATATATATAGGTATATATATATAGGTATATATATATAGGTATATATATACATAGGTATATATAGATATGTATATATATATATGTATATATATATATATAGGTATATATATATAGGTATATATATATAGGTATATAAATATATATGTATATTTATAGGTATATATATAGGTATATATATATATATAGGTATATATATGTATAGATATATATAGGTATATATATAGGTATATATATATATATAGGGATATATATATATATATATATAGGTATATATATATATATAGGTATATATATATAGGTATATATATATCTATAGATATATATATATATAGGTATATATATATATATAGGTATATATATATATAAGTATATATATATATAGGTATATTAATATATATATATATAGGTATATATATAGGTATATATATATATAGGTATAGCTATATATATATATATAGGTAGACATATAGGTATATATATATAGCTATATATATATAGGTATACATATAGGTATATATATAGGTATATATATATAAGTATACATATATAGGTATATATATATAGCTATATATATATAGGTATACATATAGGTATATATATAGGTATATATATATAAGTATACATATATAGGTATACATATAGGTATATATATAGGTATACATATATATATAAGGATACATATATATAGGTATATATATATAGGTATATATATATATATATAGGTATATATATATAATTATATATATATATATGCATATATATATATAGGTATATATATATGTATATATATATATATAGGTATATATATATGTATATATATATATAATTATATATATGTATATATATATAGGTATATATATAGGTATATATATATATAGGTATATATATATATATATAATTATATATATGTATATATATATATTAGGTATATATATAGGTATATAAATAGGTATATATATATATATATATATATATGTAGACATATAGGTATATATATATATAGCTATATATATAGGTATACATATAGGTATATATATATATAGGTATATATATAGGTATACATATAAGTATATATTTATATAGGTATATATTTATATAGGTATACATATATATAAGTATCCATATAGGTATATATATAAAGGTATATATATAGGTATATATATAGGTATATATAGGCATATATATTGCTATATATATAGGTATATATATAGGTATATAAATATATAGGTATATATATAGGTATATATATATAGGTATATATATATATATAGGTATATATATATAATTATATATATATATATGTATATATATATAGGTATATATATATGTATATATATATATAGGTATATATATAGATATATATATATATATATATAATTATATATATGTATATATATATAGGTATATATATATAGGTATATATATATAGGTATATATATATATATAATTATATATATGTATATATATATATATTAGGTATATATATATAGGTATATATATAGGTATCTATATATATAGGTATATATATATATATATATATATATATAGGTATATATATATGTATATATATAGGTATATATATATATTTAGGTATATATATAAGTATATATATATAGGTATATATATATATATATATATGTATATATATATATATAGATATATATATATAGGTATATATATATTTATAGGTATAGACATTAGGTTGAATCGCTGGGGAGAGAAGATTACTTATTTTTTTCGCTGTGCTGGCAAGATGCGACTGGGATTCAGTCTTATTTTGCTCAATTCGGGTTTAACGAGTTTTCTAATTGAACAACGAAGTTAGATTTTATTTGGGTTGCCCATATCAGAATTTTTGAATTTTAATTGAACTTTCTATATTATTGGATTTATTTATCATTAGCATTGAATATTGACACATTTCGCGACTGGATAACTTAGTCAGCTCCTTCAATTTCACGTATATGGACTGCTGTTTATAACTTGGAGTAATGTCTTTCCTTATTATGTTTCTCAATTTGTGTTACCTTGATAGATTGTATGGATTCAACAAAAAGTATGTTTTTGGGGTGATATGTTTGATGTTATGTGTTTTTATGTATTTGTGTATATAATTTTATATATTTTCAAAGCGTAATTTTATTACCTGTAGTAGTATAACTGCGGTAATGGTCCTCTGAAGAGAAGAATTATCTTTGAAAACTCATGAGCTAAGGACTTTAGGATACTTTGCTTGAACTTTGAATTCTAATAAAATTTGATTGACACCTTATTGTATTACTTCATTTTATATTATAATATATATATATATATATATATATATATATATATATATATGTATATATATATATATGTATATATATATGTATGTATATATATATGTATGTATATATATATATATATATATATGCATATATATATATATGTGTGTGTGTGTGTGTGTGTGTGTGAATTAAATTGAGTCTGGGTTCTCAAAACCAATATGGTTATATTCCGCATACAGATCTTTTTTTCTCATAGAAAACTGATAGTTACAACCCTCGTCTGGTCCGTGCAGTTGATGAATAATAAAAATGGATATATAAACATTCATATGGTGTTCGAGAACTAATTAATCTCTATTACATTATTTGTGATGGGAAAATATGACTCGGTTTTCAACCAATACGATTTTAGAATAGCTTTTCAGAACGAATTATGTTTGAAAACTGAGGTGCCACTGCACTTTTCATTGATAAACTCCCCTTTAAGACGACCTTGCAAAAAGTCATACTTTCTGAGTACAGGAGTGCTATTGTTGGATATGCTTTGTAGTCGTTTAAGCTGATCATTAGCATTCACCACGTGTTTACTGGGTCTGCTACGTCATATTGGATTTCCTTATTTGTAGTGAAAGGATGGTTAGGGCGGAATAATGGCGACAGATTATATTGTATATTTTTCGTCATGATAAAGTAAAGTGATGTCTAATCTATTTAATTGATTACTATAACGTTCTATGAAAATGATCGAAATACCATTCTGCTTCGGAAGCTATTTAAGCCAATTCTTGAGTGTTTTTTATAAGAAATACGCGTGTATTGTTTTCGCTTTCAATAATTATTTTATTCTTCCGTTTTGACAGCTACTACGAATATAGTAATTCAGACAAACAATCGGAAGAATACTCACTCTCACGCTAAGATCTACCATAATTGCCACACACTTACACCGGGAGATTTTTTTTTATTACATGACAACTATTTCTTTCTAGCACTGTTATTATTTCATTTTGTTGATCGATAGTATCTATTTTAGGTGTGTTTTGATTAGCTATCTCAAATACTTTTATTTACATTCGCGATTAACGGAATAACATATTAGAAACTTCTCATCTTGCCAGAATATTCCTTAACATTCTCATCCATTATTCGTGCTTTTGTATGCTTATATACTTTTGATGCATTTCAGATAAACGTTCCCTGACCTATAAAATGTTCGTTAAAAATGTATTCTCGAGTCACACCTTGTACACAGTACCGAATTCAAGAGGCTGACAAATAGCCTGTCGAGTAATATTAACTCCCAAAATAACAGTATGACATTTCCGAACGTTAAGCCGACATTGCAGACATTAAAACGAGTCCCAGCCAAATGTTCGCTTGGATTTTCCTAAAATATCAATTTGTATTTTGTTTATACTTATTTACTGTTCTCCATTCTAATAATTTATTTTCGAAGTGTATACATTTTGTAACAAACTTAGGTAATGTTCTCAAACAGGTTCAACACATAGCGTTGTTATTTACAGTTTTCACTAAAAGTCGACGACTTGTAATTCCTCTAATTCTGTTTACGTCACTCGCGCCATACAGCGTTTGATTGCCATGGTTCAAAATCATTTTCCGACCTTCATTTACTACTTAACGAGTCATACTGAGACGTAACTACCGACTACTGAACGTGTTCTACAATTCATTAAACCGTTACTTTAAATAAATAGCGTACTTGAAAATAGCTGCGTTAGTCACAGAATACATCCTCCCAGGCACGACTTCCTCCTTAGAAATGAGGAACGGGTTTATTGCTTATCGCCTGAGTCGTTCTAATACGTGATAGAGTGTCGATGGGTCCGACAACGACATTTATAGGCAAAACTGGCGTTTATCAGCTTTTTAAACTATTAATTTACTTTTCACAGTTTCTGTACGACCATTTTCTAAAAGAGGATGGGCTTCCTGCATGTCATCTGCGACACTTTCATCTATGAGACAGAACCGTTGAGACCGACAAGGGTATTTCCGGGTGTATTTTAGGGTGAAATTAAATTTTTACGGTCCCTATGATTGAAAATTCAACGGTTTAATTACGCCAATTGCGCGCATACAGTTTATGTGAAATTTTAAATTTTTTTGCTGGATTTTGGTTTGGGATAGGTTTAATGCGGGGTGTGTATTTCTTTTCATTTTTTTTTTTAACCATTACTTTTTTCTTGTCGTTTTTATATACACACAATTGCTTACACTTTAAAAATACATCGCTTATAGGTAACTACGTTGTTGCAATGATGCGCTATCGTATTTAGTAAGTTATACTACTCTGTAAATGTTATTTATTCATATAATTTTTACAGAACACTACAATTAATATTTAAAGCTTAGTAAAACAAATCGTGTATAAATATTTATTCGGAGTTCAGAATGGGAGAATGCATTACCTGGGAACTTTGTTTTCCCACACAAAGCCCGTGAATGCGTTCAGCTTGTTTATACTATTAGTTAAATAATTAAACTTTACAATCACCCGTGCTGATTGAATGTGTTATTTGGTCCTAGGACTTTGCACTGTGTATTGTCTCGTCTCAGTTGACCAGCAGTCAACGTGTGATGGTTCCGTTTCTCACTAACTTAAGTAATCTAAACTGACTATTTAAAATGTACTAGATTAATTATTATCTAGCATCGTTGAATGGCAATCACCATCATGAATATATTATGTGTACCAGTGTGATTTATTTCATCTTATTCTAGATTTCATTGTTCAACTCATTTCGCGCAAATCGCAATATTCGATTTGGCAAATAAAATATATTCATAAGATGCGTCACTTTAATCTGTGCTAGTAGCGATAAAATTTCAAGAAAGCTTAGCCGACCGATGAGTCCTGCTAAGGATCAAGAGGGACGTTAAATAAGATGCATGTCAAGTGTCATTAGGTCATTATATCCCGCCACCGTACATATATGTTATATATAACTGCTCTGTAGATTAATTTGTTTCGCTGGTGTATATAGTGTCAACAAATAAATTGTCAACGATAAGTTCTATTCAATACATAGATCAGGTCATATCAGGTACTACCACTTCGTGTCAGAGTGGACATGGAAGTAGTAGAAATTAAGGGGTGACTCGAAATTCCTCAATGTTTCCAAATATAAACCCTTCCACTTGCTGAAGTTCTGTGTCTGACCTAGGGCGGTAGGCATGGAAGCGTGTGTAATTGATAGGTCAAGAAATAGGGATTACAGAACAAAATTAGAAATTACTGGGAATGATGGTTCGGTTTGTCGTAGGGATTAACACTTTACTCAAGGATATTCGAATCGGTATAGTGTTGTTCGCCGGGATCATAATAGGCATACCATCATGACACAGAATATTTACAAGAAATACATTATATATAAGCCCCTTTAAGTTTATTAAAGTCGTGAACGGTTGGAAAGATTAAAAATAAACCTTCACCTAAAAGCTTCAGTGCGATACTCCGACTCTGTCGTTGAGTTTTATTGGGTTGTCTTGATGTTTACGCTCGCCGCTTTCAGCGTAAATATATCTTAATTTCTCCGTTATAACGTGACAACCTCCTGTGGCCTAAAGGATAAAGCCAACCCTTACAGATTTAAAGGGTCTCTGTGAACTGGGTTCGCGCCCTGCAACCGTCGTTAATTATCATATCCCTGCATTGATGAGAGCTGAAAGCTCGGAATAACGTCGTATGCAGGTAAAATATTTATATACATATATATATATATATATATATATATATATATATATATATTCACTTCTTAGTAAACCTTACAAATTCTCCAACATCCTTTAATTCCTTTTATTTTATTTTATTTAAACACACACTAATTTTGTCTTCAAATGTTCTTAACAATTGTGTATATTAGTAAAAACAACTCAATTGATTATTATTTTTTAAATTGTTAATCCTCTTTAACCCCAAACAAGGCAGCACGCCACTGTAGAAGTAAGGGGCTACTGATAATTAAGGTGTAAGTTTTTTGGGGTATCCTAAGTTGGGAGCTGTGCAGCGAAATGTCTGTTTACATTAGTTTTAAATTTTGATATTGGTACAGTCGGAGAAACACGGGAGCAGTGAGGGGGAGTTCCAGAAGCCGGTAACACTAGAAAAGAAGCTATTGGTGTAGAAAGCTATCCGGCATCTAGGGGACCTCCACAGTGAATAGATGGGATTTAGCTGATTGTCGGGTTGGTCTAGTATATTTACGTCGAGGGGTCACTAGAGCAGCAAGTTCATAGGAGCACTATCGATTAAGGTACTTGTAAAACAGACACAAGGATGCAACATTGCGGCGAAAGGACAGGGGCTTGAGCTTCGTGGAGAATGAGGGACCTATTAAGTTGGCGTCTCTTTTTTGAACTTGTCTAATAGAGAGAGACTAATGGATGAAGCACCAGCCCAGATGTGGCAACAATACTCCATGCATGGGCGGATCGTTGCTTGGTTGAGATATAGGATAAGGTCAGGTGTTAGAAGTTTACTAGCACGGTAGAGAGAGCCCAACTTCTTTGCAGCAGCCTTAACAATGTCTTCAATATATTTGTTCCAATTCGTGTTACCTGTGAATGTTAGGTCAAGGAGTTTGAATGTTGAACTCTCAGGTAGGGTGTTATTTTCCATGGTAATAGGTCCTTGAAGAGGTTTCTTGTAGTTATTGGATAGTAAGGGTTTTTTCTTTGCGGCATTAAAAGTTACCATCCATATATGACCTCATTCTATTACAGACTGGAGGTCACTGTCTAAGGATTCGCCCATTGTCTGAGATATGGGCGCGTCCGTTTTGCCCACATGACGAGAGTAGAGCGAGGTGTCGTCATCTAATATACCCATAACAAAGGTCGTTTATGACAATCGGTAGAGGCCCAAAGATAGATCCATTGGGTACACCAGCATTTATGTTGTGTTGTTTGGATGAACTTCCATGGAAGAAAATCTGGGTATTTCTGTTCGTTAGGAAGGATCTAATTATATAAAATATTCGTCCAGTAATACCATATGAGTTAATTCGTATGAGAAGCTTTTTGTGCCAAACCTTGTCAAAGGCTTTGTATGCACCAAGCGCTACCGCCCTAGCTTCAGCTACCTTGTCCAGTGTATAGTATATGCTCTCACAGATTACCGTTAGGATATCCGATGTAGATCGTGTTTGCCTTAATCCATACTGACGCTGAGAAAAAAAGTTTAGCATTAACGAGTTGCCGGATAATCGCTAAATTGATTAAGCATTCAAGGATTTTAGCAAAGATCAGTAGACAGATAGGGCGATCATTGTGAGGATCAGTACTATCTCATGAATTCTTTTAGACATGTTCCTACAGTAGCAATTTTCCATCGGCTTTTGGACGAGTTTTTAGGGTGATATCAAGCATTACCCCAATGTGATCTGCGTTCCCGAACGGGCTATTAGTATTCGTCGACCAAGCCTCAGAAAGTGAGGTCAAGAACAGGTCGAGAAGTGAGGCTTGCTGGTCCACGCGATCAAAGACGCGGGTCGCTAAAGTGATAGTGCGTGAGAGGGAGTGCGCTAACGATAAATTATACGCAGTATTACAAGCTGCGTCAGTTATGCTGAAGAACACCAGCCAGTCACGGTGGTACGCATTAAAATTAAGTTTATCAAATATGTCATGATAATAATCTTTTAGATCGAAGATAAATCTAATAAAAATGTCTATCATAGTTATAAATTCTATGAATTAAAATAACCTTTTCTCTCTCTTAAAGGGCAGATACTCCTTATATTTGAAGACTCTCCATGCGGCTCTAATATTTAACACTTATTTACTTTGTCGCTTCTAACCTTAAAATAAATGTTATTGGCAGGGTTTATCTTATTTTTAATGTAGACAATAGAAAGAATGTTTTACACACACACACGATGAGTATTGGCCTTTTGACTAGAAACAAAGTGTAATATCTGTTCTGATACTATAGCCATATGTTATGCCCCCGATCAAGAAAAGATATAATTGTCTTAAACTCGAGGCAATCTTTATTTTTCTTCAATCCAGAGAACTACCTTCCCGGAAGCCTTATTTTCTCTACATTAAAAGGCGATCTCGTGCTAACTCTGCCCTTGCGTGGAGGCAAGTAAAGACTGACAGACGATGAGGATTATATCAGTCGATATACAACTTGGTCATCTGCAATAATAGCATTTCAGCAGAAAGGAAGTTTATCAAAAGTTGATGTCCAGTTGAAACGAATCGAATAAAAACACTTTAATTGAGTGTAGGAAATTTCACAAGTTTTCAGATTGAACTGTTGCCAAATATATTATGAGTATGTATACATATATATCTGCACAACTACCTATGTATATTTGAAGAAACATGATCTTTGCTAGAAGGGTGATTTCAGGTCAGCTGGCCCAGACCTAAACATGTCAGTGTAGATCTTTCTAAAATGAAGCTTCGAACAGCGTACTTTTCTTTTTACATATGTCCCTCAACTCATGTTTATGTAAACGCTGTGTCACCAAGAAAACTAATATTGCCACTATGAGGTGTGAACTTGATCCAATATCAAAAGATGAAGCAAGTTGGAACTCAAAGTTATCGAACGTTCAGAGGTGAACATCGGCTAGCGGCAAGATTTTTACAATCTCTTGTGTCCAAGAAGAGGAGAAAGGGGGAAAAAGATTATTGGAAGATTGTCGCCAAAGTTACATGGATCTATGACGAGAAGTGGACAGGAACTAGATGAACGGTCAGTCGGTGAAAGTCACATCCGTATCGATTGAAACCTAAAAAAAAATAATAAATAAAATGGTAGTCAATTTCTAAGCCATGCTGGACACTCGACGATGGTCTTGAACGGAAAAATGATCAAAAACATGGACCTAGATCACATGTTCACAGGTACAAAGAAAAATGACAAGAAAGTTAAATGACCTTAAGGTGTCCGTGATTGCCTTTTTAAAATGTGTTTCATCTATATTTCTTGATATTCTGTAGGATTTTGCTTTCCAATTATATTATTTGATACCCCACTGACGAAAACCTGAAACAGCATTATTTGAAAGAGAAAATATATAGATGACATGAAAAACATTTTGAAAACTTTATTTTCCCTAACTCAGAGTATAGATTTACAAAGAAAATTATATATATATATATATATATATATATATATATATATATATATATATATATATATATATATTATAACATAATAATAATTATTTAGAAAGTATTCAAGATTTTAACAAAAACATTTTTGGTATAAAAAATATATTACTACCATTCCGAAAATATACATTTTTCTGAAATATATAACTGATAATAATAATAATGATAATAATAATAATATATTATATAAATGATAATAATAATAATAATAATAATAATAATAATAATAATAATAATAATAATAATAATAAAAATAACAATAACAATAATGATAATATAATAATAAAGATAATGTTATTATAATAAATGACACTAGTTGTTATTCTATGTACATTTTATGATTATTTAATAAATATAAATTTACAAAATAAAAAGTGTAAAGTTAAGTAAATTTTACTATCATATATATATATATATGTATATAGAATTATAAAAAGAAAAAACTATACACACATTAAGGTTGTACACACTATAACTTATTTCGACCCCTTAATTAGGTCTCCTCAGATGTATAAACAACCACGTCAAAAAACCAAATAATGAGAGAAATTGATCATCGTCTTAAAAAGATAAATTCACTTTTTTGATTGGTCTATGTAAAAAAAGGAGGTAAATGTTAAAATAATCGAGGAGGGGTGACAGAAGTAAAAGATTAATTTGACTATTTTTTTTATATATGCAGAAATATAAAAATATAAAAATATATATAAAAGAATTCGTTTTTACTATTTAAACAAAAAAATCATCTCATTTAAAATTTCGAATGTGAGCTTTATGGGTAAAAATATATAATGAATGATTCGAGCGTTCACGATTAAAAACCACGTTTAATTATTTACGATTAAAAATTAAAAGACGAAAATGTAGGACGAAGATTTCGGTTTAGATTAGAACATATTAAAAATTTAATTTGTATAACGTCAAGATTCGAGATGATTTACACTACGGAATTAAAGTTTAGCGACATTTAACAAACGGTTTAAAAATTGGTAAAGATTCGAGCGTTCACGATTAATTATTTACGATTAGAAATGAAAAGATGAAAATTCAGGACGAAGATTTCGATTTATATAGGAAATTATAAGAAACTTAATTGGTTATAACGTCAATACGGAATTAAAGTTTGGCGACATTTAAGCACGATTTATTTACAAACTAGTGTTTTACTAAATTGGTTAAGAAAAAAAAAAAAAAACCTTACTAATTTGTTAACATTTATTTATATAGTTATAACTCTTATTGTAACTATACTTTAAAAGAATTGTTATTTACAAAGGACTTTATAACGTGCTGTTGATTTTAAACCTGTGCCTGTGTCTACATTTAGCCATCAGTTCATCTCGTCTATTTAAAATGTTATTGTCTTCATATTTTAGTATTCTAATTTTTTCCTCCAGGCACAAATTGCATCTATGTCTAAATCCTTTCGGAGTGTTCGAATGACATAGTATGGACCACGAAATAGTTGGTGTTAAATTGTTGTTTTTTAAAAACCACCAGTGTTTTGTTAATTACGTTTTATTGGTGACTTTCGGGTTTAAAAATGAGTGTGTGTGTACGTAGAATCGTTGTTTCCACTTCCCGGCGGATATTCCTATGTATACTTTCCTATTGTTAGTATTTTCTTTAGGATAAATCGTAGCCTTATATACAACGCTTTCGACGTAACAGTTTCCTTTAAGTGGGCAGTTATTTTTAATCTGACAATTACATTTTTTTTCCTCCGTTTTAGTTTTCTTACTCAGTGTGCTCAATATTTTTTTATTATGTGAATTAATAATGTTCTCCATATTTTTGGTGCAAGAATAACTAATTTTCACAGTTTTCTTATTGAAAATTTTACTTAAAGGATTAGTCGTTTTAAAATGTTTATCTATTAGATTTAAAAATATTCTCCCGATATTAAGACTAGAAAGCTGGCAATATGGTGGGTTGAACCAGATAATTTTGCGTCTCCGGTTTTTGGGTTTATTTATCCTTATATTATCATTATATATTAGTTTTTCGTTGTACCCACTATTACTTAATGCGTTATCATATATATGTTTGCTAGTCTCAAAGATATTTTTATTTGATGAGAGTTTGTTAATTCTGGTGTTAATAGTTGTAGGAATTTGTTTTATAATGCATTTGGGATGATTGGATTTAGTGTTAATGTATAATGGGGTATGATTGTATATATATATATATATATATATATATATATATATATATATATATATATTTAACAGCCGAATTTGTACCGTCTGATTTTCAAAGTTTGATCTGAAGGCCCTAAATCTAAAAAATAAAACTGTTCTTTTAACATGCAAATTTTCATTTGTTATTAGTTTATTATATTATTGACAACATAATAAAATACTTCGCTACTTATTTTAAAAACTATTTAGTCCTGTTTCCTTGTTAATAGACATGTTAGTTTTGTGCTTTTCTCATTTGTATTTGTCAGTGATCGAGTTTCTGGTTAAGAGTACTTTCTTCTCTTCTGTCATACTATATATGTTTTCAGTTTTAACAGAGAAAACTAGTGCTTCTATATTTCTTTGTAGTCTCTTTACTTCAGTAGTTAAACTTTTCTGGAAATTGTTTGACCTGTTAATGAATTCCATGTTTGGAATTATATTTACTATGTCTTTCTCACATTTGTCTGTCATACACTGTCTCTTGGTATTTACTAGATTTTAAATCAAAATAGTATTTTACCGTCTGTCTCTGGTCTCATATTCTGGATCACTTCTTCCATTTTAGTTAGCAGGATATTTTGTGTATAGTTAGTTCTTGGGGGTTGGGATATATTTAGTAGACAATCCCAGCGTTCGCTTCTCCATATTCCGGGGGTGTTCCAGGTGCCGTAAGTGAATATTCTCCTGTGTTATGAATATGTTTCTCGAAACTACTCAGCCATCAGGCTATCACTGTTTTATGAGACATACATAAACAGAGGCTGAAGAGAGTCCAGCATAGGAGGTCATATATTGGTATCTTTGGCTTGGATTTGAAACCGACGATACCGATGAGGTCTTAAACTTCTGTAATAACATATATAAATAAATATTACGCTCTTATATTTAGATTTTTTCTTAATAATCGAGTACTCTGCTGGGGTTCTCTTCCACTAACCTTATATATATATATATACATATATATATACATATATATATATATATAGAGAGAGAGAGAGAGAGAGAGACAGACAGACAGAGAGCGAGAGAGAGAGAGAGAGAGCGAGAGAGACATAGATATATATTGAGACACAGATAGATTTCGGAACAGAGAGAATCATTGAAAAACTCGGTTATATAAAAACAATATAATCAAATTATCTCATATGAATAAATTGAGTGTATTGAATTGGCACGTTCGCTTTCTTTCTACTTATCTCTGTATATTGTCGCATATTATCAAACATATACAAGTTCTTACATGTATATTTTATGTGCTGACTGAAGTGAAAAACAATACTAACGTTTTGACTAAGCATCTAGTCATGTGGCATTTATCAAATCGTGACACATCGTAATGTTGGTTAAATATTATGAGTCGGTTGATATTGAGTGCCAATTGCACGCCTAATGTCGATATATACCTTCATATAGACATTAAATCTTGTATTGTATGTGCAGTTTGCAGATATATAGATATTCTTGATTTCAAGGGATATGCAAATAAAGGAATTTACTTACTAATATACTCCATCTGATTTTGTCTTTCCTTAAAGCAACGCTTACATATACGTATGTTACAGTCTTATGATAATGCTTTGCTATGTATATGAATATTACTCATCATCTTGCTACCGTTGCTTGACAGTTTGTGTATTCATAATATTTGTGTATCTCGTCGAATCCCTCCTCCCCTCCTGCGGGAATCAATCCAACTAATTATTCGGCTCAAGAAGCATTGATGTGATCGCACAAATTAATTGGAAATGACTGCAGAGACAGGTCGTAAATCTATCCTTGACAAAAATGGAAATCCCTGCAGATATGTTTTTAAAAACGTTTATTCTACTTGAAGTGCTATCGAAAATACGCTACAGAGAGGAAAAACTGAATTCTCCAATCGAGTCCTTCTTAGCTAGCGATAATGCGAATCTGAAATTTGGAGGAGGTTATCCTGCATCTAAAGATCGGTTTTCAAGGCCTGTAAATTAGAATGGACACCATATCTTGATTCTAAGCACATAAACACAATTTACTGCTTCAGGTGCCGGATAAGAAGATAGATCTTTTTCTTAACGAGTCACCACTCATCAACAGTAAACTCCCTCGAGGCTAAAGGGGTAATGAGAGGAACAGATTGTCAGTTGGATGATGAATAATATTATGAGAGGATTGAAAATGATGAATGGAATATATCATTATTTCACATATGAGGACGATTTATAACAAGTATCTTTGAACATTGTCTTAAGGACGACGATTCTATAGCCTGCAAAGAGGCAGTCCTGTGCTAATGTTCTCCAAATATGGATAATTATTAGAAGAAAACAGTGTTCATGGACATTTCGATTGATGTTAGGTATGCAGAAGAAGAAACGAAAGTTGTTTGCAGTTGTGGTAATCAAGCAAGTTATTGTCGTGAAATAGTAACCAGCGATTGAAGGTTAGTGCAGCACCTTTAAACAACGATATTGTAGCTAAATGTTAGCAAAGGTTTTCTGTAAGAAAAGGACTGTAGAAAACTATATTGCGAAAGCCATTTTGTACTTTGTCAAAAAGTGACACGTCTTCAGATGTCACAGCAGTACTCAAAGTTAGAATGTATCTGAATTGTTTATAGAGTGAGAATATCATCACGTGATATTGTCTGTAGTTGTAGAATAGTGCAACTATTTAGCCAATAAGTTTTCATTGGTTTGCCTATTATAGGGTTGACGGACGCTTTTTATGTAATTTTATACCGAAGAACAGTAATCAGTGTAAACGTATCAGCATTATTTAAAGAGACTTGAAAGTTGACTTTGGGTTTACTTTCGGCAGCCTCGTAACTCTCACTTCCTTTATTTTGTCCGTTACTCCTCAACTTCCATGAGCGATGTTTCTGACAAAGAGGGAAGAAATATAACACTTATCGGTGGCAAGATTGACCTTTAAATAGTATTTTAAGCTTTTTACATCAAGTGGCTTAATGCCTTGTCTAAAGCTATTTCCCTAAAATAATACTACAACAAAAAAACGATTAATTGTTTAAGATTAATTGTTCACACGTTTCAATTAACCGTTTTATAACATTATTAGTGCGTAAATAAGCACATCATATCCGATAGAGTTTGAACTAAAACAGAGAAAAATAACTTTTCATGAATAGGGTTTTAATTTTTCTGAAAATAAAATGGATAACATGCGTGTGT
>OY744530.1:37426885-37491885 GCA_963556195.1 Sepiola atlantica | reverse complement strand
CCTTAAAATAGTGTTAGAAACAAACTAATATAATAACTGTACAAAATAAATTGACTTACATAAGTGATTTTCCACTGAAAGACTTGGGACTAAAAGTTTTTTGTTTTTTTTAAATATAGTTTTAATGGTTGAAAAACTTCCGAGACTATATATTGGGTATTTGGATATGCATGGTTAGGTTTCCTTCCTCTTATTTGAACACCTCTCTGGTACCAAAGGTGCTTAAGTTTTCATCTTGATAAAACATAATGTATAAAAATACTAGTATTAACTATTGTTACTAAAACGAGATTGCAAGCTAAGTCTGGGCAGCCCTCAGAACTAGTGAGTTCCCCTAGGGCTAATTCCCCAAGGAGGTCGAGCAGATTTCGACAGGGTAAACCGTTGTCATTAGAGACACTGAAGTAGGAGCTCCTTCTTTCGAAATGGCAAATTGGACTTGTCCGACCGATAATAATTTTAACATTGCTCCCTGTGGAGCTTCGTTATGCAAAACTTGTGATATTCTAATAACATCTAAAGAATATCAATCTAATGTAACTAAAAGAATCTATCCAGTCCTAAATCATTCGGGGGATGATTTGTCGTGTAGGTCAAAATTTAGTTTACATATTATCTTGTAAAAATTGTAATTTACAATATGTAAGCGAAACAGTACAACCTTTAAATAGACGGATGAATTTACATAGAACTAGAAATAAAGGCTGTGTCCATGTAGTAACCCACTTTAAAGAAAAAACCTGTAGAAAAACGTCTTTTTAAATACAGATTATTGAAAAATTTAAAGATAATAATACACTTAAATTGCGTCAACCTAAAGAAGATGAAATAATTAAGAAAATGCGAGTAATTTATCCATATGGTCTAAATGTAAAAATAAAAAAAGATAATTTACAAGACGAATCAGAAAATGTAGGGCGATTGTATCCAGCTTTGCCTCGCTACGGTACTAGAGATAGAACACATGTAAATAGAAACAATAGAGGATCTGCCGTTTCATGAGAAAAAGCTTATACACGCCGATTTGAAACACTGAGACAAGGAAAAAAATCGACAGTTGCCTTGTGAACGCAGATTAGAAAAACTGTAAGTGAACAAGGAAGATTAGTATTTATTTGACGGGGAGGTGGACAACAAAAGAATGAGGAGGGAGAGAAGAAGGGACTAAAAGTATATATATGTATGTATGTGTATATATGTATATATATATATATATATATATATATATATATATATACATATTTTTTTTTGTGTTGATATTTTTTATATTTATAATATAAAACTAAAAATAATAGATTAATCACCTAAATAATAGTGTAATGGATTCGTCCAAACACTTTAAAATGCAGCTACATTTTCGTAAGTAACGGATACATTTTATTCGACAGACGAACAGCACAGGTAAGGGAATTTTTTTATTTTTATTTAAATAACTAATATAAGTTAGCAAAACATTTATATGGTACAAAACGTAGATTTAGTATAAGGCACGTTTATGTTTTTGTCTTTTAAGGGTAGTGGGGTCTGATCAACTCTTCTGGGAAGCCATGAAATTAAATACTGTCTTGTTTTTAAATTTCCGAAACAGTTTTTCATGGTTAACAACTGATGATCCCTTAAAATAGTGTTAGAAATAAACTAATATAATAAGTGTAAAAAATAAATTGATTTACATAAGTGATTTTCCACTGAAAGACTTGGGACTAAAAGTTTTTTTGTTTTTTTTAATATAGTTTTAATGGTTGAGAAACTTCCGAGATTAATATATATATATATATATATATATATATACATATACATATACATATATATATATATATATATATATATATATATATATATATATATATATATATATATATATATGTATATGTATTTGTGTGTGTGGGTGTGGGTGTGTGTCCCGGAGTGCAAGCATTTTACCTTGTGTCAACTCTTTTCGCTATGGGAAGAGGTTATTATTAATTTAAGTTATTCATTTACACGCACACAGAAACACATACCCACATACACACACACACATATATATATCTTAACTAAACTTAATTACGATATATATATACATATATATATATATACATATATATATACACTTATATATATATATACATATGTATATATATATAAGCTTTGGTAGTAACTTAAAATTGTAGGTAGTAGTAGTCGTATATATATATATATATATATATATATATATATATATATATATATATATATATATATATACAAGTTGGACCTAAAAAACAAGAGGTGCCGAAGCTAGGACTGAATATTTTTAATTTATTCTATTTTTTATTTCTTTAATTATCAATTATCAAGTTATAAATAAAATAAACATGAACATTTTTTTTACTGCAAACGATGCATCCTACGATCTCATTTAAAAACCCAAACGGAAAAACAAATGTCTGAGGATGGAATTGAATTGGTTGTAAATAAAATGCTATGTTTACCTCGATCAATTGGTTGTTTTGTTAATTTCCGTGTCAACCAGGTTTGATTTTAAGATTTTGAACCAGTTTGTAAGAAACAAAAATGTTTTCTTTCTTTTCTGTTATAAATCGAGGAAATGTTATTGTTTTGATTTCCTTGGAAAACTTGATTATTTCTGAATCAACCAGTGGTTGTTTTTTTCTATTAACAATTCGGGTTGACTTAAACATTTGGACTGAAAGAAAAAGAAGAAACTGATATGTTTTTTTCTACCTTGTCTGTCATAGTTTGTAATTGTCTGTCCTAAATGGGATATAGATGTTTTTTAAGGTGCGTCTTGTCAAAATTATGTATAGATTTCCGAGTTCGACATTAAGATTCCCGAGCTAGGCAAGACACGCTAGAAGCTGGTCGGACGTTTCATTCGCTGAAAGGCTGTGAAAATAACAACAGTTGTTCGAATAATCATAATAATATAAATTGATATTTTATTACATCATATTACGTCGACAAGTTTGGTTTAGTTACTTTGAGGATTAATATATTCGTAAAAGATAAATAATACATCCTTTTCCCCCTTTTATATGTATGTCACAACATAGACATTGAGAGAGGAAGTGGATCCTGACAGTCCATGATTGGGGTCCATGATTCAAATCATATAACCGACTGAAAAGAATGAGTGTAAGTAAACATGAAACATATGGCTGTAGGTAATTGAAATGATAGTTATTAAAAAAGAATAATATATTATGAAAGTTACCTTAAGGGGCGAGCACATTTGGAGAAATACGAAAACGCTTCTATCTAAATGGAGTTATCTCCCTTCGAGATTGAATATTCTATGGGATGTTGTATGTTTGTAAAAAATCAGAAGGATGTATTTCGTTCGCCTTTCTATACGGTTGACACGATGTCTGCATCTATTGAAGCGAGGGACCTTGAGAGTCAATTGTAACTGGATGTTCGAATCTGGAAGAACAGTTGCATATCGCTAAACTTATGATCGCTAGTGAATATTAAAAATACTATCAATAAAAAAGAATAATTATATCTATATATACATACAATAAATATTTGTTTTTTGTCTATGTACGTCTAAGTTTCGTCCTTTTTAATCGGGACTCATCACTATAGAGATATAACTATTCACTACTGGTCGTGTGGCTACTAGTATTTTACAACTAAATTCCCGACACCTAGAACCATTCGGCCACCACTGGATAGCTACCTAAACAGTGATAATTTTAACACTTATTTCGGCGGATTGACGCCATAAGAGCGTTGAACTTAATGAAAGGAACGATGCATTTATAGCTAGCGACGTCATGCTGTGTTAATACTACACTTACAGTGCCTATCTAGAGAGGTTTTCTAGGGGCTACAAATAATACATATTTGCTTTTTTGTTAAGTATCTATGTACGTGTACGTTTCGTCCTTTTTAACCGGGACTCGTCAGCATAGAGATATAACTATTCACTACTGGTCACGTGATTCGAAACCCCGGGCTACGAGTATTTTACAACTCAAATCCCGATACCTAGAACACTATATATATATATATATATATATATATATATATATATATATATATATATATATATATATATATATATATATATATGTGTGTGTGTGTGTGTGTGTGTAGTAAAATAAATAGAAAAAAAAATATCTCAGTCACCACGTGTCTAAATAAAGACATATTTCTATTTGATTCACTTCAAATTGAGATGCACCAAGCAGGCCTTTGTTATAGAAGAGTTCGGTATTGACCAATTCAACCATTAACCTGTGAGAAAGCAATAACAACGACTCTGATTGGTTAGCTAGTTACGGTAATCATTATATAGATAAAATACTCAATCACTATTCCGCACATTTAGTCTGATATTTCTTGCAAGCATAAAACACGAGCGCCTCTGTTCCTCTGTTTTCATATTACTACTACTAAACTCTACAAATCTAGTAATAACAACTGAAGTAAATAATGAAAATATATACACAATGTATTAATTTATATGTGTATCTACATTGAACAATAAAAATCATATATATATATATATATATATATATATATATATATATATGGGTGTGTATATATCAAGTGTTGCAGAAAAATCCGACACTTAGAGTCACCGGCGAGAGATCTAGCAGGATATGCTGAGGTTCGTGGTAAAGCAACGGCTTGACGAAATCGGGCGCCCCTACGTTTTCAAGCAGAATTAGGTTTCTGCACACAAGGCCAAGCTAATCCAGGCGTGGATGTTCGTCAGCAGTGGTCGTCAGATTTATGAACGCCCTCCTCACCTGAACTTGACTGAAACCCTCTCGACTATTTCTTCCAAGGCGTGATCTAGGCCAATACTAACAAGCACGTTCACAACACAGTGGACTCTCTTAAGGCTGCTATAGTGGAGGCGTTCGCCGCTACAGACTAGAACATAGTAACCAAAGCTTGTGACTCATTTTACGCTTGCCTTGCAATTGTCGTCTGTACCGCCGGCGGTTAAAGTGGAAAATAATGTAATGTGTAACTGTAACTATTGCTAAATGAACTGTCCGGTCTCTGCATATTCATGTTGAACACCCTGTACTTATTTTATTGTATTTAAAGGGTTCGCTCTTCTTGATCATTTTCATTATATTTCATTAAAAAAACATGTTTTTAGTGCTGCTATAATACCAAATTCCTTATATACGTTGAGATTAATATAAAATGTTTTGTACCACTTAGGATATATGTGTGTAGAGATATATGAACTTCTAGGATTCGATGGTAGATAATTCAGCCAATTTTGGCAAATCTGCAAGCCTGTGCATAATTAGAGTTGATTGTTAGCGTTCTTTAAATAGGCTGAGTAATTCGTTTTCTTTGAATTTTCCTTATTTACGGCTGACTGTCTGGAAACAAAGTCTTGTGAATTAATGGTTTCCATTGTGTTTGGAAGAATAGTTAACCTTTTACAACTGTAAGAACGGAAGAATATATGCACGGAATATAGCTTTCAAGAGAAAAATAGACATGAGCACATTGACTAACACAGATATACACATGCAAACACACAAACACACATACACAAACACAAACACAGTTATTTCCATAAATATTTATATATATATATATATATATATATATATATATATATATATATATATATATATATATATATATATATAGTGGTATATTTATATATGCTGAGATTCACATTTATCATCATATATAAATATACATATACTAGCAGGCCCCATGTTCCCAAACTGCCCGAGAGAATATAAAAGTATGATTAAACTATAAAAAATGTCCGCAAAAACGAATTAAAGTAAATTTAATAGTTAAACTTTTATAGTGTGAGTCACTTTCCTATATAAAGTTAACTTAAAATTATCACCCACTTCCAGACCATTTGCAATAATATGTTGTTTTATTTTTCAATATTTTAGGAGAATCAAAATTTTGTGGAAACTAAGCTTATATTATTATTTTATTTATATAATTTTTGGTAAGGTAGATTTTTTCTTCCTCAAATAAAATAAAGTAAAAAAAAAGAATTAATGTTTAAGGATGCATTTTTTTTACTCTCACTTCAAAGGAATTTTCAGTAGGAGAAAGCCGAATCAAGTCCCGATGCTTCTACACAATACGAACCGAACTAAATCGAAGTTTCAAACTAAAACTGAAACTTAGGTTCTGGTGAGGTTTTGGTGAGGTTTTGGTGAGGTTCTGGTGAGGTTGTGGTGAGGTTCTGGTTTGCTTAAAGTTAAGTCATGATTACGTTAGGGTTAATATATGGTTAGGTTAGGGTTAGGGTTACAAAAATTAAAAAGAACACTTTGGTTCGTATTTGTAGATTGTCTGATGAAATTCGTAATTTTTACTTAGCCAAAAACAGGTATTTTCGATCACGGTCGTTTTTGTTGTGTCAAGAGGTCGCTAAATTTATGATAGAAAATTAACGAACGTCTTCAGATCAAATGTGTTCTGAAGACCTTCGTTGATCAAAACGAAACCAGTAAAATCTCTCGTTCCTTGATGATTTTTTTCTTGTATTTAAATTTGTTTCGGTTTGTCTTTTTCACACATTTTGTCATTCAGGGCATTTAATGCATGACAAAATGTGCATTTAATGCTCATATATATATATATATATATATATATATATATATATATATATATATATATATATATATATATATATATATATATCATTAACTACATAATTACCAGAAAGCGCGACCTCAAAGATTTTAAGATAACACGCTCTTTCCATAGTAGCTGTTGTTTATCAGATCATGCGCTTATAGTCGGCAAGACCATCTTCCATTTAGACAAGAGGAGAGTGAAAAAGTCTTCCGTTCCAAAACGCCTAAATTTTCTGCCTCTAAAACAAGCAGATACACAAAATGAGCTGAAGGAAAAAGTTACGACCGCTATAGCTTCTGTAGAGGTAAATAGTGACGTTTCAAGTTCTTGGGATTCATTGCGCAATGCTGTTTATGACTCGTCTGCTGAGGTTTGGGGCTTCCCTTTGCGGAAACATCAAGACTGGTTTAGTGAAAACAACACTGAAGTGCAGAAGCTTATCGACCAAATGCATGTTTGCCACAAAACATGGCTCGAGGACAAAAATTCCACAGTGAAAAAGAAGGCGTATAGAGCTCACAAAGCACAAGTTCAGAAGGATCTTAGGGCATTGAAAGAGGCTTGGTCGTCATCCAAGGCTGCGGAACTTCAGGACGATGCCGACAGGAAGGATTCTAAGTCATTTTACTCTGGCCTTAAAGAGGTGTTTGGTCCTCAAATGAATGGTTCTGCCCCAGTTTTTGCTGAGGATGGAGAAACACTGCTAACTGCCAAATCTGCTATCCTTAAGCGCTGGAAGCAGCACTTTGAAACTGTCCTTAACTCTGCATCGGTGACTGACGAAAACATCATTTCCTCTCTTCCGCAGCATCCCGACATTCTGGAAATGTCTTTTCCACCCACAGTTCAGGAAGTATCTCAAGCTAAAAAACAGCTATCGTCAGGGGCACCGGGCAGAGATTGCTTCCCCATTGAGGTGTACAAACATGGCGGAAGAGCACTCGAGGAAAAACTGACCATCTTGTTTGTGGAGATATGGAAGGTTGGCGGAGTCCCACAGGACTTTAAGGATAGTTATGTCAAGCATCTTTATAAGAGCAAGGGAAGCAGGAATTCTTGCGATACTCATCGCGGGATATCTCTGCTTTCTGTTGCAGGTAAAATTCTTGCAAGGTTGATTCTGAACAGGAGCATCAGACATTTTATTGATGAGATTTACCCAGAGTCCCAATGTGGTTTTCGCTCTGGTCGAGGTACAATCGACATGGTATTTGCCCTTCGTCAAGTTGCTGAAAAAGTTCGTGAAAAAAATCGGGAACTGTACATGGTTTTTATTGATTTGACAAAAGCATTCGATACGGTCAGCCGCGTAGCACTTTGGAAAGTTCTTCATAAGCTTGGAATCCCCAACAACATGCTTGATGGTATAATCTCCTTTCATAAAGGGATGAAAGCACAGGTCGTTTCCAATGGGGAAACCTCAGAGCCTTTTGAAGTGACCAACGATACGAAACAGGGTTGTGTGATGGCACCTGTGCTGTTTGCATTGTTCTTTTCGGTGATGCTTCGGCACGCATTCGCTGATGAAAGCACAGGTGTTAAGTTTCAATTCCGAACCACAGGTGGGCTAAAATCATCAGCGTTTTAAAGCCAAAACCTTGGTTCGAGAGGCCATCATTCGGGACCTTCTCTTTTGCAGATGATGCTGCCCTGGTCGCGACTTTTTTTGAAGAAGCTCAGAATCTTTTGACAAAATTTTCAGGTGCATGTAAAGCTTTTGGTTTAACAATCAGTTTAAAGAAGACTGAGGTGGTCCATCAACCATGTCCTACCCCTAAACAAGTTCAAGGAGTGAAACAAAATCAGCCTGTCCATGAATTTCCATTAGAAAAACTCAAAGTGGATGGCAGACCAATGAACTATGTCAAAAGCTTTACCTACCTAGGTAGCAAAGTTAATTCTGCTGCTTCACTTGATGATGAAATCGTAAACCGAATTGCAAAAGCGGCAAATGCCGTCGGAAAGCTGAAACATCGTCTTTGGAGTCGCAGAGGCATTAAGTTGAAGACAAAAATCAATGTGTATAGGGTTGTAATATTAACAGGTCTTCTCTATGGATGTGAGGCGTGGACGCCTTACCGGCATCACATTCGCCAATTGGATGTGTTCCACAGGAGCTGCCTTAGGACCATATGCGGACTTAGTTTGAAGGACAAAGTCGCTAACACCGATCTTTACAACAGATGCCATATCGGTGGAATTGAAAGTTTCCTGTTGCAGTCTCAATTGCGATGGGCTGGTCATGTAGCAAGAATGGACGAACGGAGGATACCTAAAGCACTGATGTACAGTCAGTTAGCTTGTGGTAACAGAAATGTTGGTCGGCCCTTGCTGAGGTACAAAGATAAATTGAAAGATGCGCTGACGGCAATTGGAGTACCCCCCCAAAACTTTGAAGACTGTACAAAAGACAGGAAGACATGGCGAGCAGCTTGTTGCATTGGACTGGAAAGATTCAACGAGACCTGTGTGGATAATATGAGAACTGCCAGAGTTAGGTGAAAAGCTAGAGAGAGTGCTCCACACCTGGCATCCGATTTCTCACACTCTTGCACTGTCTGCGGCTTTCCTTGCAGGTCTCTTGCCGGACTCAAGTGTCATGAACGATCTAGACACACATGAAAGTTGTTGGAACCTCATACGTCGCAATCGACGGGAGAGTCCATCATATATATATGTAATTATTATTAATAAATAAATATTTATAATTCGTAGACATGAATGTTTTGCTTTTTTATTTAATGCGCGTCACTAGTGAATTACGTAACCCGATCGCCTGTCGAACAATTCCAACCCCGGATCCAAGTATTATGAACCGAAAAAATCCAAGTATTATGTATCGTAACAATTCGGCAAACGCGACGATCATGCTTTGTAGTGCGAGAAAAATATGGATTGTATTCTTTCAGTGTAAACATAAGTATTGTTATTCTAAATATTCTCAAGGGAGAGAACAGTGCAACGTGTCTAATTTATGAATAATATGTTTATTATCTATCAAAAGGGTTCATTTTCATAGAAGCTAAATAATTATTATTAATAAATAAATATTTTTATGTCCATAGGGGTATATATATATATATATATATATATATATATATATATATATATATATATATATATATATATATATATATATATATATCACGATTTTATTTTACACTCGTCAGTATGGAATTACGTAATCGTATCTCCGGTCGAACAATTCGAACCATGGATCCAATTATCATGAACCTTGGTTTCGTAAACATTACACCAACGCGACGACCACGCTTTAAAATGCGAGAGAAACACGCCTTGTATTTGTTTACTGTAAACATACGCGCTGCCCTTTTACATAGAGTGTTATGTTTATGTGTGTGCGTGTAAAACCAAATGACACAATCCTACTAAAGCATTGACCGTGGAGTGCTTATAAAACAAAGTTTATTGATAAAATTAGGTGTTGCCATGCACGGGCGTTACCCAAGAAAATTGCAGGACTCAAGAAAGTTATTCTTTCATTCCTGAAATCCATTCTTATTTTAATTTTTCAACGATCTATAAATATTAATTGTAGTGTTCTGTGATTATTAAATGGATAAATATTAATACAAATTCAAACGCTTGTAGATAAAAAAAAACTAATGCAGTAGTGCATTTACGTAAATAACAGTGTCTATATAAAACACTAGAAAAAAGCTGCTGTCAGATAGAGTAAAAGATAATTTGTAAATAAAGTTATATTTTAAAAGTATTATTTATAAGAACATGAGCGATTAATTAAAAGATTAAACGAATATTTTGTGCCAAAAACGGCTTTTTATTTCAATAACTGGTTGCTTTGCCAGCTCGCAAAATCGCTTCGCAAAGTTTGCAACTTGAAATTCCCGAAACCAAAATGTGAAATAATAAATATTTCATTCATCTTTATTTCGTAAACATACAACAACAAATTTAGCATTTATTCAAATAATTAAGTAACCGGTGATTCTCCAGGTTAACCAAGGCGATCCATAATACAGGCCTGGCAAACATGCAACTGGGGTTCACGACTGGAGGCGGTCATGTGAATACCGAAATTGCTACTAAATAATAATTACAGAGAAAAGCTTTAGTAACACATTTCTTAGTACTGCCCGATAATTAACAACTATACATATTAGGAACCAGCTTGCAATCATTGATTTATTTTCATCAAATAAAATGTAAAAAAATGTACAAAAATATAAAAGAACTAAATTCACAAAAATCACTTTATTTACCATGAATTATACACATTTATGGTATTTCAACACCCATGAGTTAATTTGTTTATATGGACTGATTGATTACAGAAAATATAATCACATAATACAATCATAAAAGAAATTCAACATTTTACAAAATCAAATACTTTATGAACAAAATAATGTAAATAATTTTAGTGCTATTTTCTAAAAGTAATATTCCATATACAATCATCAAATAAACATTCACATTTATTCATATAAATCAATATTTACATTTTGGTAATTTTTATACAAATTTATTTATATTATTTGGATTATTCGAACGACTGTTCTGATCTTGAGTGCTATTCTCACAATGTTTCGCGCGAAACGTTGTGAGAATAACACTTAAGATGAGAACAGTAGTCCGAATAATCTATGCTCAGCTAAAAAAAATTAGAAACACAAATTTATATTTAATAAGAAATCAGTTCGCCTGTGTAATCGTAGGTGTGCTCTATTTTGTAAACTCACAATTTTATTCATTGAAGTTATACACAAAAGACATGTTGGCCCCGAACGGGTTGAGACATGGTCGTCATAAAGTAAACTACTTACTTTCCGAGGCCCACGGTTGGGATCAGTGTCACCCCTTCACTTTACTCCATGTGACGTCGCTAATGAGAGGGAGGAAGAGGGAGATAGTGACAGAGAGAGAGAGAGAGAGAGTGGTATGTCAGTCAGTCAATCACTTTCTTCCTTTTTTGAACTCTTGCCTCGTATATCTGTCTATCGAGTTTAATTTAAATTACCTTCTCTGAAAGTTAATCAGCAAATATTTTAAGTAAGCTTTAATAATTTATTCTTTTTATATTAAATCAATTGAATTCATTATTACTAACAAAAATATTGCATATAAATGGAACAAATTGAACGATAAAATTACGAAAAAATAACACAACCCATTAATAAATTCTAGACTGTTTTAAAATATAGTAATGCTAATTAGACAGATTTATGCATGTCGATGGCTATTTCTACTGTACTTCATATACAGTATTCCAAAAGAATAAGTTGCATTATTGATTTAAATGACATCAACCGGTTTTGATGGTAATGTATGAGTGATAAACGAAAAACACCTTTAACATAACTTTATTTAGATAAGTTAAGTCAAAATAAAATTTCAATTAAAATGAAAAGATGAATATAAATTAACTGTGTACAAAATAAGTATTGAAACATTTGTATTATTGCATAAATAAAATCGAACATTCTATCACGAACGAACTACGTAGAGATGATGATTATTATTTTTTCGGTGTTCTTAGAGGGGGTGATTTTGAATAATAGTGTCTATACACACACATTTAAAAGAAATTACTATAGTATACGATTACATGTATTTTGAAAATAATTTAATTTTCTTGAATATAATTCATAAGAAATAACGTGATAGTCTAAAGCACGGGAGCACATGTTCTGGTGGTAACTAACCTTCTTCATCGCGCGACATCACGATACCACTCGACTGTGTCTTTATACAAAACTGACTGGTTAGTACTGTTTTTTTTTTGCTAGCACGACCTGGCGTATGTAAATCGCTTGCTAGTAAAACAAAATAGATATGCTATATATTTTCATGTAGTATGCAGAACCTGATAAAACATTATATACAAAAGATAGTGAATACTAGTCTAGAATGTTGTATTTAATTTGTATCAAAACAAAAAAGTGTAAGAGTATTTTTATGTACAGTTTGAGAATGTCATTGGAACCGAGATTGTGGAGGTGTGTATATTATTTGATGTCTTAAAACGAAAGGTTTGAAGTTTTTTGTTATTATAGAGTAACTGCTAATTACCGTAGTTATTAATATCAAGTAGGCGGAATGACAGTGCGATACGATAGATTTACCTTAATTAGATACATACTATATTACTTTAACAATGTATATGAGGATTATGACCTATACTAAATAGAGGTCAGTCACTCCTAGTAGCTGGCTGAAATTACAGAGCAAAGAGAAAAACACTCGAGGGCGTGCAATATAACAATTCTGATTTTAAATTAAATTATATTTTATTTTCTAGAAGCATGTACCAATAAGCAATTGAAGAAATTACGACGCAACATTCTATATGCAGCTTTTGTCTATAGAGGTATACTTGTGAGAAAATAGGGGGACTTCTAACTTTATTTTAATGCATGTATCTCAAAACTAAAACATCCGTTTGTTTTTAAGTATATGCTTTTTTTAGATGTCAAATAAGATTGATTTTATGTTTCGTGAAAATAATTTTGTTTCGTATTTAGTTACAATTCTTTTGCGTTTCAAATGATGGTGATATTCGCTTATTAGCAATGCTTGAGGCTGATCGATTAACACCTGGTAAAGAATTGACATTGGCTGAGAAAGTATCACAGATTAGCTACGATAAAGCTGATGAGGTAGATTTTTTTTCCAGAAAGCGGACATTTTGCTATATGTAGTACCATTTTTTCAATAGAGAAATAACAATATTTCGCCATGACCTTTGCAACATTTTAATTGGAAGGGATTGTTGCATTTATATGAATTCCGACGCACACATATAATAGATATGCCCTTATATATACAAATATGTTCACATTGTTCTACAATAAAAATCCTGAGTATAAATCATCAAATATGTTATATATATATATATATATATATATATATATATATATACAGTAGTGAACAGAAGTTAATGAACAGTAACTCCTACAGTAATTAACTGTGTATAGCATATGTTATATGTATTGCATGAATCAATTTTTAAACAATTCAAACAAGTACAGTATCTACACACACAAATATATATATATATATATATATATATATATATATATATATATATATATATATATATATATATATATATAGTTGTAATGATCAACTAGACACAATCTTCAAATGTCTTCGTTCTGTACAAGGGTTTGTCAGGACAACCTGCTATAGAATAATTCACCTAACGCGTAAGCCCTGACCAAATATTAAAAATAACATAGTATTTGAAGCTCAAATTAGATCCCCTCGACACGGCTATCCGCTGTCTCATACGAGGAATGGTGCACCTTCTCCTAGTCATGTTACCTTAAATAAATGAACACTACAACAAACTATATTAGTTTTTGTCCTGTAATCCGGTACGACCTAGAGGCCACAAAAAAGATATACTATAACAAAGTTAACTGGTCAATAGGGGAGTTAACATTTAATGTTCTTCACTTCTTAACCATATCAACGTTTGGGAGGTAAAATAGATCTTTTGTAGAACACTCGGATACATATATATATATATATATATATATATATATATATATATATATATATATATATATATATATATATCTTATAGAGGGGTCAGGAATTAGCCCCATGAAAAGTTCCCTAATTTATTAGACTTTAAATAGAAGTATAAGGAGAAGATAACTATATATAAATAAAACATACCCTCAAAATTCATTGGTAAAGTCTGCAATTAATCTTGATTTTCCTGTTGTCTCTTTTAAGCCAGCATATAAAAACATCTTCGAAACATTGTCTATCCAGTTTAATTTAGGTTCAATCATGGACTCGGAGCTTGCCAAACTCATGGGATAAATTCGTTGTGTTCAAAATAGATTAGCATCTTCATACCTTTTGTGGCGTGGCAATTCATACTTCTGGAAAACCGGAGGTTAGAGGAGAGCATTTCGTACATTACGATTAGGGGTTACTGGAAATGTTTGTAAATTCCGCATCAATTTTCCCATGTTTCCGTACACATACGTTAAAACATTCTGAGTGTATCAGCAAGTCCTGTGAGCATATACCAGAAAGAACAGTTGGAAATAATTTATACACCGTCCACTATGACTATGCAATCCCTACAGTTACATATCTAGAAAACGGAGCTTTTAAACCTGACATCGTAATATGGGACAAAAGGGAGAAAGTAGCAACCCTAGTTGAAGTCAGTGTCCCTAATGATGCAGGATTGAACAGAGCAGAAAGGGAAAAGATTACGAAATACCAAGGTATTATGTACGACATGAACAGAAACTGGAATCTTAGGAAAATTTTCATCATCCCAGTAATTATAGGAGCAACAGGACTAATGAAGAAGAATTTCAAGAGCTATCTGGCGATTATACCCAGTGAACTGAGTGCAAGAGAAATACAAACCATTGCACTTAAAGGGAGGGTTAGAATCTTAAAAAGATCTCTAGGCTGGAGTGTCTGAAATAGCCGGTGAATGTCTGGCATCCGGTAGGATGCCCCATCTCCAGAAAAAACGGAAAAATAAGAAAAAGAAAAAAAACACATCTTTTTCAAAAAAGATTAATTGTATTTTTAAAACATCGGCTTTCAGCTGGACATGCGGTACTAATTTGACATAGCACAGTTACTTTTTATGGAAACAACATTTTTTTACTATAAATGACGTCACGACTTATAAAGGCCAGATGCAACTCGGGAATAAGAGTTACTGAGATAGTATGGTTGTCAGAACAAAATCTGAATATTTGTGGAGACGGTTCGAGATAGGAATCTGTTGACATTGGGTTTGAAGACGACCAACTTATAATCTTCGGGGAAGCAGTCCTTCGGCAATGTGTTTCACATACGAGAAGCCCTTACGAAGAAGCTCTGTTCTAGGAAATGCAAGTTTTAAGAAGTAAACTGAAAAGTTGACATTCGGTCAGGTCGTCCACAACCATAAACCATTAATGAACAAGTTTCTGCCATTTATCGTAGCGTTATAGATGACAGATAACTTGCTGTCTATTAGTTCTCGTACAGCTCATACTGTTTTAACATATCTCTTAGAGATGATAACGCGGTATAGGTTATATATTCTATAGTATATCAGCTATTAATTATTTGGTTAAATTGTGTTCGTAGAAAGGTTTCAAAATAAACAAGATTCTTTATAGAGTAAAGGGCGGGTCGGTACAGACGGTTAAACCTTTGCGGCAATCAAACCTTAGCGGAACTGTCGTCATGCGACGACGTGAGAACAAAAGATCAGTCAGTGCGGATTGGACAAGCGCAGCGATAAGACCTGTTTGAGATCTCTCGTAACCGGTTTAAACGAAGCGATTATATTCTAATAAGTGTGTTCTTATGTCCTCCTATCTTTTTGTGTTTCACCCCAAAGACGAACTCAGCTATATACACCCATTCTCTCTCAAAAGTATGTGTTTGTTGATTACTTGATAGGCACATCATTCCATGGTTGCCTTACCGGCTTTTGATTTAATTTGCGAGATTATCCACAGCCAGTCAAGATCACAACGGAACGCGTGAACATCGGGACGCGATCGGACGAATCACGTGAGATTTGGAGTTACAGTGATTTAGCTGTTGGTTTCTTAGGACTGTATTATGGGGGATCAGCAACGTTAGTATTTGAGTCCCCTGGGTTCGTTGCTCATGTAACATAAGTTATCCCAAGAATGTTGATTCCAGTTCATAAGCCGAAAGGGGTTCTATAACAATAACGATTTTCACCAGATATTCAAGATGAAACCTGAGTTTTAATTTCGAACATAAGTCAATTGTTTAAAGTAAGCAGTAGAACAAATTTCTGGTTCTGAAACCAGAACTTAAACAGGCAGGACACCTTGGCAAAGTCCTAGTTTCTGTTTTTAGGAATTCGAAAGTCTTAATCATTTTAGACATTCTGTTAAAGATACCATCTCTTAATAGATATAACGGTACTGTTATAGATGACGCGCCTGATTTCCGTGACTTCGCGTCGACAACGATCGGGCAGATCGCGGAAGCGCCCGAGCGCTGACGGAATAATATCATGTTTTCTTTATTTTATCCTTTAAGAACATTTACAAAAATTTACCCCCCCCCCCCGCGCCCCCCCCAAATATTTTCACAAAGAAAAAAACTGATTTTAATCTATGTATTTAAAAAACAATTATTCGCCTTATATTAGTTGGCTATCGCTAATAACGTAAGCCTTAACCCTAACGGGAAGCCTAACCATAAAACCTAACCCTAAACCTTGACATTAAACCCTAAACCCTAAACCCTACACCTTAACCCATTACCTTACTCCATTTCTATATTTTTGTTTTATGTTAGCAAGAAAAGATGAAAGAAAAACAGCGAAACAAATGGAAAAAGAAAACATTGACAAAATCCCCCCCCCCCATAAAAAATATTTCTACACATTTGATTGAAAATGGTTCATTTGATCCCAACCTTACAATTTGTACGGTTTTATCTTTTTATCTATATATATTTTTTCTTTTAATTTATTCGTCTTATATTATCGCTTGCAAGTCTTCCATTAACGCTTGGCGTTTTCGTCTCGGCAACTCTCGGGCGCTTCCGCGACCTGTCCGATCGTTGCCAACGCGAATGTCACGGAAATCAGGCGCATCATCGATAAGAGCACCGACATAGCTATGTATTATAATTACAACTGAAAAACACAATCAAATACAACACACACAGAGAAGCTGGGTTAAGGAGTGCTCTAGCTCCTGAATAAGCCCTTATTTATACTGATGCAATTATGTTAGCTATAGACGGAATTTGTAGCTTTAAATTTCTAACCTATACGTTTAAAAAAGACCTAACTTCTCATATCATACTTAATTTTTTTGTCGTGGTCAGTGAAGGATAAATCCTTCATAACTAAGGCAATTTTAATTTTTGTCCCAATGTAAAATATCCTTTTAGGATGGATTTGTATTCCCCCCCACATTAAAAAAACTACCTAGTGCCTAACTCTGCTCTGGTGAGCCAGACTAATCCCGATATGATCCATCAACTGCCTGTCTGTGTATTGTTGTGTGGGTTGATTCGTCAGCACATGACAACTGAGTATTGATTTACTCCTCTCCAGGAGTTAGGCACAAGGCCAGTTTTTATCTTACTCCCACAAGTAAGATGTGACCCAAGGTCGGGTCGGGAAAGTGGGGTTTAAAAATTGCCTGGGCAGCCCCGTCGGCATTCCCCGGTAGGGGCGCCTCAGACAGTAAGCAATAAACTTACTCCTCTCCAAAGAGGGGAGGCGAAGACTGGGAGGACAGACCCATAGACCGGCGTAAATCAAGCCCCGAAGGCCAAGACAATACCAGTCTATGGGGTGCAGTATCCATCGGAACAGATACTACACTTTGATCTTAGCCAAAAGGCCAAGTAGCCCAAGCACATGACAACTGAGTAGATACAGATTAGTAAGAATGGAATGGAAAACATAGCCTAACATGATCGCAATGACCCTATACAAGCTACAAGCGCTGGCCCACTGTCTAAGAATATTTGTTTATTTATGTTGATACCCTGGGGCCTAATTCCGAACTGAATAGGACATCTTTCTGAGCTGTTTCGGCTGCCTTAATAAGGAACCATTTGATAAAAGTGCCGTTAATTATTGGCATTCAAGTACATGTATAACGTTTATTAAACTGTATATACGCACATGCGCAAATGCAGACACCCAGGCGTACGTTTCAGACTCAATAAATGAAATCCTCTATTTTTTCTTCCCTACTTAATTACGTATAGTAACAAGCGAAGCTTTGAACTCTCTCCTTATCCTAAAAAAAATATTAAATAGATGCGAAGTAAATATGGATAAAAAGAGGCATTTATTCGATGGCGGGACGGAAGCTATATATTTTTTTCAGAAAGCGGACATCTTGCTATAGGCAGTTTCATTTTTTTTTCAATAGAGTTACTACTGTATTGACCCCCTGACCTTTGCAACATTTTAATCGGAGGGAATTATTGTATTTATACGACTTATGACCGATTCTAACAATATATATATATATATATATATATATATATATATATATATATATATATTATTTAATGATCGATACACACTATTTCATTGCAGAACGATATTTTTAATTTTGTTTACATCATTGCAATTTGATTCTATTATACCTATTTTATTTCTGAATTTTTACTTTTTCATTTGCTGTTTTTCTCTTTTTCTCCTTATTGTTGTTCATCTTCTTTTCTTCTTCTTCTCCTCTTTCCTAGTTTTTTTCTTCTTCTACTCCTTATTCTTCTTCTATACATCGAACTTTTCGTAGCTTACTTCTTTTTTTTCTTCGCGTTAGCCATAGTTGAATGAAGAGATGGAATTCCTAAATGTAACAATTCAAAATTGTTTAATGCCAATATAAATCATTCACGAAAACGCGATATTACGAGAAATTGAAGCATCACAGAGGGTCCTGATTGTGGCACAATATACATCGAAAAGGTCGAAAATAAAAATAAAATAAACGTAGGACACAAAATATAAAATATTTTCGCAATTGAAAACGGTTCGCTTTTTACATTTTTATTTTTTTATTTTACAGAGTCTCATATTACTTTATATAAGAAACATACTTTATCCCTCGTATAAGTCCACACACGCAATAATACATACGCATAAAACGAGACCTTCGTCATTTAATCGGCACATATTATAATGATCAGCACTGCTCGGGAGATATGTAATTCTGCCTATCTACTAGACGACTATTCTTCGTCTGAAAATAACAATTGATTAATTTTCAAAACACCTACTGAATTAGAAAAAAAAAATAATTAAATAAACAGCATTTATAAAATTTTCAAATCTTACGTGATACCGATATTGAAATGAGTGTATTAAAGAAAACATATTCATATCATGTATTCTTATATTTTCATTGTTTAAATCGACTCTGTTTTGGGGGCATTTTCTATTCGGCAAGCATTTACTATTTTTCCGGCATTTTCATAGGTAAGAGCCCCCACTCCAATATTCTCGTAAACCATTAGCACACTACTCTTCGTAAAAAAAGCAATTGCTCTATTTTTTAAAACTTAGCAAATATAAAAAATATATCAACATTTAAGACAAAACTTTAGATTTCATGAAGAATATACATTTTTAAATGTAACATTATGGCGATGTTCGAAAGATTTAAAGTTTTTGGAATTTTATTTTCAGACAGATGAAGCACGTGCACATTCACGTCTTTTGTATTATTAATTCAGTGAGGAATCAGAAGAACTAACAATTGTCTGGGCAAATATGGACATCCGTTTTTTTATTATTTTTATAATCTCTGATTTTGACACGCGGATGGGACAAATACATCGACAGCCATTCCATACATCAATATGTCTTCTTACATCGACCCGCCATTTTTTTTATAAGGAGACAAATAATCGCATATCCACCCACCCAGTTCTCTGATGTGAAGCATCAACAAAATGACGAGAAAATAAACAAAGTAAAATATGGTCATTTTCAATAATTAAAACATCAGATAAATACAGTATGTCGCCCCCACCCAATCCATTAATGAAATCATTAAACAATTCATAATTCTTTTTTGCAACGAGTAGGTATACGTGTGATTCTTCTTAATATTCCCCGTATTTTAACGATCCTCTAGATTTTTATACGTTGGGTTATCTTAAAGATACTTTCTATGATATCAAAACAAACTGAACTGAAGAGAGTAATCACAACCAAAATAAAGGCAGTGCCTAAAGAGATATGAACCTGTGATTGAGATGTTTTGATATCGTATCCAGGTGTATTTATTATTAAACGTCGATGAAAAATATACCATAGGGCGAGCATAACTGAAATTTGTTAAAAAAATCCATACTAGACTGAAAGTTTTTTTATATTAAATATAGTTTGATAGTAAAAAAGATTATCAAGTTTGTCAACGATATTATGGATTGCATATTCTGTTTGCCCTGTATGCAATTCCAGCAAAGTGTTTAACAATTATTAAATATATTATATAGTACCAGGCTCTGCTCGCTTGCTATCACGTCAACATTTAATTACTATCTGTTATTTGCAATCAATAAAACAACACTTATTAATAAGGAAGAAGATAAAACTCTCTCTCTCAATTGATAGGGAAAATAAAACAATAATCTATAAAAGGAAAATAAATAATCGCTAAGAAAAAGAACACACAATTAATCGATAAAAATACAAAAACAACCGATAATAAGACGAATTTAATGGTAATAAAGCCACAACTCACTTTTAATAATCGTATGAATATATTTGTGTCTATATATGAAGTGAAATTGGTTCTTTACTTTTCTATTATTATCAGATATTATCGGGATTAAGCTTTTCCTTCCTTTCTCTGAAAGAATAAATTTCCATAACTTGTTATTGACGCAAGCCAGACACACGCACTTCACTCGGTTTTCAGATGTAACATCATCGCGATATTCCAAAGATTATGTGACGATTATGTGACGTGCGATTGAAGGTAAGCGGAGCCCAGATTAATGTATGTGTCTATCAACGTAATTTTCATAAGTTGTTACTGCTTAGAAGGAATTCGAATAATTTATGCGCAACATTTTTAAGTAAATGTTCAAACAACTAAAATTAAAGAAAATACTAGAGAACTGCTGAAATCATTCTTCGGAAATTCCGGACGGGATTCCAAGCAGAAAAGTTTGTTTACATCGGATTAAGATTACGTCGTCTCTGTTGATCACTTTAATTAACATTAAAGTCGTTGGTAATTCGATTTATGTTTCCATTTCGTTTCATTTCTTCTCCAATTTTGCTTTTGAAGTAACGCAAAGTTATGGCTATTAAATTATGCGTCACTTATAACCATGTAATCACTTGAAGGCATCTTTATGGACGTCAGAATTCCTTCAAACATTGTCCTTAATTCAGTGACGAATAAGAAGAACTGACAATTTGCTGGGAAAACATGGACATCCGTTTTTTAATTATTATTTTAATAATCTCTGATGTTGACGCGTGTAGGGGGAAAATACATTGACAACCATTCCATACATCGATATGTCTTCTTACATCGATCCATTTCTATAAACATTTATTTTTTCGGCCTCGTTTTTTTTTTTGCATTCATCTCTTTTGTGTCTCCGATATCATTTCTATTTGTTGAGTTTACTGTATCCGCTATTTAATAATTTAGGAAATATTTATTAAAACGGAGCTAAAAAGTATTTTGAAGTCTTTGACATCGCATACTTTTCTTTATTCATGTATTTCATAATTTTACTGTCTTCAGTACTTATATACATGGGTTGCCAGTAACTAAGAAACACACACAGTGTAAACTTATTAAAATAAAAGTATTCTTTATTCGTAGTACATGTAAGGATGTGTAACTACATGATATTCTTGCTGTATATTAATATGACTCCTTCAGTAGTTTAAAATAAAGAACATAGAGTTGTACTATTGCTAGGCTTGCATGCTGTTATTATGAGTTCTGATCTTCTGTAGTTTTTCTTCGTCTTACATATGTCTTCTCCCTCTCTCTCTTACTTGCTTAGCTTCCCTATTTATGGTCAACACATGTTCTTATTTACTAGCATCCCTACAAGCGCAAGGTTAGACGCCATGTGGGTTTTTAATGTGGAGTACCTTCAGCTCTCGAAAAAGGGAATTCTGGATTGGAACAAAACTAAAAATTGCATCGGTCTAGAAAAACTTCTTTTTCACTTACCGAAGATAGACAAGACTAAGTGCAGCATCAGAAAATCTCGTTGGCATCTTACATGCCCGAGACATACCGCGTAATCTCTACTTATCATTACTTATCATGATTTAAATGTTCGTTTTCCCACACAAAGATCACATTACTCACGCCACCTAATTACGGATACTCTTCCACAAAGGCATTAAATGTTTTGTACACATTTGTATATATTTCTATGTTTTCAAGTAATTGAATAATAGGTTACGTAGTTATGATAGCAACATAAAACCAGTCCAGGCACAGTCCAAAACGACAGTTGACAATACAACTTCTGATATTCCCAAGCAGTAATAAACATGTCTAGAGGTCTACAGAAAAGTTAGTCAAATACGTTATCGGCTGGAGAATATATTTATTTGACTCATCATTAACTGCTATATTGTTGTTACCATGTACTTATATTGGTGACTATTTAAAAATATCAAGTCTCGTGTGTAAAACGCGGTCTTAGTTGCCTTACGTGCCGAGGACAGTTTTTTTTATTAAACGTTTTCTCCGCTAGCTGCATGATACGCACTAACATAACTAAATGTCATCCAAGCCTAACGATATTAGACCATTGTGACGACTTGGTTTATATTCAATTAACCAACGTTGTTTATCAATCTTGTCTACCTTCAAACTGGCTTCCTTGTATTAGACCTTCAACGCATATTTTTCATCGCCCCATACTGGAACGCTTATTGTGGCCTAATAATCTCAAGACTTTACATTTGATGAAAGATGATACTGAAAAAATTCCTGTGAGTCGTCACAATTCTGGGATCCTGATGAAATCGGATAGTTTATGATCAGTTACGAGCCGCATGATGTGGCCTTGGAAAGTGTTTACGTTGTGATGTAATTTTACAGTCTATACGATACATTAACGTCAGTATCAAACTACAGGAAATACATATGTGGTATAGCTTTTTGCTTTGATTTTGTTGGTATGCGTTTATAATTCACAGCGATTCTGTAATTTACACATTTGCCCGTCGTTAGATGAAAGGAGCTTGTGTGCATTGTAAACACACTCTGTATCTTGTTCGCTTTGTTGTTTGTTGATGTTTATGTAAAGAGGAGTTTGTTTTTATCAGTGGTCATGCAGTTAGTTTTGGTGTCTTGATAGTAAGATCCAGTTGTTTCGAGTACTTTACAAGTTTATACAGAAAAAACTGAAATAAGAGCTGGAGTTACTGGTTGCAGCTATATATATATGCAGTGCTCAAATAAGACAAAAAATGGCTACCAATTGAAGAACCTAATACAAGAGATGGCTACACATTGAGAAACCACAGAACCTAAATGACAACCAATTTAAGAACTATCGGTTACAGATTGAAGAACCAGTGACAAAAGATGGCTACAAATTGAAGAACTAGTGACAAAAGATGGCTGTCAATCTAAGAAAAAGAAGCCAAAATATAACTACCAATTGAAGAACCAGTGACAAAATATGGCCACCAATTGAAGAACCAGAGACAAATAATGGCTACCAATTAAAGAACAAGATGCACAAAATGGCTATAAATTAAAGAACCAGAGACAAAAAGATGGCCACAATTGGAGCACCAGAGATAAAGAGATGGCTACAAATTGCAGAACTAGAGACAAACGATCGCTACCAATTGAAGAACCAGATGCAATAGATTGCTACCAATTAAAGAACCTGTTAAAAAATGGCTACCAATTGCAGAACAAGAGACAAAAGATGGCTACCAATTGAGGAACCAGAAGATAAAAGATAGCTACCAATTAGAAGAACCAGACGCAATGGAGTGCTTCCAATTAAAGAACCAGATTCAATAATAGCTACCAATTGAAGAACCAGAAACCAAAGACAGCTACAAATTTAAAAACAAGTTACCAAAGATTGCTACCAATCAAACCAGTTACAAAAGATGGCTACAAATTGACGAACCAGAGACAAAAAATGGCTACCAATTGAGGAACAAGAGACAAAAAATGGCTTCACATTGAAGAACCAGTGACAAAAGATGGCTACAAATTGAAGAACTAGTGACAAATGATGGCTGCCAATTGAAGAACCAGAGACAACATATAGCTACCAATTAAAGAACCAGATGCAATAGATTGCTACCAATTAAAGAACCTGATACAAAAAATGGCAACAAATTGAAGAACAAGAGACAAAAGATGGCAACCAATTGAAGAACCAGAGACAAAAGACAATTACAAATTGAAGAACCAGTGTCAAAAGATGGCTACCAATTGAAAAAACAGTGACAGAAGATTGCTACAAATTGAAGAACCAGAGACAAAAGATGGCTACAAATTGAAGAACTAGAGACAAAAGATGGTAACAAATTGAAGAACCAGAGACAAAAGAGGGCTACAAATTGAAGAACCAGAGACAAAAGACAATAACAAATTGAAGAACCAGTGTCAAAAGATGGCTACCAATTTAAGAACGAGAGCAGAAGATTGCCACCGATTGAAGAACTTTAGACAAAAGAAATCTACAAATTGAAGAACTAGAGACAAAAGATGGCAACAAATAGAAGAGCCATAGGCAAAAGATGGCTTCCAATTCAAGAATCAGAGACAAAATATGGCTACCAATTGAAGAACCAGAGAACAAAAAATAGCTACCAATAAGGACCCAGAGACAAAAGATGGCAACGAATTGAAGGACCAGTTAAATAGAATGGCTACAAATTAAAGAACCAGAGAAAAAAGAAAGCTACGAGTGAGAAAACCAGTGACAAAAGATGACTACCAATTGAAAAAACAGTGACATAAGATTGCTACAAATTGAAGAACCAGAGACAAAAGATGGCTACAAATTGAAGAACTAGAGACAAAAGATGGTAACAAATTGAAGAACCAGAGACAAAAGAGGGCTACAAATTGAAGAACCAGAGACAAAAGATGGCTACAAATTGAAGAATCAGAGACAAAATATGGCTACAAATTTAAGAACAAGAGACAAAAGATCCCTACCAATTGAAGAACCAAGAATTAGTGATGGCTAAAAATTGAAGACTAGTGACAAAAGATGGCTACGAATTGAAGAACCAGAGACAAAAGACAGCTACACATTGAAGAACCAGAGACAAAAGATGGCTATCAATTGAAGAACCTAAGATAAAAGATGGTACTAACCTGAAGTACCAGAGACAAAGGATGGCTACAAATTGATTAGCCAGAGACAAATAATGGCTACCAATTCATGAACCACAGGCAAGTAATGGCTACACATTGAAGAACCAGTGACAAAAGATGGGTACAAATTGAAGAACTAGTGACAAATGATGGCTGCCAATTTAAGAACAAGAGACAAATGATAACTACCGATTGAAATACCATAGACAAAATATGGCTACCAATTTAAGAACCAGAGACAAAAAAATGGCTACCAATTAAAGAACCAGATGTACAAAATGGCTACAAATTGAAGAACAAGAGACAAAGATGGCTACCAATTGAAGAACCAGAGACAAAAGATTGCTACAAATTGAAGAATCAGAGACAAAAGATCCCAACCAATTGAAGAACCAGAGACAAAAGATGGCTACAAATTGAAGAACCAGAGGCAAAATATGGCTACCAATTGAAGAACCAGAGACAAAATATGGCTACAAATTAAAGAACCAGAGACAAAAGATCCCTACCAATTAAAGATACATAAATTAGTGATGGCTAAAAATTGAAGAACTAGTGACAAAAGATGACTACGAATTGAAGAACCAGAGACAAAAGACAGCTACACATTGAAGAACCAGAGACAAAAGATGGTACCAACCTGAAGTACAGAGACAAAGGATGGCTACAAATTGATTAGCCAGAGACAAATAATGGCTACTAATTCATGAACCACAGGCAAAAAATGGCTACGCATTGAAGAACCAGTGACAAAAGATGGGTACAAATTAAAGAACTAGTGACAAATGATGGCTGCCAATTTAAGAACAAGAGACAAATGATAACTACCAATTGAAACACCATAGACAAAATATGGCTAGTAATTTAAGAACCAGAGATAAAAGATGGCTACCAATTGAAGAACAAGATGCACAAAATAGCTACAAATTGAAGAACCAGTTACAAAATGATGGCTATAATGGGAGCACCGGAGATAAAAGGATGGCTACAAATTGAACAACTAGAGAAAAAAGATTGCTACCAATTGAAGAACAAGAGACAAAAGATGGCTACCAATTGAAGAACCAGAGAACAAAAGATGGCTACAAATTGAAGAACCAGAGACAAAATATAGCTACAAATTGAAGAACAATTTGCAATAGATTGCTACCAAATAAAGAACCAGATACAAAAATTGGCTACAAATGTAAGAACCAGAGACAAAAGATGTTTACCAATTGAAGAACCAGAGACAAAAGACAGCTACAAATTGAAGAACCAGGGACAAAAGATGGCTACCAATCGTAGAACCAGAGAAGAAGATTGTTACAAAGTGATGAACCAGAGACAAAAGTTGGCTACGAATTGAAGAACCAGAGACAAAAGATGGCTACAAATTTAAGAACTAGAGCCAAAAGATGGCTACAAATTTAAGAACCAGAGACATAAGATGGCTACCAATTTAAGAACCAGATGCCGAAAATAGTTACAAATTGAAAAACCGGACACAAAATATTGCTAGGAATTTAAGAATCACAGACAAAAGATGGCTACTCATTGAAGACCCAGAGACTAAAGATGGCTACTAATTGAAGTACCAGGTAATAAAGATGGCTACTAATTGAAAAACCAGAGACAAAGGTAACTACCAATTGAATGAGCAGAGACAAAATATGGCTTCCAATTAAAGAACCAGAGACAAAAGATGTCTACCAAATGAAAAACCAAATGCAAAAAATAGCTACAATTAAGATAGCTAGGGAATTAAAGACAAATAATGGCTACCGATTGAAGAATTACAGACAAAAGATGGCTACTAATTGAAGGACAAGAGACAAAAGATGGCTACCAATTTAAAAACCAGACACAAAAAGATGGCTACCACTTTTAGAACCAGAGACAAAAGATGGCTACCAAATAAAGAACCAGACACAAAAGACTGCTACAAATTGAAGAGCCATAGACAAAAGATTGCTACAAATTGAAGAACCAGTGACAAAAGATGGCTACCAATTGAAGAACCAGAAACAAAAGATGGCTACCAATGGAAGAACCAGAGAATAAATATGGCAACCAATTGAAACACCGGAGATAAAAGTTGGCTACCAATTGAAGAACCAGAAACAAAAGATGGCTACCAATTGAAGAACCAGAGAATAAATATGGCAACCAATTGAAGAACAAGAGACAAAAGATGGCTTCCTATTTAAGAACCAGAGACAAAAGATGGCTATTAATTAGAGAACCAGAGACAAAAGATGGCTACAAATAGAGGAACCAGTAACAAAACATGGCTACAAATTAATGGACGAGTTACAAAAGGTTGCTAGAAATTGAAGAACCAGGTAGAAAAGATGGCTACAAATTGAAAAACCAGTGACAAAAGATAGCTTCCAATTGAAGAAACAGAGACAAAAGATATCTTCTAATTGAAGAACCAGGTAAAAACATGGTTTCCAATTGAAAAACGAGCGAAAAAAAATGGCTACCAATTGAAGAACTAGATACAAAAGATGGCTACACATTCAAGAACCAGTGACAAAAGATGGCTACAAATTGAAGAACCAGAGACAAAAGATGCTACAAATTGGTTAACCAGAGACAAAAGATGGCTACACATTGAAGAACCAGGGACGAAAGATAGCTACACATTGAAGAACCAGATACAAAAGATGGCTACAAATTGAAGAACTAGTGACAAAAGATTGTTACAAATTGAAGAACCAGAGAAAAAAGATGGCTACAAATTGATGAACCAGAGACAAAAGATGGCTACCAATTGAAGAACCAGAGACAAAAGATCACTACAAATTGAAGAACCAGAGACAAAAGATTGCTACAAATTTAAGAACTATAGACAAAAGATGGCTACGAATAGAAGAACCAGATACAAAAGATGGCTACCAATTGAAGAATGAGAGAATAAAGATTGCTACTAATTAAAGAACCAGTGACAAAACATGACTACCAATTGAAGAACCAGAAACAAAAGATGGCTACCAATAGAAGGACCAGAGAATAAATATGGCAACCAATTAAAACACCGGAGATAAAAGATGGCTACCAATTGAAGAATCAGAGACAAAAGAAGGCTACCAATGGAAGAACCAGATAATATATATGGCAACCAATTGAAAAACCAGAGACAAAAGATGGCTTCCAATTGAAGAACCAGAGACAAATGATGGCTACAAATTTAAAGAACCAGAGACAACAGATGGCTACCAATTGAAAGTCTAGAGACAAAAGATGGCTACAAATAGAGGAACCAGTGACAAAACATGGCTACAAATTAATGAACGAGTGACAAAAGGTTGCTAGAAATTGAAGAACCAGTAAGAAAAGATGGCTACAAATTGAAGAACCAGAGACAAAAGATTGCTTCCAATTGAAGAACCAGAGACAAAAGATATCTTCTAATTAAAGAACCAGGTAAAAAAGATGGCTTCCAATATAAAAACCAGAGACAAATAATGGCTACCAATTGAAGAACTAGAGACTAAAGATGGCTACCTATTGAAGAACTAGAGACAAAAGATTGCTACAAATTGAAGAACCAGAGACAAAAGATGTCTACCAATTGAAGAACCAGAGACAAAAAACGGCTACACATTGAAGAACTAGTTACAAAAGATGGCTACAAATTGAAAAACCAAAGACAAAAAATGGCTACAAATGTAAGAACCAGTTACAAAGGATGGCTACAAATTGAAGAACAAGAGACAAAAGATGGCTTCCAATTGAAGAACTAGAGACAAAAGATGGCTACCAATTGAAGAACCAGAGACAAGAGATTGCTACCAATTCAAGAACTACAGACAAAAGATGGCTAACAATTGAAGAACCATAGCCACATTGTGGTCGTGTTTTCCGAATAACTGATGCCATAATTACGCAGATAGTAGATACCAATCCGCAAAGCAACTGTAGTCTTTATATTTTGAGTTTTTAATGAGATTTTGGAGTAATTCGCTTTATGCACGCCTCGTACGGCCGCGAACAAGTCTTGTTCGTGAGTGGTCGACATGGTAGAGATAATGTTTTTTTAGCAATTCATAAACGTTCAATTATACATGATATTTCTTCAGCCTGTTTGTTGCACTAATCAGCTTGTCTCCACTATAGCTTAAGTGTGATATTGCACCTTCGCAATTAAGCCGATTGTCTGTTTCTATTATAAAAGCGCATACGTCTATCAGTAAACATTACTTAGTTGCGTTAGACGCCTAGATATTTCTTCTTATATGTGTTTAGTGTCACCGTTTAATGTTTTTTTTTGTTAGTTGAAACACAAATCCTAGACTTATTCTAGCTTTAATCTTGGACATGCATACATGCCAAATCACACTCGTTGTCTATATTAGGGCTTTACAATACATTATTTTAATCATTATCTGTTTCAAATTCGTGGGTTACGCATCTTTTGAACAGAACGTTTCCAGAGTTATATACACATAGAATATATAATCTCGAACTTATGCTATCCATTTCTCACATATTCCGAATATATAAATGTATATATACATGTATAGATTTTTAGTGTACATATTATCTTTCAATACTGCGGAAGCATGCTCTAGGCATTAACTATAAGTTAATGTAACTCGCCAATTCGGGGGGAATCTGTAAAAGTTTCAATTCAAAAGCAGTTCAGCTACCGTACAGAATTGTAAAAAATATTTTACTCTGATTAAATTGCCAATTATTTTTATTTCTATAACTTGTTATATAAAATTGCATAAAAACAACCACATTATATAAGTGAACTCTCCTTTTTTCATCATATCTATGTATCAACGCATCGCATGCTCACACCGATTTCAGTCACCAAATCCTTTTTAATCTCAGACCGTTTATTATGTAGATTACCTTTGATATCTGGAATCGAATTATGTTTAACTATGTATCTATCAGAACATCTCACGTGTTGCGATGGATATTAATTCCTTAAAACGTTACAGTAGAAAATGGTGATGTCTAGTGAAACTACATAATATTTATATATCATATATCAGGTGGTCAGGCTGCTGGCGGATAAGTGATGTTATTTACATTTTGGGGAGGGGTATCATTTGTCTTTGATGCGTGTTCTTCAGGTGGGTTTATTCCATGCCCTTCTGAATTATAATAATCTCTTATTGAGTCGTCTCAGGGTTTTTGGAGTCACCTCATCGTGTTTTCTACTGTGTTTTCTTTCTTCTACCTTTGAACAGTGTGAGTTGTTTCTACAACGCCACCGTATAGTTTATACTTTTCTGATGACTGGCCGATGGACTTTCGAACCGTAATTTTTGTTACATACGCTAGGAAACACGTGTAAGTCTACGAATAGATTAATATTAAAACCCGATGGTTTTGTATTCAAGACGAACATGTAAATGATGATTCTTCCCTGAATAGTGAATAAATAATTTATGTAAATTATGTATTTGGATTTCGTCTTGCATGGACTTTGGAATCGAATTAACATATATATATATATATATATATATATATATATCATTAGTCCAAACACATTTAACTTTATTAAATTCTAAGTTACATGAAATAATTAATTAAAATTTCATTGTTGAAATACCTTAAAGTTTGATATTATAAAAGAGTCAGTTTAGACACATAATGCGTTTAAAAAGGATATTCACTTTACTTATCGAGAAGAATGCTTGAATGGAAGTACAACATTACTAATTAGAAATTTCGGCCTTGAATATGAAGAACGATTACAAAGAACGATTACAAAGCTTGTTGAAGAACTGTTTGCAGCAACCCTGCAATATAAGTTAGAGAATTCGCGATGCAGCTTTCGTCAAACCATACGACTGTTCAGCATCATCTTCAACAACATAACACATTTCATAAGTTTGGAAAATGGGTGCCTGAATGAACCCGTATATCGTAAGTTGAGATCTTCAAAATATCCATGAACCACTAATGAAGACATATAACACTAATAAAGTTACATGTGTTATAATGCATATACCTGATATATACATGTTATTAGTTCAATTAAACACTCCCTGTTACTATAACATTACAGAGAATAAAAATCAAGTCAGAATCTGATGGATGTCTAATACGATCCTTGTGTGTCCAAGTAAACAGTGTATAGCAGTAGCAGTAATATCAGTATTAAGCGCAGCAGTAGTAGCAGTAGTAGTAGTAGTAGTAGTACTTTTATGCTCTTTTAATCTTGGCAAGTAGATCTAAAATATATGAAGCTGTTAATTAATTATTCTATATAATGTCATTGTTGTAAAAGCAATTAAGGTTGTCTTATTGTTTTAGAGAGTGAATTCACTGAAAGGGCATTCATAGAGAACGTTGTTCATTTTTCTAACGGTATGATATAAGACTATTGCTTGTTAAAAACTACTAGATTGTGACTTACATGAAACAAACTTTATCTACTAGTTGCCTCCAGGCCTTGATAACGGTGATAATTCAGTATAAAAAAAACATTTAAAGATAGAAAAGCGTGTTACTTATGAGTATATATGTAAAACTCGTATCATTGTATCATACTACTTATCAGTTATATCCCTTTGATGTCAAGTGTACAAGGATTTGTAAAATGCATAAGAGTTAATTAAATATGAGTGACAGAATTTCAACTGCTCGTAATTACGAAAGACAGATGTCGAATTCGTTAATTCTTACTGTGTGCCCATAATATTAATATTAGTTGGTAGATAAGGTCATGTAAAATACGGATAGATAAACGTAGTGAGAAACTATGTTGCCCTTGAAATTGTCACAATGAACTCATAACTAAGAAAATTGATCCATAACTAGACTAATAAATTATTGATCTTAAAGTTTAAAATGTATTCGATGTATTTCAAGTACTCTGACCGATAGAAAAAAGTACGTATACCCTATCGTGAACATCGAAACAGAGAGCTGGAGAACATCCATATTGTGGAGATTCATGATATTATTATAATAGTGTGGGCATGAGTTGTGTTTTGAAGCCACACAAAAAGCAATATAATTGAACTTACGATATGAGATTGGGGAAGATAAACGAATTTAATTGAAGGCATGAAGATTGTCTCCGTGCAAAGGCTTCTTAAAAAAGATAGATCGATATCTTGAATAAAGAACATTGATCGGATAATCAAACAGAAGTAACCCAGGCGCCTACGACTGAACGGGGCCGTTTTATTATTATTATTATTATTATTATTATTATTATTATTATTATTGAAGATTTATTTTGTTTCCTTTTCTCGTCTTCTAGCCAATACAGAGGCAATACACCCCCAACACACACACACACACATATATATATATATATATATATATATATATATATATATATATATATATATATATATATATATATATATATATATATATATATGTATGTGTGTGTGTGTGTTTATTACAGTTCGATTGCATTTTTGAATATGTTTTTCCTTTTATCTAGCATGGTACACTGTAGCGTATTTGTCATCAATTAGTTGCATAGATATATTGCTCAAAGTTCAAATCAGACAGAAAGCATTATATCTGTTCAATATGGCGTCACGTTTCAGGATTCTGCGAAATAATTCGTCAAATTGAACACGTTTTCAAAAATGCAAGCTATTGCGTTATACACCGTATCGCATACATATATCTCTATTTATATGAACTTTATACATTTGTATGTACAAGATTCTACCTTAAACCTTTTAACCAGTCACCATGCATTTTTGTACATAGCTGATAGCTGTAAGGGTAGGTGATATAAAAAATGTTTACTATATATATTGTTTATTAATGGCATCACTCTTCTTCAGTGTTGCTAGTTGTAGGGAGTTTTTCACGCTGATTCGCTGAGACCTATATTTACACTATTACGCTCACTTCGAATTATGGAAAAGTATGAATTTATATTTTGTTTATATTCGCATTACCGATAGCTCATTTTTCATGTGAGGAAATACATTACTGAAAACCAAGCCTATGATTATCACGAACAGATTTTATTCATTCTTTAATAGTGAACCAAAAAGGATGTTACATGGGAGCAATACATTATGTATGTCTTGCTTTATTTATGTTTATTTTATAAATATGTTCTGGATTTTGCTTTATTGGTGCCCAATATCGATGGATTATTTTATGCAGATCAGCAACCTTTTAATTTTAAATGTGAAGGCTCTGTTCACATTATACCCGACTAACAAAACTTAATAAAAAAATAATCCAAAGAATTTTAAATTTGGGAAATGTTTATTAACTGATATCTCATCATTACCATGATAATGTGATCGCAATCCGAAATAGCTGAATATACACCGAGAAAGTTAATGGGCGTATTCCCGAATCTCAAAATTCACTCCTACGGTTGTAATGGGGAAGATTTCGTCTGGGGGTTCGATTATTTCAGCTATTTTCAGCTTAATTTCAATTAAATTATGTATTAATTTAAATAGAGGGCAATTATACCATGTTTTAAAAAACAAATTGCAAGTCATACCTGAAAAAACACTGCAAGTCATTCCCTCAAATTCAACTGTTTTCATAATATAATCCACCCAGACATTATCTCTATCTTTTCATTAGAGGTCTAGAGGTAGTGTAGTATCTGTTCTACGTTCATGATACAATCTCTCAGACATTACCCCACTTCTTTTTTAGAGCTGTGGGGTTAGTGTAGTATCTTTTCTGTTGTCATGATACTATCCTCCCAGGCATTACCTTCTCCTTTTTGAAAGGCATGGAAGTAGTGTAGTGTATGTTCTGTTGCCATGATGCCACTCTCCCAGGAATTACCTTCTCCTATTTTGAGAGGTGTAGAGGAAGTGTAGTTTCCGTTCTGCTTCCAACTTTTTTTTAACTCAAAATATTTATTTGGGTGTGGGAGAGTAAACAAAATGTTTTTCTTTGAACTATAAATATTTTTTTGGGTGGGAAAGAGCAACATTTTTTGGGAATTGTTGAGAGTAATTTTTTTTAGTTATGTATTTTTTTTTGTTTTTGAACTAAAAATATTTGTTTGTGTGAGGGAAAGTATTTTTTATTTTGGGGTGCGGAGAGTAAAAAAAAATTGGGGGTGGGGGTATGGATTTTTTAAAGTGAAATATTGGTCTGATTGGAGGAGAGTAACATTTTTGGGGGGCGGTAGAGAGTAAACAACAATTGGGGGGATTTTTTTTAACCAAAAATATTGGTTTAAGTTGGGAAAGTAAAAACAAAATGGGGGTGTGAGGGGGAGAGACTAGACACATTTCTTTGAGCGGGGGACACATTTTTTTAACTAAAATATTTCTTGTAGTGGGTGAGTGTAAAAAAAATTTATTGGGGGCATAAAATTTCTTTTTTTTTCTTACAAAGAATAAATATTTTTAAAATGGTTGGCGTGAGTAAAACACATTTTTTTTTGTGGGGTGGGGGTGAAACAAATTTTTTAAAATTCTGTTTTTGTCAATTTCTTTCTATTTTGCTTTTTTTCGCAAATGTTTATGTTTTGTGATGGCTTTTTTGTTTTTATTTGTTTTTTTTATTATTTTATGTCGTTTATTAATATTATTTTCTCTCTCTTTGACACCAATTTTGATGTTTTTTGTCTTTGTTTGTTTAAAAAAATTTTTTCGTGTTTTTAGTCAATTTTTTGTTTTTGTTCTTGCGCCAATTTTGATGTTTTTTATGTTTTTGTTTTTTATCTATTTTTTAAATATTTTTTGTCAATTTTTTGTTTTGCTTTTTTGCGCTAATTTTGATGTTTTTCTTATACCTTTTTGGTTTTTATATTTACTTTTAATTTTCTGTTCATGTTTTTTGTTATTTTTCTTTTTTTCTCTTTGCCGTCAATTTTTGTTTTTCATGTTTTTTTTTGGTTTTTATCTGTTTTTTTTTCATGTTAAGGTCAATTTTTTTTGTTGTGTTTTTGGTCATTTTAAACAGGCCGCCGGATCGAGATACATCAAGATCTGGACGCGTTAGACGATTATCCGTCGAAGTGTAGAAGTAGTGTAGTATCTGTTCTATTTTCATGATACCATCTTTCAGCCATTACCCCCTCCTCTTTTGAGAGGTGTGGAGTTAGTGTACTATCTATTCTGTTACTCTATCTTTATCTATCTATTCTAATTACCTGATTATATTGATTACTCTTCTATAGTATATCAAGTTACAGTGACGTATAGTTTGATGATTAAAAGGAATAGAAGACCACTTACAATGGAGACAGAGACGAAGGGTTTACCAGATTGGAAGCGCGTTGGATGTTTCTCAGATTGGGCATCCGTTTTCTAGTAAAATATAACTTGTGTTCCTTGTTGAATATTTTTATAGGTGAAATTAATTCGCATATGTGGCGTCAAACAACATTTAAGAATGACGAATTGGAGGTTGACTGACAGTCGTAATTCGAACAGATGATAGAACGCATTGGAGTTTAAGATTCGTCAGTCATTGATGTGTTCTTGTTTAAAGAGAGCATCATGTGGCTGTTCAAACCTGTACAGCAAATCTCTAAATGTTCTACGCGGAACAAAAATCATATTCCGACAAACTAGTTGTGCTCAAGCTAGTTTAAAAATAAGTAGCGTATGCATATATATATATATATATATATATATATATGCTGCAAAGAACATGGGCTCCCTCTACCGTGCTAGTAAACTTCTCACACCCGACATTATCCTATATCTCTAAAAAGCCACCATCCGTCCATGCATAGAGTATTGTTGCCACATCTGGGCTGGTGCATTATCCACTAGTCCCTCCCTCTTAGTCAAGGTCCAAAAAAGAGTCGCCAATTTAATCGGTCCCCCACTATCCACCAAGCTCCAACCCCTGTCCCACCGCCGCAATGTTGCATATTTGTGCTTGTTTTACAAGTACTTCAATAGATTGTGCTCTGATAAACTTGCTTCTGTGGTGCCCCCGCGACGTTAATTCACTAAACCAACCCGACAATCTGCCAAATCCCATCTATTCACTGTGGAGGTCCCCAGATGCCGAAAAGCTTTCTACTCCAAAAGCTTGTTTTTTTTGTACTTCCGGATTCTGGAACTCCCTTCTTGCTCCTTGTTTTCTTGACATTACTGACATGCAGAAATGTAAAACTAATATAAACATACATTTTGCTGCACAGCTCCCAATTTAAGTTAACCTCCCCCCCCCCCCAAAAAAAAAACTCTCACCCTTTTTCTCAGTAGCCCCTAACGTGTACAGTGGCGGCTTGGCTTGTTTGGGGGAAACTTTGTTAAATAAAAAAAAGATATATTCGTCACCTTTTGTTTACAATATCGGACCATCACTGAGACGTGTTTACTAGACGAGCCGAATCAGCCATCACCTTGTGTTTATGATTTCCTAGTTACGCTGTGAATCAATTCGCTTAAAGAAGTGTTTCCCAAATAAGATGCCACAGACAAAAACAACACATGAACACAACTTTGTATGTCTTGACATTTTCGGGTAATTTCAGACTCTTGTTTACTTTTTTTAAACTTGTCTTTTCTTTATCCTGTCTCTTTCTTTTAAATTCTGTTTTTTTTTCTGGTGCGTGAGGACCGGGAATTGAAAGAAAGAAACAAATCCTTATTGCGCATGCGTGGTGAGTGTAACCGAAAGGAAAAGCGAAGGCGCCATTGGTGTGCTGTGAACGTTGGAACGCGAACTTGCCAATGGCTCAATCGCATCTACACGTTGTTAACAGGACAATAGCTGAAACAGTGGCAACGAACGCTTATTCTCTCGACATTGTAACCGTTTTCTTCACTAAATAATCCCGCTTGTTCGATATCAAAAAACCCGCGTTGATCTACGCTTCTGATCATGGTATTGAGATTGACCCGAACAAGATGCATCTGCATGCCTATACGCCAATGTATTTCTCGGCAAAAACTAAAGCTAAAACATGAATCAATAAAATGAATAAGAAAAGTAGAAATAAAAACAACAACAAATGTAAAGAAAACATAAAGGTAGATGTTAGCATGAATTTATGGAACTCCAGTACCGTCGACATAATCTTTTTTATATTTTTTTAATATGTAGAATTATATATTTGATCATCTAGGAGTAAAATGTTATATGCAAGAACGGATATACAATTATTCTGAACTATATGGATACGCGGAAACGATGCGCCGTATAATACTTTAGTATTTACGTTAGTATGGAACGATACCCAATGTTGTTTAAACGTAAATAGAAAGGTAGACAGCTCTGTTAAAGTCGAGCATATTAAGTGCAATATGAAAAGTTTCTAACCCAGCAATAGTGCGGAGGTTCTCGCCCTTGGCAGATCGAACACGTTCTGAGACTTACTATATTCGTAAATAAAATATACGCTCAGTTCTCTCACATTTAATACTACTGTCACGGTGGTCAACTGTTTAACAATGCTGGATTCGAGTGACCTGGGTCGATGGTTCAAATCGTTCAACCAGCTGTACAGTTATATAATCCACACTGATGATTGTTAATGAACATGAAATATATATGTTTGCCAACAATAGATATTTATTAATAATAAATAATTATATATGTATAAATATATATATAGTATGAATTTGTTTAATACAAACATTATTGGTTACATATGTGCATACATGTTTCGGTTGTACTCTTCATGGAGAGTCAACATCTTTAGTCCAAGGAAGACTTTGTCTCTGTGAAGAGTACAACCAAAACACGTATGCACAATGTGCATTGCACATATGTCACCAATAATGTTTGTATAAATAAACATTTATACTTAAGAACAGGTCTACTTGTTATTGAGCATGTTTTATAAAAACTGGAGTTTCAACGGATTTACATGTACAGAAACTAATACAATACGTGTACTATACACACACACATATATATATATATATATATATATATATATATATATATAAATGAATACATGCAGAAAAAATAGTTATACGTCCTATATTACTATCAAATGTGTTATATTAATCAATCATAATACAATACAATGTTGTGTAATACTGCATATATAGTATAGAGGGCAGTGATGAGACAATAACGTGTATGCATCATTTGCAGAACTATTTTGAAAAACAGTATATAATACATTTATGTTTAGTACTATTCATTGTTATTGTAAATGCCTTATTCTCCTATATATATATATATATATATATATATATATATATATATATATATATATATATATATATATATATATATACAATAGTTTCGTCGATATTATGAGTAGTTGATTAAAGTGCTTTAATAAAAAAAAGTAAATTACGAAAATCTTTCTGTCGGTCTAATTAAAAGATAAATAAATTCGTATCAAAAAGGTTAAAGTGTTCATAGAGAAATTGGAAGGTGTCTGTTCTCTCTATCTTACCCGGTCTCATTCTCTGTCTCTCACTCCTTGTCTCGCATACCTTCTCGTTTTCCACTTCTCTTTTAAGCGACCCCAGATTTTCTTTAGTATTTTTTTTAAAAAGAGCCCCCCCCCCCCACGCACCATCGCTCAGGTGAATTGATTCATTTTTTCTATGTATTTATTATCTTATTAAAAGATAAGTAAAATCGTATAAACAAGACTTAAGATACCATAGAGCAAGGGGAGGATGAGACTGCTCCATCTCTTCCCGCCTCTTCTCTCTCTCTACCGACGCCATTTTTTTCTTTTTTATTGTTTTATGAAGAGCCTTCGCAACACGAACCACTGCTCAGGCGGATTGATTTTGTATTGTATGTATTGACGATTTTGTATAAAAATATATAAATTTCTTAAAAATTTACAAAAATGTTAAAATTTGTCTATTCATATAACTAAATGTTAATGTTTATCTATTTATATAAATAAATGAAAGATTTAATTTCGCATGTTTACAACAACCTTAGGAATGAACTGTTGGTTATTTAATGCGATGCAATAGCGAGCTTGACAAGCAAGATAATATATCTACATATATATATATATATATATATATATATATATATATATATATATATATATATATATAACTTATTAGTATGTGTTTAAATATCCTACACAAATAAACCGAGTATAGTGAATTTTGGAAGAACGTGGTTAGGTGTATATGTCATAATATAAGCTATATTTAATTAGAATTATTTGCAAGAGGGGAGAAAGCATTTCGCAAACATGTTGATACCTCTGATTGTTATATAATTGTAACAATAAGAATAATACATCAATTAATAAATATTAAACAAATATCAGTATTTAAGGGGGTTTTAGGGATCCTAATATAGGCACACCCTCTTATTGTAAAATGATAATATTTCCGATTTGCATTGAATTTGATCTATAATCATTAGACACTAATTTAGCAATATTCTTAAAATTTCAATTTCTTAAGGCCCTATAAACCTTTAATTCAGGATATTCTATAGAATGAAAATCATGTAATGGATTTTGATCAAGGTGGAACAACTATTCTTGACATAAAGTTTAATAACATAATATTTGATATTAAAGGGGCATGAAAATGATGCCAAACTGTCCTGTAAACAATGGTATTTAAAATTTAAATGACCAAGTATTTATTCATATTTTTACATACCGAATTAAAAAAAAATTCAATGTAACTCTTGACAATTATGTTCCACAAAAATCAGCGAGTAAGAATAAACATGTAATTACCGTACTTTTTCGTTCATACAGTGTATGAGAGAACCACCAGATTACGCCGGAGAAAAGTCATCTAGCAAGAAAAGTAAAAAAGATTTTTTTTACATTTCTCCCAAAAAACAATTCCCTAAAGGTACCGGAATTCCATTCATAGATGACCGGCTATTTTCTATCCTTAACGCGGAGCTATGAAAAATACAATTAAAATTCCAAACGAAGCAAGCGAGATAATACAACATTTTATAGAATGTAGTAAAAGTATGTTAGTATGTATTAACAAGCTAAAGTAGTCTAAAGTAAAAAACGCAGATTTCATTTCAAAATTAGAGATACAAGAGTTGAGTACCTCCCCCCCCCCAAACAAAAAAACCCAAACCAATGTTTAATGTTGTCAGTTAAAAAACGGTGTATGTAATATCAAATTTTATTTGGGTGTGATGTTCTACAATTTAACATTCAATGAAAAGTATTAATCAACATTACCTATTAGAAATAAATACAAAATAAATAAAATAAATAAAAATAAGTAAATACTAAATTAAAAATGAAAGGTTATAAATATAAACTAAGATACCGTATGAAAAATAAAATAACTACGAACAAATTGACCACATTACTACGTTAATAATTACTCGTTTGGTTTAATCAAAAATTAAGTGATGAATTTAATTCAATTAAGTTCTACTAACGAATTAAACATTTTCATTGCTTTATTAAAATATTTACAATGTTCACTCATACACACATACATACAAATATATATAAATATATATATATATATATATATATATATATATATATAGTCTCGGAAGTTTCTCAACCATTAAAACTATATAAAACAAAAACAAAGAAAAAAACTTTTAGTACCAAGTCTTTGAGTGGAAAATCACTCATGTAAGTCAATTTATTTTTTTACAGTTTTTATCTAACACTATTTTAAGGGATCATCAGTTGTTTACCATAAAAAACTGTTTCGGGAATTTTTCATAATTAAAAGATTTAGGGGATTTAAGGGATGAGAAAAACAATTTCTCATACGCTAAATCCCCTAAATCTTTTAATTATGAAAAATTCAACACGTCTTCCCTTCATCATTGCATTAATAAAGTTGTGTACCCTCCAAAAAATGATGAAATATATATATATATATATATATATATATATATATATATATATATATATATATTGAGAGTTCGTACTGAAATAAATCACATTTGTTTAAACTGAGAACCCAAACAATAAAGGGACGAATGTAAAAAATCTAGACCTTAACGAAAAGCTTATGTTAATTGAAAGCATAAGAAAATCATGCCGGTATCATATTATGTAAACATTATTTATGGGTGTGATCGCGTGTTGAAAAACAAAGAAATAAAATAAAAATGGAGGGTACCATGATATCGAAATTAAATATAAGAAACAGGACGCCAATAATTATAATACAATTAAAAATAAAGGAAGAAATATAATCTGGTATACACTGCTTTATAATCAGATGCTTAAGACAAAACCGGGCAAGAAATTTATAAATCTCATTGAAAAAGACTTCCTCGTAACAAATCCAATGCAAGAAATATCAAATAAAAATAACCTAAACCTGGTTAATTCTTAGAAATCATAATTAAGGCACACAATAACAAGACACTAAAAGAGAACAGTAGAGAAGAAAAAAAATAACAAATTGCCTGAGAAAGTGACCTATATAGCAAAAGTAACACTAAGCTCAACAAAAATATAAGCATTACAAATAGTAATAACCCAATCACTAATAGCAATAAGGCAAAATAGAAATTAAAAAGTTAGTAATAAAGTGAAAAGTTGTAACTACATGACTCGTACACTTTGCCCATTAAAAAATAAATGCATAACAAAAAGTATTGTTTACTAAGCCACAATATTTGCCAAAGAAAAACCGAATAACAAGAAGTACTGCCTTGATTTTAAAACCAACAAAAGCGCATTTAAAAACAAAGAACGCCGAATTAAAACAGCACAAGCGAACCATTATTTAGAGCTCTAAGATAGCGGATGCTCACCAATGATCGAATGGAAAATAATACGACAGTCCACTACATGTAAAACTTTAGACGACCCGTGTAGATTATGTTTGAATGAAAAGTTTGAAATGCTAAATTTTAAAGATACCCAAAACATATTAAACTATAATGGGGAAATAGCAAACGCCTCTTACACAGAATGAAAGTTACCTTTGGTTAACAATACATAATAAATAAATGAATAAATAAATGAACAAATGAATAGATAAAAATATAAAGTAAAGCTAAACCTAAAATGGAAACACAGGCACGCATGTGTTAAAGTAAGGTTAACCATTATTTCGACACAACAAAGAAACGGGGATGGCCCACTCTATTGAAAACAGAACAATAGAATAGGAAATAGGAAGTAAAATCAACCGAACTTTTGTTTGGGAGAATCCCAACGATTGGCTAAGAGAATAACAAAGACTCTGATTGGTTAACTAGCTAGACTAAACACCACGTGTATATATAAAACACCCAGCAAACACACTCCATGCATTTTAGCCTGACGATGTTTTTCCCGGGATGAAACGCGGAAGCTTCTGTGTAGCTTAATTGCCATAAATCCATTTTCATCACTTACTACCTATCTCTACTCACGTATTTGGCACTGTTGAAGTAAATATTGAAAATTGATAAATAAACGATTATATGTCTTCATAAAATGTTATGTGGATAAATAAAATAATATATATATATATATATATATATATATATATATATATATATATATATACTTTTACGAGAAATCAATTTTTAAACTACCTACTAAACGGGCGATAAAATGAACTTTCCTAAACGCGGTCAGGTTCAAACTATACAAAAACAGACCTTAACACGTGGTTATCTTACAGTAAAATGATACGCAAGAATACACAAACGTAAGAAAAAAGGGATCTCATCATAATTCTTAATTCTAATGTGAGATTGACTTTCTTTATTAAAATACACGAAAAATATATTAATAACAATTAAAATCTGAGTTATTATATTATTTTAGAGTAGGATTGTAAATAGATTCAATAATACACCGGCGCACTGTCTTCAGTCTCTGTACAAAAGTTTGTCAAAACAACCTGACCTAAATATACTTTACATTACAAGTAAACTCTGACCAAATATTCAAAATAACATAGTATTCGAAGCCCAAATAAGATCCCCTCGACACGGCTATATATTGACTCATATGAAGAAATAGTGTACCTTTTCTTAGTAACGTTACGTTAAGTAACAGTAAGAGACACACGCTGGGTACTCCACCAGACCAGATTAATTTTTGTCTCGGAATCCGTTTAGATTAAGAGGCCACAAGAAAGATATACTATGATGTGGTTTACGGGTCAATTGAGAGGACGGGCATTAATGTTCTTCACTTTTTAAAAAACTCAACGTTGGCGAGGTAGAGGCAGGTCTTGATTCCAAACTCGGATATCTATGTATCTCACATGGAAACTAAGTGTTAGCCCCGGAAACGGTTACTGAGAACCTACTGAAAATTGAAAGCAAGATATAAATATATATATATATATATATATATATATATATATATATATATATATGTACATATATATATATATATATATATATATATATATATATATATACACACATATATATATACATATTATGTATATATATATACACATATATATATACGCATATATATACACATATATATATATATACACACATATATATATATACACATATATATATATATACACATATATATATATATACACACATATATATATATTCATATATATATATATATATATATATTATTTGTGTGTTTATTTATATGTATTTGAAATTGTTTAAAGAAAGGTAAAAAAACGGAGTAACAAACTAGCAAAAATAAGGACAGGGACACGTCATTGTAGTAGGACCAGCCACAATGACGTGCTCGTGTCCATATTTGTACTAGTTTATTATTCTGCTTTTCAACATTTCCTTAACTAATTTCATATATTATCTGAAACGCTCATTTTATATTTACTCCCGCATATATATATATATATATATATATATATATATATATATATATATATATATATATATATATATAAATGAATGTATGTATATATATATATATATACATATATATATACATATATATATATATATATAGAGAGAGAGAGAGAGAGAGAGAGAGAAAAGAGAGAGAGCAAAAGAGAGAGAGAGAGAGAAAGAGAGAACAACGGTGGCAGATATATGTTTTTGAGTAGGAAACGTATGCATGTGAGCATGTATATTTTTTTACTTTCTCTCGCTTCCTTGTTTCATTGTGATGAAAGTTCTGAAGCCGTATGTTGGATTTCTGATCTACTCATTCATGTAAGATCTGTGAGAAAGGACAAGGAAGATAACGTTCTAGTGATTCAGTGTGAGCGTTTTCTCTTCTTTTTGTCAATAGGTTTGCTTAGAGAGAAGTTGAGGCATTTACCTTTTTGAGCAAAGGAATCAGAGAGAAGAAGGGAAGAATTCGAAGTAGACACGACTATATAAGAAGGGTGGAATAAAACGCGATAGGGGGAAGGCGTTGGGCCACATCAGTTTGGTTTGAAGCGTCGAACATCAGTCCCTAATCCACTTGATCTCAGCATCGCTCGCTTATCTGGGAGCCGGTTTTTCTGCCCACAATTGGATTCGCTTTAGGTTAAGAAGATTTCTATTCATGGGTTTCTCTTACCTGTGTTTAATTAGGAACCCCTATCGTCCACGCCTCTCCCCACATATCTCTACATCTCTCTTCCTCTATCTCTGCCAAATTACTTGTATATATCACATTTAACTCCGTCTCTCTCTCTCTCTCTGTCTCCATCAATATGATACCTTCTTTTCTGTCTCCGCATCTTATTTTATTTGTAAACCAGTTTCTGTCTGCCTGCTTCTGACTGAGACGCCCCTAATCCTAGCCCCTTATCCTTTGCCTTTAACTATGAGTTTTTCTTGTCTCCCGTTCTTCTATCTCTCACACATTTGCATCCCACTTACTCTCTTTTTACTATTGTCTGTCTCCGCTATATCTTACTCTCTTCATCAAACACCTTTCTCTCCTCACTAACTAAAACCATCTTTCGATACACTTTCTCTTTCCCTTTATTTATCCCTCCAATGTTATACTTCGTTTATCTCTCCTATTATCACTGGCTTGATTCTTAACTCAACCTCTCACACCTTTCTCCTAACAATATATCCTATTTTGTTTTCCCCTCTCTCTCTTCTTTCCTCTCTATGGTTTTCTCTCCCCCTCATCATCAACAACGATCTCTATCTCTCCACCTCTCTGTTTCGTTTTATTTCACTCTTTATCTGCTTCCCCACGAGGGTTGTATTCGACACAAAGTTGAGATAAACGTTGATATAGGACATCATGTGAGCGTTTATTTCCCTGTGGCTTACAGCAATGGTAACTGAGTATTTGAAAGAACGTTTCTCTCTGTTCCTCACTTCTCAACCCTTACTGTTTCTCTACATACAAATAAATAAATAAATATTATCCTTCTCTCTCTCTTCTATTCTCATTAATTTGTTTCTCCTTATGTCTATACTTTTCTTTTTGTTCATCGATACATTGGTATTTTCACTGTTTTGACTCCCGCATTATATCTGTTTCATAACTACGTTGTTTCCTAATAGCCATTTATTCTACCTGTTTTTCAGTCTGTTACTCTGCAAGTCGAGAAACATATAAATATATGTCTCGTTCTCCGTTCTTCTCTCTTCTCTCTGTCTGTCTCTCTCACATTGTATTTCCTTTTATTCTCGCTCTATCATGCTTAGTCTCTCTCTACGCCCTTTGTGCCCGACGTTTCAGGCTTACTGTTTCTCTCTTTTACTCTATTTTCTTTTTTTTTCTAAACAAGTACATATTGAAGAGAATTATACATATATATATATATATATATATACATATACAAATATATATATATATGTACATATATATATATATATATATATATACGTTTATGTATGTATATTTTAATATTTATAATTTATAATTTTTATATCTTTTATTTTTACTCTTTTATACCTTTTATATTTTCCAATGTTTGTTTTACAGTAAGTTTTAATGACTTATCCAACTGATTTGCATGTGATGATAAAAACAGGTATATGAAAATGCATGGATTAAGGCGAGACAAAGGTTTTCTACATCACCCTTGTTTGAAGAAATTGATGATGTCATAAATATTGCATTCCATCCGATGTTTATACTCATCACTTATCTTCTTATACTACTTCTCAATCTGGTACATCGAACATTGACTATTGAAGATCGGATATCATTTCAAGATATCATTTTTATATCTTTATTTTTCTCATTTTACATATATATATATATATATATATATATATATATATATATATATATATACAGCATAATAACGCTGCCACACCAGTGCTCGTAAGATCACTGAAATCAGGCGACGTTGAGCCTGGTCAGTACTGAAATGGGTGACCATTTAGGAATACCTGGTGCTGTATGTGCTCTCTGCTTATCTCGACATTGTTTCCAGTCGTCTTGCACTTCTCATTGCCACTGGAACCAAGCAGTTCAAATTTTGAATAAGTGTTGGTGGCACTTGTTTCCTTACTAGGACAATGAATGCCGTTCTCTTTCTCTCTATTTGGGCAACTTGGGGAAAGTTTTTTTTCGTCACTAAGTCTTGCATGACTAGTCTGGGTCTCTCTTGTTCCGACAGGTTGAGGGTACAGGTAAGACAGCTTGTCTGGCTGCTGTTTCCGACTGAAAGCAAGGAGCCCAAACTCTTGGGTAGCGCCAAGAACGGCTGCTCCATCTTCAGTTGCATAATACCGTGGGTAGTTGTATGTGCCATATCGTCCATGGAAAGGGACCCTGCAATTATCTCCGGGGGGCTTTCCCGAGGCCACAACATCCATGGACCAGGTCGTGACCAATGGACTGTTTGTGTAAGCTTATTAGCACTAAACAAGTACCCACCTTGGCTAACCCACTCTATAATAAAAACAACATGTAATTACAAAAAAATAAACGCAAACCTAAACCAGACACCCAACAAAAAACACTTTCGCCTCTGCCCTTAAGGCTCTCCTTCACAAATATCCGGGGACTTAGAACCAACATCAACAACGTAGAAACATTTCTCTTAACAAACTCCCCGGATATCCTAGCTCTAAGTGGAACTAACCTTCAATTCTCAATCTCCTCTCACCACTTTGACATGACTGACTACCTCCCACTCGACCGTAAAGACACATATGCACGGGCTAGGATGTTATGCTCGGAACACCCTCCCCCTGACTAGAGAACATAGGTTAGAATCAGATGACCAAGACTACATGTGCTTTAGATTGAGTTTACATCACAGCGTCAGTTACTTATATTTCTTATACCGCTCCACGTCGACCCAGGACTGTACTCTGCTAAACTCTGTCTCTGAAAGCATAGATAGAGCACTCTTAATTGACTCGAATGCCCACATACATGTATTTGGGGATTTTAATGCCCACCACCGCGACTGGTTGCGATTCTCCAGCCTTACTGACGCAGCCGGCAACTCTACGTATAATTTCTCCATTAGCTCACCCTCTCTCTCAGACTGTCGATTTTTCAACCCGCATCCCCGATCGAGTAGACCAACAAGCCTCATTTCTAGACTTTTTTTTTACTTCAATGCCAGAGGCTTGTGTGACGAAAGCTCATAGCCCACTCGGGAATGCATATCACATTGTGTTAATGATACATATCACCCTAAAAAGTCGTCAAAAAGCTGATGAACCGTTGCTCAAAACAACGAGATACTACAAGTAGGCTGATTTCCAGTTAATCAGAGATCACATCAGTGACGCCCCATGGAGGGAAACCTTCTCGCTCCCTGCCGACCAGTGTGCAAACGAATTAACTGAATGGGTCAAAGCAGCATTGAAGCCTATGTTACCATGCGAAAATTCTTTAGCAAGCCCCACTCTCCTCAATGGTTCACCTCGGATTGTGCAGCTGCCATTTCTGAAAGGAAACAAGCATTCCGTAAATTTGGCCGCCATTAGTCAGCTACTAATAGACATAAATTTATAGAGTAAAGAAATAAATGCAAGGCCGTGATAGGTGAAGCGAAAAGAAGGTATAATGAGTAAACAAAGAAACGCATCCAGTCACAGAAATTATGTACTCGTGATTTCTGGAAAATCTACAATAGTGTAGTGAATAATGGCCAATCAACGATTCCCCCACTATCACACCACAATGATGTCGCATGCACGGCCACTGATAAGGCTGAACTACTTGCCCAGCGCTTCGCTTCTAACTCTACTTTACACTCAGATAACCACCCCCTCCTCAGATTCTCATTGCGAACCGAAGCCACCCTTGATAACCTGGTCATCACCCCATCCCAGGTCAGAGACATCATAAAACACCTTGACACATCCAAAGCTTGTAGGCCTGAGCTTATACCAGTAATAGTAATAAAGAAATGCACTGCTGAACTGGCCCCTGTCCTCTCCAAACTCTACAATAAATGCCTAGCTGAATCTTGCTTCCCCGATAGCTGGAAAATTGCCTCTGTGGTACCAGTCTACAAAAGTTCTGGGAATAGAACCGATCCTCACAACTATCGCCCAATCAGTCTGCTGCCGATCTTTGCTAAAATCTTTGAATCCTTAATCGATCTAGCGATAGTACGGCACTTAGATAATGCTAAACTTCTATCTGACGGCCAGTATGGATTTAGACAAGTACGATCTACTGCGGACATCCTAACGGTCATCTCTGAACGTATGTATCACTTGACAAGGCAAGAGGAGAAGCCAGGGCAGTAGCGCTTGATATATGCAAGGCCTTTGACAAGGTATGGCATAAAGGGCTTCTCCTGAAAATACGCTCATACGGTATTACTGGGAAATTACTTAATATCATTTGATCCTTACTAGACAAAAGTAAAATCCAGTTGTCCTCGATGGCCATTCATCTAAGCAACATGACATAAATGCTGGTGTACCCCAGGGATCTATCCTTGAACCTTTGTTGTTCCTGATCTATATAAATGATCTCCCTGATGACATAGTGTCTGAGATTGGTTTATTTGCTAACGACACCGCGCTTTACTCTCGCCATGTTGGCAAAACCAACGCGATCATATCTGAGGCATTGGCTGAATCTTTAGAAAATGACCTCCAGGCTGTAGTTGATAGGGGTCATAAGCGGTTGGTAACTTTTAATGCTGCTAAAACAAAGCTCATTTACTTCAATAACTACAAAGAACCTCTCCAACCACCGATTGTCATGGCTAATAACCCCCTACCGTAGAGTTCATCATTCAAACACCTCGGCCTTACCTTCACAGGTAACATGAATTGGAACAAATACATTGAAGACATTGCCAAGGCTGCTGCAAATAAGGTTGGCTCCCTCTACCGTGCTAGTAAACTCCTCGCACCTGACATAATCCTGTATCTCTACAAAGCCACCATCTACCATGCATGGAGTATTTTTGTCACATCTGGTCTGGTGCATCATCTACTAGTCTCCCCCTTTTTTACTAGGTTCTAAAAAGAGTCGCCAACCTAATAGGTCCCTCACTGTCAACCAAGCTCCAGTCCCTGTCCCATCGCCGGCATGTAGCATCATTGTGCTTGTTTTACAAATACTTCAATGTATTATGCTCCGATTAATTGGCTACCCTGGTGCCCCCTCGACGTAAATTGACTAGACAAACTCGACAATCAACTAAATCTCATTCATTCACTGTGGAGGTCCCCAGATGTCGGAGAGCCTTCTACTCAAATAGCTACTTTCCTCGTGCTGCTGGCCTCTGGAACTCCCTCTTTGCCCCCTGTTTCCCCGGCAGTACAGACATGCAGAAGTTTAAAACTAATGTAAACAGACATCTCGCTGCGCAGATTCCAATTAAGGTTTACCCCACCTTCTTTCCTCTTTTTTCTCAGTAGCCCCTTGCGGCTACAGTTGCGTCCTGCCTTGTTTGGGGTGAACTATGTTTTAAAAAAAATCCTTATTTCATAATTATACGCGCAGCTACCTTTACAGGGGTATCCATTGTCTCTCAAGACTGAACGGAGGTCATGCTTATATATATATATATATATATATATATATATATATATATATATATATATATATATTGGTACAGAAATATTAGTACAACATTCATACCGTCGGTTTCAAGCACAGAAGGACTTAGCCATCCGGCTCTCTTCAGTTTCTGTTGTCATGATAACAGAAGCTGAAGAGAACCGGATGGCTTAGTCCTTCTGTGCTTGAAACCGACGGTATGAATGTTTTACTAATTTTTCTGTACCAAAATAAATAAATATTACGATCTTAAATTTTAATTTCTAACTTTAATTCTTTATTAATCAAGCACTCTGCTGGGATTTTTTCTGCTTTATTACAAAGAAGTTATATATATATATGTATGTATAATATTTCCTGATCACCTCCTTATTGTGTGTCTCTGGTACTATTGGTGTTATCCTCCTTCCTCCCTCACTAAATGAGATAAGAACCATTGACAGAAAGGAAAAGAGAAGGGATATATATATATATATATTTATATATATATATATATATATATATATATATATAGAGAGAGAGAGAGAGAGAGAGAGAGAGATAGAGAGAGAGAGAGAGAGAGAGAGAGAGAGAAAGTGACATAGAGAGAACAATAAAAGATAAGTTAGATAAAGAATGATACTTGAATAGAGAGAGTGGGGGAAAGGGTAACGACAGATGAATGAGGTGGCAATGCATAATCGAAGCTAACCGAGATATAAAAAGAATTTAAAAAATAATTAAACAAGAAAAGAAAACGCGACGCTTTTTACACCTGATACGCTTTTGTACTGATTAGAAAAAGGTGACGTCATGCCAAGGAAGTGACAAATGTTTACCGGGCAAAAGAGGGAATCTGTAGTCAACTAAAAAGATTGCAAACGAGTAGCAAGGTTTAAGAGAACAAACAGTCTTTTATGAATGACTTCGACCAACATTTTTGCATTCTTGACTTATTCAACCCTTCCCGTCGATCACCGGCTGTAACGTTTGATGAACTGAATAAATTATATTTGACGTCCAGAATTGCATGTTGATGCCAAATATATATATTTATATATATATATATATATATATATATATATATATATAGATAGATAGATAGATAGATAGATAGATAAATAATTCGGTACCTTTATATGTTTATATATTTGTATTTACACGATTCACACCTAAACAAATTAACCTATCATTATTTTTTTTTACACAACTGCTAGATTGAGCCGGGCAAAATGTGAACATTGAGTTTTGTTTAGTTTAATGCAAATGTGTTTACAAAGGATGTGGACATTCAGACATCTCCGATTACAAACATCAGAGATGTCTAAATTGTCTTTCAGAATGTAATGAGTAAAAAAATGGTGACATACTGTAAACGAATTCTTAAATCAACTGAATATTAAGAAACCTTCTAAAAGTAAACGTGAAACTATTTAAAAAGAAAAGGCAATATTTCTTTGCGCTTCTTAACTTCCTTTCGTCCACCATTATCGTCACATCGTCTCCCTGCCATTGTTGGCTGAACTACTTGTCGATAAACTCATTCACACGGACATGCACATTTTATTTGTTTCATTGAAACTGATGTAGGTATAACCTGTTCAATAGTTCCTTCAACCTGAAAAATATACGTAATAATGATATAAGCAGGTCGGTTAGTATAGATACGCGAACACAAATGTTTAAATTTTAAAACATAGAGTTAACTAAGCTTTTTGTAAGCATTCTAAACAAAATTCTTAATTATTCGAACTCCTATTCTCATCGTGTTAATTATTTTCATAGCTGTTCGACCGATGTAATATCTGATTTTTTTAACTGTATATTTTCGAACTGGAAAATATTTATGTCGAAGTAAGGAATCTATACAAAATCTGCAAAAAATTCGACCTAGCTATTTATTTAATCCACGGGTGTATATTGTTCTTGTTTCATCAGCCATGACCGTGTATAAGAGTTCAGTTAGTAAATTGTATTTTTCCTAGTATGTATTCTTCGTAGTGGAGATTAAATCATCAACCACTAAAAGATCGTCATTTACCATTAATTGTATTCAACGCCTTTATCCATTGCGCATCCTGTCCATGTGGACAATTCTAGTGTGAATTCTGTGAGCGTTTAAAACATTCGTTATAAAGATTTTCGAATTCGGAAAAATGAATCTGAAGAAGGTCGGAGATGACATCGGTCGAAACGTTGTGAGAAAATAAAGATGAGATCAATAGTCCGAATAATCTAAATAATACAAATTATAAATCCTCATTTTGAAAAAAATTCGAAACATTCAACATCTCTTTCAAACAATTTGAACTTTCGCCTTTTATTCGCATTGATAATTGTATTTTCCAAATTACATTTAATGTTTTTCCTTTAAATCTAGATTTGATTTTCTTTTCTACTGTTCTAACTTTCATGTTTAACGTATGTTAACACTCTCAGGATTCATGTTGCACCAGAGGTTACGATGACCTCAGCGTTCGACTTTCGAGACGAATTTTTCCCCAAATTGTGTCTCTGTTATCAACCCTGGACCATATCAGCTTAATTTTGTCGACTCATGGGAATATTAGCTTCCAAGGCGAAGAAGGATATTTGCCACTTGTAAGATTGCGAAGATACCGAGTTCTAAAAGAACATTGAATAATATGCAACACATATATTTGAGTTTCTCTCTGGTATAATTATCATTTATAGATTTTTTGGTTGCTTTTACTTTTGCAGACACTACCTGAAAATGTGATATGTCGTCTTTAATCTATTAATTCACACATATACGTCACGTGGATGTACATATTTAATACTCATTGAAATACCCGTTCTTGTATGGGTTCATATTAGTGTAATACACTAAAGCCTTATAATAAATACAAGAAGACAGTTCAGAGAATTGAAACAATATGGTGGAAATTGTGCAAAAATAAACGTTAAATGACGAGCGTTTTATGAATGATTTTATTTTAATAGTTAGAGTGTTTTAAATTATTCTAATTATCTAGAAATGTATAATCTTATATAATCTCTTACATGTATCTATGCTTTAACTCTCATTAAATCCGAAGTAAAGGTTTTAGGAGCGACTCTAAACTACCTCGGGAAAAACCTTTTCAAAAAATGGGGGCCACGTAAAGCTTGACATGCAGTCAGAATTTACCAGTGTCAGTACCTGGACATTGGAGTACAATAGTTAGATTAGAAAAGGAAATTCGGTGCTTGTATAATAAAAAGCCGAAAAAAAGTTATTTTTTGTCTTTTAGTGTTGGAGAGGTAAATAAAGGGAAGGTAACTCTTACCACGAATTTTAAGCAAGATTTTCCAGTAATCAAAACTGATGGCTTTAATTGGCGTTGCACATGTGGCTACTGTGCAAGGAGAACGTCGATTAGACATAAAAGGGTTATGGTTAAGGTTAGGGTTAGGGTTTCGGGTTAGGGGTAGGGTTAGGGTTTAGGGTTTAGGGCTAGGGTTTGGGTTAGAAAAATATTGTTCCAAAACTACAGCTGTTGTGAAGAGTTCCATGCCACTTATTTACCTCTCCAACACTAAAAGACAAAATAAAACTTTATTTTGGCTTTTTATTATACAAGCACCAGAAATTCTTAAAATAATAATAAAAACACACGTGCAAGGAAGATTATAATAATATGTTTCATATTTCTACCTCGCTCAAAAAAGTTATTGTTAAGATAGATTTCAAAAACGAGATTTATTAAACAATGGAACTGCTTAGCGAATAGAGTAATATATTTTTGGAATAAGTTGCTCGATCACATTAAATAGAGGAATAGCATAGAGCATTACACGATGGAATTAAATGAATTTCAAAAGACAAAATTAAACTTGTTTTGGGGAAACTAAAGGATAATATATGCAACAGAAGATGTATTGATAAAGTATCATTAATCTAAATTTATACCTCACGCTACTGCATTTTGACTTCAACAAATGTCCGATCTTCATTAAATAAAAAGATCTTCTTTCGTTGGCTTCACAGCATCTCACTGTTAGATCAGCAGCTCGTTAATGTCATGTTAATGTTTTGTTAATGTTTTGTTGTCTAGCGCAGCTATGCCGGCTTCGCCGTTGGGTAGTCGATATTTAAGGCATGACTTGATGATGTGGTCTACTGTCTGTTCAGAGTGACCACATTCGCAGACAGCCGAGTCCCTGAGTCCCCATCCTTTCATGGTTGCGGCGAAACGGCCGACACCTGTCCTGAGGCGGTTGAGCATTGTCCACTGCCGGCGAGGGAGGCCCATGCCTGGTAGGTTATCCGGGTCCTCCACAAATCTGTGCAACCTTGATTTATCTGCTGCCTGCCATTCCTACGTCAAGCAACGTTTCAGCCAAATTCGTTTTGTAACGTAAGGTAAGTCACGTGTATTCGAAATAACACACATACACACACGCGAAAATTTGTTACACAATTCTATTCATACAGGGATAACTATGCTTTTACTTAAGCTAAAAATTGACAAATCACATTAAGCAATTAGTTATATAAATTTATTTAAAGGAGTAAAATTGCGTTTTAATAAATCTCTATTTACTTGCCGATATACGAGAGCAAAGATAGTGTTTCTTCATGAAGACTTAGACGTTGCAGGATTACGTCATAATAGACATGTACCCATTTTGTGTAAGTTTTTTATAATTATTTATTAATAGTGGAATTAAAAAGATAGTTAAAATAGAAATACCCCTACAGAAGCACAATAATACACTACATTAATACATATATTTTCCATCGTTTCGAAATTTCGTTACAGTTAAAATCACTGAGAGACCATAAACAATACTAATACTTCAGGTGAGCTGCTGCTGATACCGAGTAAGATTTAATTTGAAGAATATGTGTTCATTATAAATTTCGTAGACATTATTTTAATGGAAATGTCCCTCTACTTACAAAAAATAATGTCTTTTAAAACACCACGAGACAAAAAATACTCCGTTTTGTTCTACATGTGTTACTTTTTAACTTACTTAGCTCTTCTAAATTTTAAGTCTTTTAGAAAAAGGTTTTCTGTCATGTTCATATTAAAAACAATACTGATACTTGAATAAGCTAGTGCTGATGCTTGAGTTCGCTTAAATATGTACTGAAATAAAATAATACCTGTCCAAAGACGGGTATTAGAAATTCCAAAAAAACAGAACAGTTTTGCATGACATTTATGACGCTTTACAAAGAATTAAAAAAAAGATATAGCGATACTTAACCTTATTTCATAAATTCCAATTCATATGAACATTCATTAAATGAGTTTTATTCAAGAAAATGTCCTTAAATTAAGCGTAAGAGATATTTAGAAGAAATTGAAATTCAGGGAATCTTATTTGTTGTACTAATGACTATTGATCAAATTTAATACAAATATTTTTATTTTCACATGTGCCTTTGTTATTCCCCTAAAATCTCTATGAAATACTCCAAGGAAACTGAAATCTGAGGAATATTTATTAATCGATGTCCGATACCTATTGTGAATATTTAAAAAAAAAATTGCTGGTATCTGAATTATCACGAAAGGCTTCAAACACCTCCATCACTTTTATTCTCTTTTCATAAAACTGAATTAAATAAGTAGATACCACATTTACCACCCTTACAGCATGCAGGAATGATGCAAAATTTATAATGATCAGTTAATTAGTTTTCAAGCGAATCTTATACATAGAAATGTATAAACATATGCACATACCTAACTTTATATAAATAGAGATTACTTCTCCTAATTTCATATGCCAAATATCTATATATACATGCAAATATTGAAACATGGATACATTCGTATTATAATATTAGAAATACCTGGGGTGTAAACAAATGTTAATGATTCTTGTATTGATGGAACCAGAATTAATCATGAATGAACGTACCAGTGTGACGAAATTGGTTGCATTCTGCAATGTTCTCTAAATGTTGCATTGTTATCATCCTCTGAAAATATACCATTCTTGTAGATGCGGATATCACGCGAATAGTTTCTATTTTAATGCCTAAACCTTTTCCACAAATCGAATAAAATATATTTATTCAAATCTCTTATTAGATTCATTTTTTTGTTGTAGGTATTCTCGGAATTTACAGAATTAGACTGAACTCTGATTGTCTAATAGTCTTCAATAAATGTATACGAATAATGAACACAAATGATCTCCTTCCACTGTTCTTCAGAACAGAAATTCTAACACTATATACGTTTTTATTTTGGACGCGTCGTGGGTGTCAGAGAGAAAGGCTGTCTAATGAGACCCGCTCATTATTATATCCACACAAGAAAAAGGAGCCATCATTTATTGATATTAATAAATCTCATTGGTTGATCTTTTTATCAGCAAAAAAGTGATAGGCATTGTGCAGCGTCCCAATATGACTCCGGTGACAATACCGCCATTTTTACCAGCCAGACATTGATTAGAACTATTACGCCGGTCCTTGTTCGCACTCGCAATTTCTCCAGGATTTCCCTCCTCTTCTGCTCATCAGTCTTACCTTCCGATATGTTTGAAATAGTTTGTCTGCCTCTTTGTTCGTCTCTTTCGCTATCTCCATCGTTCTTTGTCTCCGTTCATCCAATATACGCCGTAATAGTTCGTAAACAATATCGTATTTTACGATCCCTGATCATCGTTAGTCAAACTATTATCAGACAGATTCATTTACTTTTGGCAATCTATAATATAAATGTAGAGTCTATCTTTCTTTCTGTCTATCCGGGGACGTAATTGAATAAAAGAGCTCTTATACCAAAAGATACCCCAACTTTTCTTGATTACAACTTTAGGAGGAACTAATGTTGATATTCATTATGTGATAATTGGGATTTATAATCATAATCGTTGGGCCAGCGTTCGCATCGGACATTCATAAAATGTTTGATTTAAATATTGAAAATGATAGAAATATAAAAAAAAATATGAATATAAATGGTAATATGGAGTTCGGGGATGGGATCAGTAGTACAAGATGTTCTCAACCATTTGTCGACAACGTAGGGTGTTCTTGCTCGTTGATGATAATTATAATATAACATGACGGAGTATTCGTAAGATGTGTTCAATCTACACATTTAGTGATCAAAATGCTACTTATAAAAAGAAAACGTGACAGACTAAACTGAAGAATGACAGACCAGGCGAAACCTGCCTCGAATAAAAGTAAGAGTACGCATATAACAAATGACACAGCGCGCATGTATGTATGGTACTAAACTCGGCTGATACAACGCAAAATGTTGTGAGGGGTCAGGAAGAATGGAAAGGCCGACTAGAACGAGAAGGAACAATACCTCAACTAGAATAGTGCAGAGAGTACTATGACGTTTGCGAGGCCTGTTCCCACCCACATCTAAGAAAAGACTAATAATTGTTGCCAGCGGGAAACCAATAGTAAAGCAGCTTTTGCGATAGTGGAAACAATGGTTATCGAAATAGGCAAAGGGTTCTGTAAATCTAAGAAAACCTATTGTCACGCACACACCAAGAAACACTAGTTCTTATTGGCAGTGAGTAATCACCGATAATGACTTGTTACGGTGTTCCTAATTAGTTAATTAGTTCCTAATTAGTTAATAATAATAATAATAATAATAATAATAATAATAATAATAATAATAATAATAATAATAATAATAACAACGATGATGATGATGATGATGATGATGATGATGATGATGATGGTGGTGGTGGTGGTGGTGGTGGTGGTGGTAGTGGTGGTGTTAAAGCCGTTCTTAAGTAATGCTGTTAGGCAAAATACTTCCACGTAATCAAAAAGATTATATTATGGTCAGAAACTGCGTTGGCGCATAAGGTTAAAAACTGAAGTTATTAGCAAAGATACATTTATATTCAATGTAATTTAATATACTATTATAGAATTTCGTGTCACTAAAACTTGTATTATTTAAAAGGCATGGGGTTAAATTAAACCAGCAACTAATTCTATCTACAAATGTTATTAAATGTTTATTTGAGATTTGTTGGTTATTTTTGTATTAAGGATTCATAACTTATAAGCGCAAACAGCTACTTAAAGATAAGGGTTAATGAGATGGATAGATTCTCAGTTTAATGATGACAAATATACATGAATGGATGAAAAATTATCAGTGGAATGGGAAATATTTGAAGTGAAATAGCATAAAAGTTTGTTTGGTTTAATGTGAGTGTTTAATTCCGAAGAATTTCTACTTCATTATTTTTTTTGGGTTAAATTATTTTAGAACCTAACCCTAACCTCACCCTAAACCTACGCATACTAAATCTCTTCTGCTTTTTTATACTTATCGCGACTTTGAAATCGTAAACTGCTTAAGTCATTTCCGGGACTCACTAGAAGTGCTACATTAAATTATTAAAATATCTATTGCGTCTTATTCCTTACATGTACAAGAGTATATAAATGATCATAACAAATCCACGAATAAAACGCTGATAGGATATTATTGTTATTTACATTTTTTTTATATATTTCAGAGTGTTACCATTATATTAATTGTTATGCTCACAACGCTTCTTACATTATTTTTTCAGGAAGTTTTGCGTAATGTTATTGGGTCATGCACGCAGAAAACGGATTGTGCAATATTTTCTCGGGAAAGGCCTGATTCGTCACTTATGTTATAAAATGTTTTAAACTGTAAGAACATGGCGAATTTAATCAAATAATTAAAGCATTTCTTTATTTATCTTTTTGTTTACAATCTACCACAATAATTAAATGCAGCAGATAATGTGGATGTAAGGAAGAATCTTTCTTGCCTCCTAGGAAAAGTCATAAATAGCCCCTTCCCAAATTGGCAAAATATTACACGTAGAATTAGGAACTCTCGCGTCTTGAGACGCATGAGGCAGTGAAAGCTAACCTTCGTGTTCAGTCTGAAGCCAGATCCGCAGCGTCCCTCCAGCTTCTCTCTGTTGCGACCAAATCTCTCTCGGTGGTTTGCTTCCAGTTCTTCTTCTTCTTCTTCTTCTTCTTCTTCTTCTTCTTCTTCTTCTTCTTCTTCTTCTTCTTCTTCTTCTTTCAGGGGCCCACCTAAAATGTAACAAAAGTAAGGTTACATAGTTGTGTACATTATTAAATACAAGTGATCGCAGCAAGAGGACATATATTTTACATGTTTTCTTTTATTTAATTTCTGTTGTTTATTTACAGTATATTCATACATTTTTGACTATTTAAACCGGCAACGGGATGGCACGGTGGCTGAGTGGTTAACGCGGACTGAGGACCTGGGTGTGTCAGGTTCGAATCCAGTTCGTTCCACAAACACACTTTCATCAAAAACCCACACCTGACCTTGTGTCTAACCTGGAGAGGAGGTAAGTAAAATACTTAAGTTTGAAGAGTCAGCCATAGAATACACTCTACTCGAGGTAATGTGGTAAAAGAGCAATCGTTCATGGATTCTTCAATATTAAAAAAAATGTATCTGATTAACTGAAGGTAAGTTGAAATAATATGACTGCATTTAATATGATCTGAATTTGGTCTAGCCGATAAAATGCAACCCCGATATGTGTGAGAGTAGGTATTGCTGGTGTTTACATTAATTACCTGATTTCCATAGTTTTTCTTATCGTGGTTGTTTCTATATTCACACGATACACGATACAATTACACGATATCACACGTAACGAGAAAAAGCTGATCTGCATGAATAATGGCTTCATCTCTAGACATGGAACTAGTTCTAATAACGTTTGTGATTGTATTAAAAAGAAATACAAGAAGATAGAAACAACGTAACTCACCACTGCGACGTTATTACCTGATATATATTTTCTCAAGTGACAACGTATTTAATGCAACAACGTGTTTGCCATTAGATATTTATTACAAAGTAGATCTCTTTTAGTCATCTCGGAAAGTGCTCGTGATTAGGACTTCGTTATGTCGCGTAGTATTCATTAACTATGTCGTGTAGTATTCATTAGCTATGTCATGTAGTATTCATTAACTATGTCGTGTAGTATTCATTAACTATGTCGTGTAGTATTCATTAGCTATGTCGTGTAGTATTCATTAACAATACCGTTTTAAAACGTGACTTTATCGCCCACTGATCCTAGCCGTTTGAGTACTAAATTTATCTGACAATTTCTATTCGATTCCTCTTTTATGAATACAAAGCACGCCGTACACCAGTTGTCGATACGCGGAAATAATGTTCCGGCGTGCACTTGTTTTTTCTCACATACACGATCAGTACGTCATGTAAAGACGAAGGTTTTATGTCGTAAGGTAAATCCAAACAATTTCGAACGCTTGATCCAAGTTCTGGCTCATCACGTCTGCCACATTACATCTTTGGTCTTATGTCTGCAAAAAAAATAATAAGATCCCAAACTCCTCTCGTGATCATTTGCTCAAGGTCCGCCATTTAACAATCAGATAACTTTCGACGTACTTACTCTTGTATTCTTATCATTTGCATAACACATTTTCCCGGTTTCGTTTTTAGTGTTGATAATAGAGGCGTAATAATATTTGAACGCAGCTGCTTTCCGTGATTATCAGGAAAAAGAACAAAGGTGATAATTAACGAATTGGGACACCAACCGTTGGGTTTAACGTTATTAGCTCAGTGGAATCGTACTAAACGGTCATGATGAAGAAGAAAAAGAGATAATTCGAAACCCTGCGCAATTTATTTGAACTTGTTCTGTCTTCCCCATCTCACTCCGCGATGCTTACACTGTCTAATTAAAATACACAGACACACACACACACACACACACACATATATATACATATTTGTTATTGTTTTTTATCTATGTACGTATCCGTTTCGTCCTTTTTTAATCTGGACTCATCAGCATAGAGATATGACTATTCACTACCGGTCATGCGATTCAAAACCCTGGATTACAAGTATTTTAAACTAAAATCAAACGTCGCTAACCGCTCGACCAATTCTGAATAGCTGATAAACAATGATAATTTTAACACTTTTTAAAGCGGCTTGACGTCCAGGCATTCTACTTCTATTAGGGAAGGAATTATGCATTATAAAGCAAGTGACGTAATATATATATATATATATATATATATATATATATATATATATGTGTGTGTGTGTGTGTATAATATACACACATATATCAAATATATTTATACACACACCCATTTATATATATATATATATATATATATATATATATGTATGTATGTGTGTATGTGTGTATGTAAATCACTTTGTAGATCCAAGTTGAATGTAGGGCACTTTTCAAGGTCAATCTGATGAATGATGATAATATTAATAACAAAACATGAAAAAGCTCAAACAATCAATTCGGTTATCTCTCTCTCTCTCTCTCTCTCTCTCTCTCTCTCTCTCTCACTATATATATATATATATATACATATATATATATATATATATATATATATATATAACGCTATGTCTGTGTGTACCCTATGAAAAGAAAGAAAAGAGGATCTACATGAAACTTAAAATGTATTCTTATGAAAATTTGACCGGGTGGGGTAATGGTAGTATTTCCGACTCTCTAAGATGGCTATAGACAGCTTTCCTGGGGCTGAGGGGGCGAGTTTTTCAGCTATAGTTTGGAAAGAACCCACTGTAATTTCAATGCATTCGTTCTGTAAATGACTCGGTACTTTTTTCCTTAAAAATAATTTAATGTTTCGTAAGCTTCTAATTTGACTAGGAAAGGAAGGTTGTATAGTGCTCTGGGGCGGCTCTGGAGGCATATTTATTTTTTCGAGGGTGGTAGAGCTCTAAATTTAAGCTTACAGTATTACATTTGGTGAGTTGTCTATAGTAATCAAAAAGTGTTCAACATCGTAGATAGAGCAAGTGTATTTAAACGCAGCGTTGCCCGGGAGAAAGATCTTATCTGTTTTTTGTTAACTTGCTTTTAGCCAGGAACCATTATACTAATAATACAGTAACATTACACTATTACATTTGGTAAGTTATATGAGTCTATTCAAAGATGGGAGTCAGCAATATACTAGGTAGAACGATCTTTCATAGAGTAGGGCTTTATTAACCGGGAGAAAGGTTTTTACTGTATTTTGTTATACTATTGTATACCAAAAAATGTATTCTGCATTGCTCGGGAGGCAGTCCTAGATATGCTAGATGAAGCAGGTGTGATCAATAATACAGTATACTATTTCCTATGCGGTATATGCTTGATGAAGAAAGGGAATACAAGAAACTCAGAGTTTCCCGGGAATACACTAAAATAAATTAAGCTTTCATTATTTATTAAGGATGAAGATAAGAAACTCAGCGTTGACCTGGAATAAATGACAACAGATATAGATGTCATTTTATTTTTGAGGAAGAAGCGGGAAAACTAGGTTTTACCATGCAGCAATAATTTAAACACTTAAATCTCAAGTGAATCACTTACATTACTATTATTGTGTTGAATACATTAAAACAAGAGAGAGGAATGGGCTAGGTTTGATAGGAAATAGGGTTGGGGAAAGGGATGTAAAGAAAAACGGAAAGGGGGAAGAGAAAAAGATTGATCGATAGATTGAGAGAGGTAAATATATAGGAGGTTTAATATAAAGACTAGTAAAATATCCTCCCTACGGTCGTCTATTTTTGTTAGGCCGCAGTACATAGTTAAAGCTAAATACATTGTTTAGGACTGTTAACATAATTTCCAACGCTATTGAGGTTGCTTACACATTTATATATTTATTTATTTATTTATTATCATCGGTCATATTTGAATTCCTGTTTTAAAACATGACGTAAATCATGAACCTATGACGTCACGCCAAAAGTACAATTATTTTGTCAAGGGAATATCTTAAGATCTATTTATAAGAAAGTGCAAATAGTTTAGTTTTATCAGTACTGTCCTTGATCAAAAGAGGAGAAATCTTTCTCGACATCAGGCAATATTTATAGGTTAATTCATTAAACATGTGTTCGTTTAATATATAATAATACACCCAAAAATATGTTTTAAAAATCTTATTATTATCTGTTTTATCCATTGATGACGTTCAGTAGTTGATACTTTTCAAACAAATATTTAATATATTATATGGACGTTTCTGAAATTAACACAATAATCTTTATTCATAACAAAGAAATGGTTAACTGGCTTAAAAAAAGTTTAAGTGGCCTGGAAATGGTGAATAACGCACACTGGCCAGGGAGTGGGTGCTCATTTTACGTTTAATTGATAACGAAAAGTGATTCCTCACTCTAAATTCTTAAATATTCATGTTTTTAATTCATGTTTTAAGGTAATCGCCAAAAACGTAGTATATGAATTTGTTTCGGGAGTAAACTGCGCCGGGAAACCAAATTATTTTTAAAAAATAAAATTTTGAAAGTTAAATTTTATTTAAATATATTATATTGACATTTTAAATAAACACAGATATCTTCATCTATAACAAAACAAAACTTGTTAATTTTGATATATTACAAATTCACATTTTTAACAAATTAAACATAATATTATTCTAATAGGGTTAAATAAATAGAATCCAACTCCGACATGGCAGCCATATATGAAATCGGTGTTACTCCCCCTTTTTTGCAAATAATAAAAAAGTTCATTTTTTTTAAAATATTAACAATTAACAATATAAACTCAAACTGTTTTTTGTAATTAGATGTTATTATTTAAAAAATACTATTAAATAGTTTAATTATTTAGAAATATAATTAATTATATTAGAAAGTAACAAACAATCTAACAAATAATAAATTAATCTTTCCTTAAGCCAAGGCTTTTCAAAGATCGAGATCTTATCATCAGAAGAGAATACAGATAGAAAAGTTGGCTTCCTGTACTGTTAAACAATACACCATTACACAAACTAATACCAATATGCAAAATAATACAAACATACAATCTCCCCCCTTCCCTTCAACACACCCCCATCTGCAACCCCCTACACTAAATAGTTCCCTTCACACTGCCCAACAACTACCGCTGAGTAATAGTGGATCTGATTTCACCCCTCAAGATATCCCATCTTCCCCAACCAATAACCCTAACTTAAATTTCGATCAGAATCCGAGCATACAATCCGTAAGCATCCCCAATACTATAAACAACACAAATAATAACAACAACCCCCCACAAAATACATTCCTATATTGGTACTAGTGCTTTCCCCATTAAGACTCGAATCTCTAACCATATCTACTGTTTTAAACACAATAATAACAATACCACTAGCACTTCTCTATCCAACCTAATAAAAAGCTTTAACATCAAAAAGATTCCCTACTCCCTAAGTTGGTCTCTATTAAAAAAGTCTAACTCATATACTCCTGGTTCTGCCTTCTGCCAACTATGTACCTTGGAAACTTATATGATAGCTACTGCACCCAAGAACTTAAATGTTATTAACTCTAAAAATGAGCTTATTTCAAATTGCAGGCACAAGCGAAAATTTAAATACATTAATTTCATTACTCCATCTGACACTCCTCCTCCCAGCCAATAACTCCCCTTTTTTTAGCATCTGACAAATCTCTAAACTATATCCCTGGGTAATCTTGTAACTTCTATTCTTAACGCCCCTAATCTCACCAATTAACCTTCCCAATAATTTTTTTCCTCCCCATTGCACCTAATAACTATATCTACCCGTAACACCTATCGTTGATTGAACTAACATTATTCCTCCTACTACCCACCGATCATTAACATATCTAATATATAGACATTTATACCTCCTCTGCAATATAGCTCCTACTATTCTTTTTACTTCAGCTCTGCTCCTAACTTCTTATATTTATTTTTTCCTTCTGTCCGTAAACCTACCCACAAACTTCTCCATGGTCTCTTAATCTCACTTCCTTATTATCTCCAACGCATCCACTATATCGTTCTTATATTGGCCTCCTTCTAATGGCAACATTATCCCCTATAACTTATTTTCGTCCTCTTTTTAACTACGATCTTCGCTTTCCCCTCCAATTGGGTCCATA
>OY744530.1:37414385-37421885 GCA_963556195.1 Sepiola atlantica | reverse complement strand
TATATATGTCAGGTCTTGGACTTATTAAATGATGTGTTAGTTATATATATATATAGTGTGTTACGTATACTAAATATGTAGTCTGTTAAGTTAGTCATTGAGTTTAGCGTTAATTGTTTAAATCAGGGACAAGTAAGTGTACAATAATGGAGGTTATGTATCTGTCTGAAGCCTGAACTATACTATTTAAGACTATTGTACTTATTATAAAATAGTATTACATATAATATTTCAGATTGATGTACTAACTTCAATGCTCAATTCAGAGAGCATATAATCTGTTCTGTTGTCATAACACACTCCTCCCAGGCATTAACCACTCTTTTTTAGAGAGGTGTGAAGGTATTGTAATATCTGTTTTGTTGTCATTGAAATATCCTCCCAGGCATTAACCCCTCTTTTTTGATAGATGTCGAGGTAGTGTAGTATCTGCTGTGTTGTCAGGATACCATCCTTCCAAGCATTACCTCCTCCTTTTTTTGAGATGTGTGGAGGTAGTGTAGTATCTGTTCGGTTGTCACGATAACGTCCTCCCAGGCATTACCCCCTCCTTTTTTTAGGTGTGTGGAGGCCATGTAGTATATGTCCTGTTGTCATGATACTATCCTCCCAGGCATTACCTAATCTTTATTTGAGAGATGTGGAGGCAGTGTAGTATCTGTTCTGTTGTCATGATATCATCCTCCCAGGAATTACTATCTTCTTTGTTGAGATGTGTGAAGGTAATGAAATATCTGTTCTGTTGTCATGATACCATCCTCCTGGAAATTGTCTCTTTCTTTTTCTGGCGAAGGGGATGTAGTATTGGTTCTGTGGTCATTATACTACTCTCCCAGGGATTACTATCTACTATACATTTTTGAGGGGGGAGGCAATGTACTATTTGGTCTCTTGTTATGATACCACCTTTCTAAGCAATACCTCCACTTTTTTTAAAGGGGTACTGTAGTATATATCTTACCAGCCCTCTGATTATAAAGTGCAACGTTTTATTACAAACGCACATGAAGTTCTATTACAAGAAAGAGAGTTATTAAAATTAAAGATGTGGTTATTTTCTTTTGCAAAATAAAACACATTTTACTGAGCAATTAAATAAAATAACTAGCAAAATATATATTTGCTAGTAAAACTGAAAGACAACATCCAAAATTAGTATCTTTCTTCTCGCTATATATATATATATATTTATGTATATATATAAATATATATTTATATATACATTATATATATATAATATATATATATTATATATATTTATATATGTATTATATGTATATATATATATATATATATATTACGTATATATATATTGTATATATATATATTATATATATATACTTATTTATATATATATTTATACTTATATAATATATTAAAAGTATACAGACAATCACGTTGACACACCGGTTCCCGTTAGATCACCGAGGTTAAGCGACATCGAGCCTGGCCAGTACTGAATGGGTTACCATGTAGGAATACCAGGTGCTGTATGTGCTCTCTGCTTATCTGGCATTTTTTCCAGTCGTCTTGAACTGCTTACCATTCGAATCAAGCAGTGCCGACTCAGGAGAGGTGCTGTTGCGGATTATATATATATATATATATATATATATATATATATATATATATATATGTTCCACTTACTTATTGTGAACTTTACTTTTTTTTTCTATTCAAAGCTTGTTATATTCCCTCTCTGTATTTACTTCGACTGTTTATAAACATACGCACACACACAGATAGGAGAGGTGGAATTACCTACGAGACACTATCTTCTAGTTTCATTAGTCTCTCTGTATAAAGGTTTGTCTAGATAACCTGACATGAGGATACTTCATCCTACAAGTAAACCATAACCAAATATTAAAAGTAACAGAGTATTCAAATCCTAAACCCGCCATTACACTAGCTCATACGAGGAATGGTGCACTTTTTTTTCTCGTAATGTTTCCTCAAGTAACAGCACTTAGTTGGATACTCTACCAGACTAGACGAATTCTTTTCCTGGAATCCGGTAAGACAAATACCACAAAAAGATATACTATAAGATGTTGTACTGATTAATAGGGGTAAGTAAAATTTATGTACTTAACGTTTTTACGACATCAATGCTTGAGAGGTAAAGAGAATCTTTGAATATCTATGTATCTCATATAGATATCAAGTGTTTGCGCCAGAAAGGGGCCTCCTTGATTTCTGAGACCTTCGACTGGAGTATAATGAAAAAGATAGAGATGGTATGAAATAAAAGTTGAAAGTTGAACAACATACATTGAGAAATGAATAACGTAATAGATAGAACATTAGTAAGCGATCGGCTTCTTCTTGACTTAATTGAATTTACGACCAACCAATCTTAGAATTGGGAATATATTTGCATGTATTTTGTGATTAAATAGATAAGAAAATAACTTAGTGATTCAGAAAGCCTCAGCAAAAGAACCATTGATTTACTCAGATTTACTATAATTAATATGTATATATATATATATATATATATATATATTTATTTATTTATATATGTATGACGTGTACGTGTTTATGTATGTATGTTTATATATATATATATATATATATATATATATATATATATATATATATATATATGGCAAACACATACAGACGCACACATATTTACTTAATCAGGTACACTTCGATACATGTAATCACGTATATTTTAATATGTTTCACACGGAAGCATATAAGTAAGGTACATTTACGTATGAATGTATATACTGCAGTATATCAGAACATTCATACTGAAAAACACACGCACAAAAACAGACACACACACCACCACACACACACCACACACACATATATATATATATATATATATATATATATATATATATATATATATATATGCGTTTATTGGGGGATATATGGGAATTAAATCATTATCAGACATTACCTGGAGGCATCTTTTTTAATGCTAGTTGATACAATTAATATCCGAAATCGAAAAGACTTTAGATGGGATAGGATATGTTTCGAAAATTCTAAAAAAATATTCTATTTCGTCGGTGTTATTATTGATAGAATATTTCCAGATTTTTTTCTTATTTTTCCCCCGTTAGTTAGAGTACAAAAAGTTTGCAGATATCTGACAGCATGTGGGATTGGATGAAGTTCACAGTGTCATATCCATGTTGTCTATACATATCTCTAAAGATATTAATTTACGAACATCAAATAAGATTAGAGGCAAATTTCAACCTCGATATTGTATGTCCATATTATTAATGAATATATTAATATTATAATATTTTGGCAAGTAAGCTATACTGACATGTGTGTGTTTCATTCCCAAAGGAAATAATCACGCGTTGCCTGTAGATTTCCATCCAGAATATAAAAAAATCATTTTATCATGCGCTATTCCGCTACACTCATGTATTAAGCATTGCGGAAGTAAATACTGAAACAAAAAAGATACACCTGATATATATATATTTTATATTAAGCTATATATATATATATATATATATATATATATATATATATATAATCTACAGTTAAATTATATTAAATAATACCAAGTTACGATTAAGGTTTATACAGCCATATAGACAGCCTCTAATAGCTGGGAACTTTCTCTAAAAGGGACAATTGATCGAATTCACTAAATGATGAACCAGAGATCGTTGATTACCATTTTTCGAACTGTATTAATTTCGGGAGTCGCCGAAGATTTTAGATATGTTGTAACGGTCTTTTCTAAACAGAGAAATATATATCCAAGTAAATGAAACCATGGTCCGTCTCTGGAATATGTAAAGTATAGTTTTTAACTAAAAATAATCTGTATATATATATATATATATATATATATATATATATATATATATATATGTGTGTGTGTGTGTGTGTGTGTGTGCGTGTCTGTGTGTGTGTGTTTGTAAAATAAGTTCATGGAAATGTGTATAAGCTTGTCACATGCTATTAGAAATTCAAGTTAGACCTAGATATTTCGGTCTATAGGTTCGACCATATTCGTTTGGTGATTATTGAACAATACTCAACATTTTTATGTGATGTTGAAAGAAAAAGGGTAAATAGGAGAATAAAAAGAGTAGGGGTAGGAAGATAAGTAAGTAAGAATTGAGAAGGAAAATAAATCATTGTAGGCGGCAGAATTAAAATAAATGAAGGCATCTTGATCCACACTTTTATGGTGTGCTTGTCTCCTTAGTTCTACTAGCATATTAACTTGCTTATCAACATTTCCATTAACTAATTTTACATTTTGTCTGAAATGTTCCTTTTATATTTACAACATTTCCATTAACTAATTTTATATTTAGGGAGATAAAAAATAATGTTATTCACTTCTTTACTAACTTAACGTTTTACAGATAAAGGAACACTTTAAGGAAATATTCGAATATCTATATATCTCATATAGAGATCAAGAGTTTACCCCATGGAAAAGCTCCTTAGTCCTTGAGAACTTCGACTGAAGTAAAAGTAGACAATATGTAGTTAGCTAGATAGATATGATGATTACCCTCTTGTTACAGAGAGAAGGCCATGCTAACAAGATTGCATTGTGCGATTGCAAACACACAGATGGCTCAGCAGAGTCAATATAAGTATGTCTTCGAATATAGAACACGAGGCTACTAGTTTCCGTCTGTGCATTGCTATATAACACATTGTTTGACACTTGTTACTTGGCTCTTACTATGTGATCTCACGGGTATTGTAGGGATATATGTACATGTAGATAGCCATGCTCTGCGACACGTGCAGCACGCTCTCCTAAACAGCCTGGTCTAAGTGACAAGTAAAGACAAGGTAACTTGGAGACGATGTAGAGAGCAGGTTTCATATCAGAGTTTTCGTCTTCTAAATAGATGAGCTAAAAACATTTACGGTTCATCTCGCCGAATGGGTTAGCATAGAGCCTGGGTACCATACCAGGTATTTCTACGCCCGCGCTGAATTTTTAGGTGTGAGTCAAACTATGAAGCTAAGCTCCTTTTAAAATAGCGGATCAAAGACAAATTCTAGAAAGACATATTAATACATGAATTAACATTTAACGTACTTTAATGATAAAAATGTTATATATATAATATATATATATATATATATACTTTCGTCTTTTCATTTCTAATCGTAAATAATTAATCGTGAACGTTCGAATCTTTACCAATTTGTAAATAAACCGTTTTTAAATGTCGCTAAACTTTAATTCCGTAGTGTAAATCATCTCGAATCTTGACGTTATACAAATTAAATTTTTAATATGTTCTAATCTAAACCGAAATCTTCGTCCTACATTTTCGTCTTTTAATTTTCAATCGTAAATAATTAAACGTAGTTTTTAATCGTGGACGCTCGAATCTTTCATCATATATTTTTACCCATATAGCTCACATTTGAAATTTAAAATGAGATGATTTATTTGTTTAAATAGTAAAAAAGAATTATTTTTATATATATTTTTATATTTTTATATTTCTGCATATATAAAAAAAATAGTCAAATTAATCTTTTACTTCTGTCACTCCTCCTCGATTATTTTAACATTTACCTCCTTTTTTACATAGACCAATCAAAAAAGTGAATTTATCTTTTTAAGACGATGATAAATTTCTCTCATTATTTAGTTTTTTGACGTGGTTGTTTATACATCTGAGGAGACCTAATTAAGGGGTCGAAATAAGTTATAATGTGTACAACCTTAATGTGTGTATAGTTTTTTCTATTTATAATTCTGTTTTGCTCTGTTTAAATTACATTGAGCTCTGTTATTCAGATTTTCAACACAAAATTGAAATCTACACACTATATTTATATATATATAAATATTTATATATATATATATATATTTATATATATATATTTATATATACATATATTTATATATATATATATATATATATTTATATATATATATATATATATATACATATATATTTATATATATATATATATTTATATATATTTATATTTATATATATATATATATATTTATATATCTATATATATATCTACATAAATAGTTATATACATATATCTATATATATATTTATATATGTATATATATATATATATATATTTATATATCGTAAATGTATTATTTTCTGTAAATATAAATCCGTAGAAACTCAAATGTTTATAAAACGTGCTCAATAACAAGTAGAGCTGTTTATAAGTATACATTTTTATTTATACAAACATTATTGGTTACATATGTGCATACATGTTTCGGTTGCACTTTTCCCAGAAAGTCAACCTCATCAGACCAAGAATTTTCGAGTAATGGATGGATTTGAAGAATTTTCTCTCTTAAATAAATCTTTTTGGGGTTTAGTTATTTTCTATTTTTTATTAATTAGTATCGGATTACCTATTCCACTTGCTGACCTTTTTGCTCGTGGTTGTCCTTTTTATTACTTTTTATGGCGTCTCCATCACCTTTTCCTGTCATTATTTTATTGCCCACTACTCTCTTGGTTTCTTTAAACTCTTTAACCTACCAAGTTTTACAAACTCACTTCAGTATAAATATCTTATCTATATATCTAGAATCACACATATATAAAACAAACTCTAATAGATACGCAAATACAAATAAATAAACAGACATTGATATAGATACACATCTAAACATGGACACACACACAGATCCACTATGAATCAAGCATATATTCAAAATACATACGTGCTTTTCAATATATTCTAGATGTATATTCAATACAAAAATCCATACGTTAACACAAACACACATATATACAGTTATATGTACCCACACACGCATATCTATACACACACATGTATATACACAAATATACACATACATATATACACACGCACAGACACATGTACATGCCCATATATAAATACATACACACACACACACATATATATATATATATATATATATATTCATACTCACATACATATAACTACATAAATCATACATGAGCATATTCGTAACATAGATATACCCGCATACACACACACATACTATTTTAATATAAATAGTTCCTAAAAATACGTACATATATGCACATATATATACATACACACACACTGACACATATACATATACACATACAAATATACATATATATATATACACATATACATATATACCCATACATACATATACCCCAATAAACACACATATACATAGGAGCCGACAGTTCACACCTATACATATATACGAATTCAAATACATACATACACACCTATACTTATATAAAGTGCACACAAATTAATATATACAAGCACATACCTAGAATATATATAAACTACACTATGCGAATATAAAACCTACCGACAAATGTATACGTGTATATTCATAGCCAGATATACACACCACACATACACAACGTACACATATACAAACATACACACGCACAAGTCCACATACATGCATATACATATATATATATACATAAACACACATACATATATATACATATATATATATATATACATACACACACATACATATATATACATATATATATATATACA
>OY744530.1:37321885-37409385 GCA_963556195.1 Sepiola atlantica | reverse complement strand
ACACTCGAAGAAGACGCGCCCCAGGAACATGTAACCCAAACAGAACAGTTTAGCAGCAGGATACATATGTATCAAATGGAATGCACATCTGAACTATTTGACTTTTAAAAAGAGATGTTACACTTAAATTATGCCGTACAAAATCTCTGTAAAATTCTCCAAATCAACTGAGATTTAGGTATATTTCTTGATTAATATATAATAAACATTGCGAAAATGTCATAACCAATCTGAATTTTCACGAATTTGTATATGGATTTCGTAAAAATTAATTGAACTAAATATAGCTCTCATATGCCTAGAAACTGTTATCGAACATTCATAATGGTCGGGTTATTAGTTTAGTAGTGAATCATACACATGTAAATATATAGATATACACACAGAACCATATATATATATATATATATATATATATATATATATATATTTAGCATGAAAATATTAACTCATAAATAGGTAGTACGCAGTATATGTTTTTATTGCATTTTTTAAGAATACAGGAACGTAAAATTAATAAATGCCTTTACGATACAAATGGTGAATATTCTCTAAGGGAATACATTTAAATAACCTTTTATACTATTCAGAATTGCTCAAGTAGCAAGAGTCACTTCTTGTGACATTCTGTTTCTTAATTGAGTATCACGACTTCATCGTTCAGTTCCAAGGGGTTTGTTACGATTAGAGAAGCATAAATTCCACCCAAAAGGGCAATAGAGACCGGGATTAATTTTCTTCATCAAAAAACCTAACCTCCTCAACAACCCCTAAAAAAGTAATATCTATAGCCGCAGATGGATTTTAAAACATCAAACGATCAATTGTAAGCATTTGAAAAAAATAAGTAATTCATATGTCTACGTATATTTATATATCTTTTTTTATTCTAATGACCAATGCTAGGATGCAAATGTACGCTGTAAAGATTTCCTTCAATGGGTTACTTTGACGAAGATGTTTGTCTCAGAGGAGATGGCCTAAAATGTTCCGTGGCGAACAAAAAACATTAGATGCGAGCTGTATGGAACTATTAAACCATAACAGACCAGTGTACTTAATATGTGAATGCACTGACGAAGAAGGTTAATCTTGTGTTTTTCACCATTGTTCACGGGCATGACACACAAGTGGAAAGAATTCATTAATGTCTTGTCGGGGTGGGTATGTGAACCGGTGTTTAGGGATAAAGACAAAAATGATGAAAAATAAATCAGTTTGTCGAATATTAGGACACTAAAGGAAACGTCATAACGAAACTATCGAGCCGACTTTATTTGATTCCAAAAACAGATAATAAAGCACTGTCTATAAGTATATGGGTTTTAAGCGGGGTTCTGAGCGTCAGACAGAGAAAACAATGTGTCCTGAAGAGGCAGAACGTACGATATATATATATATATAATTATTAGAAAAAACTTTAAGCTGTATTACAGTACTTCAATGCGGCTAGACTAGCACCCATTCAAAGTATTGATCGAACCTATAATCATCTAATTAACAGTGGACAGTTCTAACCACTAGACCACCTAGCAGGCGCCGTTGGTAAATTATGCCTAAATGTATTTTGTATGAACATTTTATGCTACAAGACAGTGCTCTATTTGTTGATTTACATTTGCATTAAATATATTATATGTATATATTAATATTTATGCAAACGTTTCTAGAAAAAAAAACATTATATAAGTTTAAATACCTCTTCTTTTTCTTTCTTATACGTCATATATATATATATATATATATATATATATATATATATATATATAGTCATCCAAAAACATACTATTTCGTTGTATCACAGCCGTTAATGCGGCTAGACCAGTTAGTACTTCAAGCCGGATGTTTCGAGGTACCAAACTTATAAAAGGTTTTGAATAGAAGTGGGATTTTGTTCTCTCCGTAAATGTGGTCTCGAGAGCTCTTTCGTCAAACATCTCATCAGGATATATATATATATATATATATATATATATATATATATATATATATATATATATATATATATATTCCGGCGGTGTTTTTTCTATTCTAATGTGAAAAAGATAAAGGCCACTTTTCATTCATCATATATGATTAAATTAAAAGATTTTGAATTTCTGTCCTATTTATAGAGTATCTATCTAAATATAGAATAAGCGAAAAATGTAGATTCAAATATATAAGCCATTATAAAATTGTATCTTAACGATTTCCTGTGCATAAGGTTAGAGACATTTTTTACCTTTGTTTATTTTGTTACTATAATTCTTAATAATAGAAATAATTCCTCCTAGCATCATTTGCAATGCCTATTTAAAGGCCATGGACAAAAAACAACCTTTAAACCTTTAGATTTTCCCATTCTTTAATTTTACATTAAATCGATTAGTATCATCACTTGGATGCAGTACTTTGTACACGGCCATTAGTTTCCAGGTACTATGATCTTACTACCTCAGTTCGTACTTTTGTCAACTTTATGAAGGCTCCATGATATATTTCTAGGTATACTGCCAAATTGTGTATTCCTTTTATTTAGTTTTCACTATATAATGCAGCTTCAAGGTGCTTTCCCCTTCGTCTCAGTTATTCTATTTTAACTATCTGTTCATCTCTGTCCATTTGATAAAGTCCGATTCACGAATTCCAATATAGGTTACGCTTTCATGAAGTTGTCTTATCAGCTCTCGACTGGGCCGTTTTATGCAATACGTTGTTTACAGTTTTCTCTTGTTTATCTTAAGTAAAATAAAAATTGTCTTTCCAGAATTCCATACCATATCCTAGCAAAACATTCTCTTTATTATTATCATCACCATTATTATTAGTAGTAGTACTTAACAAGAGTTATCACACGGATCATCATCGGAGATTACTCACTGTGTGTTCCCACAGTGGTGTTCCCTGAAGTCTAAGTGACAACAAGTCTCCCAATACTCTCTACATCTTTCGATAACATTAGCAAATGATTTGGCGTTATCGCAACAGGCGTTTACCATTGATTTTCCGCTGACAACGACTATTGGTCTCAACTGGAATGTTGGTGGCAATATGCTTCCCAAATGTCTTAGCACTCTTCACACTTATCCAGTGGAGGTTTGGTTAGTGCTCTCATTCCTCGGTCCTACCATCCTCCTTGACCCTTCACGACTATTTTGTGTGGTATCAACCGAGGCCGATGCCTGTTTTAGGAGGGGGGCGCAGTTCATAATATTTTTGTAGTTTCAGTTCTCTTGGTGTTATGTGGTGTTCCCTCCATCGTTTTATTTTATTTTTCTTGCAGTTTCCATGTTCTGGTTAGTGTTTGTAGTTTATGTTAGTTAGTTTCTGCATTCGAGGATTTTCTTTAAGATTTCAGCTGTTTTCATCATTGCCGTACGTTGTATAGTCTCAGTCTTTTTCTTGATTCCTAATTCTCATTGTCTTTTTTTCCAGTTCTTTCGCTTCTGTTCCTAGTGCTCCTACAATTATTGGTATTATTTTGACGTCTTTCATGTTCCTTATTCCTTTCCGTTTTCTGGCAAGTTGTGGTCTGCTAGGACAACACAATCTACACTTTGGCAATTTCTTTCCTTCTTGTAAATTATTATGACGTCTGGTTTTGGTGTTCCAGTCCTGTCTCCAGTTTGTGTGTGTGTACCATTTGTCTGTATGTTCAAAATTAAGTCGTTTGCACAGTTCCCAGTGTACTGCTTTCTCCACGCAGTCGTGTCTGTTCTTGTATTTTTGAGCTAGTCTGCTGCATAAAATTATTATGTGGTTTACCATTATTATTATTATTATTATTATTATTATTATTATTATTATTATTATTATTATTATTATTATTATTATTATTATTAAATAGCAGTGAAAGTAATATTAAATATAGTAGTACTAGGCTTTCCTATAAAGAATCTCATCATCAACATTCGTGCATTATTTTTCTCTCTCAAGTAATTTTCTTATCAATTCAAATGTGATTATTAGCTTTTTTATAATGGGTTTAGTTTGTAAAATTACTTCCAAATTACCTTTCTGTTTTATTTCCACTGATTCCAGTACATCTTATATATATATATATATATATATATATATATATATATATATATATATATATATATTGCTTCCTGTTTTTATTTCAGTTTATTTTAGCTGCTTAAAGAAAGTTGTATTGAAATTCGTTAATAGTCATGTCACATCGTGATGGCGATTAACACTAATGTCATCATAATAGTCGACATTGACATCGTGACAGTTCTAATCGTTTCTAATTATTGCTTCAATGCACTCGCACGCGTGGGATAAAAATACATTGAATGAAGAAAGGAAAAACGAATAGATTATATATATATATATATATATATATATATATATATATATATATATATAACTGCTTAGTCATTCCGTACTTTCAAACAAATAAAAAATATCACAATTATTAACTTCATTGACATCACTTTCTAAATCCACGTTATCTCATTGCATCTGGTTTTTACCGACTTGTTCGCTTTGACATATCGCTTAATGTTTAATGACACATTTTTCCGACCAACCCCCTTCATCGTATATTCCCTATTATCATTTCTTGTTTATTTCACTTATATATATTTTTCGCTTTTTGTCGGACTTTTTCAATCTCTTTTACCTTTCTTTCTATTTCATATTTACTACGTATATATATTTTATAATTTGCAATTAAAATTCAAAACTTCGTATTTCATTGTAATCTGCATTTATATAATTTTCCATTTATTTTGTCAATATAATGCTCGATTTGATCCGAATTATTTTCTCTCTCCCTCTCTCTCTCTCTCTCTCTCTCTCTCTCTCTCTATATATATATATATATATATATATATATATATAATATATTTATATATATAATTATTTTTATTCATACATACATGCAAAAAACATGCGACACTAGCATGTCGATGTTATCGATCAGCAGCTTTAAGCAACTGATATCGCATCAGGCAGAGTTAGAATACGATCTTTACTCAAGATCATATTTAGGAAGAATGAGATCTCAGTCTGCTGATCGATAAAATTGACATGCAATTGTCGCAGATTTTTTTATATATCTGTATATATAAAAATAATCATATATATAAAATCGCTATTCGATATTGATCACTTTTTATAAGCCCAGTTTAAATTCTTTGGATTCCTTCCTTGTGGATGTTTACCTTGCCTGGATTATATATATATATATATATATATATATATATATATATATATATATATATATATATATGTGTGTGTGTGTGTGTGTGTGTGTACGTATATATATATATATGGTTTGTGAGTTTTTTCTTCATCATTAAGAACTGAATGTATTACTGAACGAAAGCTTCGCATTTATTTTCGCTGTAAATTTTCATCTGTGTTAAGAAAAAAGGATTCCAATCGATTTAAGTATTTTGTTTGATTTAGTATTTTAGTTTTTGTTTCGTCTTATTAAGAGAACGTTGGCGAAGCCCTTCACCTTTTGTGATTCCACCCGTCGACCCTGGTTATATATTAAGACAAGATACGAAACTTTCGCTTCATTTGTTGATACAGCTATGCATGCACATTAAAGTAATACTCTCTCACATATTTTTACATTCTTAAATAAGAAGTTGGAATGCTTCTTTCAATAAATACTTATCTCAAATCAAATACCGAATATTAATATTCGAAGCACATATTCACTCTGTACTTAAGCGTAATAACTATTTCTATTTTTCAAAATGCAGATAAATAAATATTTCGCCGTCAATGTTTTTCTTATATATAAAATATACAGATCAACTAACTTTACACAGCCTTGTTTCCCCCGTCGCTACTGACTTACTTTAGATTTGAAAAAAAAATGTTAGAAGAAGAACAAAACCTGTACAAGGTATACTGTATATTAACACGAATTGAATTTTAAAAATAACTATCTTGGTAACGAGCAGTACTTAGAGGCAGTAGATCTAAGTTCGAACCTCGACCGCGCCATACTATCATTTTCTCTGATTTTATCAAAAATATAACGTAGTCATTTAAAATTACAATATTAAGGGATTTTTGATATTTTGATTCAGTTTCTGTTTTCTGATCTTACATACTTTTCGAAAATCAAGACCCAAACAACGCCACGTAATCTTCTTATATTTATGTACATATCTGTATGCGCGTCTTCCATATAAAAGAAAGGTTTGAGAATCTACATAAAAATTAAAGTGTATACATATATAACATTTTCAGGAAAATCAATTAAATAATAATAATAATTAAAATCCACACGTCTCATCAATGAAGACACGTAATTTCTAATACTGGTATATAAAATGTGCTATTATGAAATAACACCCTACCTGAGAGTTCATCATTCAAACTCCTCGGCCTAACCTTCACAGGTAACACGAATTGGAACAAATACATTGAATACATTGCTAACGCTGCCGCAAAGAAGGTTGGCTCCCTCTACCGTGCTAGTAAACTCCTCACACCGTACATAATCCTGTATCTCTACAAAGCCACCATCCGCCCATGCATGGAGTATTGTTGCCACATCTGGGCTGGTGCATCATCTACTAGTCTCTCCCTCCTAGACAAGATCCAAAAAAGAGTCGCCAACCTAATAGGTCCCTCACTGTCAACCAAGCTCCAGTCCCTGTCCCATCGCCGCAATGTAGCATTCTTATGTTTGTTTTACAAATACTTCAATGGATTATGCTCCGATGAATTGGATACTCTCATGCCCCCTCGACGTAAATTCATTAACTAGACAATCAACTAAATCTCATTCATTCACTGTGCAGGTCCCCAGATGCCAGAGAGCCTTCTACTCAAATAGCTTTTTTCCTCGTGCTGCTGGCCTCTGGAACTCCCTCCCTGCCCCCTGTTTCCCCGACAGTACTGACATGCAGAAATTAAAACTAATGTAAACAGACATCTCGCTGCGCAGATCCCAGTTTAGGCTTACCCCCCCCCCAACCTTCTCCCCATTTCTTTTTTCTCAGTAGCCCCTTACGTCTACAGTGGCGGCCTGCCTTGTTTAGGGGTGAACCATGTAAAAAAAAAGAATAGATCCAGATTTGAACTTCATAATCTACGTAGGACTATTTCGCTTGAGATAAACGGGATCAGTCTCAGCTATTATCGGAATTAAGAGATAGCGAGATATGAAATGCATTCAGGAAATCGGTATTTACTAAGGAATAAAATTAAATGTTTTGAACAAAAGAAAGTATTAGTCTATTAACACAATATATACACCATATGGTGTTTATTTATGACATTGAAATATTAAATGGCGTCACATATACTCTTAAACCATCCGAAAGTCTCTGTGAATATATTATTGCTCACCTATGTATGATCTGTTATTAACAAGGAAAGTAAAATGGTTTAAATATTTCTAAGAGTTACACCAACTAAAAAAGTTTCAGACAAAAATATATTTTCAAACAATCAAATGAGTTAATAATGTTAAAAATTGTATTCTCTCAGGTTCAACACTGTTATTTTACGTAATTGTTTACTATTCAACACCCATTTTCTACAACACTATACAAAACTAAAAAAAATACTTGTGATTTTGTATATTATTATTTTGTTTTGCTGATTTAAAAACGAATTATTTCATAAAAAAACTGCCTAAGTGATATTTATTTATTATTTATGAACTGGAGTTTTCGACTCATTTTCTTTCTAAATACATTAATGAATAAGCTAGACGATGTAAAACTATTTCTTTATATCATGTTATCTGTCTCATCTTAAGTTAAGTTTGTTTCATATCACGAATTAATTTTAAATAAGTTATGTTGAGAAAGACGTGAATCAAAGATGAACGTTGATAAATATATGAACAATTTTCATTTTTTTTTGAATTTTCATATCTCTCTCTCTCTCTCTCTCTCTCTATATATATATATATATATATATATATATATATATATATATATATATAAACTTAATTTAGCATTATATTTTAGACATGTTCTAATATGAAAATTGTAATGAATTTTATCAAAATAAGAAACAAATTTTAGACATATAGTTTAGTATAATTATAACTTGATTTAGTTTTGGTTAAATAACGAAAAAATTGTACAACACTTATGTTTTAGAAAATTAATTTCCCCGGATATATGTATAGTATAGTATAGTATAGTATAGTATAGTATAGTATAGCATAGTATATATATATATATATATATATATATATATATATATATATATATATATATATATATATATAAATATATATATACATATATAACTATATGTATATAAATATATGTATATATCTATTTATATATAAATATATGTATATAAATATATGTATATATATATAAATATATGTGTATATATATAAATATATGTATATATATAAATATATGTATATATATATAAATATATGTATATATATATATAAATATATGTATATATATATAAAAATATATGTATATATATATAAATATATGTATATATATATAAATATATGTATATATATAAATATATGTATATATATATAAATATATGTATATATATATATATAAATATATGTATATATATATAAATATATGTATATATATAAATATATATATATATATATATATATATATATATATATATATATATATATATATATATATATATATATGATTATTTTTATTTACACAGACATGTAAAAAAATCTGCGAGACTGGCATGTATATATTTATATATAATTAAAATTAGGTATGTAAATATGTTTATATATATGTCCATGTATAGGATACACGTTTAGACTGGCCAATACTGATGTTCCACAAGAACTAAGGTTATGATCGGATAATTAATAAGGGGTAGACATAGATGCATGAATGAAAGAATAATGGTTCAGATTAAGGGCGGGAGTACTTTAAAGTAAAATAGAAATAAACTTTAATTCAAATTATGAAAAAGCAAATTAAAATGTTAGAATATAAATAAAATATGCACAACCAGATAAATTCAATGTAGCAACTGTAAAGAACTGTGGGCGCAAGTATGTAGTGAAGATCATGATACAAAAGAAGAAGAGGGGTAGGTAATACCTTTAGAGAACTGATTAGATAGGTAAGGATAAGGTAAGCCTTCTACTGAGGATATTACATGTTATGAGGATGGCAGATTACTAGAGAAAATCAAGATTAGAATGTATCGGGACAATAATTCAATAAGTTATGGTAAATGCCTGGAAATGTGCGATGTAGAGTAAAGTAGTATATAATAGCTGAGAGTCAGTAAAATTTGGTTCTTTTTGTAGACATATACATTTAGTATATGCATATATATACATATATATATATATATACATATATATATATATATATATATATATATATATATATATATATATTAAGAGGGAGGGGAAGAAAGACAAAGGATTAGATGGGAAAGGGGGTGATTAATTTCAAACGAGAAATGATCGGTAAAGATCAAAGACCAAACTGTTTAACACTGAATGTTACAACGGCTGAGTAAGTCAACGAAGTATGTGTTTTATGGTTTCCCTAGGAGATTGTCCAGAGATCGAGCAGCCGAAGGATTTTTATATCCTATTACGACAATGAGATTCATAGAAAATCGCAAAGCGAGAAGTTATTAAAGGCATCGACTTGTTTCAAGAAGTTTTAATAAATAACTTCGAATGCAAAACTATCTTTGATGCTTTCAGCAATTCTACTGTTTTCTGCAGTTGTAATTTGAAATTCAATAGCAGATCTATAAAGGCGTTCGTTTCTTTTAGAGATGAAACGGCTGACTTCCTATTATATTCCGACTAAGGATTCTGCGTCGTGATTGACACTATTTATAGTGCGGTAGACATTTATAAAAATCATTTCGCTCTGATTGTGCAATTCCACCGAATAATGCCATAGAACAAAATTATAATGGCTCCATATATCAACTTATAATTTAATATACGGGTCCATTATTATTATTATTATTATTATTATTATTATTATTATTATTATTATTATTATTATTATTATTATTATTTGTACTTACAAGGAGTTCTTACACAGGTCATTAATGATTGCTCACTGACAACTCGTGGTATTCCCTGGAGTCTGAGTGACAACAAGTCTCCCCAGATTTCCAGTATTCTCCACCTCTTTTTGATACTCACCGCAAATAACATTGCAATATCGCAACAGCCGTTTACCATTGATTTCTCGCTGGTAAAGACCATTGGTCTTCTCTGGGAGTTTGGTGGCAATAAGTCTTCCCAATGTCACAGCACTCTCTGCACTTCCAGTGGAGGTCTGGTTTGTGTTGCCTTTACTCGGTTTTATCATCCTTCTTGACTTTATGCAATTCTTTTGTCTGGTGTCAGCCTAGGCGGGTACCATTTAAAAAGAAGAGGGGGAGGCGCCGGAGTTTATAGTGTTTTTGCTATTTCTGTTCATTGGTTCAGTTTAGTATCGTGTCAGCTGAGGCCGGTGTAATTTATTGGGGGGAGCTCATGAAGTGGCATTTCTTGCATTTTCTGTTACTTTGTGTGTGATATGGTGTTCTTTCTGTGGTTTAGTTTTCTTCCTGGTGTAGATTCCATGTGACACTTTGTAGCTTATGCGGGTTGGTTTCTGCATTCAACATTTTTTCTTAAGATTGCAGCTGTTTTGATCATTGCCGTGTTTTGCATAATTTCAATGATCCCTTGAATTCCAATTTCTCCTAGTCTTTTTCCAGGTTTTTGGGATTGTTCCTAGTGCTCCTACGATTATTGGTATTATACCGACTTTCTTCATGCTCCATATTCTTTTCAGTTCTCAGGCTAGTTCCGTGTATTTGCTTCGTGTTTCCGTTTCTTTGATGTTCACTCTTTGGTCAGCTGGAACGGCGAAGTCAAAATTTTGCAAGACTTTTCCTTCTTGCCGATTATTATAACATCCGATCTCCTCGCTTGTATAAGTTTGTCTGTTTGTACATCCATATTCCAGAGAAGTTTGTGTTTTTCGTTTTCTTGTACTGTTTCTCGTTTATATTGGTACCACTTGTCAGCGTATTCGAAATTCAATTGTTTGCACAATTCCCAGTGTATCGCTTTTCCCACACAGTCATGTCTGTTCTTGTATAATCATGATCATGATGATGATCATAATCATCATCATGATCATCATCGTCATTATTATTATTATTATTATTATTATTATTATTATTATTATTATTATTATTATTATTATTATTATTATGTGTACTCACTATGTATTCTGACACAGATCATCGTTAGTGATTGCTCACCGACAATAGCCAGTTGTATTTCCTGGAGTCTTAGTGACAACAAGCCTTCCCAGATTTCCAGTATTTTTCACCTCTTTTCGTTAACCAACGTATTTTAATTTACTTTTTCATAATTTTAATTTAAGTGTATTCCTATTTTACTCTTTACTATTACCGCCATTCATCTGGACTATTGTTCTTGCCTTCATGCATCAATTTCTAGCCTTTGCAATATCGCAACAGCCTCTTACTATTAATTTCTTGTGCTGTCCCTCCTCGGTCTTCTCATCCTCCTTGACCCTCTACAAATATTTTGCCGTATGTCAGCCTATGCCGGGACCATTTTATTATTATTATTATTATTATTATTATTATTATTATTATTATTATTATTATTATTATTATTATTATTATTATTTACTCACTAGGAGTTATCACACTGGTCATCGTCAGTGATCGCCCACTGCCAACAACCTGTGGTATTCCCTGGAGTCTGAGTGACAACAAGTCTCCTCAGACTTCCAGTATGCTCCACCTCTTTTCGGTCATCATCGCTGATGACCTTGCGGTATCGCAACAGCCACCTACCACCGATTTCCCGCTGATAAGGGCCATTGGTCCCCTCTGGGCCCCGAGAGGCAACAAGCCTCCCCAAGGTCCTAGAGCTGTCCGCGCTCTTCCAGTGGAGGTCTTGTTTGCGCTTTCCCTCCTCGACCCTCTGTCCATAATTTTCGTGGTTTCAGCCTATGCTTGCGCCTCTATTGTGCGGTTGTATTTTCCCCGGTTCTGTTGTCTTATGCTTCCATCTGTTTGTTCTCCATTCGTTGCTTATGTGGGGTTGTTTCCGCATTCGAGGACATTTCTCAGGATTGTAGCTGTTTTGATCATTACTGTCCTTTGTATGGTCTCAGTTATCACTTTGATTCCTATTTCTCTTAGTCTTTTCTCCATGTTTTTGGGACTGTTCCTAGTGCTCCTACGATTACTGGTGTTATAGTGACTTTCTTCATGTTCCATATTCCTTTCAGTTCTCTGGAAGGTCAGTATATTTGCTTCTTTTTTCCGTCTCTTTGATCTTCACTCTGTGGTCCGCTGGAACGGCAAAGTCTACGATTTTGCAGGATTTTTCTTTCTTGTTGATTATTATCATATCCGGTCTTTTTGCTGTTATGGGTTTGTCTGTTTGTACATTCATATCCCATATGATTTGTGTTTTTCTGGTTTGTGTTTGTACCGTTTTTTTTGCATATTCGAAATTCAGTTGTTTGCACATTTCCCGGTGTACTTCTTTCCCCACGCTGTCATGTATGTTCTTGTATTCCTTTTGGGCTAGCTTGCTGCATTCACTTATTATATGATTTATCGTTTCGTCTCTTTGTCTACACAATCGGCATTTGCTGTTTTCCTGAGTTTTATCTATCTTTGCTTTAATAAAGTTTGTCCTAATCGCATTGTTCTGTGCGGCCGTCAGCAGAGATTCCGTTTCTCTGTTCAAGTGTCCTTTTCTTTGCCATGCCCAGCTGTTTTCATTGACTTCATCGCTTGTGAGTCTTATAAAGCGTCCATGTAGTTGTTTTTCTTCCCACTTTTCCTTTTTTGTCTTTTTGTTTTTGGGTTCAGTGCTTCCGGAGTTGTTTGTTGGGCTGGTGTCACTTGCTGTGGTGATCAGTCTTTCCGTGTTCTGGGTTACATATTTCTCCAGCTCTTTTTTTGGTGTCTTCCACACAGTCTTCTATACTTACCAGTCCTCTACCTCCTTCATTTCTTTTCATGTAGAGTCTGTCCGTATCGTCTTTTGGGTGCAATGCATTGTGCAGTGTCATTAGTTTTCTAGTCCTCTAGTCAAGGTGCCTGAGTTCTTCTTTGGTCCAGCCTATGAATGGTCCAGAGTATCTTATTAGTGATACAGCCCATGTGTTTATCCCTTTTACTAGGTTTCTGCTATATAGTTTAGTTTCTAAGAGTTTCCTTGTTCTTCGTAGATATTATTTTCCAATCTTCTCTTTCATTTCTGTATATTTGATTGTGTCTGCTTCCAGAACTCCCAGGTATTTATAACTACTTGTTCTCCTAGCGCCCTCATCTCCTCTTGGTTGGGGAGTTCTATGCCTTCTGTTGTCTCCAGTTTTCCTCTTTTAATCTCTAGCAGTGCACATTTTTCTATTCCAAACTCCATTTGGATATCCTGGCTGAATATCCTGGTTGTTGTTGTTGTTGTTGTTGTTGTTGTATTATTATTATTATTATTATTATTACTACTACTACTACTACTACTACTACTACTACTACTACTACTACTACTACTATTATTATTATTATTATTATTATTATTATTACTACTACTACTACTACTACTATTACTATTACTATTACTATTATTGTTATTATTATTGTTATTGTTATTGTTATTGTTATTGCTATTGTTATTACTATTATTATTATTACTATTATTACTATTATTACTATTATTACTATTGTTACTATTATTACTATTATTACTATTGTTACTATTGTTACTATTATTACTATTATTATTATTATTATTATTATTATTATTATTGTTGTTGTTGTTGTTGTTGTGATTATTGTTATTATTATTATTATTATTGTTATTATTATTATTATTGTTATTATTATTATTATTATTATTATTATTATTGTTATTGTTGTTATTATTATTATTATTGTTATTATTATTATTATTATTGTTGTTATTGTTATTGATATTGTTATTTTTATTATTATTATTACTATTATTACTATTATTACTATTATTACTATTACTATTATTACTATTATTACTATTGTTACTATTATTACTATTATTACTATTATTACTATTACTATTATTACTATTGTTACTGTAACGATACACGTTAGATGTTGGAAACGGCATCTCAAGCCTTTTTCAATTACGGCCTTTGTTCATTTATACGTACGATAACCGTTTACAGATCTTATTTTTCAAATAACGAATTTTCCATTGCGACACGTCTCTTAAAGCTCTCGGCATCAAATAACATAATGTTCACATATAACTTTTATAAATCTTATTCCACATATAAAAACGTACTGTTCACAGTCTCGAAAGAGTTCTTTTACCATTTATAAACGCTTCAGTTCAACTTATATAAAATCACGGAAAGTTCATTATACATTTCTTAAAGTTCCTAAAAAGTTCTTCTCAAATAAATCTCAAGGTTTACCTTATCTTCTGTTCTCTTCTTTGGCCTGTGATTCGTCTAGTCTTCGCTGGCTGTGTCGTCTTGATCGAAGGAAGAGGTCTGTCTCAGACAGAATGAACACACGAGACACGAATTTTTTGAAGGGAAATTTCACATAAGTTTCTTTATTCTCATACAAGTTTCTTATTTCTTAGTACGTTTGCTGTCAGGGGGATTCCGGTTTCGACTCTCTCATACTTCGGCTATTTTCTGGTTCCTTTTGGGATATCTTCTGCCCTCCCAAAACGGGGCCTTGCCAGTTTGCCGGCTACATGCTCGCACCCGGTCTGAACGGTATCGCCTCTAAGCTCAGACTCATTCTAAAAAGCTAAGTTCTTGTTCTCCGTGGTGACGTAATCATCATTCCCACGCACGAGATGGGGACAAAAACGACTCACTCTGATCTCTGACTCAAAGGTCACGTCAGGTGTCTAAATTTATTATGACTATTCTTGGATAAAACTCTTCTCTGAACTCACTTCTGAGTCCAGAAACAAAACCTATTTTTCAATAACAATATTAGCTATTTGATACTAGTTAACCTACTGTGCCTTGCATAATGGGGCCCTACAGTACTGTAACATTACTATTGTTACTATTATTATTATTATTATTATTATTATTATTATTATTATTATTATTATTATTATTATTATTATTATTATTGTTGTTGTTGTTGTTGTTATTGTTGTTATTATTGTTATTATTATTGTTATTATTATTGTTATTGTTGTTATTATTATTATTATTATTATTATTACTATTATTACTATTATTACTATTACTATTATTACTATTGTTACTATTGTTACTATTATTACTATTAGTATTATTATTATTATTATTATTATTATTATTATTATCATTATCATTATCATTATCATTATCATTATCATTATCATTATTATTATTATTGTTATTTCTATTTTTTAAATTTATTCATTTTTGGGGTGGGGTGAGGAGAGAAGGGAAGAACTTATAGTGTTTCTTGTAATTTCTGTTCCTTGGTTCATTTTCGTATTTTGTTAGCTGAGGCCGGTATGATTTATTGGTGGGGGATTATGAAGTTAAGTGTCTTGCAGTTTATGTTCTTGGTTCGTGTTGTGGTGTTCTTCGTGTGGTTTTGTTTTCTCCCTGTTGTAAATTCTTTGTGACTTGTTTCTTATCCGGTCTTCTTGCTTGTATGAGTTTTTCTGTTTATATATCAATAACCCAGAGGATTTTGTGTTTTACGTTTTTCAGTACTGTTTCAGGTTTATGTTTGTACCATTTGTCTGATTATTCGAAATCTAATTGTTTGCACAGTTCCCAGTGTATTGCTTTTCCCACACAGTCATGCCTTTTCTTGTATTCTTGTTGGGCATATCTGCTACATTCACTTATTATATTATTTATTGTTTCGTCTTTTTGTTTACACAGTCTGCATTTACTGTTTTTGTGAGTTTTATCTGTTTTCGCTTTAATGCAGTTTGCCCTAATCGCATTGTTCTGTTCAGCCATCAGTAAGGGTTCCGTTTCTCTATTCAAGTTTCCTGGTCTTAGCCATGCCCAGCTATTGTCGATGGTTTTTTCTCTTGTGAGTCTTATGAAGCGTCCATGTAGTTTTTTTTTCTTCCCACTTTAATTTTCTTGTCGGTTTGTGTCCGGTTTCGATGCTTCCTGCGTTTTTCTTGCTGCGATGATCAGCCTTTCTGTGTTCTTGTTTATGTATTTCTCCAGCTCTTTTTTAGTGTCGTCCACACATCATTCTCTATCAACTAGTTACCTTCCCTCTTCGATTCTCTTCATGTAGAGTCTGTTTGTATCGTTTTTTGTATGTAGTGCGTTGTTCATCGTCATTAATTTTCTTGTCCTCTGGTCAACGTGCCTGAGTTCTTCTTTAGTCCAGCTTATGAATGGTCCAGAGTATCTTATTAATGATACTGCCCAGGTATTTATAACTTTGATTAAGGTTTCTGCTATATAATTTTCTTCTATAAGCTTTCTTGTTCTCCCCAGATATTCTTTTCCAATTTTCTCTTTCATTTCTGTTGATTTGATTGTGTCTGCTTCCAGAACTTATACATATTTTTAGCTGTCTTGTTCACTTAGCGCCCTTATATGTTTTTGATTGGGTAGTTCTATGCCCTCAGTTGTCTCCAGCTTTCCGTTTGAATCTCTAGCAATGCACACTTTTCTATTCCGAATTCCATTTGAATGTCATGGCTGAAATCTCTGGTCGTATTTATACGCTTTTACAGTTCCTTTTTTGATTTTTGCAAATAGCTTCAGGTCGTCCATGTATATGATATGGTTTTTTATTTAATCTCTGCCTGTGAACTTGTATCCGGCATCACAGTTCCTGAGTATGTAGTTTAGTGGCATCATGGCTGATAAACACTAGTTGTGATAGGGGCTCTCTTTGGAAAATGCCTCTCTGTATTTTGATCTCTGTCAAGTGTTGTCCTCCAACTTTCAGTTGTAATCTCTATGTTTCCATTGCTTTCTTGATGAGATTAATAACTCTGTCAAGTGTCTTGTATATTTTTAAGCATTCAATTATCCATACTTGATGGATTCTGTCGTACGCTTTCTTGTAGTCAATCCATATCATAAGTATGCTATTTTTTTAGCTTTCAACTTCTTTCGAGATTTTTTGATCTATGTACAGCATATCATGCGTCTCTCTTTTTCCTTTTCTGGCATCTTTTTTGTTCCTCCGGAAGTAGCCCACGGCTGTTCAGGGAATGGTTAATTTGCTCTCTCAGTTGTGCCGTTAGGATTTTCCACATTGTTTGTAAACAGGTTATTGGTCTGTAATTGCTTGGGGTCGTTCCATTCTTGGCTTTTTTTGTATGAGCGTTGTCCTTCCTTTGGTCATCCACTCTGGTACGTCTGGTTTATGGATACATCCCCTAAGTTTCTGTGCTAGCCTTTTATGTAAAGTTGGAAATTTTTAGAACCAGTGCGCATGTATTCCCTCGTGAGCTGGTGCTTTCCAGTTTGCCATTTTCTTTAGTGTTGTCGTAATAGTTTCTTCATACATTTTTGTTTCTGTTCATTCTTGAATTTCTAGTAGTTTATTTGTCATATTTTTCAGCTATTTAGCATTTTTGTTGTGATCTTCAGCCTTTTCCCATATCTTGTTCCAGAAATGTCTTGTTTCTGTCGGGTCCGGTTGATTAGTTATTTTTCTTTCTTCGTTTACGTGTTTGTAAAACTGTCTGTCATTGTTTTCAAAAGCCCTGTCTGTTTGTACTGATACGATTTGTATCTGTATTGTCTCAATCTTCCTTCTTTTGCTGCTATCCTTTGTTTTAGTTCTTCATGTTTCTTATTTAGTCTTTCCTTGCGATTCAGATTTCTGCTCTTCCATAGTTTACTGTTCTCATTTATCCTGTTTACGGTTTTAGCTACCTTTTGGAGTTTGGTGATCTGGGTTTTCAGTCTGATCTCCCGCCCAGATTTCGTCTGTCCATTCTTTTGGTCAGTACACTTTTCTTTTTTAGTTTCATACTTGTTAATTTCCCCCCGCACATATCAAGTTGTTCATGTCTGTGATAATGTATGTTGCTATGTACATGACCACTCTGTTTACTTTCTCTGTTTCAACTTTTAACTTACTCCAATCTTCGTTCCTTAGGGATGGGATTTTGTTTTGTTCTCGGACATTAATTGTTTGATGTTTTCAACTTCTCCTTCTTTTTCCTCAGATAGTTATATGGTTTCGTCGTATTAGCCCTCTTCAGTTTCTGTGTTTATGCTTTTCCCGTCTTCCACCTGGGAGTTTTCGTCAAGTGGTGTGTCTTGATCTGTCACGACATTTATCTTTCGTTTGATTTCTGTTAATTCCATCTCCGAGACCCACCCTCTTTTGAGTATCTGTCTTGCTTGATCTGCTATCCTTTGTTTTGTTGTATGGTAGTCAGTGGAAATGTCCCATAGACCTTTCATTCGTTTCCGATATCCTCTTTCTGTGGGTTAGCGGCTTTTGTTGTAGCACTACATTACTAGTGTGTTCTCTTTTGTGGTCCATTTCTTTGTATGTTTTTTTTGTCTGTTCTTCTCATTTTTTCTTTCCTGTGTTGTGTCCGTGTCCTTGTCATACATGGAATTTTATGGGTTACATAGCTTTTTTCTTGTCCGTGTTCTCGTGAGTAACCCATCAAATTCCAGGTATTACAATGACACGGACCAAACACAAGAATTAAATATTATTATTATTATTATTATTATTATTATTATTATTATTATTATTATTATTATTATTATTATTATTATTATTATTATTATCTAGAAGGATGTTATGACAAAAAACATATGCTACTCTGCCCCCCCCCCCCAAAGAGGAGTTAATTCCTAAGAGGATGGTTTCATAACAGCAGAACATATATTATACTACGCTTCAGAGAAGGAAGTACTGCCTAAGAGGATAATCTCATGAGAACAAACAAGATATTACACTACCCTAAAAAAAGAGATAATGTTGGGGGATATATTATCATGACCACAGGAAATATACTATATTCCCCTTACTCCCCAACAAAAGGAGGAGGTAATGCCGAAAAGGGCAGTATCATGACTGACGAATATATACTACACTGCCTAAAAGAAGATATAATGACTAGGAGAGGTCTCTCATTCCAAATAACACATGCCCTTGCCCCCGCATTGAAAGTGTTTACATTTGTCTTACATAGTCTAGTAAACTTAATTTAGCATTACAAAATAGTAGAATTGTAGTTTAGGCTTCAACCAGACGGATACACACTCTCTATTAGTAATATATTTCATAGTCACCTATTACGACTCGTTATCAGTCATCTCTCGCTACTAAAAACAGGTTGGTTTCTGTTGTGCTTGAATGAACACAATTAACCGCAGATTTCGAGTATTCTGCTTCTTTTCATCATAGTTGAAACACAGTTGGTGTTATTTCTCTAAGTAAAAGCCTGAAATTTGTGTGCCAATAATTCTCCCCTTAGATTCTAATTTTAATCTGGGTCCTAAAAACGCTCTCAATACTGAGTATTTTAATCATTTCAGACCATGCGATTTTGTGTGCGTTTGGTGCAAGTTTTATTTTTTTCTAGTATATTTCTCCAGGTAATCTTAGTTTTTTAGAGTTCGTCCTAATATGTTTCATATATTATGTGTCTCGTTCTATATTTACATCAGTTTCATTTTATTGAAATTTACCAATATTTGGCTGGGGTCATTTCTGTGTTGGTTGGTTTCTGCACTCTATGCGTTTTATTAATATATAATTCGCTTTTATCTGTGTCGAGGCTCGTATAGTGTCGATTTGATTGAAATTATGTATGTCTATTTCCAATGTTTTGGGAGGTGTCTTGTGTACTCGTACACATATTGATATAGCGACTGTATTCTTTATGTTGCATCTTCACCTCATTTTATAGTATGTTTCCTGTATTTATTTAGTACTTCTGCCGCCCGCAGAGTAACTTCCGGACTATTTGCGACGGCAAAATAAATTGTTTTATTAATTTCCTTCTGGCTATTCTCATGTATAATCATCTAGCTAAAATGGAGTTTTCTGTTTCAATTTCAATGCGCTAGATGATCTATATTGTCTCTTTACAACTATTGACTCTGCTTGGCGCGTGTATCGTTTGTATATTTCTCCAATATGTACACGTTCGCACATTTTATAGTGGACTACATTTAAAACGCACTTACATTTTTAAAATATTTACTTCCGACCCGTTTAATGTATTCCCTTATATGTGATTTACTGTTTCGTCTCATGTTGAGCGTGTCCATATTCGCCTTCTAACAATGGTGTATTTCTTAGGTTTTGATATAGTTCGTTCTGATTGCGTTTATTTTAGAAACTGTTAGTAACAATTCCTTTTTTTTATTTTCAAGTGACTTTTCTCAGAACTATGTACATGTGTTGTTCGTATACACATTATTTCGTACCTCTCATTTATAGTTTTGTATGTGTTTTTCTAATTATACATTTTTTCGCTTTTGTTTCTCTTTTCATTATTCGTCATAGTATTCACCTTTGCGCTGCATTTACGTAGCAGTAATACATCTCTGTATTTTGTCATGTGTTTCTGTGTTTTCTTTTAATTTCATCATCTACTCAGGGTTCCTCTTCCTGTTTTTCATTTTTACATAATAACAAAAATCGTTCAAAAATAATCATTCATTTCTAGTCTTTTCACGAAGTATCTGGAATTCTGTTTTGTCCAGTTCATGAACGGTGATAAAATCTTCACTAGGACTCATTTATCTTTTATTGGGTTTCTGCTGTATTATATCGGTTAGATGAGTTTTCTCCTTCTTTTAGCGTATTTTCGTCATCTCTCTGATATATGTTTATTTGAGATTATCCGCTTGTTGTATGCCCAGATATATATAATCAATGTTTTTGTTAAATGCTTTTATTACTTCTCGGTTGCCGTAGTCTATATCTTCCCTACGTTTTTACTTTTCCTCTCCTCATCTCAAGTAGTTCAAGTTTTACAACCCAGACTTCCATTTTTATATACTGATTTATATGTCCAGTTAGTTATTATTACAAGTAGTTGCAATAGTTGTAATAGTAGTAGAAGTAGTAGCAGTATTCCTAGTGTTACACTTTTTTAACACGTATGATATATCCGGAATCCCAATGGTGAATCGTGCCAATTCGTTGCAATTATTACCAATATAATTAAATCGTAGTCATGTGTATTTTATTAATATTATTATCATTATTATTATTAATAGTAGTAGTATTTTTTTAGTAGTAATTCTAGTAGTGGGAGTATTGTGTAGTAGTAATAGCACTAGTAGTAGTAGTGGTAGTAGTAATAGTAAGAGTATTTTGCTTGTATTATTCCCCTTTCTCCTAAATGTTTACAGCTTTTAAGAACTGCTCTTAAGAACTGTCTTCTTTACACTTCTTATTATAATTACGGTATTTTGTTTCATGTGCCCTATTACTCTCCAACCTTCTGACAAATTCCCTGTATTTATTTATGTTTTGTTCATGGAACGGCGAAATATACTATTTGGCTGTTTTAAAAAAATTCTTGATCAGTATGTCTATGTCTTCTGGCTTAGATGGGGTTGTCCGCTGGTATTTCTATGTCATAAAGATTGTATATATGCCATTTTTAAATAATAGCTTCGCATTGTACATGCACCTACTTTTCTATGTTTATAGGGGAGTCGTCTTTATAGTAATTAGTGGACAACCTAAAACCAGGCATGTCACTTTTTCTATTTCTTTATGTCTGTCGTTTGCATTCACTTATGGTGTTTTAATTGTTTCGTCTCTTTGTAATCAGAGTATACATTTCTTTCATTCATGGGTCCGGTTTATCTTGGAGTTTATATATTGTTTTCTGCTTGATTTGTGGTACTGTTAGTAGTGATTCAGTTTCAGTTTCAAATGCCCTTTCTGTAGCCATGTCTTTTATTTAGTGTGCGAATTATTTTTGATCATATTAGAAATATGGTATGTAGTATCAACTTTATCAATGTTCTTTTCTCGCGTCTTTTTCCAGTTTACTGGCTGTCCGTATTCATCACACTTGGCGACGATAATCAGCCTCTTTGTATATGTTTAATACATTTCTCTAGTCCTTTTATTACTTCATCTACTAAATCTTTAATACATAACATGTCTCCTTTCCATACGTTTCTTTTTACATAAGTCAGGAGTGTCATCCAACTCGTTTAATAGGTTGTGCATAGTATTTATTTTCGTGGTTGTATGTTCTGTAGTCTTTCGTTTGTGCAGTTCATGAAGGGTCAAAATTGTCTCACCAAATATATTGCTCAAGTGTTTATTACTTTTATAAGGTTTCTACAATATGATTTAATTTTAAGGAGGATTTTTGTTGTTCTCAGGTATTCTGTTTCACTCATCTGTTTCATCTCTTTGGATTTTATTGCGGCCGTCTTTCGAATGCCCAGGTATTTGTAGTTATTGTATTCACTAAGTGCTCTCAGCATCTGTCAAGGGATATTTGTATTTAATATTGTAATGATGAAAGAAAAAACGGAAAAACTTTATAGGAAAATACTGTGAAACGCCTTGCGTATCAGGTAGTACAATAATCTCACTTAAAAACGTAGTGCTGTCCCCTGAAACACACGCGTATTACTAAAAGTAGAAATCCTCTCACTTCTATGTTTGATGATGCTAATTGCAATCCGCGAATCATATTATGTGCACACTAAAAATGTATACAACATACTTCAAAATTATTTTGAAATGAACCTTCATCTGTGTAAGAACAAAAGATAAAGGTGAAATGGATAGAACATTATATCGATTCTTAGTGTGCATATCAGTATTTGCAAATTAGTTTTATCTATTAATAATAGAGATTATGTATCTGATCTGTTTGTTTTTCTGTCTGAAGCCGAAACTATGTTATTAGTTTTATCGCTCCCTTTTTATATCTACTTATCTGCTCCTATATATATACCCATTCCAAAGCTTCCCCAAACATCACGTGTCCTTCAAATTTACATAATCACTTTGATTTAAAGCTTCTAATAAATAATTATCCGCAGATATACACTCATGATTGTCTTTCTTCAGATTTCCAGATTTATTTAAAATATTTTCCTCGATACTAATCTTAATAAAACTTATAAATAGAATTAATTAAATACATTGTTTTTTTAATCTATATAATTTAATTAGATTGTAATCGAATATGATGGAACAGTAGGCGTTACCTATATTTGATTACCCGCCCTCTAATCATTAAGTATAACGTTCTATTTCGAACGCACAGAAAGTTCGATTGCAAGAAATCTACAGTTGTTAACATGACGTCAGATTAGAGAGAGACAGGAAGACAAAAAGAAAGAGAAAAAAGAGTAAAAAAGAGAGCGAAAAAGAGAGAGAGAAAGAGAGAGAGAAAGAGAGAGAGGGAGAAAGAGCGAGATGCGCACAGGACATGGTGCGTTTTATTTGATTAATGACATGTAAACAACACATATCTGCGATTTACCGTACGTGTCGCTCAAAAATGATATATTTACTTTGATTATTTTTATTAAAATGTTATTAAAAATTCTATTAGAAATTATATTTTTCAAGCACACATTTATTGAATCAAATTGTTTAATTAAAGAATAATTGATTATAAAATTACTATTATTTTGTAAAAAACAAACACAATTTACTGTGTAAAAAAATAACTGAATTTAGAATCGTGTTAAGCTATTTTATTTTTTTAGTTGTTGATTTTATTTTAGGTACACCTTTTTTTTTTTATTTGAACATTTTCAAATATTATTATCTTTTTACGACCTTAAGTGAGTTTAGAATTTTTTATTATACATTTCACGCCGTAAAGTGTAAATTTAGTTTCAGAATGATGTTTTTTGTTATTCCGTGTTTTATTTATTAAAATAAAAGATAGGGTGATTTTCGTTTTTTTTGTAAAAACAAATAAACAAATACATTTTACTAAAGAATTAAATAAAACAACTAGCGAAAATATGCGACCGGAGGAAGCAAAAAAAAAATAATAATATAGACACAAAAATACCCCCTTATTATTATTATAATTTTCATCATAATTATTATTATTATTATTATTATTATTATTATTATTATTATTATTATTATTATTATTATTATTATAAAAATAAAACAAATAAAAGAAGAGAAAGAGTTTGTTGTCTTTTTCTTATCGATAAGTTTTGTTTTCTGATCGATTTGTTTTATCTTCATTTTCTTATCGAGTAGTTTTGTATACTGATAGTTTTTTTTTCTGTTCTAATCGACAGAGAGAAAGGTAGAGGTTTCTGTCATTTTTCTTATCGATTAGTTTCGGTTCAATGATTTAAAGTAATTAATAAGAACTCATTTTCGAAGCTGTAGCAAGTGAGCGAAATCTGTTAGTAAACCATGACAAAACGTACACGGAGATAAAGCGAAATGTAGCAAACCTCCGTAACAAGTCCGCCTGTTCAAATGAAATAAAGTCGTCTTTATTTTTAAATTAAAACACTAAGGCATTCTTAATCCAGGCATAAAACTACTCAGTATGTGTATTTTAATCTGTATTAAGGCGCAAGAGACGATACGGGTACTTAAGGAAACGTATATACCTGTTTAGACATTTAGCCCAAGCAATTTCTAACAGTAAATTGCATTTTCTTTTCAATGTATAAATGGCGAGCAAAATAGAAAATGCCCGACCGTGTAGAGATTAGGCAGTTGATCAGACGAGACGTTTAACGGGGAAATGATATCTAAAATAAAAAAGACGACAAAATAAAATGAATCGATAATTTAATTCATCAAATATTCGTCGGTCTTTTCCTAAACCTAACTTATCTCCGCCCACGAACGGAAGAAACAAATCTTCCTAAACTTCACTATTAAGTCAAAAGGGGGCGCTCGAGTATATTTTCGCCTCTTTACAACTTATTTCCGACGAAAATAAATATGTAAACTAAATACAAAATAAGTATGTAAAAATAGCGTTATTTTCTTTCTTTTCCGTTTTTTCTTCTAAATATTTTTGTTACTTTTTTATAATTTCCAAATCCTTGAAACGGAATATTCCACTCTTTTCAGTTGCAAAACAAGAAAGAAATGAATCATCTACAATATTTTTGCGAGCAATTTCGTTTTTATTTATTAAACAAAAAACTGGGGTAAAAATAAAGAAAATAGATATGTGTGCTCTTTCCTGACTCATAGTTAATAATACGATTAATAATTATAGTAATAATAATAATAATAATAATAATAATAATAATAATAATAATAATAATACATATATATATACATACATACATACATACATACATACATACACGAAAGGAAACATGATGTTATTATAATAAACAAGAAGGACAAATCTTGTAAACTCGTAGACTTCGCCGTTCCAGCAGAACAGAGTGAATACCAAATACACGGAAAAACGAAGTAAATACACATTGAACTAGCCAGAGAACTGAAAGGAATATGGAGCATGAAGAAATTAGTACAATACCCATAATCGTAGGAGCACTAGGAACAATCCAAAAAAACCTGGAGAAAAGATTGGGAGAAATTGGAATCAAAGGGACCATCGAAACCATACAAAGGACGGCAATGATCAAAACAGCTGCAATCTTAAGGAAAATCCTTGAATGCAGAAACCAACCCGCATAAGCTACAAACGATAACCAGTCAGAAGGAATTTTCAACAAGAAGAAAACAAAAACCCACGAAGAACACCACAACACGAAACAAGGAACAGAAAATGCAAGAAACATCACTTCATAATTTTCCTCTCCCCACCCAATAACTTACACCGTCCTCAGCTATCACTACACAAAAATTAACCAAAGAAACAGAAATTACAAGAATCACTATAAGCTCAACCCTCTCTCAAAAAAAAGAAAAGAAGGGAAAAAAGAAATTAAGAGATAAAAAAAAATAAAAATAAAAAATAAAAATAAAAATATTTTTAATTTTTAATTTTTTTAAATTTTTAAATTTTTGATTATTATTTTTTAATTAATGAATTAATTTTTTTTAATGGTGCTAGCCTAGGCTGACACCAGAAAAAATCTTTGTAGAAGATCGAAAAGGATGAGAAGACCGAGGAGGGACAGCACAAAACAGACCTCCACTGGAAAAGTGCAGAGAATGATGGGACCTTGGGGAGGCTTATTGCCACCTAAATCCAAGAGAAGACCAATTGTCCTCACCAGCAAGAAATCAACGGTAAGAGGCTGTTGCGATACAGCATCGTTATTGAAAAGAAGCGAAGAACACTTGAAATCTGGGGAGGCTTGTTGTCACTCAGACTCCAGGAAATACCAACTGTTGTTGTCGGTGAGCAATCACTGACGATGATCTGTGTGAGAACTCCTAGTGAGTATAAATAATAATAACAATACACCCCGAAACCCTTATCATATCCACGGATAAGAACAAACACGCACTCACACTATGTACATATATAAACATGTACACTTACCTAACTTTATATATGTACGGATATATTATCGGCTAAAATGAATAAATTACTACGCATATAAAATAAAATATTGAATTTAGTAATAGAATGATGATTTAACGTTTAAAAACGCTCATTTAAAATGCCTCTAGAACCATACTACTACTACTACTACTACTACTACTACTGCTGCTGCTGCCTCTTATACATTTACTACTTCTACCTCTTTCAATAATAATGGAACAATTAAATAAAAAAGAATAAACTGTAAATCATATCAAGCTTACTCAAAAATAATATAAAGCTTAACAGGTTTAGGTTGGTATTCGATTCAGAACTACTGATATGACTCAGGCACGTAGCCAGACTTCTAACTTTGGGGGGGCAAGACATTTTTAGGGGGGGGGGCAAGGCATTTTTGGGGGGGAGGCAAGGCATTTTTAGGAGGGGCAAAACTAATATTGATATTCTAATATGGGTGACTTTTTGGTTCAGTGTGTGTGTGTACTGATATATAAATATAAATAAGTAGATACAAAATTTCAATTTTTTTATATAATCTAAATATATTGTTGTGTATTTCGGTAGGTACATGTAAATAACAACATAAGCATAGTAAAGCACATAAAGCATAGTAAACACAGTAATAATTAAATAAAGTTCGTAAAATAAGGTAGCTACTTGCTAGCTCTACCGAATTCTATTATAATCTTCTATTTGTACGTGGGGTTTATACCCTACCAATGCTGTTCTTTTTTCAACTTCATCTCATGTGAAATCTGGAATTTTTTTCTATGTTACTTTCAAAAATGTTGAATGTAACATTCACAGTTTTAAAAATTAATAGTTGCAACTGACAACAAAAAGAAAAAAACGTATTTGGGATTCGTGATAAAATACAAAAATAATTTTTAAAACTAATTCCCACTTTCATTTGAAAATAATTTAGCTTGCTAGTATTCATTTCTATCTTTTGAATGAAGACAACACTTTCTTTTAGGCATTAAAAATATCTTTAAAAAAAGCTGGCAGAACAACAACGTTAATTCATTTTGTGTTTATATTACATCATTTGAATTATAATTATACAATTGAAAATTTATGATATTAAATAGTGTGAATTAACAATATTTAAAAGTATATATTTGGTAAGTTGACAAAAAAAGACAGATACATTGACAATCTCTTTCACCAAGCAGGAAACAGGTGAAAAGCATCGAGGCTTTGTTTCCCTCACCACTTGATCTGAAACTAGCGAAGTTATGTTTGAGTTTGAGAACACGTACATTTTAGTTTTTTTTTTCTTTTTACAAGGTAACATAAATTTAAATCATATTTAGATGTTATTATGGTCAATAGATTAATTTTAACTGGTAGTTTAAAATCCGTAAATATTTATTATGGTATCATTAGTACCAGAAATGGAAAATTAAGTTTTAAACAAAATAAAATCCAAAGAAGCGTTTTTGAAATCGGAAATTATGTTAAAAATTGGTGGGAGGTCCTCTCTTGGTGGGTGGCCCATGGCCGCAGCCCCTTGGTCCCTTAATCCGGCCCTGCTGTAAAATATATTACACAAAAGTAAATACTGGTTCATAATGAAGAAGTAAAGTTGACTAGGAAATATAAGAGTATTTATATTTATAATATTTTTTGGATCACAAATTTCAGGGGATGCAAATGTAATGCCTTTCCCCCCTCTGGCAACCCCCCTGGCTACGTGGGGGATATGACTACACTTTGCACGTACAGGCAAATAGAACAAGCGCAAACCGGATCCTGTGTGAATTTGAAATACATGCATATATTCACATTCAAGCTAGCGGATCAGACATGATAGTAGCCAACAACAAAGTAAACCCTGCCAAATAACTCTTTATAAGATCAAGCTGTTGGAAACAGATAAACAAATTAAAATCAGAGAGCTGCAAAGCAATGAGGCATGGGACCTATAATAATACCAATAATCATAGGAGCACTAGAACCGGTGAAGATATATTTGGAAGATAATAAAAGTAACCTATGTTCGGATTATCTCCACACAAACAACGCACACATATACAAAAATAGCTGACACATTAAGAAAACTCCTATGGTGCAGAAAGCAACGGACACGTGACACGAACGAACGACAGTTAAGTTAAAATAATGACATCGGGACCAACCACAACCACAAGTCGGGGTGGGGCATATTGTGACGACCACACGGAGGATGAAATTACGTGTATAATGTTTGACGACATGTAAGAAAGCTTGAACAATCTAGGTTGTACAAAAGCAAAACAAGAAATAAGCCCCCCCCCCCGAAAGAAAACGTTAGTGGGACGGAAGCTGGCCGTGGAGGATGTGAAAGGATAAAAAGACCGAAGTAAGCTAGCATAATCCAAATATGGACTGGAAAATAATAGAGTGATCCAGTATATTAAGAAAGGTTATTGTCACTGAGATTCCAGGGTAAACAACCGACTGATATCATTGGTCATATTATTATTATACAACGTGTATTATGAATCTAATAAATTACGGTACTTAAAAAGGCTATCTGATTTTGACAATGATTGTAGACACAAGTTTGCATAAATACTTGCCACCGATTATTAATTTAAAATTTTACTGTTTAAGTTTTGTACATTAACACGAGCTTTTGTGTATAATAACTATTGTACCACTCCCCATTGTTCGTGACATCTATAAACCGTTATACATTCGTTGTCCTCGTTGCGAATCCAGTTTTTTTTATCGGTTGTGGATACAAACACTCGGACGCCGGTGTTTAGTTTTCATTAGAGCTTTATTAATACGTTCAACTTCGAAAATTCCTAAAACAAGGTAAGGGATCTCTGTGGATGTCCTTCAGGGAAAGATTGAAAAACAGACACACATATTGATAGACAAAGACATAGCTTGTCTCATTGCAAATAGTTGTGTGCAACCGCCCCTTCTCTAACTGGGGCTCTTCGGGTAACAGATACGTTTCGCCATCGCTAAAGTTGTTAGCTGAAAACTAACCACGTCTCTGGAGTCACGTCGTTTCAACTACTTCCATTAACTAGAGGAAAACTCCTGACCCCCATCCGTCAATCACTCCTCCATTCACCAAACGATCTTCGTTATGTAACACCATGAGGAAGCTATCTTAAATTCATTAATCATTTAAACCCATTCATCAATATGAAATAATTGTCTTCACATGACGCTAATGTGCACATTTTATGTGTTATTCAACCATCATAATGAATATTATTATTATTATTATTATTATTATTATTATTATTATTATTATTATTATTATTATTATTATTATTATTATTATTATTACTGCATCTTCCAATACAAGGACTCTTAATCACTTAGTTCTGGCAATTCTAAAGAATAGGATTTAATTGTCTTAAATTTACTAGATATTATACTAGCAGTAATATTTCAATTTAACCCATCTCTTCCCTCTGACACACCTTGCATCGCAATGCCCTTTCATGCAAAATTGAGTGCAATTCTAAGGTTCTAAGTTTTTATTACAACCAGCACTATCATAGGAAGTATTCCGTGAATTTAGTTTATATTTTCAGTAGTAGTAGAAGTAGTAGTGGTGGTGATTGGGGTTGTACTAGTAATAATAGCAGCAGCTAGTATATTATTAACATGTGTCTTACGCTTTGTCACCATTGTTTCTGTGGCATCCTTTATGCAAAACCTGGTGTAATTCGGTCGAGTAGTTTTGGAGTTTATACGTGTTTTGTACTTTTTTAGTCTTAGCTGTATTCGTATAGAGAAGCATGTAACAGTGTTTATATATCGCTCTCACACAGCTGATATTTAAAGTATGCTTCATGCGATATTTGACGCAATTGTATCGAGTAGATGTGGAACCTATAAATGGGCAACAAACAGGCAGACAGTCAAACAGACACACCGGCAAGCAACAAACTATTAAATTATAATATCAATAAGTAACATTTGCCAAAGAAATAAACATATAAACTCTTATCTCGGTTAGAACTTAATAATTACTTAATGTTGGATCCAAATCGAACCTGTGTTCAGAGAACATGTTCTAACCATAATTTAGAAACCACGAGACAAATCCGGCTCTTGAAGGCTTTTTTGATGGCTCGTGGAGACTTCTGATACGGATTCTTTTTTTAGGAAAGCATAAAAGGAAATTTCAAAGGCATTATCCAAAACACCGCTAATATAATACAGGATTTCTATGCCTAGCCTCGAGCTGAAATTGAACCACAGAAAGTAAGGGCAAACGTATTTATAGAAATACTTTTGGACCGTTTATTGAATTTGATATTAAAGACATTGCTGGTAATTGGATTGTGCTAATGATTTATCCGTTAACTTTACAGTTTTTCTGAATAACATTATCGCTTGACTCTGTATTGTTTTAAGAAGGATTTAAAGGGTATCATCAATCTATATATAAATGTATATGACTATATGCATAGTCTATAATTAGGGCTCTGACCCGTATCAATACTGAACAAACTTATTTGGGCCCACACGTAAACAAAGGTTGCGCGTGCATGTTCTATACAGGCGTATTAACAGATAATAAATCCTCGTCTAATATAGATGAAAACCTCTCTAATAATGAGCTTAACATTTCTTAAGAATTTAGTCAAAATTTATACTGAAATAGCTGAATCTTACTGGTAAATAGTAGGTGAATGAACTGATTAGTATGTAAATAGGTACCTTTAAAAATAAAAGGGCATGAAGGTTCTGTCGGGATCAACTTGCTGAACCCGAGACTAGACTGTCGAAATAAACAGAAACATATGTGACGTCACAAGTCACAACGAGAGTGTGGAGAGAGATAATTGTTAGTTTCTTGGTAGCACGCGACGTATGAACAAGTTCAATCGAAATGCACTTACAATATATGACTTAAGTGTGATTGTGGATATCTCTCTCCCTAGTCAGTGATTTTGAACGACGATCAAACTGAATCTATATCATTTGTTTTCCAACAGTTATGTATTCACGTAATCCTTTTTAAGTGTATAAATGAAGAGATTTGATTTTAGGACGACGGCCCCTCAGTTGTAATAAAGACAGCTACTTGTTTTTTTAATGTATGGCACAAGGATGAAATGAAACATTAAGTGTACAGACAAACAGACAGACAGGCATTAACTTAGTGAATTATGAATAGCATTTTTTCGACAGTTAATTTCGTAAAAAGCTGAGGTGCACCCCATGAAACAATAAGAGAATTGGTGACGTATACTTCCTATACCCCCATCCGCCATGTTGTAATTGATGCGGCCAACTTTTCAAGAGAAAGCGATTGATTCGCCTGTCACTGTTGCTTAGCAACTCTGTCCAAAAGAATGAACCGATAGATTGAAGATTGAAGATAGCAAGTAACACTATTCTTACACATTTTCCTAACCGAGCAAAAGAAAATATATATAAATATATAGAAGATAAATAAAGAAAAATGCACAGCTCCTGATATAAAAAAAGAAGAGGAAAAGATAAGAAAAAAGACAATGCCGCAATTCTATCAAGTAGACTCAACGGAACAGAGGGTAATGGCGAGAAGTCTCGTCTACGACTCGTTTCAGATCACGTGGATAGCTGTTCATTAGTTCAACACGTGACCTCTTCAAATCATATTAACTCAATCATCTCAGCTTAGATATATAAATAAAATAAACAAAAAAAGTATAATCTTGTAGAAAAATATTAGGAATGAAAATCAAAATGTGTCAGTCGCAAGTTGGGCAATTTCACAAATTTACACACATCTTTGGAGTTAAAAAGTAATGACAGGCACCAGTCGTGGGGGTCAGGCATCAAATCGAGGCTGCTCCCCCTTTCCGACCCTGGTTGGATGGGGTTTGGAGCGTCAGGAAAGTGACGGAGTCTACAACTGTGTAACTAGTGTGGTTCTTTTGTTTTATCCGTTTATTTTTTTTTGTGTTTTTTTTTGCGCTTGCGTAAAGACAATATGTTAATATCTTGGAACCATAAAGAATTGAATGTCATCTATACCCACCATGAAAATCGATCAGGTTATATCAGTAGATTTTTCACGTAGTCAAAATGACTTGAATAGAAAACGCGTGAAAACACAGTGACGAAGAATATCCGCCTCGCTCGGCTCAAATTGAATTATCTCCCTTTATTCTGCGAATCTTCTCTTTACTGTTTCGTTTATTTCTGTTTTTTTTTTACATGCTTCTACCTATTTAAAAAAAAATCTATTTCGCCTAAAAAAATATTTATGCTTTGGTTTACTCTATCTTAGGCTATTTTATTTTATTCTTTGACGCCAATTAACTTCTATCTTAACTATTTTTTTTATTCCGTGATATATTTTCTCTTCATTTAATTTCATCATTATTACTTACCTTCCTTATTTTAATATTATTTTGTTTCGTTTTTCAACATGCTACCTATTTTTGAATTCATTGTATACTTCGCTTTTTTATTTTCCATTTTGACGCACTTTTTATTTACTAGTTTTATTTATATGTTTTATTTTTGCTGACTCAGATGTACCGCTCTCCCAATGGTAAGGCAAAAAAAAAAGAATTACATAAATCGACGAATGACTCGTTGATTTAAATAGACAAGTAGGAGTCCGGGTTTGTTCTGTTGGAAGTAAAAGTGTTAGTGAAGTACTTGGACCGGGAGGGAGGAATAAAAAGGAGAAAAAAATCGAAAAATCGGGGAACAAAATCGAGTGGAATAAATAAATAAAATGTGGTAGGTAAAACATTTTTGGAAGAATAAGAATGAAAAGAAAGGGGGAGATAAAGAGCATGAGAAGTATTTAGCCTATTCTCGTAATCTTTTGGTTGTTTGTCTTTTACGGCACATCAACCGATTTGTAAATAAAAAGTAAAAGATCGGAACATCGCAAAAATGTTACTTGAATGAATACATGAAATGTGATAGGTACACCACTTTACGAAGAGTAAGAAAAATAGAAAAAGATGAGACCGGCAGACAAGAAAGTAGTACCAATGCCTTTCAAACATAATGCCTGTATTATTGTTACCTTCATGTATATAACGAAACCACTGAAAAAACGAAAAAGATGAGACAGAGACAAGAAAGTTGTACCAATGCATTTCGAACATAACGCATGTATTATTGTTACCTTCATGTATATAGCGAAACCACTGAAAAATAGAAAAAGATGAGACAGAGAGACAAGAAAGTAGTACCAATGCATTTCGAACATAATACATGTATTATTGTTACCTTCATGTATATAACGAAACCACTGAAAAATAGAAAAAGATGAGACAGAGAGACAAGAAAGTAGTACCAATGCATTTCAAACATAATTCATGTATTATTGTTACCTTCATGTATATAATGAAACCACTGAAAAGTAGAAAAAGATGAGACAGAGAGACAAGAAAGTAGTACCAATGCATTTCAAACATAATGCATGTATTATTGTTACCTTCATGTATATAGCGAAACCACTGAAAAATAGAAAAAGATGAGACAGACAGAGAAGACAGTAGTACCTATGCATTTCAAACATAATTCATGTATTATTGTTACCTTCATGTATATAACGAAACCACTGAAAAATAGATAAAGATGAGACAGACAGACAAGAAAGTAGTACCAATGCATTTCGAACATAATACATGTATTATTGTTACCTTCATGTATATAACGAAACCACTGAAAAATAGATAAAGATGAGACAGACAGACAAGAAAGTAGTACCAATGCATTTCGAACATAATGTATGTATTATTTTTAACTTTATGTGTTTAACGAAACCACTGCAATACTTTATCTAAAGATTACCATAAGTTGTTGTACGTGTTTTATTTTAATTTTGAGTAAGATTTAATCTTAATTTCTCTGCTATAGATCGCTATATAAATAGCACATATTTAAATGAGGGTAATGCTTGGCTGTTATTAACATTGTGTGTATGATATTTAAGAGTTAACCGATGGTGTGTAAGAGTATAGATTTCGCTGTTCTTGTGCATACTTATTTTCGAATAAAACGTTTTAGCTGCAGATTAGTTGTTGTTTAGATAATTTTGGCTGGTAGCTCTGTAGTTCACATGAAGTGAATTTAAAATTGATTTGTCATATGTATGCATAGTTTTACAAACCAGGTACGATCGGATTTTTGTCATTCTTAATTTTTAAGGTATTATTGATTTTTGTAATTGGAGGGTTTGCATATCTTCTACGGTTTAAAACTTTGATATTCTTTACCATTCATGTCTTGTTCAAAAGAGTTCAATGCACCGATGTTTCTTTGATAATAATAATAATCAATAATAATAATCTAAAATAGTAAGCAATAGACGGATAATATAAGGGAATATAAGAGGGTCAAGAAAAATAACGAACATAACAATTAATATTAATCATAGTTGTTGTAAATATGATAATAAAAATAAAATATTAAATAATAGAGAAATTATCTGTTGTCATGCTACTAATGATATTAATAATAGTAAAAATAATAGTGATAGCTATAATAATGGTAACAATGGTGACCACGATAATTTTAATAATTGTAATAATGATGATAATGATAATAAAAATAATAGTAGTATTATAAATAATAATAATAATAATATTGATTTATAAAACTGATGATGATAGTAGTCGTTATTCATATAATAGATAAAATGATGGTTATAAGTAGTGATTGTAGTAAATAAACTGTATATACTACACTATTAGAGTTCTAGATGTGAATCTTTCAAGTTTCTTCATCTGTTATCTTTTGTCGTTATGCCCATGCACCAAATTATAGCAGTGTGTTCAGACACATTGTATAATCTTTAAATATCCATTGGTTTCACACCCATTTGAAGTATGTGACAACAATAAAATGCAACGGATTTCTCTTACTGTGTACCATCAGTAGGAGCCGGAGACCATGGACGACTTAAAAGCACCAGGATATCAGACGAGAGTGATCTGCATTATTTTGAGTGGCGCCAGATTCAACGATTCTAGACATTTTTGGGCTACTCAGTGCTCCTTAAATGATTTGAAGGTTGTGAGATTTAATCTGGAAAATTCCTATGGAGATGTAGAGTCAGTGGCTAAAAGGTAAGATCATAGAGGATATTTTGATTGTGGTTGTGTAGGAATATTCATCGGGAAGATGCACAAATGTACGGAAATAACTAGACAACTTAATGACGGTCATGCCCAGAGAAATGGCGATCGGATTGGGGATTAGGAAAAAGCGAAAATCAAAGATCTTGGCCAGGCGTCTCATGAGGAACACAATGCCCCTGAAAAGCCACCTTATGGAAACCAAGGCACTCCTTAAAAAGGTAAAACTCTCCGGTGATAGTGTGTTTTTCTCATGATTCGTTGTACAATGCGTAGAACAAGAGGTGTCTTGCCTACAGTTCACACGAAGTCGTACGCAACATTAATACTTATTTCCCTCAAATGGTGATGGTCTGTGTTTCGAGCGAAAGACACATCATGCCGCTCCATGTCGGGAAAAGAGTCTCAGACTAAATTCGACTCAGCGCCGTTCCACACTTCCTGAAACTCAGAAGTCGATGTCTGAGAATCTCCACGACTTCTCCAGTCTCAACGTCTATCCCCCAAATCGCCTATTTCAACATTATGACTACTATGTGCAAGGCGCAGGTGAGAAGACATCAACTGTACCGCCCCATCACCAAGTAAGAGCTGATTACCAAGATCAAACTAGTATTCAGCTGCGTCTAAAAAGACATAATAAAGGCCGCGTTCTCCAGTGTCACATCCCAATTTGAGGAATTTGGCGAGGCTCAAGGCGAATTTCTTGTGTGAAGCGTATTCAGCAAAAGTTCCTTTAAGAGATGCACTTTGTATTTTGAGAATACCTCAATTATTGGCAAAGAAATAACCTTTTTCTTACCTTTTCAAAATGTGTCAGATTGCCTCGAACAACTTGTATACAACAATTAAATAATCAAAATTAACCATGTCGTTCGTGTTATTTAGTTATTTTTGATTGAGTGTTTATTATATTCTATAATATTCTATGCATTATGTGGTATAATTACATGATATAAGTAAATCGTTATATTTTCCCACGATATATAATATATGATTAAAAATCACATAATTTATTGTGAACGATATCTCGTTATCAAACAATTTAAGCAGCCATTATAGTTGTGTTGATAGATATCAAATTAGTTACTGAAAACATAATAAATATTACGGAAGTAAAATATATTTTTAATTTAAAAATACGTCATATCGTATAATGCATATTATGACGTCAATTCTGACGAAACGGGTCCAATAGCTTTCATATAATGATGCGCATTCTCCCGTCAGTTCTTGTTCTATCTCGACAATATACTAAATCCGCACGTAACGAAAGCAGTGAAACCCGTATCCGTACAGCCACATCTATAAGTAAGTGCTTAACAGTATTTATAGTTGATGGACAAAACAAACAGTGGAGACAGAAGACAAAATGAACTAATAACGCTCGTTTTTCTTTCGTTGTGTGTCGTTTCTTTGTATCATCGCTGATTTTAATCTACTCTAAGTAAGTAAAACATAAAACAAAAACATATCTAAAGCTGTCGCTGTTTGTTTGTGATTGTGTGGTTTCATTTAATGGCTGGCCTATCAGTTTGCCTTCGGAGATAAACGAACGAACCGATAATTATGTTTCTTTTTCTTCGTGTAATTATTTCCAGCAATCAACTATTAATTAGTGTAATTAACGGAGACATTTTTTTTCATCTTTTTCATTCCGCTTCTTTTGCTGCTAATGAACTCCGGGCTTTATTACTTTGTTTATAGCCTTATTTGTAAATCACAATCTGTGTGTTTTATTCAACTCTCAAAATGATACACACTGTCTATATATAAATATCTATATACATACAGGGTGCTTGGAAAACGATGGCTAAACTTCGGGACTATGTTCTATATCTATAGATAGTCCGAAAACGCATGTAGTTATCAGCTATTGAAATAATTACTGATCAATATTCTTTATTGTAAACATCGAACACCTACAATACATGTGATAGGGTACTGTTATTTTTACATATGTGATAGGATCACACTTAAAATAAACTAAGCTCTGGTGTTGTTGGGTACACCTGAAAACATGAATAAATGAACCAAACAAATATAAAAGTAGTGAAGCTACGAGGCAAGATCTCAGCGTCAGGATCAGCAGGTGATCCTTTTATAGCCAACGTGGAGGGCCCGGTCGGTATAATACGAATGTTGGACCTCTTTATTACAGGTAACAGAATACAATAAACAAAATACAGTTAAACAAATATGATCAGCATATATAAAAGACCACGGAGAGGATTAAAATTATTACAAAGTTAATTAAACTAGTATGGAGTGTTATTATATCAACCGTCACACAAACAGGCTCTTTTACACATACAGCGCAAACACCTGGAGTTATGATATTGATTTAACTAACACTGTATACATTATGAGAAAATGTTGCATTTTACACGATATATATGTGTTGCGTAGACACATTTCGAAGTATGTAAAGGGATATTAATAGGTGATGGCGTAGGGACTTAGAAAATCCCGACACAGAATATAAGACATAATATTTCAGTCGTATACTTACTAATTATTTGTTTATATGATACGGAATTCGTCTATTAAGAAATGGTGTATCTTATAAAAACAACGTTTCCTCTAGAAAATCTTGCTTGTCAAAGACACATAAGACTTACAAAAATTCTGATAATCTATAGAGGGGCAATAGTCATCTAGTATATTAATTAATCTACAATTGCTTATAGCACTTGCTCTACCTTGCCCTATTTAGCTGCCAAGCAGGTGTGATATCACTATTCTGGTGGCTAAGACACACGTATAAATATAGAGACGTAGAAACACTGTTGCAGTGTCGCGCATTGTAATCCTACTAACTCCTAAGTTAAATTTTAAGACTACTCTTTAAAAAGAAACCTGCGATTACCTGCGTTGTCCGAACATATGTTTGACCAGTGGCTTAGAGTAATGTCTTTCCGAAAAGTGAGTACAATTTAATACACTCTACCATTTCTATATACACTTTCGTACACGTACTTTCCAAACTATGCTTTCACTCTTGTGTTTTACTAGAAGTTGGCACACACATACAATAAGTAAAAAAAATAAATACCTATCAGCAAAGTGTTACATCGACAAGTACATAATAAAATTTACACTTCTTAAAAAGTTCACACTATAATCCGATACCTGTATAATAATATAAAGACAGGAATAAGTATTGGAGAAGATCTGCCTCCAACCTCAGTTGAAAGTTCAGTCAAGCAAGGTGATCTCTTTGCGTCAACGGTATTTGCTGTGTTATTTTAACTATTGTGCATAGAGCTATTCGTGGCTTTATACTAGAGTATATATTTGATATCATGCAACAGAGAAACTGTACAGCATCTGCGCATCCATGCTATTGCCACTAGTCTAATTGTGAAATATCTTACTTACAATCAATAACCGTATAAGTCCAACAAATGGTTATCGTTTTAGAAGTCAGGATCGATTATTTGTTCCGGTCTTACATATATATTGAAGGATTTGTTGTTCTTCTTGTGTATTAAGAAACTGCAAGAGAATTTGGTGATGGAAGGATATACTATGAGAAATAAAACAAATAGAGCGATTATTTTTTCGCGCATTTATAGTTTTGAGTAAGTCTTTTTTTAAGAGTTACAATTAACTCTATGTTTCGCGTTTCCCTTTCTTATGTAAACATTTTAACAATTTACGTATGTTTTTAGGTGTATGAATATTCTTTCTACGTTTATGTGTTGATCTTGTGTAACGTGTATTTCAGGTGTGCTTTGAAGTGTTATAAAAGCAATGAATCTAGAAATTTAAACTATGTAATCATTTGTGTTTGCTTTACGTTTAGCAATTATAGAAAATAAAATTAAGAGGTTGCCAAATGATAGTCTTTTCTAAGTAAAACGAAGTTTATTATCATCATGTAATCTTTAAAAAAAGAGAGATTATTATTCAAGTAACGTTTCAGTCAATTAAAATAAGTATAAATATAAAAGAAAAATAAACTTTGTTATGGCCAAGCTCCCCCAATTTAATAGATTTACTTAAAATCAAACTTAAAGTGTATAGGCCATATCAGCGCAACACTCATCAAAATAATCTATACGATAAGGTCCAATGTAATGTGTGGATGCACGTATGGGTAACAATAGACGTAATGTATGTATCAGTTTATCTTAGCTAACGTGTACTTGATGTGTGACTTCAATTTCCATAACATTTACAAAGTTTCCGGGGCAGACATTTCACATGATCTCGTATTTGACAGTGCAAATATTTAAGAGTAGCATTGATGTTGATCTGTAGCAAGATTCAACATTTTTTAGGAAGCCTTAAGCTTAAGCCTTTAATTTGAGACATATTACAGAATAATATAATGTAATGCATTTTGAGCAAATAAGAAATAATCATTCTACATAAAAGTAAGCATCATTATATCTCGTTTTTAATCTTTGTAAATGTAACATAAAAGTGATGTAAAACTGTTCTTGTTCGGAGAATTCATTTTACCTGTTCCGGGTGGGTATTTATTTAGTATATATATATATATATATATATATATATATATGCGAGAGAAAGAGATAGAGAGAATAGGAAACAGTGACAGAGACAGAGACAGAATAACACCTGTCACAAATCTAATAAAATTTATTCATCTAACAGAACAGCTTTACGTTATTTTTATGCCCCTTACAAAAAGTTAAATCGAGATATAACTCTACTCCATCTCATGTCTAGAATGTTTATTATAATTTTACTCAAAGCCCATTAGATGATTTTCATTCTAAACATGTCTACAGTGTAAGACTTAAGCTGGAGGTGTCTTTAACAGAAATTTAAATTCAGGGAAACCTACATAATTGGTGTCTACTGACTATGGATCGAATTCAATATAAATCTAAAATATTTTTATTTCCAAATGGGAGGTTATGTCAATATTATGCCCATAAAACCTTTAAAATAATCCAAAGAAACTGAAATTTGGTGAATATTTATTAATTGATGTAGAATACACACTTTTCTTAAAGATCGGTTAATTAGTTTGCAAAATAATCTAATACATGGACCCACACAAAACATTTAAATGTGTATAAATAGAAATACGTAAAGGAGATTTTACTAGTACGCAATGTTGAAAAACCGGTTCATGTGGAATCATTAAAAGTAAGCAACAATGAGCCGGGTCATAACTTAGATGAGGGAACATTTGTAATATGATGTGTCGTATGTTTTAATATGTATTTAATAACACTTTCTCTAATAAACCTGGAAAAGATTTATGCAGGTGCCTTTTTCCTACTTCCAAATATGAATGACATTTTAGGGTAGAATAAACATTCAACCCTCGGTAGGCACACTATAACTTATAACTCTGGTGTTTTCCCTGTGTGTATAGAATTGATTTTAATGGGCTTGGGTTTCTCGTTTAAAGATTAATGAAACGTCGGACCCGTGAAGATAAGTTTGGAGATTGACCAATCTAAGCACTATTAACTCTACATTGTGGGGGTGGGGTCTGTTGACATTCGGGAGAGAAGAAAAACAACCCTTTATAGATCAGTTATGTTATTGTTCTAATAGACATGGTCGCGGAGCATTTATTATTTATACTATAGGCTAACTACTTATTAAGACTACAATCCACGCATGGTAAGGATTAATGAGATGCATAGATTGCTAGTTGAATGATGAAGAATATTATAAGAGGATTGGAAATGATGGAATCGAAAATAAAACAATTTTATTACTTATGGTGACAGTTTATGATAAGTATTGGTTGATATTGGATTAAAAACGACCCATTTTTGAGGTTCAGCGAAGTAATCCTTTGTTCATGGAAATTCTGTTTGGTGTTAGACACATAAAACAAGAACGAAACGCTATTTGTAGTTTTGGTAACAAATTAAGTTTGAAATAACGATAAACTAGAGAAAAGTTTCTATCGGGATAAACTCTGCACTAATAGAACTGCGAAACGTATGAACGCTGAATCGCCCTGCGTATACAGCTAACATCAATTATTATATAACAATAGATTAGTTTAAATAGAAATGAGGATTTTAAGACTAAATGCTCCTGAAATCCTTAGTTGTAGTTATATATAGAAAAAAAAGGAAAACAATCTATACACATCTGAAGCAACTTGATGTAAGGAGCTAAAAAATACTACCTCATAGTCAACAACAAGCCAACGATAAGTGCGAGATGAATAGATTCCGACCATAAAAACAGCAATGCTTCCCCCCTTTGTCAGAAACATCGCTCATGGAATTTGAGGACTAAATCAAAAACATAAGAGTTATGAAGCGACCAACGAAATTATGCATGCATGATATGACATCATGCCACATGTGTATCAGTACATGTCGTGGGTGTGTACAAAATAGTGTTTAAAACTGAAATATTCACATAAGGTTAGATGATGTAGAAAATCAGGAAATTCCATTAAAATTTAAATATTTGAATTAAAGCTATCAGTTCCGGATGTTGTATTACAGACAGGAAATCTCATTTGACGTGTACCAGATAAGCTGATAAAATCTTTATTTGTTTCTGAACTGAAAAACGTATTAAAGCCCAAAATGAGTATGTGCTGTAGTTAGTAATAACTTTTGTAATCACTGTTGGTAAAAAATAGAAAACGACGTCATCGACTCAACGGAATAGAGAATGACAGAAACAGATGCCTATTGCTGTTACGTGTCACCAATACAACAAGGCTAATTCTCAAGACGTTTCGGCCAATGTAACTTCCAATCTTCTTCATGTGCATCTTGACGGACTCTGGAATTTTTGCTAAACTTGGAAATCTAGATGAAATTTCGAACTGAATCCGATATATAATCTCATTTCGTCAGCCGTGAACGGTCAGAAGTCTTCAGTAACCTTTATTCATATGCGTAAATCCATCTCCATATACGCACACATGAAATAATTAAATGGACACGTTACGTAAATCATGCATAGATTCTTAAGGTGTCTTCTTTTTTCACAGATGACAACCACTCTGAGTCGTGCAAAGCAATAGCAAAAGTTTGAAACATCGTTATTTTATATTAACTGACATTTGTTTTTTTTGTTTCAGATATAAATAAATAACTATTTAAGCAGAAGAAGCATTAGAGTTCTCGAAGCATAAGATGACCAATAATAACAAAAAAGCAACCCCTACAGCTACATATCTGGAAAACGGAGCTGTTAAACCTGACATCGTAATATGGGACAAAAGAGAGAAAGTAGCAACCCTAGTTGAAATCAGTGCCCTTAATGATGCAGGATTGAACAGAGCAGAAAGGGAAAAGATTACGAAATAGCAAGGTCTTATGTACGACATTAAAAGAAACAGTAATTATAGGATAAAAAGGACTAATGAAGACGAATTTTAAGAGCTATCTGGCGAGAATACCCGGTGAATCGAGTGCGAGAGAAATACAAACAACTGCACTTAAAGGGAGGGTTAGAATCTTAAAACGATCTCTAGGCTTGAGTGTCTGAAATAGCCGGTGAATGTCTGGCATCTGGTAGGATGCCCCATCTCCAGCAAAAAACACAAAGCTGGGAAAAATAAAAAAAATAACAAATTTATATGAAGGTGGATATAATCAGCGTAATGAACGCAAACTTCGGGATTCCATTTTCCACTGCAGACATAGTGATTGCCTAAATCATCAGCAATGAGAAATAACGCGTGTTATCTTGCCTAGGTTAATCAGGAACCTTTGATGACACTCATCATTATTAATGATAATTATGTGTCCACTTAGTTTTTCAGGTATGTGTATACATATCGATTTCTCTCTTTCTATCATTCTCTCCCTCTTTCTTTCTTTCTTTCTCTCTCTCTCTCTCTCTCTCTCTCTCTCTCTATATATATATATATATATATATATATATATATATATATATATATATATATATATGTATATACATTTACACTTCTACTTATATGTCCACTAAGATTATATTTATTTTGAATGCATTGTTGCAAGTAAAATGACAAAGGCTTAGTCGCGAATACAAAGAAGATATGCCAAAAGGAAAAAAAGGACGAAACAAAAGGACGAATCAAAAAATGCCGATGAAAAGATTGAAGAGTCATTATTATTAGTTGTATTTGTGTTATTATTAGTATCAATCCTGTTTTTAGCTGTAGTAGCACTGCTACTTAGTAGTAGTAGTGGTAATAGTAGTATTCGTATATGGTAAAGAAGAAAGTGACTGAAGACTGAAACGTATATATATTTAAATGATTGATCACTAGTCGCCTTTGGAACCTGGCGCCCACCCACTCTCTGTCTCTCCCCCTCTCTCTCCCCCTCTCTCTCTTTTTCTCTCTTGTTCACTATTTCTCTTTGTTTCTTTTGTAATTATTTTTTGTTTGTTTTGTTTAATTTTTTCGGTTGGCTTCTCCCCCTACTTTCTTTTTGATGCCTGTCGTTCTTTCTTCCTTTCGAGTTCTTTCCTTTCCTCTTCTATGTCTTCCTCCTGACACGCAAAGTTATCCGACTCATCTCGAGTCTTAGGAAATGACATCTCCACTGAGTGGAAGAAGGCTGATTCATGTTACTTTGCTGAGAAGCTAAATGACATAAAATAAAGTGCCCTGGCTTCAATTCCTTCTTTCTCGTCCTCCACCCCTTAGCTCCGCGCTACCCACACAACCACCATCACCACCGCTTCAGTCACCATCAATGGATGGTGCAGCCGGTGGAGCTTACCTCCGACGTCGCCATTACCACCAACGCCACCGACCTGGTCGAGGACTGTCGAAGGCTGGTGAGGATGGTGGTGGTGGTGGTGGTGGCTCATGCAACTCCTAACAAAAGTAAATTTTTGCCGACGCCGCACCCCACTCGCTTTTCTTGAAGGCGTATAATGAGTCAGAAAAATACGTCAATGCAAACATAGTATAGTAGATGAGAGAGAAGGAATCAAGAATGGTTTTTACACGGGGAAAAAAGAAAGGGCGGAAAGTTTGAGACAAAGAAAGAAGCAGAAGGAAACGAAGAAAAAGATGTCCGAGAAGAAAATAAATGTTGGAGAGGGAAGAAAGTTTAGACACGAGGATAAAACAATGCGTGTGACCAAAGAGGAATACAAAGGAAAACAAAGAAAAATAAAAAAAAGTAGAATGAGAACAACACAAACATGACGAACAAGAAGGAGGGGGATGCGGATAATGATGAGGATAAGGATAAACAGAGCAAAACATAAAAGGAAGAAGACGCAGAAAGAGCAAAACAAAGCGGAAGAAGGGAGGAGAAAAAGAAGAAGAAACAAATAAAGATTAGGGAAGAAGAAAAAGAAGAAAACGAAGAGAAGAAGAAGCAAAAATGAAGACGAAGACGAGAAAACTTGAGAAGATATAGCAGAAGGAGGAGAGGGTGGAAATAAAAGCAGTCGAAAAAGACGGAGATAGAAAGAAAAAATAAAATAATAATAAGGATAATAATTAGAAGAAAAAACACAAGAAGAACAAGAAGAACAAGAATTAGAAGAATAAGAAGAATTAGAAGAAGAATTAGAAGAAGAATTAAAAGAAGAATTAAAAGAAGAATTAGAAGAAGAATTAGAAGAATTAGAAGAATTAGAAGAAGAACAAGAAGAAGAAGAAGAAGAAGAAGAAGAAGAAGAAGAAGAAGAAGGTGAAAACGATAAAAGTGTATGGATATTCAAACAGGAGTAAAGGACTAGGAATTGAAGTTCATAGAGGAGCATACGTCGAAAGTGAATAAACAAGAAGGAACTACATAGAATCCGAAGTGATTGTCAGTATTGATTTAAAAGTGTAGAAAAAAATAAAGGGAAATGTTAGAGTTTCAGTTTCACAACAGAACAAAGAAAAGAGAAATAATAATAAAAAGTTAAATAGAATGCCTGATACTTCGTCTGCCGTTCTCTACGTGCACACCGGATGACGACAGCAAGTAAAACAAAGGATAACCGCGCACAGTTGATGACGCCATCATTTTGTGAGGTCATCTATCAAGTCAGTGTGAGACGTGGGAAGATATTATATGTTACGTTTTATCTCGAGGAAAATCTCGAACCCAGGCGGTCTAGTATACTACTAAACCGCTATGGATCTTGTTTCATTGTTAGTTTGTTTGTTATACTGTTTGTTTATCGCCGGGATATCGAATGACGTCATCGTTTTGCGATGCCATCCATTACAATAGGTAATGATAATCATGCACAGTGTATAACGTGACAAAATGATGACCTTATCCATCAAATCAAATAGCTATGGAGAAAGTTATCCTTTAAGACCTCATGTTTTAATAGATGGCATCATTTTAGTGACGTCATCTACTGTGCACGGTTAGGGAGGGTCAGTGTTCATCTACTAGGCGCACATGAATAAGAAAGGAAACTAATGATCATGGACAATGCACTGCAAACAAATAATGATTCCGACTGACCATGTGTAAATAGAGGAACGGTGGAAAAGGGCTGGTAAGTATAGGAGACTGCGTGGAAGATACAATAAACACGGAGAATACATAACCCAATGTACAGAAAGGCTGATTAGCCTTGGAAACCTCTGGTAAAATGGGAAGTATCTGTTCTGATACTTCACTTCGCCTTTTCTGTCCTCGTTCAGTGAATAATACATCCTTCCAGACTGAGACATACTATTTATGTCCCACTCCAGAGTGTTTTTGGGGAGGGTATCTTGTTTTCCCACATCAAAACTGACTTTTTGTCTAACTCTAACGTAGTGCAGTAGCAAGTAAATAGGAACACTGCCAAAACAGTCAGAACAAAGAGCCGTGAAACTGAAAACAAAAAGGCGAGATAAGCATAATAATAAGCGAAGCAACTTCAAAGTGAACAAAGTGAGCAATAGAAGATAAGCATTAGACTATATGGACATGACTACGGAAATAACATATACACAGTGAAACGACATCGCTACTGACAACCGCACAAAACAATGCAATCGAAACGAACTATATAAAGGCCAAGATAGAGAAAACACAGAAAAAAACAATGAATGCAGACAAAGAGGCAAAACTGTAAATTACATAACAATTGAATGCAGCAAACCGGAGACAGTAATAGAAAAATGAAAATAATAAAACCCTCAGCGACATCAAAGTACAAACTGTCAAACTCATACACGCAATGAGACCGGAAGTGTCAATAATCTAAGAGTCGGAAAATATTCTGCTAAATCGTAGGATAATGATAAGAGACAGGTGAACTCAGTCGATACATGGAACTTAACATAAAGCTGAAACGAATATGGAAGATAAAGAAAGTTACTGTAATATCAATAATACTTGTAGGAGCTGTAGGAATAGCTGGAGAAATTTGACTCACGACACAGATGGGCACAGGTTAAATATTAAAGAAAATCATCGAGTGCGTAAACCAAGGAATATCATCAGGTAACGCCGACCAAGCATATATAAGTTGAAATAAAAATGAAACAGAAATATAGATAGAATATTGCACGTGGTGAAAATTGATAGAACTCTCATATTATGCCCGTCCACAAATAATGAATCACCCCAGAATCATTGTTAGGCATCAAGGTGTATGGATAGACTGAAGAGGGAAAGAATCGCCCAGCACTCAACTGGTAGGATGCGGAGTTGAGTATTAACATTTTGGGGAGGCTTATTGTAACTCAAATTCCAGGGATGTTATTATAAGGCAACACAATTTTCAACGAATCTCGAAATAGGCGGAGAGTGTTGGACATACATTGGACATGCTGTCATCAGATTCCAGGGAACGTCAATTATTATTATGTTGCTCTTTGTAAATTAGCAACGATAATGGTTCGTGTCAAAACTTCTAGTGATTAAACTACCCCATCCCCAAGACAAAGTGATTGATACTACACGAAATAGTCGTGAAGAGTCAATGAGAATATAAAGACCGGGGATGGAGAGCACTAACGAGACCTCGATTAAAAAGGTGCGGATAGTTGCCTTGTGGAGATTTATTGCTATCCAAATTACATGGAAGATCAATGGTCATCGCCAACAAGAATCAATTGTAAGCGACTGTTGCGATAATGTAAAATCATTAGCAATGCTTATACTAAAAGGTGGACAATACTGGAAATCTGAGGAGACTTGTCAGTCAGAGTCCAGGTAACCCCATCGGTTGTTATCAGTGAGCAATCACTGATGATGACTTGCGCTAAAACACATTGCGAGTTGATAATAGTAATTAGAAAAATATATAGAGGAAGAAGGAGAAGAGGTAGGAGTGGAAGGGGTATTAGAATAAATCTATGAGATTAGAACGGGACAAGGAAAAATATGTAGCAGGATAAGTAGAGGATGTGGGGGAAAGAAAAGGGATGAGGAGCTAATATGTATATGTAAAAAAGAAAAGGACGGGAAGTGGAGAACATAAATTATAAAATGGAATATAGAAGAAAGAAGATTAAGATGAAAAGAAGAAGAGAAAATCGGAGAGAACAAATAGGAAGAAGAACAAGAAGGAAAAGAAAAAAAGAAAAATAGAAAAAAGACTCAGAAGAAAGAGAAAGAAGAGGGGTATAAGACGAAAAAGGACGATGGGTAAGAAAAGGATGAGTAGAGAGAGGTGAGGAGCAAGGAAAAAGACTAGAAAAGATAAAGAAAAGGAGAAGGGCGAAGGAAAAATAAAATTACGTAAATATAATGACGAGAAGAAACAGAGAAGCACGGCGAGAGGAATACACTAATGTAAACCAGGCTAGAGAGGAAGAATAGAAGCCGATGATGATGTCGTATTGAAGATGAAAACTGAAGGGATGAATAAAAAAGTGAGAATTATAACAGGAGTAGATGCGAACACTCACAGGACCAAAAAGAAATAAACAAGTAGATTAGCAATAGCGTTATCAATGTTGTTCAAATAAGTATTTGCCACCTGTTTTTATTAAATAATAAATGTTCTCTGAATAATTCCTTAATTATTTAATTTTAGGACAATTTATTTATTAAGTATTATTCGTTTTTTTTTAAAATAAATATTTTAAGTAAATAATTTTATTAAAATGTATATATATATATTTACATTATTATATATTTTTAACTGATTAATTTTCTTTATTCATTGCATTCATTCATAGACTTGACTTTGAATTTGGTAAACTTAATATCAGTTGAACTAAAATTAAACAGTGTGTAAAAAAGCACCCATATTAATGTACATACTATGTATTGCTCTCCTCCCTGCTACTTTTTGTTGCGAATTGATTTTAGTGTCCAATCATTTTTTTGAATCAAATATTTACCGGAACCGGAAGAACAGCGCGAACGTTGTCGACATCACTAGTATTGCTAATGCATCCACTGACCTCGAACACATTCTAGCATTACGGTGGATATAGTCTTTGATTTAAGACAGTAACAAAATATGTCCGGTCCGCTTCCTGTAGCACAATGTAAGTTGTTAGGCAATGGATAGTGACTCCTCTCTCTCACTCTCTTTCTCTCTCTCTCTGTTTCTCTGTTTCTCTCTCACTCTCACCCGGTTGGAGATGTATAATTCGCTTTAATAACAGCGGTTGTAAAGATTTATGATAAAGATATCATACGATAATTTAAGGTTTAACAATGGTTTCGGGTGTTTTTATTTATCCTTTCTAGTATACGCCATACATACACAGTATCACATACCTATCCCGGTGGGCAGAAGCAGCATATATCCCAAATCTCAATCTCAATCTCCCGTCATCCAGAAAAAACAACAGAAAAAAAGATTGGATCAGCTTATCCATAACGTGTCACTAGCAACTTACTCCCCGTAATCCCATATAGTGTTTACATTTTACACTGTTGTAAGTTTAACGTTAGTGCGGTGGAATGTGAGTTATGTGGTTTCCATTTTCAAGTTTGCCCGATTTCTTTTCTCTGGACTTCCAATCAATTAGACGCGTCTCTCCGCGGTAGCTCTCTATGCCGTTGGGGGGGGGGGCGCTTCAGCATCTGTGGGGTACTTGAAACGGTCGCGGTTAACTGCTTTAAACTTTCGGGAAAGATTTAATGAGTTAGTTAACCGTATCCACATCAACTTGTTTTTTTTTCTGAGTCGAGTTTAGTTTAAAAAACACATCACAATTGGAATAAAAGGTGGCAGACTGGGAGAACCATCATCATCATCATCATCATCATCATCATCATCATCATCATCATCATCATCATCATCATCATCATCATCATCATCATCATCATCACCATCATCATCATCATCATCATAATCATCATCATCATCATCATAATCATCATCGTCAACGTCATCGTCAACTTCATGATGATGATGATGATGATGACCATTATTATCATGATCATCATCATGATCATCATCACAGACATCAGACGAGTCGACATAATGGTCAGTTTTCTGCATTCTTTGCCTATGTAGCAATATTGTTTTGTCTGGGGTGTGCATGCAGGGTGTATGGTTAAAGTTTGCTACATAGTGTGTTCAAACTGAGGTGGTTAGATTATTAGTTAGCATTTAAACAATCAAAGAAAACTAGATGTCATCTACATGAGTACGACTATTTATATCTCTCAATATATAGCAGAATTCACATGCTTTCTACAGCTGCATGTATATGCCAATCAGGCAAAATGACATGGACCGCCTAGTATCCTTAAATGGTCAGTAATCTGGTACTGACCAGGCTCAAAGTCGTTTAACTTCAATGATCTCACGAGAAACGGTTTGTTAACGTGATTATGCCGTATATAAATTTATAACATATGGAAATTGTTTTGATCTCGTTTTTGCATCTATAAATATTTTCTCATTTACAGCTTGAGAAGAGATGGTCCACCTAAACAAAGAGGACAAAACAGATAAGAGGCTATGTAACCTATATCGCTACAACGCCAAATAACGGATTATACTACATATATCGATTGGGTTGAGAGGTACGCTATAAAAAATATAAACCGATAAACTGTCAAAATATAAGCTTCCTTTTTTTTCTTGATTTCTTTCTTATTTAAGCAACCAGCCAGATATTTCTCTTAGAAGATGTAAATTATTAGAGCACCGGTTTCCAAATATTTTCATAGCACCACAGGTTAGAGATCAGCGGGGTTATAAGATTTTAATTAAGGGCAACACATAAAAGCAAACAATATAGACTGACGGTGAAAAAGGAGGCTAGGTGACTAAATTAGGAAGAAAATAGGGGATCATTGAAAGAGGAACCTTAAGCGGAAGATAACCAGACAGGAAACAATTAGTTTGTTGAATGTAGATACGAAAGCAGGAAGGGTCAAAGATTACTAGTATAAAACACAGTGTTGAGGAAAGATTATTGAAGAGAATGTATATATATATATATATATATATATATATATATATATATATATATATATATATATATATATATATATATATATATATATATGCGCGACTGGTCCTAGTACTCCTCCGATCATTGGTATTATATTAAATTCGTTAATGATATATATCGCTTTCAGTTCTCTGGCAAATTCTGTGTATTGGCTGTGTTTTTCTATCTCCTTGACCGTTACTCTATGAGCGGCTGGGACGCCAAATTCTACGTTTTTGCAATTGTTTGTTCTTACTAACTATTATTAAATCTAGTCTCCGTGCTTGGATGAGTTTATATGTTTGTACTTGCATCTCTCTGATGATTTTCTGATTTACAATTTCCAGCACTGCCTCTGATTTGTGTATGTACTATTTGTGTGCGTTTGCATGGTTATTAGTGTAGTGCATTTCCTACACATGTATGTCTGTTCTTGTATTTATTTCTGCTAGTTAGCTGCTTTAACTTATTATGTGATTTACCGTTTAACATCATTGTCTACAGAGTATATATTTGCCTTTTTCCTGGATGTTGTCTATCTTAGCTTTGATATACTTTGGTCTATTCGCATGATTTTGTGCAGCTGTTTGTGCTGATTCCGTTTCTCTGTTTAGATGTTCTTTTCATAACCATGTCTAGGTGTTTTCGTGAGTTTTGAATCGTCCATGTAGCTGTTTCTATTCTAACTTCTATTCTTGTTTATTTTCCAATTTCTCTGTTCCCTGTATTGTTCATTCTGACGGTGTCTGTTGATGTGATCATTGGCTTTTTTGTGTTCTGCGTTTTGTATTTTACTAAGCATTGTTTTGAGTCATTAACATGCTCTTCTATAACACACCTCTACTACGTTCTATCCTTTTCGCGTATAATAAGTTAGTATCAGCTTGTGCTTTAAAGTGATACAAACAAGCTAGAATCTTGATGATAGGTTTTACTATAGCCCGTAAATAAAATAGGCTGAAAGATAAGATAAAACTATATTAGTATCTCTAGACAGCTGTTTCAAATAAGGCCTATCATATATTTATACCACTGTATTGGTTAAATACATAATCTTACTAATATTTATATACATATATATATATATATATATATATATATATATATATATATATATATATATATATATATATAAAGACTTTAGTGATTTATACAGGAAAACAGAAATTATATGTGTATCCATAATTATTAATACAATGTAAGCAAAACTATTTCCATACATTTATATAGGTCACCCAAAAGATACGACATCCAGAGTAACAGCCTCCATTCGTAAAAATATAGCAGCATCCTACACTTCCGTATTACTACTGAAGGCAATACTATCTTAATACTAATATCCGAGCTGTAAGGCTTTTAAATACTTGCGATAATAGCAAAATACGCTCGTATTGCAGATTTATAAATTGCATAAACCGGCTTTAACCGTTGGAATATTCCCAAAAACCAAAAACGGACACATCCATAAGAAACAGGGTGAGTAAAGTGATCTACAGAAAAGCCAAAACATGTAGATTACACAGCTCACCATGATTCTTATGCCTAGATGAGAAACTTGAAATTGTAACATTTAAAGACAGGGAAAAATTACTCAACGTCAGACACGAAACGAGTTTAAACTGCACACATTTAAGGAACACAACCTTAGCAAACTTTAAATTACGAATAACTACTATCACGTCACATTGTAATGTAATTATAATTTTGATTTTATTAATTTTTACTTTATTGTTAGTATAAGGCTTACTCAATATTTTATTTTTTAAATTTTAAATTTTTATTATTTCATTTTTTATTTTTTATTTTTTTAAACTCTGATGTATTTATATCTTTTAATTAAAGTAATCTGTATTAATAAAAATCTCACCTTTAATGATATAATGTTGGTACCTCCTCACAGTTATCACTTGTTTATATATAGAATTAATTATTGCAATTGCATAAGGTGTATTTCATTAGTTTGCTAGCCTTTAGAGTACTTATCTCGTAAGTTCCTTGTATTAATACTAGAGCAGGTATAAATGTAAGCAAATGGAACTGAGATAGATAGGAGCAATAATGAAGGATATAAGCACCTTATTTTTAATAATAGAAATATTGATATTTGTGTATGCGTGTGTGCATGCATACAAATGCACGCATATACATACACACATGTGTGTGTATGTATATGCGTGCATATATAATGATTTTATGTATATTTATGTAATGTGTATGTATATGTGAATGTATCTGTAATGGCATATATGTATATAGATGTGGGTGTGTGTGTATGTTATATATGTATATATAAGGGTATGTATACACATACACATCTACTGATATATATGTATATATATGTGTATGTATGTGTATGTATGTATGTATGTATGTATAGTGTGTGTATATATGTGTATATATATATGGATGTATGTGTATGTGTATATATGTACACATGCGTGGATATGTATAATAGTGTATGCATGTATGCAAATAAGGCTACAACGGGAACAGGTGTATGCGTAGTATGTATATTGATACTTAAACTAATATATCATATGTATGGGTATGTCTATACAGGTGTAAAAGGTGTATATTTTCATTTTTATATTTATTTCGTGGTTGCGTATGCGTAGGTTAAAACGCATGTTTATATGCCACTGTGTGTAGTTATGTATGTGCTGTACAAACATGTCCATATATATGTGGTAGGTATTTTTATATAGACATGTATATATGGTATACCAGTATGTGAGAGTATAAGTAAAATATTAGTAGTACAAGCATTTACACTTGTATGTATATATGTGAAATGGTATGGATAGAGGTGCATTCTATGGTGATACATATACAGGAGTGTTATGTCTGCACTTGTGGCCAGATCAAGATAATAAAAACCGTTTGAAGTATGACAAAACAAGCTTATATATGTATACATATTGTAATATATTATGCTGAACTAATCAGGCTGTACGTGTATGTATATATGGATGTGTGTGAGTGGATGTAGATGTTTGCATCTATATGTATGCATGCTATATCTTTTATATATATATATATATATATACATATATATGTATGAATATATATGTATATATGTGCATATGTATATATATATATATACATATATATGTATAAATATATATGTAGATATGTGCATATGTATATATATATACATATATATATATATATATATATATATATATATATATATGCATATATGTGTATATATGAGTATGGATATATGCGTATATATTTGTGTTGTTATTTTATATATATGTATATATATATATATATGTATGTTTATGTGTGTACTTGTATATCGATTAATTTGTGCGCATGTGTGTATTTTATATGAAGATCAGATATTTATGCTTGAAAATGTATATACTGTAGATTAAATTTTGAAGTGTTAAATGGAGACGAAAAGAATCCAAGGTAAGTGGGTAATAACAAAGTAGAAAAAGAAAAAATAGAAGGAACGGTAGGTAATAAAAATCATTTTAAAAAAGATAGAAACTAATTTAAACTTTAACAAGTAAAGAATGTAGCAGATACTGAGCTTGACCGAAGAAAAATTATAAAAATATCTCATCCCTAAAAAAAAGGAAAGTTTTCAAATTGATATACCTTCCTTGCCATCTTTAGTCTTAAGAGGTTGCCTCTCTGTGAAGAGTACAACCGAACTATGTATACAGATATGTCACCAATAATATTGTTATGAATAAAAAATGATACTATATATATATATATATATATATATATATTTCAAGACTCATAGTGCAACTATACACAGCTGACGCATACACTCCAACGTTTGAAACTAGGGCATTAGTCACTACCTATAATGACAGTCGACGGTCGATTCTGTAAGCTAACTTGCCTGCTGATAATTAAATTAGTTTTACAAAATAATCTTGAGTAACGTATGAGTAGAAACTGCCATTTTCTTCAATCAAAATGCTTTATTTATAACGGGAACGTATATATATTTAAAATAATATAATGCTCCACAGACACGTTTTTCGCTTTTTGAAGACTGATATATATATATATATATATATATATATATATATATATATATTTATGTGTATATTTATGTATATATATATATATATATATATATATATATATATATATATTTGTGTAATTAGGTAGCATTCCTTCTCTGATGCATGTTTGGTAAAACAGTAGCACCAGCTTCTGTTTATTTATGTTTTGATGCGTGTTTTAGATTCGTTGCACGACCGATTTGGCATTGTCGTCCATGTTGTATAAACACTCGCCAAGAATGAATTCAGGAATATTTTTACTTAGAACACAGTTATTCTTGGGATCTCATATTGCAGTATTCGTCTCCCCATGATGGAAGCGTTGTTTATTCAAGTAAATAAACTTATTATCAACTATTCTCGTTATGACGGGGGCGTATGTATGTTGAAGGGTTGTTGAAGTGGTATTGAAATGCTTTATTTAAAGCGTATTCTTAATAAATTCACTAATCTTTTATTTTGCATACTCATTCACCCAGCGTAAGATGACCGACGTCGGTCGAAAACGTTCGCGAAAATACGGCGATTTTTTATACAACATTGACGACAATACCAAATCGGTCGTGCGACGAATCGAAAAGACGAATCAAAAAAGATAACACGAGCTGGCGCTACGTGTTAACCAAACATGCATATATATATATATATATATATATATATATATATATATATTAATCAGAAAATCTTTCATCATAGCAGAGTGTTGAGACGACGCCTGCTTCAAGATTTCCGTATTCTTAGAAACATGTTTGTTTCATGTATACATCTCAATTTCCTTTTTTTATATTTTGCTATGCTGAAGCCCAGAAGAAATGTGTCCGTTTCTATGATTTGAATATTTTCTTGCAGAAAACAAGAGTATCTTTGTGAAAAAAATGTAAATATATACATATAAATATGTGTACATATGTTTATATACATTCGTGTATCTCAACATAGGTGTATGTATATAAATACACACATATGTATGGGTGTATTTGTATGTATATATATATATATATATATATATATATATATATATATATATATATATATATATATATATATATATATACATAAAAATGCATTATTATGCTTAAGCTGAGTTAATCAAAATGTTTAACCAAAGAAATGTTCCTATATGTTTAAATCACATAAATTACATGCTAAATAGTCCTTGGTATTGAGATTATGTTATGTTGGTTTAATTTACGAATTAGCCGTAATTTCAAATTCACAAACACGTCATCTATCGCTGTCTATGACTCTTATCCTCTTTCACTGTATGTTCTGTGACCATCGCTCTTATTTCATACAATCTTTGTTACCCACCCGTCTCCTCCATGCTGTCTACCTCTATCTGAAAAAATTTTCTCTTTTTAATCGAAGGTGATAAACTACGAAACATAGACTTGGAATAGTCCAGTATACACAATACGGAATATTACAAGAATATAAATACTATTTAATCCATATCTAAAGAAAGAAAGAGAGAAAGATAATAAAGAAGAGAGAGAGAGAGAGAGTAAGAGAGTGAGAGATACATAGAGAAAGATGATAAAATAAATAAGTAATAGAAATAGACTAATATTGGATTAATTTGGCGACTCAACGGTTCACATTGTTCTAGAAATAAATACATATATATATATATATATATATATATATATATATGTATTTCAAGCATTTTAGCCAGGAGATTTCCCCCGGGGATAAAACGCGGGAGTCTCTGTGTAGCTTAGTTGCCATAAATATATTTTCATAGCTAACTATATATATATATATATATATATATATATATATATATATATATATAGATATATATATATATATATATAGATATATTTCACAGAGTGTTTCGTCGTTTCAATACGACTGGATATAGCGACTTCATCAACACATAATTACATGTTTTTACATATATTTATATATGTATATATGTATATATATATATAAACATATATCTATACGCTGATACAAACATACATACGCATGTCTCGATCTCTCTCACCCTCCATATATATACATATACATATTTATAATATATATATATATATATATATATATATATATATATATATATATATATATATATATATATATGATGAAGATGAAGCGGGAAGAGGACGTTGGATAAATTTGTATAGCTTTATGAGATGAAATAAAGGATGATGTGGTAAGGGGGGGCGGTAGATAGTAGACAAAGGGTTAAACCTCTAAAATCCTAAGTAAATGTAAATAAAAATGAAAAATAAAATACAAAAAGACAAGGGTAAAAGCGATAGTATGCAGGAAGCAAAATGAGGCAAATTATTATAGCATTTTCTTGTAGTTTTTTTAGGTGGTAGGGATAGAGAGTTAAAGAAACACATCTGTCTTGAAAGAAAGAAATTATTTTAAAGTGTAGGATTAGGCTTGTGTGTCTGAATGTAAAAAATAAAATAAACAAAGTGGAAAGAAAATGTGTTATGTGTAAAAAAAATAAAAAATAATAAGTAATAAGTTGAGAATGACAGCACCCCCCTCTCCAATCTAAAGAAAATAAGAAAAGTAAATAAATAAATCACTAAAAAGCAATGAAACGTTTAAAAAATATAATATTTAAGAGAGGGTAAAAGAGATCGGGCACCGGAGGAAAGGAATGCGATATAGATATTAAATGCGATGGTTCGGGGGCTGGGGTTTAGGGTTGGGTTAGGTTTGGGCTAGTGGTAGGAAGATGTGGGTAGCTGTTAAACAAAAAGGGGGTGTTTTAGGATAAAAGAGAAGGAATTAAATTGTCAAGCGTCGATCTTTCTTTTGGGGAAAGTAAGGTGATGCGGTGGGGTTAAATAAAGAAATGGTTCGTTGGTTGTGAGGGGAGTGCGTGGGGAGAAGGGGATTTTGGGAAATAAAATAGGGCCTAAAACACAAAACTTGTAAGGGAAATATCAAAGAGGGAACGCGTCTTGGTCATTACATTATGAATATCTTTTGCTGATTTATGAACTAACAAACGTGTGATGATGCTTTCATAGTTATTTTTCAATACATATGCACATATATATCAATATATATTTATATTTATATTTATATATATATATATATATATATATATATATTTATTTATCTTTATATATATATTTATCTACAGACACACGTTTATATATAAATATATATGATTATTTATATATATATATAGTTATCAACAGACACAGTTCCCCTGTATCACAGCTCTTCAGTACAGCCATATATATATATATATATATATATATATATATATATATATATATATATATACATATATATATATATATTTATATATATATATATATATTTATATATATATATGTGTGTGTGTGTGTGTTTGTGTTGTGTGTGTGTGTGTGTTAATAAACATTTTTCCATACAAGGCATCAAGCCACTTTGTGTAAGGAGCTAAAATAGTACTACAACTTCAAGGTCAAAAACTAGTCAACGATAAGGCTAAGATAGATTCCGACCCAGAAAACAGCAATTCTTTCTCTTTGGCAGAAACATTGCTGATGGAATGTGGGAATTAATGGAGAAAATAAGGGAAGCAAGAGGTACATGGTTGCCGAAAATAAACCGAAAGTTCACTTACTACTATCATATATATATATATATATATATATATATATATATATATGATGGTGTGTGTCTGTGTGTGTATAGTTATCACTGGTACACTGTTTCCCCATATAACAACTGTTTAGTGTAGTTAGACCCATATATATATATATGATATTTTTTAATAAATAAATATCAAATTCTTTATACTTATAGACGCTTGCATTTAAAGCTTCTGATCTCATCAGTGCAAGAAAGTAACACTTTAAGACAGTCGGGCGGGGCGAATGTCCAAGCAGTCGCCATATCCACTCGGCGACCGGAAACCGTCACGCGATTAAGATAAATAAAGATCTATATGCACCTAGAAGTGGGTACAAGCAAAAGACTAGTCAAGACTGTTCGCTTTACGTATCCGGAACTTCGCTTTAAGGCTGATGACAGTCTATTTTAACATCCATGAGACTGTTCAACTTTTAATTTTATAGAGGAGCTTATTATAATATTTTTATGAATAAATATTAAATTCTTCATACCATACGGACGCTAGCTTGTCAAGCTTATTGCTCTCATCAGTGCAGGAAAGTAACAATTTCAGACGGTCGGACGGCGTGCACCCGGTTTACAGTCAGTCTAAACTCTGATGTATATAATTGTTGCAGCTTCACAGTTTAAGTGTATCAAATGATCAAATAAATCGCAGATTCAGAACCAACCTATTCGATCCAATGTCCTTATCGATGCCAGAAGTTCTTAAACCGTTGTTAAACTCAATATTCAAAATTACATTTCCGAAAAATATCATTAGAAACAAATGTTCCGACATTTCAGCGTTCTCCTTCGAGTTTAATATTTTCTATTATTAGCTAATCTAACAAGATATACTTAAAAGAAAAAGATCTGTTTCTTTTGACAAAATGGAAGAAAAATGAATTAAAGCTGTAAAAATAAGTCAGGGTTTTAGTTTTTGTTAGATTATCGTACGTATTTGACATTCTATTTTTTATTACAACTAAAACTGTACGCCATGTTTCGTAATTTATATTATCCAATCGAACGAATTTACATGATAGCAAAGAGGTAAATATATTTGTGTATCCTTACGTCAGACTCATAAACTGTTTAAGTAAAAGAAAAAATAGTTTCATTTGATCGGTGGCTTTCAGTTCCAATATTTCATGCAATTTTTGGGGCTTTAATCTCATACTTAGGATTTCGTTATCAATTACATAAACATGAATATTTGTTTCATTTGTTTATTGTGATTGACAGTAAACAACACAACTTTTTTCATTACAACTGACGTGCAGAATATGTGTATATATTTACACACTAGCAGAGATTTTCGGCTTTGTCCATGTGATTACCTTCGACAAAAATAATAAGCAGACAAATGTTAAATAAATAAGTTATTCAAATGATTAAGCAGTAAATGAGACTTAACATATTATCGCTTTCCATGAAAAAAAAATATTACGATTTTATAACGGATTGCGTAAATTCTTGAGAAATAATAATGTATGAGTCTGATACAATTTTAAACAAGGGCTTTGAATTTCTGGTAAACAGTTTCAAGACTTTAAATCAACTATCTGGCGTGTGTTAAGATTACAGAATATATATATATATATATATATATATATATATATATATATATATATATATATATATATATATATATATATATATATATAACGAATATATGTTGGTGTCGGGGTGTATTGTTTTTGTATTATTAGCGAAAATGTGTCTATATTGAGAAGGAAGCAGTCATGTGTTGCAGTTGTTGTCAAATTGAGCTAGCGTCAGCGGGATGCAAGTAAAGCATGCAAGAAAGTGTTGCTGTCGTGAAACCGATGTAACAATTTGTGTTGTAATTATTGTGGGAGATATGTTCTCCCAAATAGCATTTGCACTGATATATAACATTACTTTTTGCTACAGTGTTTTGGGCCAGAAAATGACTTATTGTAAACTACAAAGTTTCATGGTTTAAATCATGTACACAAAATAATGAATCTTATTTTAATACCGCAGTAATTCGGGGGTATATACGTATCTATGCATTGTATTTTTTTAGCTTTGCATCCAATTAAAAATTCTGATCAATTTAGTTACATTAGAATAAATCCATATAGTTGTAACCCTAATTATAAATTCACTTCTCTAAGTTTTGTATTCTCTAAGTTTGTAATCATTAATTTTATTTAATTGTCAACACATATAATTGGAAAAAGTTATTGGTAATTATAACGTACTCAAAGATTTATTTCGTAAAATAATATGTTTCTTGTTGAAGAGATTAGTTTTGTACGATCTAATATATTTTTTATCTTGGCTATTTTATATCGATGTAACATTCACTTGCATAATGCATCAGTTTATATGAGTAGTATTTCATTAGGAAAGAGGAAAAATGCATTTTCGTTATAGTCAATGAGTATACTTAAAATTGAATATTATTATTAACGTAAGCTCATGAATGATTTTAAGTACAGAGTAATTTTGTTTGAACGGTGTGTAGTTTATTTTTATTTAATCGTTATTTTCAACTAAAATGAGGATATTATCAACTAAACGTGCATAAACGAAGGGTTTAGTAATCATAGTAAATATTTTATTTTTAAGGTTGGTCATGTAAAAATTGCTGAAGATAGAACCAAGAAACGATCATAAAGACACGCCATCAATTTGGTTGTAGATGTTCCCATTTATAGTAACAGGACTTCGGTTGTGCAGTTTTATAAAAAACATTTAACATTTTATGATTAATTTGAAATGGGGGCAAATATTCGTTATTGTACATGTTATAAATAATGATATCAATTGTTTCTTACACGGATAAGTTTGTAAACAGGCTTTTAACGTCAAGTTAAGCGGTGATTTTATTATTTTTAAGTATCTGTATGAGTTCATAAGTTGGTTTTACAATGTATTTACCTAGTAAATAAGGACTTATAGAGTGTTTTCTTTAATTGGCATATAGAGGTAGTCACTTGAGTTATTATATGGCGAAATCGAATGTTTATGAATTTTTACAGTACAGTATAGGTAACAAATCTTGTAATCCCCAATTATTTTAGGGAGTTTGTGGTTATTATTTCAAGAATTATAAGTTATACTGTGTTTGTTAAACTGTGTTTTAGTTAATTAGAAGAATTATTGTTAACTTCTTAAAAAATTGAATGTGGTTGTCAAAAATTGTTTGCAATTTTGTGAAATAGTCAGATTTCCTTAGTACTGCATATCTGTTCGGTTACTCATCTTTTTACTGATAATGTTACAATGGTTTTGGAGTAAATATGTCGTTTATTTAGATAGTTAGTTTGGACTCAAGTGAATTCTTTGTTTTTATCACACCTGTTTTTCATTGCTTCAGCTTTGAGTATGGGAGATAGAGGATCATTATTTCCTGTAAAGCGCGTTCTCCCCTCCTTATGAACCAGTCGAATTAATAAGAAACTTTTCTTCTCCTCACTCATATCTCACATGCACTCATGCACTTGTCTGTGCACGGATGTTAGTATAGTCCCAACGATACTCCTATTCTCTTACATCCCTTATTATCTAGTCACCCTTGACGCTGCTCCTATAATAATTTTTTACAAGGTGTTTTTCTCCCCCTTAAAAAAACTTTGATTTGATTTGGGTTGCTCATATCGGGATTTTGGAATTTTAATTGAACTTTCTATATTATTTGATTTATTTATCATTAACATTGAATATTGACAAATTTCGCGACCTGGATGGATTGTATGGACTCAACAAAAAGTATGTTTTTGGGTTGATATATTTGATGTTATGTATTTTTATGTATTTGTATATAATTTTATATATTTTAAAAGCGTAATTTTATTACCTGTAGTAGTATAACTGCGGTAATGGTCCTCTGAAGAGAAGAATTATCTTTGAAAACTCATGAGCTAAGGACTTAAGGATACTTAATTTGATTGACACCTTATTTTATTACTTCATTTTATATTATAATATTAATGCTCTGTCCAGTATATTGAGCTTCAGTTTTTATCCGGATGTTTCACTAATTATAAGATATTAGTTGACGCTTATATCTTTTGTTGGATTGCTTCATATATATATATATATATATATATATATATATATATATATATATATATATATATATATATATATATGTATGTGTTTATGTGTATATGCGTGTGCGTGTTTGTAGAGATTGACATGCAGATTTCTGCATCACCATTGTTATATTGAAACCTGCCTACAAATGTGTTGCTCTAAAATATTTGTATAACTAAATAAATAATAACCCAATAAACAGCCTTGTTTATTTTGATCACATTAATTTAAAAGCAATAAGGATTTGCACGCCGTGAATATGTACTAACATTTATTATTATCTCTCTCTACATATTCATATATATGTATATATATATATATATATATATATATATATATATATATATATATATATACATGTGTGTATATCTGTGTGTGGAACAAAAATTCATTCATGTAAACATATTTGAAATATAAATGTGTTAATATATATATATATATATATATATATATATATATATATATATATATATATATCGAAAAGAGGGTAGTGCAGTATTAGTGCAGTTCCAACGAGAGAAAAGTATATAAGTAAAGGAGTAAGGCTACCAACATTTGTAGAATGTTTTTTTCAACATTTATTAATTATTTTGTTGTTTTACCATTTTATCATTTTATATAACGCGTTTCAAGCGGTGGGTCCGCTTTCATCAGATATGAAAATCCATTTGAAGAAATGTCTTTCGATTTGAGTAAATATTGTATCATTTGAGGAATTTGTTATTGTTTTTGCGCATGCGTAGGTTTGCGGTGTGTGGGTATCTTTTATTTTTTATTTTTTATTTTTTGCTGCTTCTCTTGGTCAAGTGCGTGTTACCCATCGATGACCCATCGGTCATCCCAGCCTCCTAGGTGCGCCGGATTTCTTTTGAAATTTAATACTTTTTATTGCTTTTTGTCGTCTCCAAGAACGAAGTAGTGTCTGCGTGTGTGTGCGCGTCCGCACGCGTGTGGTCTAATCTTGAGTCTTGTGAATAGGTGAGCGATACATACACACACACACATAAATACGCACACACACACCCACGCGCGCACACACACACACACAGACGTGTGGTTATAGTGACACAGAGAGGGGGATAAAGGTTGAATTATATACACATACATACATACATACCCACCCACACATATATATATATATATACATATATATATATATATATATATATATATATATATATATACACACATACATACACACATATACACACATATTTGCAAAAGATAGGTTAATGCAAATGGTCCAAATAGATTTGAACTTGGTTTGGCCGATTTCATAGTCCGGTATTTAATGTGCAAATTTAATGTCTATTGTAAATGATTCATTTAACACAAGTTGCTATTTGACTCATAGCTGTGTAGAAGTGCGCAATAAGAAGTTATGTACTAAGATTATCTTCCTTGAATAAGAATTTTTCAGTCTATAGATAACTATAAATAGTTATTTATGTTTGTACTAGACTAGAGGTGGATAAAGTGTGATCGAAGTGTGTGTTGTTAGAGTTATGATCTGTTTAATGTTGGATTAAATTTAAGTATGAAGTTTTTTTCTTGTGTTAGTAAGTAAGTGTAGTCTTGGCTTTGGAAAATTGGCATTATTTTGAATTTACCTCCGCTGCATGAGTGCACATGTTGGGACACGAATAATTTACGGTTTTCTTTGATTTTAATGTTGCTTTTATGTAAAGATACTCTATTATTAAATGTTTTCGTCGCACCTATATAAGCCTCATTACATGTTGTACATTCTAGCACATAGACAACGTTCTTGGAGGTGCAGTTAAGGTCTTTTTTTATTCTGAATGTTTGTGTTGGGTTTTTAAATGTGTGTGAGTTCCCCTCCATTATTATGTCACAGACCCCACATCTTTCCTTGTTGCATTTTGTGACCCCTTGTATTGTGTGTTGGTTGAGTTTAGATGAGGTTAACATTTGTTTGAGGTTTTTCGGTTGGCGTTTGCTTTTTATTATTTTCGTTGTTTTTAATATATATATATATATATATATATATATATATATGTGTGTGTTTGAGTGTGTACATATACACATTGATTTACTCACTCGTTAACTTATTTTATTACTGACTTTTGTCTAAGTTAGTTTTCTGTCGCGATCTTATCAGGTAAGTCGATCCTAAATTTCCGTCTGAATAATTTTTCGTTTCACTTTTGAAACTGTGACAAAATCTGAAATAAAATTCTCTAAAAGGCATTGATTTTCTTTTGAGAGTCGGAGATAAGTAAGTTTATATCTTTTGTATAGTTTCGTTTTTAGCTAACCTCATCTTTTAGATATTAGGTTGCTTCAATTGAAGAACATTTAAACAGTGGCTTTCGTCGGGTATAAAAGTAACTTACAAGAAACAGTTGTTTCTTTTCGCTTTCTTATATTTTTCTCGTAAAAGAATGAGAAACAATTGCTTTCCTTGATTTATTTTTGTTCAAGCTCGTTAATCTTTTGCATTAGGAGCTCGTAAAGTGGGTATAAGCAGATGTTACTTAATGATTTGGAAATATGTCATTCGGTGATTCACAAAAGTAACATTGACCGGAAGTATAGCGCGTGATCAAATAAAAACTGATTTGCTTTACAATCTTATCATAACGAAATAAAAACACCTTGATTGGGCCTATTTTGTGTCGGCGAAGTACAATGGGAACCCTTTGAAATGTTACCTGCGTTATTTTAACTTAATACTGAAGAAAGAGTTTTGCAATTCACAAGCGTATTAATCCTGACTCGGCATTGTCTTAATCAAAAAAGCAAGGATAAATCGATAACTATCGCTACACCGATAGGATAAGCTTAGAACTTATGTTATTTCATAGTTTGTATTAACCTTAGTCTAACTTCACTCACAGTTTCCTCAATATCTATTCATGTATCTTAAATTACACCAACGGGTATTTCGAAATAGTTACTGTTGTAAGGTACAAATCACCCCTATTGAAGAACTAATGGAAGCAACCATCTATAATAAATACCATGGTTGCAAAGACTCAAACAGAGGACATTCCTATTCATGTTTTACCGCATGGTAGGAATCCGGTCATCTCCTACCACATTTAGTGGCGTTACTGTATTGCTATGAATAAATACATTGTATATTTTAACCTGTCACAATTTGAGGTTGTTATCTTTGTGACCCCTAGCACGAGTCTACAACAGTTACTAATTTATGTACTGACCAATCCCTACGTTGTTTTACATCGGTGATTCAACAAGCATAAATTGTCTAGCGTGATTTAACTCTTTAGCTACTCATTATGTTTGTTAACTATTCCCAAATAACTCAGTAAGGACTTCATCCAATTTGGATTTATATACATTTTGTTAGAATATGTAGTTTACGATGGGCTCATAACACCAATGAACCATTTGACTTTTCATTATAGCGTGATTAGAGCTCACACGACAGAAATAAATGAAATATAACAGATTTATTTAGTGGAATAAAAATTCTTTAGAGAATCAAAATATGATCGCAATTTTTTCAATCTATGAGAATGTGTATCAGTTCATGTACTTACTCGTTAATTCTCTTTGAAGGCAAAACCATAATAATTTAGTGTGTTTATTCATGCATGCTATTGAATTTCTTCATGTAACAAACTAAAAAATATATATAGATTAATTTATGGCAATCTTCTAACCAGAATCACTATACATATTTCAACTTGCTACATATACATAAAAAAGCAAACACACACACACACACACACATTTTCTCTGTTTTTCTCAGTAGTAATAGTTTGTTTTTATTTTATTTTATGTACTTATAATTGGTAGAATTAAAAAGATCGCACATAAACAGACATGAAAGATATAAATAGATACCGCACAAAATAATACATACATGTTTAAAGTTTGAAATATTGTTCGCCATGTTCTTCTTTGTGTATACCTCATGAAAAACTAAAGGCTTTGACACAATGAAGTCGAGGCGTCTTCCCGTCTTATTGTAGAGCATTACACCACATTTCCTTCGGTCATGAGTTCGGCTTTTACCCAGTGGCCTTCATCTTAAAACTCATTTCCCCATTAGTACCTTAGTTGTGTGCTAAAATTTTTGCTAAGCTGCCGCGTTCTTAGGTGGTGAGACATTTTTAGTTCAAAAAAAATTTGTCTCCGAATATTTTTTCTTTAAAAAACGAAAATAAGATGTTTTTTTATTGGGAGGGGCGAGAATTTCACCCCCTCCCCTTAAAAAATCGAGCGCGAACGAATAACCTAAACTATATCGAAGAACCAGTATTCATTGCTAAATAAAAAAAATGAAAACATCATTTTTCTAACATAAATAGTTGAATCAAAATCGTTTTTTAACTTGGCATGGTGGTCCAGTGGTAGCGTATCGGACAAATTCGTCCTAATTACTCTTTCACGTTAAGGCGTCGAAATTATTTATTGTTTATTTAGTCGTTAATATCTCGGTCATTCAGAACCCTCTGAAAGCAGTATTCCTTATTAATGATAATATAGTGTATCTACATCTGTTATGTCCGTGTACGTCCGCAACGCTGGTATATCTATTTTCTTGATGGTCCAAAAGATATGAAACTAAGTGCTTCGATTAGAAACCTGTGTTTTCTGTCGATTTCTTATACTATATGACACGGAAATATGTGGTAAGACAATAAATTATATATAGAGAACTTATTAAAGAAAATGACACCTTACTTAAAATGTTTGCTTTCATAATTCATTGATATTAAATATTAACCTAATACTAACATTATTATCAAATGTAAGTGTTGTTTTGTATAATTCACTAGTGTCTTCTAATATTCTCCATAGAAAGTTTGAACAATCCGACACGAGAGTACTTGGGTTTATATTTGCTAGAATATTTAAACCCGTTTGAATAGGTATTTAACATACTAAATTTTCAGCAGATATATGAGTCAGACTATGAAATGTTTTTACATATTTAAATAGGCGTAAATGATGTTTTAATTGGGCAACCATTTTCAATATCGTTTGTTTAAGAAGTTTCGTTTACACGTAAGTTGGCAGAAATATGGATGTTTCAATGAGAGTGTCTCATACTTTAGAAAGTGAAAGTTCTGTGTGTTTTTCTGAAATAACATCTTAAGTAAAATTATCTGTGGACAATAATATCTTTACTTTTCAGTCAGGTTTTGTCAATGTTTAATGAATCAAAATAGTAGTATTCGTCCTATCTTCACTTCAAGCAAATATGTTAAAATAAATAAATAAGTATATATATATATATATATATATATATATATATATATATATATATATATATATATATACATATTTCTGAATATAATGAGGAGCTAGATTCAACAATGTAAAAACAGTTTTAAATAAACGTAAGCGGTGTTCGAATTGAATCTTAATTTATTATATCTTTTCAAGCAAGGATCTTTCTACAAGTTGTTTGTTGGTAGCATCATGGAGTGGATAATTTAGAACGCACCAAACGTCTGTTGCAATTGCTAATATTTTAAAATTGTTTTTTGAACTGGGCCTGCTTTATCAGATTAAGATTCTCTTTACAAGTGGTACCTTAACGGACCCAGTAGGCGAATATTTGAAAGAGTCCCACACCTCTGTTGAAATTGAACCCATGTCCCCCCCCCCAAATGAAACAAACCAACGTGGTCTTTTATGGACATTTAAATATACCTAATTCGGTATCCGATTATCGCTGACAATAAACCATCCTTTAATTACGAACGAAGATTCGTGTTCGTATATGCACCAACTTCTCAAAGAAGATTATATGAGAATGTCCTTTTTGTTTCAACATATCGTAAGTATATAATGTGCTGTCCATTCCTTGTAAAGAAGTTGAAGGGTAGACCTAAAATTAGATGGATGTGATGAACTAGTGAAACAATTTCCTTTGTATGAACGTGATATATGGACGTTGATAAAGGATAAAACTGTCTCGTCGCGCGCCTCTATTTTCCTATCGCGGGTGTAATCAAATTTTCTAAATAGTCAGCCATTTTGGAATAAATACGATCGAACTAGTTAGTGGCTTGTGTCGTTAGCTGTGTAGCAAGACAGTTGTGAAAACAAGTAGAAGTTATTTATAAGATGAATAAATTAATTTAAAGGAATAAGAACTACTAGTTGTGATACCTGTTTTACTGATGCAGCCACTCGATAAGAACACATTCGATGAATGTATCATCGGTTCAAAAGTGAAGAATATTTGATATGAGTACAACTGATTAATGGAATTAAGAAAAATGGGTTACTGATGAGGAGGGATTATGACAAGAATTTGTTGGCAATGGATTTGAATTAGTCCTGTTATAGTCTGAAGGGAAGCAGTGAGTTTTAGTAACCTATGTTAATGGAAATCCCGGCTGGCGCTAGGGATATGATGAAGAACGGAAATGTCTGTCCAGTTGTTATCGAAATTCAGTTCTTGCTGTGAATGGCTTACAAAGAGGAATCTGTGATTAGAGCAGTCTAGCAGCTTCTATAGAAATAAAGAGTGCAGAAATGCTAGCAACGTCTCATCTGTTAGAAATAGTCTGTAAAGAAGTGATCACCCCACTAGATTGCGAAATCTATTTTGTATACTGTCAAGGCAATGTAAAATTCTCTGAGCGCACCACTCGCAGATGTAGCAGAGGTACTACATGTAATATACGTAAATAAAGCTTCCAATTAAACCAGACCTACACAGAAGCTACTCATAATCGTCCACGGAATACCAGCATTTTTGTTCGTTTGTTTAAATTGCTGTATGAAAATAAAATAAAATCGAATGAATTTTACGAGTGAGCCAATATTGTATGAAACTGTCGTGTTGGTAAAGAAAAAGTAAGAAGTGCAAGAAATATAGTAAACTAAATAGGGGATGGAGTATATTTCGTAAAAGAGAAAAGGGAATGAAAAATAGTGGGTCGTAATGAAAAACACTTTATAGTAATAATTTATTAAAATACTTGGGTATTCAAAATTCCAATGGCATCACGTGATTGCACTAATTCATAGACCCAAATAGATGTTTAATTACGCACTAATAACGCTTGAATATGAACTTGTGTTCAGTTAACCGTATACATTCACTCTCTAGCAATAGGCATTGTGTTTATGCATCAAACAATAAAATGGTTCAAATTGGCGAAAAACACACAAGTCAACAACAACCCCTTAATTTATATTGGGAAATATCAGACGGTGTTATGTCTTTTTCAACTTTTAATCATGATTAAATATAGTGCCCCCTAATATAGGGTCTGCGATAGCATATCTGTTGTGGTAAATGTAACATAATTAAATGTAACGGACAAAGAAAACTTCAAATGTCTGGCAGTATCCTATATAAGTATTTGTTTAGCATAGAGTATTGTTGCCACATATGGGCTAGTGCATTAATCAGTAGGCTTCTCCTTTTGGACATGGTTAAAAAAAAGAATGTCTTACGTAATAGATCCTGCACCATTGTCGGGTCGCCGACGGGTTGCATCTGTGTACTTGTTCTACGTGTACTTCCTCAGAATGCGCTCAAATGAATTTACTGCACGTGGAGCCTTACAATCTAAATAACCTCCAAATAACTAAACGAACTGCAGAATTCCACCCTTTCAGTATAGAGGTCCTTAGCTACTGAAACGTTTTCTATTTAATCGCTTGTTTTTACGGACCGCTTGTCTTTGGAATCTCCTCCCTGCTGTCTGTTTTCCCAACAGTACCAACATGAATCAAAATGTAAGGATAACAGGATTCTTTTTGAACCTTCCACAATGATAACCTCCATATAAATATGGCCCCCATCACAGAATCCTCTTCCCACTCAGTGGAAATATGCCTTGTTAGTGCCGTACAAACGTTAATGAAATTATCACATTCACTTTTAAAGCTATGTAGATATATTAAAACGGGAATTTTAGGGTAAACACCTTCGTGCTCCAATTGTTTTTGTAGTTGAAACTATTGGTTAAATCAGACTGTGTTTTCAAATATTGGTAACGTTACCGAATAACAATAAAAAATGTGAGTTTTCTAGCTTGTTCAGAAAGGGCCATTGTAGTGTTCAAATGATTTATAAAATTACGAAAAAAATCAAAGCGTATATCAAAATCGCTTATGGCTAAAACGATAGGAAAGAGTAATCCAAAAGAACACTCAAGACAAGAAAACTAATGAAACATATTTAATGTCAAAAGAAAACGAAATGAGAGTATTAAATAGCCAGTTTGATTATAATGGAGAAACATAGAACACGAGTTTATAAATATATACACATTTCTTTATTCGTTGCATTTGAACCAATTTGAGATAATTTTTTATATCATTAAAGGATACATCTGATGACGTTTACATGTTAAGGTGATGTATAATAGGTAATGAGCGTATAAAGATCGCAGGCTTGTTCGTGGCTTTTTCTGAATCGGTTTCTTTTCTTTGTTTCTTTTGATCGTTCCTTTATCATTTCATAGATAGGACAGCTTCAGTATATGTGGGATACCAGATTTTTTTTAATGATATCTAAGAAAGTTTCTACTTCAACAGAAGTTGAATTCTTGACGTTTTTATGCGTCATCCGTACAAGTTTAGTGTGACACAATTCCAGACAATATCTTGCAAAACAACATTAACTTACCGATATAAACCCGACTTGGTTGTACCTCGTCATAGCAGATTTCATCATACAATAGTATAAATTATCTTTATCATATATCTCCTTCAAATAAACTGATGGGAAGTTAATTCATTAACATGAAAAAGAAATAAGAACAAAGAGACACATTTATATATAAAATCGGAAAACACAAAGTAATTTAAGAAAAGAAGAGAGAAAAGAAAATAATGATGGAAAATTCACCAAAATCGACGGAAAAAAGTTTAAATCCTGCAGTAAGTAAATAATTAAAGAGAACTATGTACACAAAAATTATACTATACAAAAACAAGCACATAAGTACGTACTGAGACTGTATAACCACACCTGACAACGTACGGATAAGCCCAAATCTTACATAGGCCTTACACCCCTATATTCTATGAAGTTATCTATGAAAACGTCGATAACTCAACAACTATTTGGGCAGAAATGTGCATGGTGATTACTATTATCGTAGAGAAACAGATTCATCAATCATACTTGAAACAATAGGAATTTGGAATTTTGTTTAAATTTCTACCTAGATCAAACGTTTAGGGTCTAAACCGACGGTAGAGAGACTATTGACTATATTTATGGGCCAAATACTGTGTTAAGAAGAGAACCGAACTCACTTCCGAAAGTGTGACATTCATTTTATATGTAACCGTAACTTTGACTTTTGACCTAAATATCTTCAATTTAAAGCAGTTTTAAATGTGGGCATGCCCGATATGTTGACCAAGTTTGATGGCAATCGTTCAAGCGATTTGTACGTAATTCTATATAGAAAGAAATATAGTGACAAAATATCTCGAATGAAAAACATAACCTCCTCGATAGTGGAGTAAACCATGAATGGATAAGAAAATGAATAAGAGACAGACAAGGAGGAAGAATAGGAAAAATGTAAGAAATAAGCAGACTCAACAAAATAAAAAAAAACTAAAGAAAAATGGAGATGCTTAAAAAGAAAGACACAGCAAAGAACATAAACATTGTTTTTTAGAACCAATCCCAAAATAACTAAATAATATCAAAGATCGATAAAACAAGAAAAAGGTTGTAAAATGTTATTGATTTAAAAATAACATCGCATAAAAGAGAATTCAAGAAACTTAGAACGAAAAGAGAAAAAAAGTATTACATACGATAAAAAAACAAGTACGAATAGCCATGCTTTAATACTCGGTCTGTTGAACAATAAGATAGAAAAGGGAGGTAACCAAGTGTGAACGATCAACAACTCTCTATCAGCTGACGATGAACGAGGACATCACTGTGAAATTGTTTGGTCAAGAGCTCAGGATCCAAACGGATAAAATGGTCGAAATATATAAACCTTCTGCTTCACATGTTTTATATATAGTTGACGACACTAAAAATACACAGGGCAGATAATATTAGAAGAATATACATCAAATGCCGACTCTTTCGGGTCGTCTAATTTGATTAGAATTGTATTCAGAACATATGGATCAAGTAGGCGGACAACAAGGTGATTGACTGAAACGGCTCAAAATGGAATCAGTAAATGCAAGCTTAACTATAAGTTGAACCTAAAGGTGCATACGTCCTCAATTCAATAAGCCGTGATCGATAATTTATTTCCGATCGGTTTTTATGAATTTTATATTAATTGAAGTTAATAAATTTGCCCTATGGTCAGTCAAAGCAAATAAAGAATTAGTCGTGTTATTCGTTACTAATTTAAAAAAGTGAACATCCAAATGTAGCCGAAATAGTTCCCCTAAAAGTGCAAACCTTACTTGCTTTGCTAAGGTGGAGGTAACGTGCTAGTGTCAACGCTATGCCGCCTGGAACATTGGTTACTGGCAGAGGCACGTATGACGGGCATTCTCTTGTGAAAATAGTGAAAGAGTCGGTATGAAGATCCGTAATATGCTGGTCGTATTTGACTCTGCATGTAGCAATGAAACACATGTCAGACGCTTAATTATTCGTAAATCAAGTGTGAGTGTCAACGTTTCGTTTGCGCTATAAAAATGTGTGTTCTGGGCATGAACTTCCCCGCCTTCGCATGGAACCGATTAGTCTTTCTATTCCTTGTTAATGAATAGATGTGACAAATTAAAATGACTTACTACAGACTATACAATCCGAAGGCACTATCTTTGTGAGTTCTATGTAGCAGTTCGACTTGTTTAATTAACAAACAAAACAAAAAGCAACAATAGTTCGCAAAATAACTTATGATGATAACGTAGAGGAACTGAGGGTTAAACGAGATAGCGGGGTAAAACGAGACACCACATGTAACTGAAAGAGAGAGAAAGAGCTCTTCCGCAATAAGTTGCTCAAGGGATCACGTGGCATCGCATAGTCGCAACGTCTGACATTGTTTAGTTCAGCTCCACACATCAAAAAAGAGGAACATGTAACCCGGATATAAGAGAGCTATCAGGACGGAGAATAAGTCTCTTATATCCGGGTTCCTCTTATATCCGGGTTCCTCTTATATCCGGGTATGGTCTATTCTGTTTATTAAAGTACGGAAACACCACATATAACGCTTTTTATGCACAGAACACTAGTTTATAGGTTATAGAAAAACTCACCAATGAGGTGAGAAAATTTATCAACGTCTTCTGACTGATTTACGATATCAAACTGTCACTCAAAACGAACTCTCTTATATTGGGGAGGACGGGACCGGAGAAGAAGTGCATCTTATAGCCGGGTTTCTCTTATATCCGGGTCATTTATATCTGCGTCACTTATATCCGGGTCTAATTTATAGACATTAACACAGGCTGTAATTTGGGACCAGAGACAATGTCTCTTATATTCGGGTGTCTCTTATATCCGGTGCTCATATATCCGGGTTACACTGTATTATTCGGAATTTATCTATTTTGATCTATTTTAATGGTTCTGTTGTAATCGTGTTTATAACGAAAAATGTACAGATTTGTCAAACAAGAATTAGCATTCTGATAGATATTTCTGTGGGCTATGGTAATTGAATAATTAGTTTGACTTACTAAACTCTCAGAGTTCAAAGCATGTATGGGTAACACAGGACAAATCAATGAGACACAATGAGACGCTGTCTCGTTTTGCAACAGATGTTCGCAGTGTCAATAAGGTGAGGCGTATATTTGGCTTTATCTGTTTTAATCAGAATTTTCAACTCATAGCAATAAAACAATTGTTTTTATATTGCTTACAAGTGGTAATAGTAGTAGCAGTATAACTATTACTTAGAACTTCTAATTGTACCAGTAAACTATTACTGCTACTATCCCCACTACCGCCACTGCTACCACCACTACTACTAATACCACTAACACTACCACACTAAATATTATGGTTTTAGTAATTGAGGCCTTATTCTTGGCGCTTTAGTTTCATAGGATGGTGAGAAATTACGCCTGCTAAGGCAACAGATATCTCTGTCGTTGCTGATGACCTTAGCCTCCAACTCACCACCTCAACCTCTAACGACCCCTTTACCTCAACCTCCACTGACCTTCTTTTCAGACCCCAGCCCTTCCCCTGCCTCAACCTTCAGCCGTCCAATTACCTCAACCACAGGATGTCTCACTACCTTAACCTTCAGTTGTCTCATAGCCTCAACCTCCATCATTCCCACTACATATCCAAATCAATAGGAACATGCATTTGACATTTCTCCACGAGCTATCATACAATTTCCCAAAGACAACTTTACTATACGAGTGTCACAATAGAGAGGGAAGAGTGCTATTCTCACATCTTCTCCGTATAAAAAGTCTTCAATGAAGAAACAGAAGATGGTGCAAAGGAGTCTTTAGTACCATCTTCTTTCTACATCATAAGTCAAGCGTAAATGCAAATATTTCAGATCAGTCCGAAAGCACGTTTATTTGACCCACAACCAGGAAAAGGACACGTGTACCTGTACTGTGATTGACTGCACCTGAGTGTACCGAAAGCTGGGTAGCGTATAAAGGTGACTGTACGAGATAGGCACACTATGGCTGTGCAGGTCTAGATGTACCAACAAGGCCACCATTTTCGTTATTGAGCTCTGTCAAGACTGACTTATGCAGACCAAGACCTGTCTCGTTTTGCTCGTGCTGATGTTTCGTTTTACCCTACGCATGTAGCAAAACGTGAAAATACGGGCAGCTGAATAAATCATCAGTATTTCTGTTGAAAAAACAATCCTTGTTGTTGTTGTTGCTGTGGCATTGTTTTACTTTTTATGTTCACACAATTAAACATGATGTATATGCCAATGTTACATTTGACTCCACAGGTTTTTTTCACTTAAGCATCTCGTTTTGCCATAGTTCATAACTTATGAGCATATAGGTCATGTTCATAATGAAACATTCCATGAGAAAATATACAGGAGATTGTTTTCAAAATTCAGAAACATGAACTACAGTTTCCAGCATTAATCCAACAAAAGACATCCAAAAAAGTTAAGATTCTGATGTACCGGAATCAGTTTTTGATATGAGCCAAATTGAGAACTAACGAAAACTTAAGTGTGAATCCTATCATCTTTCAACATTGAATTAGAAAAGGTTTCCTAAATAGTCTAACGTTCAAAAATATGTTTCAAATTATATATAGCATTCTTTATCATGAACACGGTTGGCATCAAATTGCAAAAAACACCAAATATTAAGAATAGTATGCCTAAAAAATTAGAATCACGTATGGTCAAATTAACTCTGAATATACGATTAAAAAAACTAGAACTGTCCTTTCTTCCTACTAAGTCTTTTGGTCACGTATGGTACAATAAAGTCTGAATATACGATTAGAACAACTAGAACTGTCCTTTCTTCCTAGTAAGACTTCTGATCAAGTACGGTCAAATAAAGTCTTAATATACGATTAAAACAACTAGAACTGTCCTCTCTTCCTGGTAACTCTGTTGGTCAAGTATAGTCAAATTAACTCTGAATATACGATTAAAACAACTGGAACTGTGTTTCTTCTTGGTAAGACTTCTAATCTAGTACAGCTAAATAAAGTCTGAATATATGATTAAAACAACAAGAACTGTATTTTCTTCCTGGTAAGTCTGCTAGTCAAGTATAGTCAAATAAAGTCCGAATATACGATTAACACAACTAGAACTGTTCTTTCTTCATGGTAAGTCTACTCATGAAATCTGGTCCAATAAAGTCTGAATATACGATTAAAACAACTAGAACTGTCCTTTTCTCCCTGGTAAGTCAGCTGATCGAGTATGATCAAATAAAGTCTGCATATACGATTAAAACAACTAGAACTGTCTGTTTTTCCTGGTAACTCTGCTGATCAACCATGGTACAAATAAAGTCTTAATATACGATTAAAATACTAAAACTGTCCTTTCTTCCTGGTAAGTCTGCTGATCAAGTATAGTCTAATACAGTCTGAATATACGATTAAAAAAACTAGAACTGTCGTTTGTTCCTGCTAAGTCTGCTGATCAAGTATGGTCAAATAAAGTCTCAATATACGATTAAAAAAACTAGAACTGCCCTTTCTTCCTGGTAAGTCGGCTGATCAAGTATAGTCAAATCATGTTTGAATATACGATTAAAAAAACTAGAACCGTCCTTTCTTCCTGGTAAGTCTGCTGATCAAGTATAGTCAAATAAAGTCTGAATATAAGATTAAAACAACTAGAACTGTCTTCTCTTCCTGGTAACTCTGCTGATGAAGTATGATAGAATAAAGTGTGAATATACGATTAAAACAACTAGAACTGTCCTTTCTTCCTTGTAAGTCTGCTGAAAAAGTATGGTAAAATAAAGTCTGAATATACGATTAAAACAACTAGAACTGTCCTTTCTTCTTTGTAAGTCTGCTGAAAAAGTATGATAAAATAAAGTCTGAATATACGATTAAAACAACTAGAACTGTTCTTTCTTCCTGTTAAGTCTGCTGATCAAGTATGATCAAATACAGTCTGAATATACGATTAAAACAACTAGAACTGTCTTTTCTTCCTGGTAATTTTGCTGATCAAGTATGAGCAAATAAACTCTGAATATACAATTAAAACTACTAGAACTGTCCTTTCTTCCTGGTAAGTCTGCTGGTCAAGTATGATCATATAACGTCTTAATATACGATTAAAACAACTAACACTGTCTTTTTTTCCTGGTAACTCTGCTGATCAAGGATGGTCAAATAAAGTATGAATGTACGGTTAAAACAACTAGAACTGTCCTTTCTTCCTGGTAAATCTTCTAGTCAAGTATGGTAAAATAAAGTCTGCATATACGATTAAAACAACTTGAACTGTCCTTTCTTTCTGGTAAGTCAGCTGATCAGGTACGGTCAAATAAAGTCTGACACTACGATTAAAACCGCTAGAACTGGCTTTTCTTCCTGGTAAGTCTGCTGATCAAGTATAGTCAAATGATGTTTTATTATACGATTAAAACCACTAGAACTGTCCTTCCTTCTTGGTAAGTCTGCTGATCAAGTATAGTCAAATTATGTTTGAATATACGATTTAAAAAACTAGATCCCTCATTTCTTCCTGGTAAGTCTGCTGATCAAGTATTGTAAACTAAAGTCTGAATATACGATTAAAACAACTAGAATTGTCGTTTCTTCCTGGTAAGTCTGCTGATAAAGTATGATCATATAAAGTCTGAATATACGATTAAAACAACTAGAACCGTCGTTTCTTCCTGGTAAGTCTGCTTATCAAGTATTATCTAATAAAGTCTGAATATACTATTACAACAACTAGAACTGTCCTTTCTTTCTGGTAAGTCTGCTGGTCAAGTATGATCAAATAAAGTCTGAATATACGATTAAAACAACTAAAACTGTCCTTTCTTCCTGGTAAATCTTCTGATCAAGTATTGTCAAATAAAGTCTGAATATACGATTAAAACAACTAGAATTGTCGTTTCTTCCTGGTAAGTCTGCTGATAAAGTATGATCATATAAAGTCTGAATATACGATTAAAACAACTAGAACCGTCGTTTCTTCCTGGTAAGTCTGCTTATCAAGTATTATCTAATAAAGTCTGAATATACTATTACAACAACTAGAACTGTCCTTTCTTCCTACTAAGTCTTTTGGTCAAGTATGATCAAATAAAGTCTGAATATACGATTAAAACAACTAAAACTGTCCTTTCTTCCTGGTAAATCTTCTGATCAAGTATTGTCAAATAAAGTCTGAATATACGATTAAAACAACTAGAACTGTCCTTTCATCCTGGTAAGTCTGCTGATCAAGTATGATCATATAAAGTTTTAATATACGATTAAAACAACAAGAACTACCCTTTCTCCATGGTAAGTCAGCTGGTCAAGTAAGTATCAAATAAAGTCTGCATATACGATTAAAACAACTAGAACTGTCCTTTCTTCCTGGTAAGTCTGCTGATCAAGTAGGATCAAATAAAGTTTGAATATACGATTAAAACAACTAGAACTGTCCTTTTCTCCCTGGTAAGTCAGCTGATCAAGTATGATAAAATAAAGTCTTAATATACGATTAAAACAACTAGAACTGCCCTTTCTTCCTGGTAAGTCTGCTGATAAAGTATGGTCAAATAAAGTCTGAATATACGATTAAAACAACTAGAACTGTCCTTTCTTCCTGGTAAGTCTGCTGATCAAGTATGATCAAATAAAGTTTGAATATACGATTAAAACAACTAGAACTGTCCTTTTCTCCCTGGTAAGTCAGCTGATCAAGTATGATAAAATAAAGTCTTAATATACGATTAAAACAACTAGAACTGCCCTTTCTTCCTGGTAAGTCTGCTGATAAAGTAGTATCAAATAAAGTGTGAATATACGATTAAAACAACTAGTTTTATTGAATGAGTTAGTTAATCCGGATTACAACATAAAAAGTGCACACTGGAACGCCGCATTTATTATTTGCAAACACATTTTAGTACTCACACTTTAAGTCTTTGCAAAATTCCGAAGAATTTCAATTTGTTTCGTGAAAAAAGAAGTCAATATGTCGAGAGTAAGAACGTCATTTTCACGATACTGAGCGTTATAGTCCAAGTTGCAGGCAGTCCTGATAGAAGAATAAATCTAACAACACATGCTCATCATGCTTTAACGACATGATAATATAATTATGCGATGGGCTTAAAATATGGTAAACTCTCTCTTTCATACCTTTTCACGTTTCAACCTTTTCAGCTATGCGGCGATTATTGCTTGCGGTTGAATACAACTTTCATTTTTACATAGTTCTTTTGTAATTAATTCAATAATTATTAAAAACGAGTTCGGTGGCGACGTTTTGTTTCAGTTACGAAAAACGCAACATCTGTACAGATGCGCGTGGCAGATATATCATTGGCCAGGAGGAGAGCGAATAGACAGAAACATCCAACAAATATTTAATTTGATAAAATATTACCGAATAAAAGAGAATTATGCAACGCAATGTACTAAAAAGAAACTAAAACATACCACTTTATGTGAATATTCAGCTAACACAACTGGAGTCATGAGCTCATAATGTGAATAATTTAATGTGGTTAAACCACCATTATAGTGTCTTAAAATTAAAGAATCGGTATACTTTGTCTGAATTTCTAATCGTTTAAATCTCAACGCGTTGTATCAAAGCAACTGGAAAGTTAAAAATACACTTTAAATATGTATCTAACATAAACTTAATAACGCCTGGAAAAAAGAGGTGTACAAAGAAAAGTGTCTAGGCTTATAAAAGAATTAAGAGATTTTTAAAATAAAAAATAGAATACTAAGTTTTACCTACTTTACTACAGTGGTGAAGTATAATGCCTTACTTGAAACCCGCAACCTCAGCCATAACCATTACTAGCGTGGATGACAAGGTTGTCACGGGGTCGTCACTATGGCTAAACCCCGAGAGATAGAAGATGAACTTGTACCGCAGCCAGCGTATAGTCTTGATATTTCACGAACACATTAACCCTAATGTACGTATTATAAGCTTTATCCAACAAACAATCTCCCACACAATGAAAATTTTGAAATATACTTTAATATACTTTGTTTTTTAAATTGTATAATCAGATTAACAATAAACTAGATGTATTCAGACATATTGGTAAGAATTGATAAACTATTTCTGTTAATTTTATATGTATACTCATATTAAATATCCTGTGATGTTTAGAGGTTTTAAGGAGATTATTGTCTAAAAGAAGATATGTTCCAAATAGACATAAATAAATCACTATTTCTCGTTTCAATCAGCATTTGAAGTAATGTTTTTTTATTAGCCCAGAGGAATACTAGTTTAAAAGACATATATATATTACAAAGCAATCGTGATCCGCTTGAACATATAACGTTTTCTGTTTGATAATGATTATCTCAGGGGTACAAAAGTTCTGCTCATAAACGTATGTACTATTCTGTTTCTTGTCAGTCTGCCAAAGATTGCATGTTAAATATAGAATGCACTTTTAATTGATACTGAGATTGCGACCTTGATTCTTCACAGGTTTATATATGTTTCTCTTGCTATTAAGCTCTCTATGTTTTCTCTGAAGGAATCATCGCCATTTATACCATCTAAACAACCTCTGCTAAATCAAAAGACAACATAAATAAATTGCCGTTAATGCTTAGCTTAAAAATACCAGAACATCTGCGAAGATAATCAAAGAAACCAGAATATAAAATAGGAAAGAAAACAAATTTATTAAAAAAGAGATAATCTGACATTAACAAAAATGAGACAAAAAAATATAACGACTCAAAATAAATAGAAATAGTAAAATTTGTATAAAACTTCGTTTCTAAGATATGACCTTTAACATTGGGGATTCTATTTCTTCAAAGTTACAGTTATTCATGATTTGTAAAAAAAAAACGAAATTGTTGGAGGGGTAACTTATCAGATTATAAAAGCATTTAGTGAACAGTTGATGAATACCTTGATTGTTTCATCAAGTCTCTTATCGCTTTAAAAGGTTCTCTCATTTCAATTGCAAAAGAAAACTGGAGAAGAGAGATAGAATTAAAAAAGAGGAAAATACATTAAAACACAAAATGCGAATCAGTATCACGCAGCCAAAGAAAATAATTGACAGCTTTTTTTCTGTTCACATGTAATAACAAATAAAATATCATTAACGGTTGATAGTGACAACCTGCCGTCGTCAAATTGTCGTGACTACAGATCATGTCACCGAAATTAAGTTTTTTAAGCCACTTATGCTGATTAAAGCGCGCGTAAAGTGAGCATAATAACTTTACGTAAAACATGGTTTCTTCGAAACACAAAGTTTCTCCGGTGAACTAGTGCCACCTTGCGCCATGTTTTAAACTTTAATTAAAGGCTAGAAAATGATGTAAGATGACGGTCATAGCGGTCAAATGTCAAGAGTAAGATGTGCTTTAAAATAGGTGATTAAGGGTTTTTATTGACTGAAGAATGCATCGATAGGCATTGTCTATTAAAAAAAACAATGAGTTTCACGAGAAATATAAAGAAGTAGGAAATACCTGAATGACGTTGCAATGTAGTATTCACAATGTTAGACAGGGAACAAAATAACGAGGTCTTCAGAATGTTGGCCATGTCTCTTTCTCTCTCTCTCTCTTTCTCTCTCTCTCTTTCTCTCTCTCTCTCTCTCTGTCTTTACTCACTTTCTCTCTGTATCTGCCTATATCTCTGTCTCTCTTTCACTTACTCCTCTCTTACCCTACCTCTCCCGACACGCTGGTTTCAATTTGTAAAACAATTAATTAAATCACTGCATATGTTCTGCCATTGTCTACCTAATCTTTAATGATCAAATATTCGGACATGAAAGAACTCCGGATGAATAAGAATACTAACAATTCTACCTACAAGAAAGTAAATATATCCATCGGATTCGTGTCACCTTTAGCTATACTTTAAACATAACTTAGAGACTATAGTATGAAATGAAAGTTACAAGGGTCAAAGGTTAAAAGTGAATTGTGAGTTAAGATCGATAATCTAGAGGTTTCATAGACTGAAATATACGTATGTGTACATTGTCTCTAAAAGGAGGGACTGCTTTCCTGAGATAATGAACAGAGAATCATACAACCGACATGAAGTGCTAGTGAAGTGTTTACAAGTCTTTTTTAGGGAACAGAATGATGAAGCATTCAGTATTTCGGCAAACTTTTCTCTGTCTCTCTTCGTCCTCTTCCATTCTCTGCTCGACACAATGGTTACAATTTGTATGACAATTACTAAACCCACTATACATTTTATGCGATCTTCTATCTGTGTTTACTAATTGGTGATTAAATATCCGAACATACAGGTAATTCCCCAGGAAGAAAAATCGGAACATTCTTCCTCCGAAAAAGTTAGAACCCCAGTTAGCAGAAACAGAAGCATAAGAAGAACCAGTATGTCAGCTCTTTACTTAACGAAGAACACACAAATAAGCGTAATTTAAAATATCATCAATGGTATAATCGATTGTTGAAACTTGTGATATATTCTCTAACCTCGCCTAATCCGATATTCGTCTTTTAATAAAGTTTGATACGAAATAAGCCAATTCATTTATATTAAAAAAATAAAAGATTTCCCAGCTCGTGAACACTCTTTTTGTTTGTGTATAATGATACTTAGCCGGAGTTATATCTCTTTCGGACATTTTCGGTGTTAACCTTGGAGCGCACTTCTGGTGCAATAATTTAAAGCTCGTTCTATTGACGCAGTGGGAAACTCAAAACGAGATAACGACTCCCGTGGCCGATCCATCTTTGTTATGTAAACAGATTTTAAAACTTGAACGACTTTACGGTAATTGCGTCTTTCTGAGGAGACTAATTAATCTCAGATTTTGGTCAAAGAAAAAAACAACGTTTTAGTAACCTGTGTTTAACGTGGTGTTTTACTGCTGTTGAGATTTTCATGTACGTAAAATTTACATGTTCTGCCCAGTAGAGATTTTAAATTATTACCTCTAAAACGTGTGTGTTGTCATAGTTTCATGGGAACGAGTGTATTCACTGTTAGACGCATATTTTAGTTATTTGTTTTCTGTATCTTTAAGTATTACAGGTTTCTTAACCTCTGTTCAATACTTTTCTCCGACAAACTCTTAAAAAAAACTAAATGTTATTTTCAAGTAAATGTGTCCATTCTATCTTTTATATTTGTCGATACGACAAGAAAGACACGCGTGTTTATTAGCTACAATAAAATCCTACTGACACTGCTTGTAACCGGGCTCAATTAAATATTCCCGCCAGGTATGCCGACAAAGCAGGATGAAATTTGCATCAAATATAATATTGTTAAATATTTAATATATGATATGTTCGATTTTCTAAAAACGTAAGTGCAGAAGAGATGGAAATCACTTTTTAATTTTGATGTCAAATTCTTCAACGAGCCCACTCTTGTAAAATAACTAATTTCATTTTAGATTTTCGCATACTGTTCACTTTAATTCTCGTTTTTTTTTATTACGGGCACATGTTGAATTCAAACCTCGTTTCCGAGATGTAAACATGGAAAAGAAATGCATTCATATACAAGGATAGATTGGTGCGGTTTGTTAATTTGTACACCATATAAATAGTTCTCGGTTTATCAATGCTAAACACAACAACTGCGCTCGATATATCCAAAGCATCTGACAAGGTCTGGCATGAAGGCTTCATCATGAAACTTAATTCGCATAGTATTGCTAGACAACTATTTAATATAATTAAAAGAAAAAAACAGGTTGTCCTCGATGGCCATACGTCAAAATAACATAACATTAATGCGTATGTACTTCAGTGATCGCTCCTTGGACATTTACTGTTCCTAATTTTCCGAAACGGCCTCTCTGATGTTATAATGTCCGAGGTGAGTATATTTAGTGATGACATCACGCTCTACTCCTGACATGTGGGTAAAACAGACGCACACGCATGCAAAGGAATTGGTTAAATTATTAGAAATTGACATACAACTGTAGTTGGATGGGGACAAAAATGGATGCTAACACTTAATTTTACTAAGACAAAGCTCCTTTCGTTTACAAACATTTATTTCAACCCTCGATTGCAACGTCAAATAACACTCTACCCGAAAGTCCAAGATTCAAACTCCTCGGCTTAACATGCACAGGTAACATGAATTGGAACACATACATAGAAGTAACTGCCAAAGCTGCGCAAGAAAAGTAGACTCCCTCTACCGTGCTACAAAATACACACCTGCCAGTATCTTAAATCTCTACAAGGCCACCATCTGCATATGAATGGAATATTTATGTCACATCTGGGCTGGTACACCATAAACTAGTATCTAGTATCCTCAAAAAGAGTATGTGATCTAATAGGTTCCACACTGTCTACCAAGCTCCAGCCCCTTACCTATCGCTGTCATGTTGCATATTTGCGGTTGTTTACAAGTAATTCAATGGAATTTTCCCCGACAAACTTGCTTCTCTGGTTGACCATTAATGTAAATACACCTGACCGACCCGACAATCAGCTTAATCCCATCCATTCATCGTGGAGGCCCCCAGATACCAGAAGGCTTTCTACTTGTTTCCTCGAACTGATAGCCTTTGGAATCCTATCCATGCTTCGTTTACTGTACCGACATGACAAAATTTAAATGTTATGTAAACAAACATCTCGCTTCTCAATTCTATACTTAGTATGCCCCCTATATATCTGGCCCTGAAAAGTGGAAATGTGCCTTGTTTGGGGTGAATTAAAGTTTTTTTTAAATAAAAAAATAAATACTATTTTAAACGATACATTTTATATTCTTTTCTGAACAAATAGTGATATTTTATAAATAGATGAGTGTAACAGGTTCATATGTTTCTAAACGATTTTCGTGCGTAAATAAACATAATAGATCCGATACTATTCATCATCATTACGGACGTTACTCGAATCGATTATCTGGGTTTCCATGGGCTTCATTTGTGACTTCTCATATCAGAAAACAGTCCAATTCGAGATCCACGAATCCCATCATAGATCAGGCAGGCATTATCGTTCGGTAAATATGCACGTGGCTGAGTTTCGCGGCGCACTATTCTTGCTGCTCTCAGCTCTTCGGTGTTATGATGCGATTCATTTTCAAATATTTCTCGCATACCTCTTATTCCGTTCCTTGCTTCCCATGTTGTGTAATCTATTCCACACCTCTTCATATCCTCTATCAAACAAGCTTAGTACCTCTTCTTGTGTCTTCCAACCCTCCTAGCACCAACATTTAGTTCAGAATAAAATGTTTTCTAAGGATATGATGGTCAGTCATCTTTACCATATGACGAACCCATCTCAAACTATTAAACGAATGTAACGTCTCTATACTAGAACTGTCCGACTCTTCCGTTAGTTGTACGATCTTGCCAGTTTTTTTTTTTTAATTTTCGTAAAAGTCTTGAATATATTTTTTCGAGTGATTTCAGATGTCGACGGATACAAGAGTGTTGAAAGGACAACAACTTCATACACTCAGGAGTAAAACTAAATATAACCAGTTCCACAGTCCGAAACAATATCACTGTAGAATCGCATATTAGATCATTTGATACCTATAGAGTGCTCTCTGTTTCGTTCGTCGACAGAAATAGCTGTTTGTCTGTCTGACACGTAAGGTGGTTGTCCTATTGATAGTCTCGTTCATTTATAAAATGTAGTTACGGTGATGGTGTAGCAACTGAAATATTACGGGATTCGCCTCTTCTTGTAACTACAACAATTTAACAAAGTAACAACAAAACGCCAGCACTAGATTTGTCCTATGGCGTCATACTTTTTAATTCTTTGAATTCTTTTACGCGTTAAGTGAGTTTCCCTCACGCTATCTCCGGAGAGGCCAACAAAGACAGAGCTTTGAAAAAAAGCCTCCCTACACAGTAAGCTCTCAGGCAAAATATTAATATCTATCTTTCTACTTCGCCACCTTTTATTTCGAAATTTCTCTCCGTGTTGGCATGTGCTGACGCGTAGTTCGAACCCTAAATTTAAGATTCTAATGGAATTCTTATATTTTCGCTCATGGAAAATACGATTTTAATACTTTTTTAACAAATATTCAACAAATATTACTACATGAGGAACCTCTTATATAATATAAATGATAGTTTTTATTTTTTCATCAATTTATTATTATCTCAAAATTAAGCATTATTTATTACTCGTGAGACCCTGTAGGGAAAAATCCACAGTTCTTTTTATATATATACTGTATAATTTACTGTGAATAACAATAATTCTTTTAAAATAATAAATGTCTGTCTGGACTAATACTATTAAAAAAAATGTTCTTTTAAATAACTTTCATTACAAACTAATTATTCTTTCAATAAAAAAAATATGCTTCTTCGTATTTTTTTTATTATTTATATAAATAATTGTACCAATTACTTTTTTTGTAAACTATAAAACAGTCTCTGTCTTCTAACTGTAAAACTAATAATCTGCTAGATATTTTTTTAATTTATAAAACGAATGCCACTTTTTAAAATGTATTTATTCAAAATTGTACTGTTTTAATAGCCGAATTAATTTAATTTTGGAACAATCAATTTTGATCACACGATCCCATTTTCTTTAATTTCCGTTAAAAGTGATAACATACAGACGAACACAAATACTTTACCGTATCATCATCATCATCATCATCATCATCATCATCATCATCATCATCATCATCATCATCATCATCATCATCATCATCATATTAATACGATAGCGTGTGTGTTCGTGTGTCACGCTTCCGGCAAAAGCTCTGCGCATGCGTGCTGCACCTAGATTTTGAAAAATATTCAACTCGCCTAATTTTCGAAACATTTCAAGCATTTCCCTTTGGCGCAACGGTTAGCGACGTAGTATTTTTTACTTCAGCCCGACTGGTTTATAGTTTTATCCCAACCAACCTCTAAGATTGTTTTTCTACATTTCGAGGGGAAGAGAGGTAGGGAGGGGACGACCGGGAAGACACATATTAATACAATAGCGTGTATGATTTTGTGTGTCATGCTTACATCAAAAGTAACGACCTTCCGAATCTTTGTATGCCATTCATGAATTTTTTTTTGTTCTTGGCGTTTTGGCTAAGATCAAAGTGTAGTATCTGTTCCGATGGCTACTGCACCCCATAGACTGCTATTGTCTTGGCCTTCGGGGCTTGATTTACGCCGGTCTATGGGTCTGTCCTGTGCAGTTCTAGTAGGTCCACCCTCCCAGGCTTCGCCTCCCCTCTTAGGAGAGGAGTAAGTTTATTGCTTACTGTCTGAGGCGCCCCTACCAAGCAATGTCGAAGGGGCTGCCCAGGCAATTTTTAAACCCTACTTTCCCGACCCGACCTTGAGTCACATCTTACTTCTGGGAGTAAGATAAAACTGGCCTTGTGCCTAACTCCTGGAGAGGAGTAAATCAATACACATGAATTGGCTTGGCCTTTTAATTTAATCGAAAACATTTACAAAGTAAGGTTTAGTCGTCGAAATATTACCTTCACTAGAAATATTGTATATAAAAAAGTTTTGTAAATTGTTTCATCTATTGTTTATTTAAAAAAAATATATATACACGTCCAAATCTTATCATATTTTATTCAAACATGTATAGGTTAGGAACAAGA